>CM033472.1:157339795-157939795 GCA_019447015.1 Hymenochirus boettgeri
ATATTAGATGTATATTACAGTACAGTATATTATATGTATATTACAGTACAGTATATTATATGTATATTACAGTGCAGTATATTAGATGTATATTACAGTACAGTATATTATATGTATATTACAGTGCTGTACTTACCCTTCCTGTCCAGCTCCCCCTTCCCGTACCCTATGTATTTCTTTAGCCCGTCTATACAGATATTGTCCAGGTAGTTCCTGTATCTCTCAGCCTCATTAACCTCCGGACTGTTCCATTTCTGTTGGGTGATTTCCGCCTCCCGCACACTCGCTACATAGACCCAGCGCTCCGTATCCAGCTCTATGAACTCTCTCCCATCGTATCCTAACTGCTCGTACCCCCTGGTCCGGCCATCCGCACCCAACTCACACCCGTACATCAACTGGAAGGAATGGAAACCTGCGGGGATAACGGCACCGTTAGAATGACACAGACCCGGTACATTATACAGTCACTGTCCGTCCTCTCACCCCATTACCTATAACCCGTCACTGTGATGGGCCCGGTAGGATCCGACATGTAATATAACGATCGGTAACACTGTAATACCGGTACCATAGACACACGGTGATATACAGACAGTACATGGAGCAACCGACTAGAACCTCCAGTAACGATAGGAATCAGTTACTGACAGGCCCGTACTGTCTGGTACCTTGGTCTCTCTGATCCCTGTACAACTGGCGAGACCACTGATGACAAATGACAGCGCTAGAGGGCGCTATGGGCCCAGGTAATATTGTGGGTAGAGACCCCAGTGTGAGATCCCTGGACATCCACCTGGATCCCTCCACCCACTGATCTACTGTAACCAATCACTGTGCCTGGGGTTACACATGGGTATGTTCCACATTAACTATAAGGTCCAAAGGGGCCTTATAGTTCCCCTTTAATTGGCACTCCCAGCATTCCTTATTATACTGTATGTAACCCACAGATATATATATATAACAAAGTTATATTGACACACTCACATGTAAGGAGAACTAACACCAAACAACTCAATCCCCACTCACTGTTATTATCTAACCTTCCCCCTATAACACCCACATATACATATATGTACAGAGTAAAGGCATGGGTACCAGCTAATCACAGGCAGGGCCCCTATACATAGTGTGATAAACATGGCCGTGTATAACCAAGTGTCCAACACTAGGGGTCAGGAAGGGTCCATGTCTGATCTTGGGTGAACTATCATCTAATACACAATACAGAAAATGGTCATTATCACTCAAAACCAATTCCCAGTCAGTATTGACCCCAGCCTATTCTGTAATAATAAACTCTATTCATGTCACATAGAGGGGGATAAATAGAAATCAATATTAATATACAATATTATAAGAATCCGTAAGATTATTTATTATATTATATTCTGCAACCTCCCCCTCCCCCTCCATTCCCCCTTTAGATTTTAAACCTATTGTATATCTTAAAGACAAATGTTCATTTCTATAATAGTAATTTGATTATATAACCTTGGAAAACTGAATTGAAATGGAAAAAAAATAAAAGATTTACGATTCTAAATAAAGTGTCCATAATGTGTCCATACAGTGTAGATCCAGATTAATAAGTGACAATATCAATACTAATCACTTGTAACCAAACATAGAAACTTATGGCTTGATTGTTCCATCGATAAAATGGTGAAACACTAAGTATATGCATCAT
This sequence comes from Hymenochirus boettgeri, assembly GCA_019447015.1. NCBI lineage: Eukaryota > Metazoa > Chordata > Amphibia > Anura > Pipidae > Hymenochirus > Hymenochirus boettgeri. The sequence goes on from CM033472.1 coordinate 157,341,489, forward strand.
ATTTATCTTGGTTTGAAAAGATAAACAATAAATTGTAAAAGTATCTTTACTAACACTGCCCATAAACTGGAATTATCGGAACCTCTAACGTGGTTTTTACTCACACCGATCGTAATATTTGTATGGTATAATAAGGATCCAAATAGCAGAGGATGGGAAGTTTGCTGGCTGCCCAACACTAATCTGATTCCTAAGCAGGTAGGGGTATCCAGGTACACAAAGTGATGAATCCAGTGCTTTACACTTTTCCAGTCTCCACCATGCTGGATAATCAAGTCCATAAACAAGTAGTAAAGTGTAAAAGCAATATCACTGTGTAAAAGCAATATCACAGTGTAAAAGCAAAGCAATATCACAGTGTAAAAGCAATATCAGTGTAAAAGCAATATCAGTGTAAAAGCAATATCACAGTGTAAAAGCAATATCTGTAAAAGCAATATCAGTGTAAAAGCAATATCAGTGTAAAAGCAATATCACAGTGTAAAAGCAATATCAGTGTAAAAGTAAAAGCAATATCAGTGTAAAAGCAATATCACAGTGTAAAAGCAATATCAGCGTAAAAGTAATATCACAGTGTAAAAGCAATATCAGTGTAAAAGCAATATCACTGTGTAAGGACAATATCACAGTGTAAAAGCAATATCACAGTGTAAAAGCAATATCACAGTGTAAAAGCAATATCAGTGTAAAAGCAATATCACAGGGTAAAAGCAATATCAGTGTAAAAGCAATATCACAGTTCTGTGATATTGCTTTTACAGTTTACTACTTGTTTATCAACACTAAGCTGAACTGGGTTTGTTATATGAAAATAAATAAAAAAGTGGTGGAAAAAGTGGCAAAATTAAAACCGCTTTGGGACGCTAATAAATTACCGCAAACATACATGTACATACCCATGTTTTCTCATGCCCAAAACCAATTTAGGCAATGCTGGACTCAACTGAATTATGTGCCAGGGGTATGTACATGTCTGTCTGCAGTATTTTATTAGTGTCCCAGAGAGGTTTACCGTATATACTTGAGTATAAACTGACCAGAGTATAAACCAACCCGAGTATAAACTGAGGTATCTATTTTTACCTTTAAAAAGGACTAAAAGTTATTGACTCGAGTATAAACCAAGGGTTGAAATTATGACCACTACTGCCTTCTGATTCTGTATTATTTTGAGGCTTTAGTTGCCCATTAAATGGACAGCAGAATTCCCATACAGTAGTGCCATACTGGATATGGCTATTACTGTATGGGAATTCTTCTGTCTATTTAAAAGTCAACTAAAGCCTCATTCCTTGGCACTCCAGATGTTTAGAAACTACAACTCCCAGCATGCTTTAGTGGCTGGGAGTTGAAGTTTCCAAACCTCTGCGGTGGCAAAGAATTGCCACTGCAGGAATTACTGTACTTACCCCCCTTCTGAGAGTCCCCATGTAATAAACATTTTTGGTCCAGTGCTGTTATAAAACTGAATCTGCCAAACAGAACATGTGCCTGCTGCAATCCCTGACCATGGTGGTTTGAGAAACTCCCCTTCCCAAGGTTCGACACCAACTGTCTGCCATGTACAATGCTGTTTTAACACCTTACTCTGGGCGTTCCTATAACACCTCTTAGCCACTATCTAATCACACCCTTAACACCTGGCTGTGATATGCTAATTGGGATTTTCCAGGGTACATAATTGCCACAGATTCTTGTACAAGTCATTCTGAATTGAGAAAGCCAGTCGGATGACTAGTGAAACGTCTTCAAGAACTACATTTCAAGTCCAGTTGATCTAATTGAATACAACAGATACTCCACGACACCTTAATACCGGGGATGAATAGAAACATTAATACCTGAGAAATAAAGAAACAACATATCCAGTCTCATGTCATCACTCCTGTGACCCCACTTACTGTTCCACCGCTGCTTAAAGACAGATAGTAACTAAAGTCCATATGCACACTAACCCTAGGGTGCACAGAGTCTAATTCCCCTACTTCAAAGGGAATGAAGTACTGAAGAGAAACAAAGTAGACTTGCACTCCAATGTGAACGATTTATTGTGAGCCAAATCAACAGGTAACACAACGTTTCGAGGGTACACCCCCTTCATCAGGTGATGTGAACAACAACACAGTGTGGCTTAAGTACCTAGTGCCAATCCAAGGGCACCACCCCTTGTAGTGTGTCCTAAGACAATACCATCCAAAATCAATACAAGGGTATAGGGAAATGAGCATAATAAACAATTTGAAGTGCAAAGAATAAAAGCAGGAGTAAATAACAATTATAAATAGGCTAACAAAGCCACAAATAAGACACCTTACGTGTACAGTACAATAATAACCTTTAGTATAATGAGTCCAAAATCAGAATGGAGGAAATGAAAAAAAAGTTTGATGAAAACGTATCTAGTGATCTAGCTAGGGCTCTAGCATCCGATAGAGATTCCCTATTCCACAAAGAGAAGGGTTATTCTGATATGAATAGGATTCCATTTGTATCGACTTACCATACTACTCTATCTGACAATATTCAGAAGATTATTGAGGATAATTGGCGGATCATGCAATCTGATCCTGAGTATGGAGCCTTATTTAATATCCCCCTTATTCTCTTACAAAGAGCCAAGACTATGGGAATGTACTCACATGTACCGATTTGTTGCTCCCCAAATCAGTACCCAATCATTCATAGGAAATCCTCAAATAGGACGTATCCCTGACATAACTGCCACGCCTGCAACCAGGGCCGCATCTCTAATGAGGCACACTGAGTCATGTGACTCAGGCGGCACTCTGCCAAAGGCGCCAATTTAAAGAACAACAAAAAAAAATATCATTGTACTAACCGGCTAAAGCAAGCGCCGCTGCGCCGCACATGCGCTCCGGCGCACATCTGGGTCTGGGACAGTCACTGTGTGTCCGTGTCCGTGTGTCAGCGCAGCGCACAGCACTGTTAGTAGGCCGAACGCAGCGCCCCGCGCGCGCTGCACGCGCGGCCGCGCGCGCAACTTCCGGGACTTGCGCGCCGGACTTTCGCGCGGCAAAACTGGAGCGTGGAGCCTGGAAGGAGTGGCCAGCCCATCTCAGCTCACAGCACAGCCCACACGGCACCAGCACGCGTGACAGACAGACAGTGAGTGACTGTGTCTGTGTGTGAAAAAAGCCTTGGAGCAGGGAGCTGCTCAGCACTTGCACTCAGCACAGCACAGACCGAACCGAGGAGCAGTTGCAGTCTGCTGTCTGCAGACCGACCGAGACCACGTCCACCACAGCTGCCTGGTGCCTGCAACTTAACTGTAAGTAAGAAGTGTACTTAAAAAAAAAAAATACTATTAAACTCTACACTCTAGTCATTTCAAGTGTTCTATTATTCTACTATATGACTCACATCACAGCAAGGACAGCCAGCCAGGTCCCAAGCTTAGGGGGGGGGGGTTGGGGTTGGGGCCTGTAACCTCCCTGTCCCTGGGGACTGGGGTCTTATCGGGGGGGGGTTGCTTGATAAGATCAATGGCCTGTAACCTCCCTGGGCCTGGGGTCATATCATGGGGGGGTGGCTGAACTCAGTCAGTGGCCTGGCTGTAACCTCCTCCCTGGGGGGGGTCACCCATCTTATCATGGGGGGGGGCTGGCTGGACGCTGGATCAGCTCGTGTGTCGTGGGCAGCGTGGCCTATAACCGGCTGTCGCTCCCTGGGGGTCTTATCATGGGCCTATGAATGTATAGGAGTCAGGCTGTCAGGGACTTACTTAGCGGAAGCTCAAAATCTTAAAATGTTAGCCACGCCCACCGACATAGCCACACCCACCGACATAGCCACGCCCACTTTAATTTGGCGGCGGCGCGCTGCGCGCGCTGCAGGACGGTCAGAGCAGCATTCTAAAGTTTGCCTCAGCAGCAAAAACCCTAAAGTGCCCCTGCCTGCAACACCATCATAGGAGGCAAAAGCATCTCACAGCCCCTATAGGGGAATGATGGTACGGAAGAAAAAAGAGACATGAGACCTCAGTGAGCCAACATTTCCTTACTAACAGACATAGAGCCTCACAACTCAGATGGCTCATACAGGAGGTAGTGAGTAAAGAATTAAGTGTGGGAACCATGATATAAGATTACTACAAGGGAATGCTTTTGGACTAACAAGCACAACACCTTTCCCCTTTTGGTCTTACGAGATATAATGAACTGGTCTGCCTTCTGTATATCCTTTAGTCTGCCATTGTCTGGTACTCTATCTACATTGTAATTTAAATTGCCTTTCTTATTTGCAACATATTACTGTTGTCTTGCAACACTGTGTTTCATTGTTTCTCTTTTAGCCTGCATACCCACGCCACCTAGTGAATCAACAGTATGAATATGGACTTAAGACCTTCCTGCGGATATATCTTTTATTGGACTTTCTATTCCTGAAACAATGTTATCAGATAAGACCTATTTACGTTTTTCGTCATTACTATGTACTTTGTTTGTTTTTTATCCTCTATCCTCTGCACCATATGGGCACTTATATTTATATTATTACATACACGTTTTCTTACTTATATTTATTGCATTGCCTGTGCACTTTACGTTTCCTATTTGTGGCTTTAAACAGCCCATTTACACTAAGATTTTATTGTACTGTACACGTAAGGTGTCTTATTTGGGGCTTTTGTTACCTATTAATATATTGTTCTTTACTCCTGCTTTTTTTTCTATGCCCCTCAATTGTTTTATTATGCTCATTTCCCTATACCATTGTATTGATTTTGGATGGTATTGTCTTAGGACACACCTACGGGGTGGTGCCCTTGGATTGGCACTAGGCTACTTAAGCCCACACTGTGCTGTTGTTCACATCACCTGATGAAGGGGGTGTTACCCTCGAAACGTTGTGTTACCTGTTTGATGTTTGGCTCACAATAAATCGTTCACATTGGAGTGCAAATCTACTTTGTTCTCTTAAAGACAGATGACTCTTCTGCTGTGTCAAAGGGGTGATCATAGTTCAGTTGACTTCTACCTGCTCCGGTTCCCCTTCTGTGGATCCTCTGTTCTGCTTCCTCGGCCCTCCGCTCCGCATCCTCTGGTGTCTGATGTCACTACTTGGCACCAGGAAGTGAGGCTGTTGCCGAGTAGTGACGTCAGCCAGCAGAGGATCAGAGCGAGGGCCGCCGGAGCAGGTAAGTGTGTGACTCGAGTATAAACCAAGTTCAATTTCAGGGTACTTATTTAGCCTGAAAATCTCGGTTTAACTTGGCGCATGTACGGTAACCTATTGCAAAACACATTTTCTTATTCAAATGTGCAAAATGGCTTTTTTGCAGACATTAATGCCGTCTTGCCATGCCCAAAACCAATTTGGGCTAGGTTGGACATAAATGAATTATGTGCCAGATGTATGTACGTGGCTGTCTGCGTTATTTTATAAGTGTCCCAAAGCGGATTACCTATTGCAAAAAGTCAGTTTCTTATTAAAGTGACTAAAATTATTATTTTTCAGACTTTTATGTCAACTTACATGCCCAAAACCAATTTTGACGACCCAGCTGGACTCATCTGAATTATGTGCCAGGGCTATGTACGTGTCTGTCTGTTGTATTGTTACACCGTTTCAAGTGCATTCCAGTATCCAGCCACAGTTCCGGTGACATTCCAGTATTCCAGCACAGAGTCTTCATTGTTCCAGCATCCAGTTACCCACTACTCCTCTTCATCCGACTCTAAAACGTGAGTCTTATCCTTAGTGTAGGTACTTACCTGGGCGTTCCCGCTCCAGCGACGATACGCTAGGCGGCTCTCACGGCCCCAGTGACGCTGACGCTCGCTTGCGGTCTTGCGCGAGCGCCGTCATGACGTCACCACGCAGGTGTGCCGGCCGGCGCGAAGTTTGTGAAATAGCCTCTCCTCCTTCCCTAGACGCCGGGCTTGTCAGTTGTTATTGGTTGTCTAGGGTTTGTGTAGGATCGTGCCCGTCTCAGTGTATTCTAGTATCCAGCCACAGTCTCCAGGGCATTCCGTATCCAGCCACAGTCTCCAGGTATTCCAGTATCCTGCCACAGTCTCCAGTGTATTCCAGTATCCAGCACAGTCTCAGTGTATTCAGTATCCAGCCACAGTCTTCAGTGTATTCCAGTATCCAGCCACAGTCTTCAAGTGTATTCCAGTATCCAGCCACAGTCTTCCAGTGCATTCCAGTATCCAGCCACAGTCTCCAGTGCATTCCAGTATCCAGCCACAGTCTACAAGTGCATTCCAGTATCCAGCCACAGTCTCCAGTGTATTCCAGTAATTTTTTTTTCCAGCCACAGTCTCCAGTGTATTCCAGTATCCAGCCACAGGTCTCCAGGTATTCCAGTATCCAGCCAGTCTCCAGTGCATTCAGGTATCCAGCCATAGTCTCCAGTGCATTACAGTATCCAGCCCACCATCTCCAGTGCATTTCAGTATCCAGCCACAGTTCCAGGCATTCCAGTATCCAGCCACAGTCTCCAGTGCATTCCAGTATCCAGCCACAGTCTTCATTGTTCCAGGATCCAGTTCCCACTACTTCCTCTTATCCAACTAAAACGTGAGTCTTCCCTGTACTCTACCCCATGGAGTCAGGGCAGCATAAATGAGACAGACAGTACATACCCAGGCACATAATTTAGTTGGTCAAGTTTAGTCCAAAATGGTTTTATGTGTATGCAATTTGGCATTCTAGAATGCAAAAAAGCCATTCTGCACATGTGAATAAGAAACTGGCGTTTGTGCAAATAGGTAAATCGCTTTAGACCACTTATAAAATACTGCAGACAGAACGTAGTCCACACAAGTCCACCCTAGCCCAAATTGGTTTTGGGCATGAAAGTTGGATGAAAGTCTGCAATACAGACATTTTTGCACATTTAAAAAATAAAACTGGTGTTTTGCCAATATGTAAATCACTTTAGCCACTATAAAAATACAATAAAAAATACAACAACAGACACGTAACATACCTGGCACTATATCAGATGAGTCCAGCGTGGGTCAAAGTGGTTTGGGCATGAAGTTGAATATAAAGTTGAAAGAAAAAATATAATTTTAGTCACTTTAATAAGAAAACTGACTTTTGCAATAGGTAATCCGCTTGGCGAAATTATAAAATAACGCAGACAGCCATCGTACACATACATTGGTACATAATTCATTTATGGTCCACACTAGCCCAAAATTGGATTTTTGGGCAGGCAAGACGGCATTAATTAAGTCTGCAAAAAGAACCATATCTCTGCACATTTGAATAAGATATGATGTTTGTGCAAGTAGGACCGTACATGCTCAAGTATAACCGAGATTTTCAAGGCTAAATAATACCTGTGAAAATTGAATCTTGGTTTGATACTCGAGTCACAACTTACCTGCTCCGGGCAGCCGACTCGCTCTGCATCCTCTGCTGGTGACGTCATATCGGCAACAGCCTCACTCCCTGGTGCCGAAGTAGTGGACATAGAACACCAGAGGAGGCGAGCGAGGGGGGCCCGAGGGAAGCAGACAGAGGAATCCAAAGAAGGGGAACACGGAAGCAGGTAGAAGTCAACTGAACTAACTGATCACCCTTTGAAACAGCAGAAGTAGTCCTATACGTGTTTAAGAGAAACAAAGTAGATTTGAACTCCAATGTGAACGAGTTTATTGTGAGCCAAATTCAACAGGACACAACAGTTGTAGAGGGTAAACACCCCCTTCATCAGGTGATGGTGAATCAACTGAGAACAGGTGTGGGATGTAAGTAGCCTAGTGCCAATCCAAGGCAACCACCACCTTGTAGGGTGTCCTATCAGACAATACCACCAAAATCAATACAATGGATTATAGGGAAATGCAGCATACTAACAACAATTCGGGGGCATAGAAAAAAAAAGCAGGAGGTAAAGAACAATAGATTAATAGGCTAACAAAGCCCCAAATAAGACAGCCTTGACGGGTGTAAGTACAATACATATCTTTAGGTCAATGGGCTGTTTAAGCCACAATAGGGAAACGTCTTAAAGTGCACCTCAGTGCAAGTAAAGATAAGTAAGAAAACGTGAATGAATAATTAAATATAAAGTGCCAGATGGTGCCGAGATAAAAACAAAACAAGGTACAAGATAATGATACGAAAACAGTAACAACTAGGTCTTATGCTGATAACATTTTTCAGGAATTAGAAAGTCAGCCAATATACAGATTATCCGCAGGAAGGTCTTAAGTCTATAGTCATTCTGTATGATTCCCAATAGGTGGGGGGTTATGCAGGCTAAAAGAGAAAGCAATGTGAAACACCAGTTGTTGACGACAACAGTAATATGTTAGCAAATAAGGAAAGAGCAATGTCAGTACATTAAACAAGAGTAGTGTACCAGCCAATGGCAAGAAAAGGAAGCACAGAGGCAGACAGTTCATTATTATTCGTTAAGACCACAAAAGGGGGGGAAAGGTTGTATGCTTGACGTTAGTCCAAAACTTCACCTGGTGTGTAGTAAATTTATATCATGGTTCCCACACCTTATTCTGTACTCACCTACCTACTGTCATGAGCACCATCATGATGTTTGTGAGGCTGAGTCTGTTCGTATAATAAGGAAATGTTGTCCTGAGGTCCTGTCTCTTTTTTTTCTTCGTACCATCAGTCCCCTATAATAGGGGCTTGTGTGAGATGCTTTTGCCCTATGATGGTGTTGCAGGCGGGGCATTATAGGGTTTTGCTGCCTGAGGCAAACTTTAATGCTGCCTATGACCGTCATGCAGCGAGCGCAGCGCGCCGCCGACAATTAATAGTGGGCGTGGCCTATGTCGGTGGGTGTGGATATGTCCAGGTGGGCGTGGCTAACATTTTAAGATTTGAGCTTCGCCTAAGTCTAAGTCCCTGACAGCCTGACCTCCCTATACATTCATGAGGCCCATGATAAGACCCAGACAGGGAGCGGACAAGCCGGTTATAGGCACGCGCCACGCACACGAGCTGAATCCAGCGTCCAGTCCAGCCAGCCCCCCCCCCATGATAAATGGTGTGACCCCCCCCAGGGAGGAGGGTTACAGCCAGGCCAATGACTGAGTTCAGCCCCCCCCCATGATTTAGGACCCAGGCCCAGGGACTGGTTACAGGCCATTGATCTTATGTCAAGCAACCCCCCCCCCCGCAAGACCCCAGTCCCCCGGGACCGGGAGGTTACAGGCCCCAACCCCAACCCCCCCCCTAAGCTTGGGACCTGGCTGGCTGTAATTGATGTGATGTGAGTCATGATAGTAGAATTAATAGGAAACACTTGAAAGACTAGAGTAGTAGAGTGAGTTTAATAGTATTTTTTTTTTTTAAGTACACTTCTTAACTACAGTTAAGTGCAGGCACCAGGAGCTGTGGTGGACCGTGCGTCTCGTCGCAGTTGCAGACAGCAGACTGCAACTGCTCCTCGGTCGTTCTGTCTGATGCTGAGTGCAAGTGCTGAGCAGCTCCTCTGCTCCAAGGCTTTTTTCAACACACAGAACACAGTCAATCATGTCTGTATGTCAGCGTGCTGTGCCGTTGTGTGGCTGTGCTGTGAGCTGAGATGGGCTGGCACTCCTCCAGGCTCCAGACTATCCAGTTTTGCCGCGCGGCGAGGAAAGTCCGGCGCGCCAAGCCCGGAAGTGCGCGCGCGGCGAGCGTGCAGCCGGCGCGGGCGGCTGCGCTGCGGCCTTACTAACAGTTGCCTTGTGTTGGCGCTGCCGCTGCACACGGACAAGGACCACAGTGATGTCCCAGGACCAAGATGTGCGCCGGAGCGATGTGCGGCGCAGCGGGCTTGCTTTAGCCGGTTAGTACAATGAGAGTTTTTTTTTGTGTTCTTTAAAGTGGCGCTTGGCAGCAGAGTGAGCCTGAGTCACATTGACTCAGTGTGCCCTCCTTCGCGATGCGGCCCGGTGGGTTGCAGGCGGGCAGTTATGTCAGGGAACAGTTCCTATTTGAGGATTTCCTATGAAGATGGGTACTGATTTTGGGGAGCACACAAATCGGTACATGTGGGAGTACATTCCCAATAGTCTTGGCTCTTTGTAAGAGAATAAGGGGGATATTTACATAAGGCTCCATACTCAGGATCAGATTGCATGATCCGCCACAATTATCTCAATAATCTTCGTCTGAATATTGTAAGATTACGAGTATGATAAGTCGATACAAATGAGACTCCTATTCTATCAGAATAACCCTTCTTTTGTTGTATAGGAATCTCTATCGGAGCTAGAGGCCCAGACTAGATCACTGCTACTGTGTTTTTCCATCATAACTTTTTTTCATTTCCGCCATCTGATTTTGAGACTCATGATACTAAAGGTATTTATTGTACTGTACACGTAATGTGTCTTATGTGTGGCTTTTGTTAGCCTATTTATTATTGCTTTATTTACTCCTGCTTTTATTCTTGCACTTTCAAATTGTTTTATTATGCGCATTTCCCTATACCATTGTATGATTTTGGATGGTATTGTCTAGGACACACCTACAAGGGGTGGGTCGGTGCCCTTGGATTGGACTAGGCTACTTAAAAGCCCACACTGTGGGTTGTTCACATCACTGATGAAGGGGGTGTTACCTCGAAACGTTGTGGTACTGTGATGTTTGGCTCACAAGAAATCGTTCACATTGGAGGCAGTCACTTTGTTTCTCTTCAGTACTTCATTCCCTTTGAAGTAGGGGAATTAGACTCTGTGCCACCCATCAGGGTTAGGGTTGAAGCATGGACTTTAGTTACTATTGTCTTTATCTTTAAGCAGCGGTGGTGGTGGGTGGAACAGTAAGTGGGCGTACAGGAGTGAGACATGAGACTGGATATGTTGGTTCTTTATTTCTCCGGTATTAATGTTTCTATTCATCCACGGTATTAAGGCTTGTGGAGTATCTGTTGTATTTTCAATTAGATCAACTGACGTGAAATGTAGTTATTGAAGACGTTTACTAGTTCATCCGAATGGCTTTCGCAATCAGAATGACTGGTACAAGAATCTGTGTGGCAATATGTACATGGAAATCCCATTAGCATATCACAGCCAGGTGTTAGGGTGGGTGGAGTTGGTGATTAGATAGGGGTAAGAGGGTTATAGGAACGCCCAGAGTAAGGTGTATTTAAAACAGCATTGTAACATGCAGACAGTTGGTGTCGAACTGGGAAGGGGAGTTTCTCAAACACCATGGTCATGGATTTTGCAGCAGGCACATGTTCTGTTTGGCAGATTCAGTTTGTATAACAGCACTGCGACCAAAAATGTTTATTACTGGGGACTCTCAGAAGGGGGTAAGTACAGTAATTCTGCAGTGGCAATTCTTGCCACCGCAGAGGTTTGGAAACATCAATCCCGCACTAAAGCATGCTGGGGTTGTAGTTTCTAAACATCTGGAGTGCAAAGGAATGAGCTTTAGTTGACTTTTTAAAATAGACAGAGAAGTCATACAGTAATAGCCATATCCAGTATGGCACTATGTATGGGAATTTGTGTCATTTACATGGGCAACTAAAGCCTCAAAATATACAGATATCAGAAGGACAGAGTAGTAGTGGTCATAATTTCAACCCTTGGTGTATACTCGAGTCAATAAATTTTAGTCTGTTTAAAGGTAAAAAATAGTAGCCTCAGTTTATACCTCGGGTGTGTTGGTTTATACTCTGGCAGTCTACTCAAGTATATACCGGTTAAAACCTCTCTGGGACACTAATAAATACTGCGACAGCAGTACATACCCCTGGCACATAGGCAGTTGAGTCACAGCATTGCTAATTGGTTTTGAGGCATGAGGAAAAACCATGGGTAGTTACATTATGTTCGGGGGTAATTGATTAGCGTCCCCACAGCGGTTTTTTAATTTTGCCACTTTTCCACCACTTTTTTATTATTTTCATTACCAAACCAGTTCAGCTTAGTGTGATAAACAAGTAGTAAACTGTAAAAGAAATATCACAGAAACGCTGATATTGCTTTACACTGATATGCTTTTACCCGGATATTGCTTTTACACTGATATTGCTTTACACTGTGATATTGCTTTTACACTGTGAATTGCTTTACATGTGATATTGTCCTTACACAGTGATATTGCTTTTTTTTACACTGATATTGCTTTTACACTGTGATATTACTTTTACGGCGAATATTGCTTTTACATGTGATATTGCTTTTACACTGATATGCTTTTACTTTTACACTGATATTGCTTTTACACTGTGAATTGCTTTTACACTGATATTGCTTTTTACATGATATATGCTTTTACATGATGAAAAATTGGCGCGCTTTTACACTGTGATAGTGCTTTTACATGATATGCTTTTACAATGATATTGATTTACACTGTGATATTGCTTTGCTTTTGCACATGTGATTTGCTTTTCCACAGTGATCTTGCTTGTACACTGTTACTACGTGTTTATGGACTTGAATTTATCCAGCATGGTGGAGACTGGAAAAGTGTAAAGCCCTGGATTCATCACTTGTGTACATGGATACCCACCTGGCTTAGGATCAGATAGTGTTGGGCAGCCAGCAAACTTCCCTCCTCTGCCTTTGGATCCTTATGATTACCATACAAATATACGATCGGTGTGAGTAAAAACCACGTTAGAGGTTCCCAGATAATCCGGTTATGGGCAGTGTTAGTAAAGATACTTTTACAATTATTGTTTATCTTTTAAACAAAGATAAATATGATGCATTATACTTAGTGTTTCACCCATTTATCGAGGAACAATAAGCCATCATAAGTTTCTATGTTTGAGTACCCAAGTGATTAGTTTGATATTGTCACTTATAATCTGGATCTACACTGATTGAAACATTATGGACACTTTAGTTAGAATGTAAATATTTTATTTTTTTCAGTTCAATTCCGTTTTCAAGGTTGATATAATAAAAAAATATATCTAAGAAATGAACATTTGTCCTTTAAGATATACAATAGGGTTTAAAATCTAAAGGGGGAATGGAGGGGGAGGGGGAGGTTGCAGATGCGAATAATATAATAAATAATCGTACGGATGTATAATATTGTATATTTATATTGTTTATATTTCATCCCCCTCTATGTGACATGAATAGTGGGGTTTATTATTACAGAATAGGCGGGGGTCAATCTGACTGGGAATGGTTTTGTAGTGATAAGAACCATTTGCTGTATGTCGTCTTAGATGATAGTGCACCCAACAGGCCATTGGGACCCTTCCTGACCCCTAGTGTTGACAATTGGTAGTACACTGGCCATGTTTATCACACTATGTATAGGGGCCCCTGCATGTGATTAGCTCGTACCCATGCCCTTATCTGATACATATATGGTATAGTGGGTGTTATAGGGGGAAGGTTCGTTAGTAATAATGAAGATGGGTGGAATTGATGTTTGGTGTGTTAGGGTTTCTCTTACATGTGAGTGTGTCAATATAACTTTGTATATATATATATCTGTGGGTTACATACAGTATAATAAGGAATGCTGGGAGTGCCAATTAAAGGGGAAACTATAAGGACACCCTTGGACCCTTATATTAATGTGGAACATACCCCTGTGTAAACACAGGAACAGTGATGGTACAGTAGCAGTGGGGTGAAGGATCCGGTGGAGTCCAGGCGATCTCACACTGTGAGTCTTCTACCCACAATATTACCTGGGCCCATAGCGCCCTCTAGCGCTGTCATTTGTCATCAGTGGTCATCGCCAGTTGTACAGGGATCAAGAGAGACAACGGTACCAGACAGTACGGCCTCCTGTCCGTAACTGATCCTATCGTTACTGGAGGTTCTAGTCGGTTGCTCCCATGTTACTGTCTGATTATCACCGTGTGTCTATAGGTACGGTATTACAGTGTTACCGATAGTTATATGACAGTCGGGATCTACCGGGCCATCACAAGGACGGGTTATAGGTAATGGGTGAATGAGAGGACGGGACAGTGACTGTTAATGATAACGGGGTCTGTGTCATTTAACGGTTTGCGTTATCCCCGCAGGTTCCATTTCCTTCCAGTTAGTACGGGTGTGAGTGGGTTGCGGATGAGATGGCCGGACCAGGGGAGGTACGAGCATTAGGATACGAGTGGGAGGGAGAGTTCATAGAGGCTGGATACGGAGCGCTGGTCTATGTAGCGAGTGTGCGGGAGGCGGAAATACCCAAAAGAAATGGAACAGTCCGGAGGTTTAATGAGGCTGAGAGATACAGGAACTACCTGGAAAAATATGTATAAGACGGGCTAAGAAATACAATGGTAGGGAAGGGGGAGCGGAACAGGAGGGTAAGTACAGCATGTAATTATACATAAAATATAATGTTACTGTAATATACATCTAATATACTGCACTGTAAGAAATATACATAAATCTACTGTACTGTAATATACATCTAATATACTGCACTGTTAATATACATATAATAATCTTGACTGTAATATACAGATAATATACTGTACTAATGTAATATTAATCTAATAACTGCACTGTAACTTTATAAATATAATATATGTACTGTAATATACATATAATTAACTGTACTGTAATATACATATAATATACTGCACGGTTAATACATCATATAATAGACTGGTGTAATGATACATACTAAGTTATACTGCACTGTAATATAATTATAATATACGGTAGGGTTAATATACATATAATATACTGTACTGTATAATATACATATAATATACGGCCACTGATAATATACATATCTAATATACGTACTGTAACATACATTAATTACTGTATGTAATATACATCTAATATACCGCACTGTAATAACATATAATATTACTGTACTGGAAATAACAGTATAATATACGTACTGGAATATACATTATACTATACTGCCACGTACTATTACATATAATATAATGTAATGCTAACTATACAATATATACTGCACGTGTTTACAGTGCAGTATATAGATGTATATTACAGTACAGATATTATATGTAACTACAAAATAAAGTACAGTACTATTATATGTATATTACAGTGCAGTAGATCTAGATGTATATTACGTACAGTTGCACTGTAATCAACATCTAAGATACCTGTACAGGTAATAACATATAATATACTGTACTGTAAGACATATAATCTACGGCACGTAATACTATATATCTGCTGTAATACATATACATATACTGACTGCTGATATACATAGATATACGGCACGTACCCTATACATATCTAATATTACTGTACTGTAATATACTATAATATATGGAATGTAATATAACATTATACTCTACTGCACTGTAATCTAAATATAATATCTGTAATGTAATATACAATAATATACTGTACGTAATCGACATGTAGAATATATTGCACTGTATATATAATAATATAATATACTTACTGTAACCTATACACATATTATACTTGTCTGTAATATAATATAATATACTGTAATGTAATATACACTCACTTACTGCACTGTAATATTAATATATATATGTACTGTAATATACACTATAATATACTGTACTGTAATATCATATAATATACTGACTGTCATTAACATAGAATATACTGCACTGTAATACTAAAGTATAATTATACTGACGGTAATATACATATAATATCTGCACTTAATATAATAAATATATTATGTAGGAATATACATATAATATTATGTACTGTAATATACATTAATTAATGTCTGTAACTATACATATAAATACTGACACTGTAATATACAGATATATACTGCACTTGTAATATAATATAATAGACATCTACTGTCATATAATATACTATCTGACTGTATATATCATAGAATATACTGCACTGTAATATACATATAATATTAATGTACTGCTTGTAATATACATTATAATATAATGACGTAATTATACATCTAAATATAATTTACTGTACTGTAAGATACATATAACTATACTGTACGGTTAATATACAATAATATACGGCCCACTGTGTATAACATCTTCATATCCTGTACGCGCTAACTATCATATAATTATATACTGCTACGGATAAATACATATAATCCTATACTGCAATGTAACGATACATATAAATACTTACGGATCATCAATTATAATATTGACTGTACTGTAATCTAACATGTCTGTATATATGCACTGTAAATACAATAATTATACGGTATGTCACCGATACATCTAATATACTGTACGGCTATTACCATATAATATACTGCACTCGTAAATCACCCCATTAATATCTGTACTGCCTAACTATACAATAAGATACTGTTACTGTATTATACATATAATATAATTACTTTTCGTTACTGTAAATACATAAATATACTGCAAGAACCCCCCTACAGATAATATACGGTATGGTTATCGTATATACAATAATCTACTGTACTGTAACCTATACATATAATACGTATCTGCACTGTAATATACATATAAACTACTACCTTACTGTAACTCACCCACATATAATATACTGTTCTGTAATATACATATATAGACGGCCATGTAATATACAATAATATACTGTACTGTAAATATCATATAATATATCTGTAAGGTAATATACATATACTTATATGGTACTGTAATATACATATAAATATATTACTGTAATTACATATAATATACTTTACTGTAATATACAATAATATACTGCATGTACTATTACATATACTATTACTGTACCTGTAATAACATATAATATACTGTATGCTAATAACATATAATATAATGACTGTAATTAGAATATATATACTGCACTGTCATAGACATTATAATATATTACTGTAATATCATATAATATAATGCACTGAGATACATATATTATACTGCACTGTAATATACAGATAATATACTGCATGTAATATACATATAATATACTGTACTGTAATATACATATAGTATACTGTACTGTAATATACATATAATTACTGCACGTAATATACATATAATATACTGTAAAGTGTAATATACATATAATAAATTTCACTGTAATATACATAAATATACTGCCATGTAATTACATATTAATTATTAATGTCACTGTAATATACAGTATAATATACTGTTACTGTAATATATATAATATACTGCAGTTAATATACATATAAATACGGTACTGTAATCTAATATAATATAAGTACTGTAATATACATAAATATACCTTGATACTGTAATAGACATATAATATAATGTTACTGTAAATATACATTATAATATTACTGTACTGTACTATACATATAATATACTGCCACTGTAATATACATATAATCTACTGTACTGTAATATAGCATATAATACTACGTGCCCACTGTAACTATACATATTAATATACTGCATGTAATAATACATTATAATATATACTGTAAGAATATACATAGAATCTACGTACGAATATACATATAATATACTGCACTGTAATATACATATATAATATATTTACTGTAATATACAATAAATATATGCTATGTAATAAATATACTATACTGCACTGTAATTACATCATAATATTACTGTACTGGAATATAATATAATATACTGTACTGTAATATACTATAATCTACTGCACTGTAATATACAATACTATAGCATGTAAGATACATATAATGATACTGCCACTGTAATAGACAGATAAATACTGTACTGTAATATACATATTAATATACTGTGACGTACTATACATATATATACTGTACTGTAATAGACATATAATATTAATGACACTGTAATTCCATATAATATACTGTACTGTAATATACATATAATATTACTGCTACTGTCATATACATATAATTTACTGTACTGTAACTATACAGATAAATACGGCACGTTACTATACATATAATAATACTGTACTGTAATATACATTATAATATACTGTACTGAATATACCATCTAAATATACTGCACTGTAAGTACATATAATATACTGTAACTGTAATTATACAGTATAATTACTGTACTTAATATACATATAATATACTGACACTGTAATATACATATATATTGTACTGTAATATAAATATAATATACGTACGGTAACTATACCATCATAATATACGTACTGTAAAGAGACATATAATATACTGTAACTGTAATATACATATAATAACGGTACGTAAAGACAATATAAATACTGCACTGTAATATACATATAACTAATACTGTACTGTATATAAACTCGCATAAGATACTGTCTACGCGTAATATAGATATAATACCACGGTACTTTCTCATAGAGCATATAATATACTGTACCTGTTAATATAGATATCCTAGAACATTACTGTAATGGAATATCGAAGTACATCTACTCGTACGTAATATTAGAGATATAAGATATGACTGTAATAAGATATAATATACTGTACTGTAATATATATAGAATATACAGCACTGTAATATAGATATAATATACTGTACGGTAATATAGATAGAATATACTGTACTGTAATATAGATATAATATACTGTACGGTAATATAGATAGAATATACTGTACTGTAATATAGATATAATATACTGTACGGTAATAGAGATAGAAAGAATATACGTACGGGTAATAGGAGATTAGAAGATACTGTCACAGGCTATATAGTATGAATATACTGTACTGTAATATAGATATAATATACTGTACTGTAATATAGATATAATATACTGTACGGTAATAGAGATTAGAATATACTGTACGGTAATAGAGATTAGATTATACTGTACGGTAATAGAGATTAGAATATACTGTACAGTAATAGAGAGAGAATCTACTGTACGGTAATAAAGAGATAGAATAACGAAGCTGAACTTGGTTTCTTATTCAAAAAAGTTGGTTTCTTTTTCAGTTAGTTTCTGATTCACAACTGAAGTGGTTTGCATTATGCGGATTTGAATAAAGACTGGTGTATTGCAATAGGTAACGCTTGGCCACTGAAAAATCACCCAGACAGACCCAATATACCCTGGCAACATAATTCAGTTGAGTTGAAGCTCAAAATCTTAAAATGTTAGCCACGCCCACCGACATAGCCACACCCACCGACATAGCCACGCCCACTTTAATTTGGCGGCGGCGCGCTGCGCGCGCTGCAGGACGGTCAGAGGCAGCATTCTAAAGTTTGCCTCAGGCAGCAAAAACCCTAGAAGTGCCCCTGCCTGCAACACCATCATAGGAGGCAAAAGCATCTCACAGCCCCTATAGGGGAATGATGGTACGGAAGAAAAAAAGAGACATGAGACCTCAGTGAGCCAACATTTCCTTACTAACAGACATAGAGCCTCACAACTCAGATGGCTCATACAGGAGGTAGTGAGTAAAGAATTAAGGTGTGGGAACCATGATATAAGATTACTACAAAGGGAATGCTTTTGGACTAACAAGCTACAAACACTTTCCCCTTTTGGTCTTAACGAAGATATAATGAACTGGTCTGCCTTCTGTGATATCTTTTTGCCTTGCTATTGTCTGGTACTCTATCTACATTGTACTTAGATAACTCTTGCTTATTTGCAACATTTTACTGTGGTCTTGCAACACTGTGTTTTTCATTGTTTCCCTTTTAGCTTTCATATCTACGCCACCTAGTGGAATCATATAGTATGAATATGGACTTAAGGACCTTCCTGCGGATATATCTTTATATTGGACTTTCTATTCCTGAAACAATGTTATCAGATAAGACCTATTTTACGTTTTTCGTCATTACTATGTACCTTTGTTTGTTTTTTATCCTCTGCACCATATGGGCACTTTATATTTATTATTATTACACGTTTTCTTACTTATATTTATTGCACTGTGCACTTTACGTTTCCTATTTGTGGCTTTAAACAGCCCATTTACACTAGTCTTCCCTGTACTCTACCCCAATGGAGTCAGGGCAGCATTACACTTAGACAGACATGTACATACCCATGGCACATAATTTAGTTGAGTCAAGTTTAGTCCAAAATGGTTTTGTGTATGCAATTTGGCATTCTAGAATGCAAAAAAGCCATTTCTGCACATGTGAATAAGAAACTGGCGTTTTGCAATAGGTAAATCGCTTTAGACCACTTATAAAATACTGCAGACAGACACGTAGTCCACACAAGTCCACCCTAGCCCAAATTGGTTTTGGGCATGAAAGTTGGCATGAAAGTCTGCAATACAGACATTTTTGCACATTTAAAAAATAAACTGGTGTTTTGCAATATGTAAATCACTTTAGGCCACTAAAAATACAACAGACAGACACGTACATAGCCCTGGCACATAATTCAGATGAGTCCAGCTGGGTCAAAATTGGTTTTGGGCATGTAAGTTGACATAAAAGTCTGAAAAATAATAATTTTAGTCACTTTAATAAGAAACTGACTTTTTGCAATAGGTAATCCGCTTTGGGACACTTATAAAATAACGCAGACAGCCACGTACATACATCTGGCACATAATTCATTTATGTCCACCCTAGCCCAAATTGGTTTTGGGCATGCAAGACGGCATTAATGTCTGCAAAAAAGCCATTTCTGCACATTTGAATAAGAAAATGGTGTTTTGCAATAGGTACCGTACATGCTCAAGTATAAACCGAGATTTTCAGGCTAAATAAGTACCCTGAAAATTGAATCTTGGTTTATACTCGAGTCACACACTTACCTGCTCCGGCGGCCCCTCGCTCTGCATCCTCTGCTGGCTGACGTCACTACTCGGCAACAGCCTCACTTCCTGGTGCCAAGTAGTGACATCAGACACCAGAGGATGCGGAGCGAGGGGCCGAGGAAGCAGAACAGAGGATCCACAGAAGGGGAACCGGAGCAGGTAGAAGTCAACTGAACTATGATCACCCCTTTGACACAGCAGAAGAGTCATCTGTCTTTAAGAGAAACAAAGTAGATTTGCACTCCAATGTGAACGATTTATTGTGAGCCAAACATCAACAGGTAACACAACGTTTCGAGGGTAACACCCCCTTCATCAGGTGATGTGAACAACAGCACAGTGTGGGCTTAAGTAGCCTAGTGCCAATCCAAGGGCACCACCCCTTGTAGGTGTGTCCTAAGACAATACCATCCAAAATCAATACAATGGTATAGGGAAATGAGCATAATAAAACAATTTGAAGTGCAAAGAATAAAAGCAGGAGTAAATAACAATATATAAATAGGCTAACAAAAGCCACAAATAAGACACCTTACGTGTACAGTACAATAAATACCTTTAGTATAATGAGTCCAAAATCAGAATGGAGGAAATGAAAAAAAAGTTATGATGAAAAACAGTTATCTAGTGATCTAGCTAGGGCTCTAGCATCCGATAGAGATTCCCTATTACACAAAGAGAAGGGTTATTCTGATATGAATAGGATTCCATTTGTATCGACTTACCATACTCTATCTGACAATATTCAGAAGATTATTGAGGATAATTGGCGGATCATGCAATCTGATCCTGAGTATGGAGCCTTATTTAAATATCCCCCTTATTCTCTTACAAAAGAGCCAAGACTATTGGGAATGTACTCACATGTACCGATTTGTTGCTCCCCAAATCAAGTACCCAATCATTCATAGGAAATCCTCAAATAGGAACGTATCCCTGACATAACTGCCACGCCTGCAACCAGGGCCGCATCTCTAATGAGGCACACTGAGTCATGTGACTCAGGCGGCACTCTGCCAAAGGCGCCAATTTAAAGAACACAAAAAAAAAATATCATTGTACTAACCGGCTAAAGCAAGCGCCGCTGCGCCGCACATGCGCTCCGGCGCACATCTGGGTCTGGGACAGTCACTGTGGTCCGTGTCCGTGTGTCAGCGGCAGCGCACAGCAACTGTTAGTAGGCCGCACGCAGCGCCCGCGCCGCGCTGCACGCGCGGCCGCGCGCGCAACTTCCGGGACTTGCGCGCCGGACTTTCCGCGCGGCAAAACTGGAGCGTGGAGCCTGGAAGGAGTGGCCAGCCCATCTCAGCTCACAGCACAGCCACAGCACGGCACCAGCACGCGTGACAGACAGACAGTGAGTGACTGTGTCTGTGTGTGAAAAAAGCCTTGGAGCAGAGGAGCTGCTCAGCACTTGCACTCAGCAGCAGACAGACCGAACCGAGGAGCAGTTGCAGTCTGCTGTCTGCAGACCGACCGAGACCACGGTCCACCACAGCTGCCTGGTGCCTGCAACTTAACTGTAAGTAAGAAGTGTACTTAAAAAAAAAAAAATACTATTAAAGCTTGATAAGATCAATGTCCTGTAACCTCCCTGGGCCTGGGGTCATATCATGGGGGGGTGGCTGAACTCAGTCAGTGGCCTGGCTGTAACCTCCTCCCTGGGGGGGGTCACCATCTTATCATGGGGGGGGGGCTGGCTGGACGCTGGATTCAGCTCGTGTGCGTGGGCAGCGTGGCCTATAACCGGCTGTCCGGCTCCCTGGGGTCTTATCATGGGCCTATGAATGTATAGGGAGTCAGGCTGTCAGGGACTTACTTAGCGGAAGCTCAAAATCTTAAAATGTTAGCCACGCCCACCGACATAGCCACCCGCCCACTTTAATTTGGCGGCGGCGCGCTGCGCGCGCTGCAGGACGGTCAGAGGCAGCATTCTAAAGTTTGCCTCAGGCAGCAAAAACCAGAAGTGCCCCTGCCTGCAAACACCATCATAGGAGGCAAAAGCATCTCACAGCCCCTATAGGGGAATGATGGTACGGAAGAAAAAAAGAGACATGAGACCTCAGTGAGCCAACATTTCCTTACTAACAGACATAGAGCCTCACACTCAGATGGCTCATACAGGAGGTAGTGAGTAAAAAATACTGCAGCCCTTCTCCCCCCTCCCTCCCCCTCCCTCTCCCTCTCCCTCCCTCTCCCTCCCGTTCTACTATCCCTCCCCCTAGCGTAAAAGCCTTTTAATATGCTGCTCCCCCATGTCTGGTAGCCCCAACCGCATGGTTAGTATTTTCCAAAAGCTCCCCAAACTCTTACTTACCTCTCCTCTTTCCTCCGCTGCACTGAATGACCGGCAGCCGCGTCCGTGATTGGCTGCCGTTCAGCCAATCACAGACGCGACTGCCGGTCCCGTCCCTCTGCTTGCATTCTTGCAAGCAGAGGGCCGGCAGTGCAGCGGAGGAACGAGGGGAGGTAAGTAAGAGTTTGGGGGCTTTTGGAAAATACTAACCATGCGGTTGGGGCTACCAGACATGGGGGAGCAGCATATCAAAAGTAATTTTTAAGGGTGGACATGCCCTTTAAAAATATACGGTAACATGAAAGTGTCCATATTAGCAGAGCATACACACTTAGGCTTACTTGAAGGTTGGGAACAACTAGATGCACCAGTAAATTATCTCTTTAAAAGGTCCTGTGTCTGTAGCATTAACTAAATTTATTTATTGGTTTACGATTTTTTTTTAAGATTAAAAGTGTAAGTGTGTCAGCAGTGGCTTAATGATAATAGTACCATAATAATAACAATATATGTGTTATTATGAATCAACTTGACTTGAAGTTTAGTTCGAGCAATTATTTTATTGATGCATATAAATAAATAAATAAATAAATAGCAATAAATATTTGATTGGAGAAAGACCCTAGGAGTGCACTAAAATTTACTTAAAGGGACAGTTCAGTTGAAATTATCAAAGCATTGGTAAGGCCTTATTTGGAATATGCAGCAAAAAGGACATCTTTGAAATGGAAAGGGTTCAGAGAAGGGCAACTAAATTAATAAGGGGATTGGGGAGCTTGAATATGAAGAGAGACTGGAAAAGTTACAATTATGTACGCTGGAGACAGGGCACTTGCATGGGGATATGATTACTGTGTATAAATACATTAACGGGCCATAAAATAAACTATCTGGGGCATTGTTCACCAATAGAACATGTCAGAGGACACAACAGCTCAGTACAGGTTATCAATGTGTAAAATAAATGATGACAATAACTTCATTGATTTTGTATTTTTTGAATAAGTAATCAAAATATGTCTCTCTCTGGCCAAGCATGATGCCGCAGGTTTGACCAATATTAGTTGCATTACAAATCCCAGCATTCTCTAACAGCAGAGGGCAATTGGAAAGGTGGGTGTTAGAAAAGGTTTGAAATGCAACAGGTTTATTAGAGGAAACACATGCAGCAAGAGTAAATGCTAATTAATGCAGTATAAATGCAATCAGTTTGCAATCAATGCATCCTTGCTAATTAC
This sequence comes from Hymenochirus boettgeri, assembly GCA_019447015.1. Lineage (NCBI taxonomy): Eukaryota > Metazoa > Chordata > Amphibia > Anura > Pipidae > Hymenochirus > Hymenochirus boettgeri. Next base: position 157,365,595 of record CM033472.1, read on the forward strand.
TCAAATTAAGGCTGAGGACACAGTACAATGCACAATATCGCGCACGAGTTGACAAGAGTTATCATTAGTGCGTTTTCTTTGCATTCGCGCAAGTTGTTTCTCATTTGCGCATGAGTTTTCACTATTTTTAAAGAAAACCGCATGCGATTACGCGAAAAAAAGCTTGAACGCAAAACGTGAATGGACGCGCAATCGCATAAGAAATCGCAGGAATGTTCGCTTTCCCGCGATTTCCATGTTAGCAAAAATCACGGGCTCAAACATGCAAAAAAACGCACCAGTGTGGCCTAGCCCTATATGTATATATATGTCTTGCTAAAGGAGTAGTTGTAGATGGAGTGTATATACCACCCAGGCTGCAGTTATGGCTTAACTGAGGCTCCAGGGGAAGTTAAAATGAAGTTCTGTAGTGAGGTTTTTAATATACCCAGTTAGCAGGGTCCTGGAGTCTGGCTAAGAAAAGAGTGGGTGGGTTTCTTAGCCAGTGAGATCCACAGGTGGACTATTTAGCAGACAGCCTGGGTGTGGTTGTGGGTGGTGTTGTTTCTGGAGAAAATCCTGGAGTGCAGCTCTGCTAACAGGCTCTGGTTCTAATTATTTAAGACAAGCAGTCAAATAGTTTTTTTTGTTTTGGTAATCCAAAGACTGTCTGATTATACTGGAAAAGACTGTTATTTTACCAGTAAAGAAACTGTGTGCTTGACGCTCAGAAGAGCTGGGATTTCTGTCCAGTTTCTTTAGTTTACCATTTAATAAACTACAGGCATGATCCTGCAACTGTTTATGGTTACAAAGTCTGCTGTCTCTTTCTTAAGGAATTATGACACCACAGACATGACAATCCCACAAGTGGTGGAGGATGCGGGCATATTAAGAGACAGAGATATTTAAAGGGAAAGTACATAAGTGTACCGTGAACCGTTTAAGCAAAACTCTTTATTTACAAGATGGATAAACTTGTGATGCAGCTTGCACGAGCCACTGTGGCCCAGCAGCAGACAAATACCCAGCTACAGCAGAGCATGGCTGCCCAGCAAGAAACAAATCGTTTGCTGGCTGCGCAAATGACAAACCTGTTGGAGGCAATGAACACTCAATTAAGGACCCTGATTAGGGAAGCAGAGAATGACAGACGAACCCTTACTGATGTTGTACAGCAGCTGGCTACTCAAAAACCTGAGGTGGCAAGGGTTTCCCAGGTCAACGATGGCTCGATTGGGGCAAGTAATTTTCTGCAAAAAATGACACCACATGATGATGTTGAGGCTTTTCTAAATACATTCGAAAGGACAGCCGAAAGGGAGGCCTGGCCCAAAGCACAGTGGAGATTCCGAGAAGACATATTTTAAACTGGCTCCAGCAGATGCCCAAGACTATGAAAAACTCAGGCCCACGGTTGAGAGTAAATTCCTGGCCAAATGGCAAGGTCCTTATGAAATAAGGGAGAAAGTAGGGGACGTGAACTATAAGGTGTACCAGCCAGATAAGCGTAAAAAAGAACAAATTTACCACGTGAATTTAATAAAACTTTGGAAGGATAGAGAGGTTCTCTCTGCCACTTCCCAACCCCAAAGTCAGGTGGGAATTCAGGATGTAAAGGTGGCCGAGACTCTATCAATGTCTCAAAAACAGGAAGTCAGGGAGTTCCTACAGCAAAATACTGATGTCTTTTCTGAACTGCCAGGCTGCACTACAGTAATACAACATGATATTATTACTGATTCCCAAACTAGAGTCCGTCTAAAGCCCTATCGGATCCCAGAAGCCCGAAGGCAATCACTAGCAAAAGAAGTACAAAGAATGCTTAATTTAGGGGTCATAGAGAGGTCTAAAAGTGAATGGAGTAGCTCCATTGTGCTAGTACCCAAGCCAGACGGTTCTTTGCGCTTCTGTAATGACTTCAGAAAAGTAAATGAAGTTTCCAAATTTGATGCCTACCCCATGCCAAGAATTGATGAGCTGGTGGGAAGGTTAGGTCCTGCTAGGTATATATCAACCCTTAACTTAACCAGGGGATATTGGCAAGTACCACTTACAGGAACTGCTAAAGAGAAAACGGCATTTTCTACCCCCCAGGGCCTTTCCAATATGTTCGAATGCCGTTTGGTCTCCAAGGGGCTCCAGCAACGTTCCAGAGGATGATGGATCAGATTCTTGACCCTCATCAGCATTTCGCCTCTGCCTATTTAGATGATGTGGTGATTTTCAGCAGAGATTGGGAAAGTCACCTTCCAAAGGTTCAAGCTCTGCTTACCTCCATCAGAAAGGCAGGTCTTGCTGCAAACCCCAAAAAATGTGCTATAGGACTAGAGGAAGCCAGATATCTGGGCTATACCATTGGTCGGGGTGTTATAAAACCTCAGATTAACAAGGTTGAAGCAATCAGGGGTTGGCCATAACCCATTAATAAAAAGCAGGTTCAGACCTTCCTTGGCATGGTGGGCTATTATCAAAGGTTCATTCAAAATTATACCTCCATAGCTGCTCCTTTAACTGACATGACTAAGGGAAAGGGGTCTGTCATGATTAAATGGGGTCCTGAGGCTGAGAGGGCTTTCTTGAAATTAAAGACAGTGGTGTGTCAGCAACCAGTGTTGGTTGCTCCTGATTTAAAGAAACCCTTTGTGGTACAAACAAATGCTTCTGGAGTTGGCTTGGGGGCAGTTTTATCACAACAGGTGAATAAGGAGGAACACCCAGTTGCATATTTAAGGAAGGAAGTTGATCCCTGCCGAAAGGAATTATAGCATTGTGGAACGGGAGTGCCTGGCAAAAAAATGGGAGCTAGAATCTCTACGATACTATTTGTTGGGTCGTCACTATGTGCTCATCACAGACCATGCTCCTCTCACCTGGATGTCTCAGTCAAAAGAAAAGAATGCCAGAGTCACACGCTGGTTTCTCTCTCTCCAAAACTTTAGCTTTACAGTGGAACATCGTGCAGGCAAGATGCAAGGCAATGTACTGCAGCCCTTCTCCCCCCTCCCTCCCCCTCCCTCTCCCTCTCCCTCCCTCTCCCTCCCGTTCTACTATCCCTCCCCCTAGCGTAAAAGCCTTTTAATATGCTGCTCCCCCATGTCTGGTAGCCCCAACCGCATGGTTAGTATTTTCCAAAAGCTCCCCAAACTCTTACTTACCTCTCCTCTTTCCTCCGCTGCACTGAATGACCGGCAGCCGCGTCCGTGATTGGCTGCCGTTCAGCCAATCACAGACGCGACTGCCGGTCCCGTCCCTCTGCTTGCATTCTTGCAAGCAGAGGGCCGGCAGTGCAGCGGAGGAACGAGGGGAGGTAAGTAAGAGTTTGGGGGCTTTTGGAAAATACTAACCATGCGGTTGGGGCTACCAGACATGGGGGAGCAGCATATCAAAAGTAATTTTTAAGGGTGGACATGCCCTTTAAAAATATACGGTAACATGAAAGTGTCCATATTAGCAGAGCATACACACTTAGGCTTACTTGAAGGTTGGGAACAACTAGATGCACCAGTAAATTATCTCTTTAAAAGGTCCTGTGTCTGTAGCATTAACTAAATTTATTTATTGGTTTACGATTTTTTTTTAAGATTAAAAGTGTAAGTGTGTCAGCAGTGGCTTAATGATAATAGTACCATAATAATAACAATATATGTGTTATTATGAATCAACTTGACTTGAAGTTTAGTTCGAGCAATTATTTTATTGATGCATATAAATAAATAAATAAATAAATAGCAATAAATATTTGATTGGAGAAAGACCCTAGGAGTGCACTAAAATTTACTTAAAGGGACAGTTCAGTTGAAATTATCAAAGCATTGGTAAGGCCTTATTTGGAATATGCAGCAAAAAGGACATCTTTGAAATGGAAAGGGTTCAGAGAAGGGCAACTAAATTAATAAGGGGATTGGGGAGCTTGAATATGAAGAGAGACTGGAAAAGTTACAATTATGTACGCTGGAGACAGGGCACTTGCATGGGGATATGATTACTGTGTATAAATACATTAACGGGCCATAAAATAAACTATCTGGGGCATTGTTCACCAATAGAACATGTCAGAGGACACAACAGCTCAGTACAGGTTATCAATGTGTAAAATAAATGATGACAATAACTTCATTGATTTTGTATTTTTTGAATAAGTAATCAAAATATGTCTCTCTCTGGCCAAGCATGATGCCGCAGGTTTGACCAATATTAGTTGCATTACAAATCCCAGCATTCTCTAACAGCAGAGGGCAATTGGAAAGGTGGGTGTTAGAAAAGGTTTGAAATGCAACAGGTTTATTAGAGGAAACACATGCAGCAAGAGTAAATGCTAATTAATGCAGTATAAATGCAATCAGTTTGCAATCAATGCATCCTTGCTAATTACTCAAATTAAGGCTGAGGACACAGTACAATGCACAATATCGCGCACGAGTTGACAAGAGTTATCATTAGTGCGTTTTCTTTGCATTCGCGCAAGTTGTTTCTCATTTGCGCATGAGTTTTCACTATTTTTAAAGAAAACCGCATGCGATTACGCGAAAAAAAGCTTGAACGCAAAACGTGAATGGACGCGCAATCGCATAAGAAATCGCAGGAATGTTCGCTTTCCCGCGATTTCCATGTTAGCAAAAATCACGGGCTCAAACATGCAAAAAAACGCACCAGTGTGGCCTAGCCCTATATGTATATATATGTCTTGCTAAAGGAGTAGTTGTAGATGGAGTGTATATACCACCCAGGCTGCAGTTATGGCTTAACTGAGGCTCCAGGGGAAGTTAAAATGAAGTTCTGTAGTGAGGTTTTTAATATACCCAGTTAGCAGGGTCCTGGAGTCTGGCTAAGAAAAGAGTGGGTGGGTTTCTTAGCCAGTGAGATCCACAGGTGGACTATTTAGCAGACAGCCTGGGTGTGGTTGTGGGTGGTGTTGTTTCTGGAGAAAATCCTGGAGTGCAGCTCTGCTAACAGGCTCTGGTTCTAATTATTTAAGACAAGCAGTCAAATAGTTTTTTTTGTTTTGGTAATCCAAAGACTGTCTGATTATACTGGAAAAGACTGTTATTTTACCAGTAAAGAAACTGTGTGCTTGACGCTCAGAAGAGCTGGGATTTCTGTTCAGTTTCTTTAGTTTACCATTTAATAAACTACAGGCAAGAGCCTGCAACTGTTTATGGTTACAAAGTCTGCTGTCTCTTTCTTAAGGAATTATGACACCACAGACATGACAATCCCACAAGTGGTGGAGGATGCGGGCATATTAAGAGACAGAGATATTTAAAGGGAAAGTACATAAGTGTACCGTGAACCGTTTAAGCAAAACTCTTTATTTACAAGATGGATAAACTTGTGATGCAGCTTGCACGAGCCACTGTGGCTCAGCAGCAGACAAATACCCAGCTACAGCAGAGCATGGCTGCCCAGCAAGAAACAAATCGTTTGCTGGCTGCGCAAATGACAAACCTGTTGGAGGCAATGAACACTCAATTAAGGACCCTGATTAGGGAAGCAGAGAATGACAGACGAACCCTTACTGATGTTGTACAGCAGCTGGCTACTCAAAAACCTGAGGTGGCAAGGGTTTCCCAGGTCAACGATGGCTCGATTGGGGCAAGTAATTTTCTGCAAAAAATGACACCACATGATGATGTTGAGGCTTTTCTAAATACATTCGAAAGGACAGCCGAAAGGGAGGCCTGGCCCAAAGCACAGTGGAGATTCCGAGAAGACATATTTTAAACTGGCTCCAGCAGATGCCCAAGACTATGAAAAACTCAGGCCCACGGTTGAGAGTAAATTCCTGGCCAAATGGCAAGGTCCTTATGAAATAAGGGAGAAAGTAGGGGACGTGAACTATAAGGTGTACCAGCCAGATAAGCGTAAAAAAGAACAAATTTACCACGTGAATTTAATAAAACTTTGGAAGGATAGAGAGGTTCTCTCTGCCACTTCCCAACCCCAAAGTCAGGTGGGAATTCAGGATGTAAAGGTAGCTGAGACTCTATCAATGTCTCAAAAACAGGAAGTCAGGGAGTTCCTACAGCAAAATACTGATGTCTTTTCTGAACTGCCAGGCTGCACTACAGTAATACAACATGATATTATTACTGATTCCCAAACTAGAGTCCGTCTAAAGCCCTATCGGATCCCAGAAGCCCGAAGGCAATCACTAGCAAAAGAAGTACAAAGAATGCTTAATTTAGGGGTCATAGAGAGGTCTAAAAGTGAATGGAGTAGCTCCATTGTGCTAGTACCCAAGCCAGACGGTTCTTTGCGCTTCTGTAATGACTTTAGAAAAGTAAATGAAGTTTCCAAATTTGATGCCTACCCCATGCCAAGAATTGATGAGCTGGTGGGAAGGTTAGGTCCTGCTAGGTATATATCAACCCTTAACTTAACCAGGGGATATTGGCAAGTACCACTTACAGGAACTGCTAAAGAGAAAACGGCATTTTCTACCCCCCAGGGCCTTTCCAATATGTTCGAATGCCGTTTGGTCTCCAAGGGGCTCCAGCAACGTTCCAGAGGATGATGGATCAGATTCTTGACCCTCATCAGCATTTCGCCTCTGCCTATTTAGATGATGTGGTGATTTTCAGCAGAGATTGGGAAAGTCACCTTCCAAAGGTTCAAGCTCTGCTTACCTCCATCAGAAAGGCAGGTCTTGCTGCAAACCCCAAAAAATGTGCTATAGGACTAGAGGAAGCCCGATATCTGGGCTATACCATTGGTCGGGGTGTTATAAAACCTCAGATTAACAAGGTTGAAGCAATCAGGGGTTGGCCATAACCCATTAATAAAAAGCAGGTTCAGACCTTCCTTGGCATGGTGGGCTATTATCAAAGGTTCATTCAAAATTATACCTCCATAGCTGCTCCTTTAACTGACATGACTAAGGGAAAGGGGTCTGTCATGATTAAATGGGGTCCTGAGGCTGAGAGGGCTTTCTTGAAATTAAAGACAGTGGTGTGTCAGCAACCAGTGTTGGTTGCTCCTGATTTAAAGAAACCCTTTGTGGTACAAACAAATGCTTCTGGAGTTGGCTTGGGGGCAGTTTTATCACAACAGGTGAATAAGGAGGAACACCCAGTTGCATATTTAAGGAAGGAAGTTGATCCCTGCCGAAAGGAATTATAGCATTGTGGAACGGGAGTGCCTGGCAAAAAAATGGGAGCTAGAATCTCTACGATACTATTTGTTGGGTCGTCACTATGTGCTCATCACAGACCATGCTCCTCTCACCTGGATGTCTCAGTCAAAAGAAAAGAATGCCAGAGTCACACGCTGGTTTCTCTCTCTCCAAAACTTTAGCTTTACAGTGGAACATCGTGCAGGCAAGATGCAAGGCAATGCGGGGCGGAACATTTTAAAGTTAGCTTGGGTAAAGAGAGCCTTTTTTGCAGGCAGTATCTTGCGTGTCTTGTGGGGGATAGTTTACATACCAGTAGGAAAGGCTGGAAAGAAAACCTTGGGGGACTTTTCTAACCTTTATTTAACAATATACTGACAGTTAATTCACATGGAATTCCTTTTACTTACGACAAAGCTGAAGTTGGTTTCTTATTCAAAAAGTTGGTTTCTTTTTCAGTTAGTTTCTTTTATTCGCCGACTGAAGTTGGTTTCTATTATTCGGATTTGAATAGAAACTGGTTTGCAATAGGTAAACTGCTTTGGGCCACTGAAAAATCACTGCTACCAGACTTGTACATACCCCTTGGCACATAATTCAGTTTGAGTCCAGCCTGGCCCAAATTGGTTTTGGGCATGCAAGTTGCACCAAAGTCTGCAAAATAAGCCATTTTAGCCATTTGAAATAAGAAACTGATGTATTGCAATAGGTAAACTGCTTTGGGCCACTGATAAACACTGCGAACGACTTGTACAACCCCTTGCACATAACTCAGATTTAGTCAGCCCAGCCTGGCCCAAAATTGGTTTTGGGGCATCAAGTTTGGCACCAACACTGCAAAATAGCCATTTTTATGCACATTTGAATAAGAAACTGATGTATTGCATAGGTCACACTGCTTTGGGCCACTGAAAACACGCAGACAGACTTGTCACATACCCCGGCACATAATTCAGTGTTCCAGCCTGGCCCAAATTGGTTTTGGGCATGAAGTTGGCACCAAGATTCTGCAAATAGGCCATTTTTTGTTGCACATTTGAATAAGAAACACGATGTATTGCAATAGGTAAAACTGCCTTGGGGCCACTGAAAACCACCTGCAGACAGACTTGTACATACCCCTGGCACATAATTCAGTTTGAGTCCACCTGGCCCAAATTGGTTTTGGGCATGCAAGTGGCACCAAAGTCTGCAAATAGCCATTTTACCATTTGAATAAGAAACTGATGTATTGCAATAGGTAAAACTGCTTTGGCCACTGAAAAAACACTGCAGACAGACTTGTACTTACCCCTGGCACATAATTCAGTTGAGTCCATGCCTGGCCCAATTGGTTTTGGGCATGCAGTTGGCACCAAAGTCTGCAAATAAGCCTTTTTGCACATTTGAATAAGAAACTGATGTATTGCAAAGTAAATCCACAAACCGCTTTGGGCACTGAAAAAATCACTGCAGACAGACATGTACATACCCCTGGCACTAATTCAGTTTGAGTCCAGCCCTGGCCAAATTGGTTTTGGGCATGCAAGTTGGCACCAAAGTCTGCAAAATACCATTTTAGCCATTTGATATAAGAAACTAATGTATTGCAAAAGGTAAACTGCTTTGGGCCACTGAAACAACACCTGCAGACAGACTTGTACTTACCCCTGGCCAAATTCAGTTGAGTGTCCACCTGGTCCAATTGGTTTTGGGCATGCAAGTTGGCACCAAAGTCTGCAAAATAGCCATTTTTGCACATTTGAAATAAGAAACTGATGTATTGGCAATAGGTAAACTGCTTTGGGCCACTGAAAAATCACTGCAGACAGACTTGTAATACCCCTGGCACATAATTCAGAGTTGAGAGTCCAGCCTGGCCCAAATTGGTTTTGGGCATGCAAGTTGGCACCAAAGTCTGCAAAATAGCCATTTTAGAACCATTTGAATAAAAACTGATGTATTGCAATAGGTAACTAAACTGCTTTGGGCCACTGAAAAACACTGCAGACAGACTTGTACTTAACCCTGGCACATAATTCATCGAGTTGAGTCCAGCCTGGCCCAAATTGGTTTTGGGCATGCAAGTTGGCACCAAGTCGAAAATAGCCATTTTTGCACATTTGAATAAGAAACTGATGTATTGCAATAGGTAAACTGCTTTGGGCCACTGAAAAAACACTGCGACGACTTTGACATACCCCTGGCACATAATTCAGTTTGAGTCCAGCCTGGGCCCAAATGGTTGTTTGGGCATGCAAGTTTGGCACCAAAGTCTGCAAAAGCCATTTTAAGTCACCATTTGAATAAGAACCTGATGTATTGCTAGGTAAACTGCGTTTTCCACTGAAAAAACACTGCAGACAGACTTGTACATACCCTGGCACATAATTCAGTTGAGTGCAGGCCTGGCCCAAATTGGTTTTGGGCATGCAAGTTGGCACCAAAGTCCTGCAAAATAGCTATTTTAGCCATTTGAATAAGAAACTATTGTATTGCAATAGGTAACTGCTTTGGGCCACTGAAAAAAACACTGCAGACAGACTTGTACATACCCCTGGCCATAATCAGTTGAGTCCCCCCTTGGCCCAAATTGTTTTTGGGCATGCAAGTTGGGCACCAAAAAGTCTGCAAAATAGCCATTTTTAGCCATTTGAATAAGAACTGATGTATTGCAATGGGTAAACTGCTGTTTGGGCCACTACAAAAACACTGCAGACAGACTTGTACATACCCCTGGCACATAATTCAGTTGAGTTCAGCCTGGCCCAAAGTGGTTTTGGGCAAGCAAGTTGGCACCAAAGTCTGCAAATCCATTTATAAAAAAAGAAGTCCATTTGAATAAGAAACTGGTGTATTGCAATAGGTAACACTAACTGCTTTGGGCCACTGAAAAAAACACTGCAGACAGACTTGTACATACCCCTGGCACATAATTCAGTTTGAGTCCAGCCTGGCCCAATTGGTTTTGGGCATGCAATTTGGCACCAAAGATCGCAAAATAGCCATTTTAGCCATTTGAATAAGAAACTGATGTATTGCAATAGGTACAACTGCTTTGTGGGCCACTGAAAAAACACTGCAGACAGAACTTGTACATACCCCTGGCAACATAATTCAGGTTGAGTCCAGCCTGGCCCAAATTGGTTTTTGGGCATGCAGTTGGCACAAAGTCTGCAAAATAGCCATTTTTGCACATTGGAATAAGAAACTGAGTATTGCACATAGGTAAAAAAAACTGCTTTGGGCCACTGAAAAACACTGCAGACAGACTTGTACTACCCCTGGCACATAAGGGTTCAGTTGGTCCAGCCTGGCCCAAATTGGTTTTGGGCATGCAAGTTGGCACCAAAGTCTGCAAAATAAGCCAAAGATTTAGAATAGTGAAACTGCATGCTTTAGTTAGAAAATAGAGATAAAAAACGATGTATTGCATAGGTAACCTGCTTTGGGCCACTGAAAAAACACTGCAGACAGACTTGTACATACCCCTGGCCCTAATTCAGTTGAGTGCAGCCTGGGCCCAAATTGGTTTTTGGGCATGCAAGTTGGCACCAAAGTCTGCAAAATAGCTATTTTAGCCATTTGAATAGAAACTAGAGTATTGCAATAGGTAAACTGCTTTGGGCCACTGAAAAAACACTGCAACAGACTTGTACATACCCTTGGCACTAATTCAGTCAGTTGAGTCCAGCCTGGCCCAATTGGTTTTGGGCTGCAAGTTGGCACCAAAGTCTGCAAAATAGCCATTTTATTAGGCCATTTGAATAAGAAACTGTGTTATTGCAATGGGTAAACTGCTTTGGGCCACTGAAAAAACACTGCAGACAGACTTGTACATACCCCTGGCACAAATTCAGTTGAGTCCAGCCTGGCCCAAATTGGTTTTGGGCATGCAGGTTTGCACCAAAAGTCTGAAAATAGCCATTTTTGCCATTTGAATAAGAAACTGGTGTATTGCAATAGGTAACACTTTGGGCCACTGAAAAAACACTGCAGACATGCTTGTACATACTCCCTGGCACTAATTCAGTTGAGTCCAGCCTGGCCCAATTGGTTTGTGGGCATGCAAGTTGTGCACCAAAGTTCTGCAAAATAAGCCATTTTAGCCATTTGATAAGAAACTGATGTATTGCAAATAGGTAAACTGCTTTGGGCCACTGAAAAAACACTGCAGACAGACTTGTACATACCCCCTGGCACGTAATTTCAGTTGAGTCCGAGCCTGGCCCAAATTGGTTTTGGGCATGCAAGTTGGCACCAAAGTCTGCAAATAGCCATTTTAGCCATTTGAATAAGAAACTGATGTATTGCAATAGGTAACTGCTTTGGGCCCACTGAAAAAAAATCACTGCAGACAGACTTGTACATACCCCTGGCACATAATTCAGTTGAGTCCAGCCTGTCCCAAATTGGTTTTGGGCAGCAAGTTGGCACCAACGTCTGCAAAATAAGCCATTTTTGCACATTTGAATAAGAAACTCGGGTATTGGCAAATAGGTAAACTGCTTTGGGCCACTGAAAAATCACTGCAGACAGACTTTACATACCCCTGCCCATAATTCAGTTGAGTCCAGCCTGCCCCAATTGGTTTTGGGCATGCAAGTTGGCACCAAAAGTCTTGCAAAATACCCATTTTAAGAGCTATCCATTTGAATAAGAAACTGATGTATTGCAATAGGTAAATAAACTTCGGCTTTGGGCCACTGAAAAAACAACTGCAGACCGACTTGTACATACCCTGGCACATAATTCAGTTAAGTCCAGCCTGGCCCAATTGGTTTTGGGCATGCAAGTTGGCACCCAAGTCTGCAAAATAGCCATTTTTAGCCATTGAATAGAAACTGGTGTATTTCAATAGGTAAACGCTTTTGGGCCACTGAAAAACCCTGCAGAACAGACTTGTACTTACCCCTGGCCAAATTTCAGTTGAGTCCAGCCTGGCCCAAATTGGTTTTGGGCATGCAAGTTGGCACCAAAGTCTGCAAAATAGCCATTTTAGGCCATTTGAATAAGAAGTGATGTATTGCAATAGGTAAACTGCTTGGGGCCACTGAATAAAACACTGCAGACAGACTTGTACATCCCCCTGGCACATAATTCAGTTGAGTCCAGCCTGGCCCAAATTGGTTTTGGGCATGCAAGTTGGCACACAGTCTGCAAAATGCCATTTTTTGCAGCATTTGAATAAGAAACTGATGATTGCAATAGGTAAACTGCTTTGGGCCACCTAAAAAAAAAACCCTGCAGACCACTTGTCCATACCCCTGGCCTATAATTCAGTTGAGTCCAGCCTGGCCCAAATTGGTTTTTGGGCATGCAGTTGGCACCAAAGTCTGCAAAATAAGCCATTTTAGCCATTTGAATAAGAACTGATGTATTGCAATAGGTAAAACTGCTTGTGGGCCACTGAATAAACAACTGCAGACAGACCTTGTACATACCCCTGGCACATAATTCAGTTGAGTCCAGCCTGGCCCACATTGGTTTTGGGCATGCAAGTTGGCACCAAAGTCTTGCAAAATAGCCATTTTAAATTAGCCATTTGAATAAGAAACTGATGTATTGCAATAGGTAAACTGCTTTTGGGCCCACTGAAAAAACACACTGCAGACAGACTTTCATACCCCTGGCCATAATTCAGTGAGTGCAAGCCTGGCCAAATTGGTTTTTGGGCATGCAAGTTGGCACCAAAGTCTGCAAAATAGCTATTTTAGCCATTTGAATAAGAAACTAGTGTAATTGCAATAGGTAAACTGCTTTGGGCCACTGAAAAAACACTGCAGACAGACTTGTAGCATACCCCTGGCACATAATTCAGTTGAGTCCAGCAGCCTGGCCCAAATTGGTTTTGGGCATGCAAGTTGCACCAAAGTCTGCAAAATAGCCATTTTAGCCATTTGAATAAGAAACTGATGTTTTGCAATAGGTAAACTTACTTGCTTGGGCCCACTGAAAAAAAACTGCAGACCGACTTGTACTACCCTGGCACATATTCAGATTTGAGTCCAGCCTGGCCCAAATTGGTTTTGGGCATGAAGTTGGCACCAAAGTCTGCAAAATGCCATTTTAAAGCCATTTGAATAAGAAACTGATGTATTGCAATAGGTAAACTGCTTGGGGCCACTGAATAAACACTGCGACAGACTTGTACATACCCTCTGGCACATTAACTCAGTTGAGTCCAGCCTGGCCCAAATTGGTTTTGGGCATGCAATGTTGGCACCAAAGTCTGGCAGATAGCCATTTTTTTTTTGCACATTTGATAAGAACTGATGTATTGCAATAGGTAAACTGCTTTGGGCCACTGAAAAAACACCCTGCAGACAACTTGTACATACCCCAGGCACATAATTCAGTGAGTCCACGCCTGGCCAAATTTGGTTTTGGGCATGCAAGTTGGCACCAAGTCTTGCAAAATATGCCATTTTTTGCACATTTGAATAAGAAACTGATGTATTGCAATGGTAACTGCTTGGCTTTGGGCCACTGAAAAACCAACCACTGCAGAAGACTTGTAGCATACCCCTGGCACATAATTCAGTTGAGTCCAGCCTGGCCCAAATTGGTTTTGGGCATGCAAAGTTGGCACCAAAGTCGCAAAATAGCCATTTTGCCATTTGAATAAGAAACTGATGTTTTTGCAATAGGTAAACTTGCTTTGGGCCACTGAAAAAACACTGCAACAGACTTGTACTTACCCCCTGGCAACATAATTCAGTTGAGTCCAGCCTGGCCCAAATTGGTTTTGGGCATGCAAGTTGGCACCAAGTCTGCAAAATAGCCATTTTTGCACATTTGAATAAGAAACTGATGTATTGCAATAGGTAAACCAAACCGCTTTGGGCCACTGAAAAATCACTGCAGACAGACATGTACATACCCCTAGGTACCCCTGCACATAATTCAATTGAGTCCGCCTGGCCCAACAATTGGTTTTGGGCATGCAAGTTGGCACCAAAGTCTGCAAAATAGCCATTTTTGTGCACATTTGAAAAGAAACTGATGTATTGCAATATGTAAACTGCTTTGGGCCACTGAAAAAACACTGCAGACAGACTTGTACATACCCCTGGCACATAATTCAGTTTGAGTCCACCTGGCCCAAATTGGTTTTTGGGCATGCAAGTTTGGCACCAAAGTCCTGCAAATAGTAGCCATTTTAGTAGCCATTTGAATAAGAAACTGATGTATTGCAATAGGTAACTGCTTTGGGCCACTTAAAAAACACTGCAGACAGACTGTACATACCCACTGGCACATAATTCAGATTGAGTCCAGCCTGGCCCAAATTGGTTTTTGGGCATGCAAGTTGGCACCAAAGTCTGCAAAATGCCATTTTTGCACATTTGAATAGAAACTGATGTATTGCAAACAGGTAAACACTGCTTTGGGCCACTGAAAATCACTGCAGACAGACTTGTAATACACCCCTGGCACATAATTCAGTTGAGTCCAGCAGCCTGGCCCAAATTGGTTTTGGGCATGCAAGTTGCACCAAAGTCTGCAAAATAGCCATTTTTTTTGCACTTTGAATAAGAAACTGATGTATTGCATAGGTACACTGCTTTGGGCCACTGAAAAATCACTGCAGACAGACTTGTACATACCCCTTGGCACATAATTCAGTTGAGTCCAGCCTGTCCCAAATTGGGTTTTGGGCATTCAGTTGGCACCAAAGTCTGCAAAATACGCCATTTTTGCACCTTGAATAAGAAACTCGTGTTTGCAATAGGTAAACTGCTTTGGGCCACTGAAAAATCACTGCAGACAGACTTGTACAATACCCCTGGCACATATTCACTAGAGTCCAGCCTGGCCAAATTGGTTTTGGGCATGCAAGTTGGCACCAAATTCAAGCAAAATAGCCATTTTAGTAAGCCATTTGAAAATAAACTGGTGTATTGCAATAGGTAAACTTCGCTTTGGGCCACTGAAAAAAACACTGCAGACAGACTTATACTTACCCCTGCACATAATTCAGTGTAGTCCAGCCTGGCCCAACATTGGTTTTGGGGCATGCAAGTTGGCACCAAAGTCCCAAAATAGCCATTTTAGCCATTTGAATAGAAACTGGTGTATTGCAATAGGTAAACTGCTTTGGGCCACTGAAAAACACTGCAGTACAGACTTGTACTTACCCCCTACCCCTGGCCAATAATTCAGTTGGTCCAGCCTGGCCAAATTGGTTTTGGGCATGCAAGTTGGCACAAAGTCTGAAAAATAGCCATTTAGCCATTGAATAAGAAACTGATGTATTGCAATAGGTAAACTTGCTTTGGGCCACTGAATAAACACTGCAGACAGACTTGTTACATACCCCTGGCACATAATTCAGTTGAGTCCGCCTGGCCCAAATTGGTTTTTGGGCATGCATTTGGCCCAATGTCCGCAAAATAGCCATTTTAGTTACCATTTGAATAAGAAACTGATGTATTGCAAATAGGTAAACTACTGCTTTGGGGCCACTGAATAAACACTGCAGACAGAGTTGTACTACCCCTGGCACATAATTCAGTTGAGTCCAGCCTGGCCCAAATTGGTTTTGGGCATGCAAGTTGGCACCAAAGTCCTGCAAAATAGCCATTTTTGCACATTTGAATAAGAAACTGATGTATTGCAATAGTACACTGCTTTGGGCCACTGAAAAAACACTGCAGACAGACTTGTACATACCCCTGGCACATAATTCACCTATGAAATAATGAAGGTTTTAGCGATAGTTTTCTTCTGCCTATGTGACTATAAATAAGTTAGTTTGTGGCAGCCTATTATATTTTGATTTATTTTTAAAGGGTATGTCCATCTGCAAAATTTACTCTTAGTGTATTGTAGAGTGCACTAGCCCACCTCCAACCGCTAGGTTTGTTTGTTAAAAAATGTGCAGAACTCAAATTTTTTTTTTCCCGGGGCTTCCGGGAAGGGGCCGCAGCAGGTGGTCGCGACCACCCGCCGCGCACCCCCTCCCCGGCAACCCCTCCAAGCCCCTCCACTCCCGGGGGGGAAGGAGGGAGCCGCTGGGAGGGGTGGAGGCTCCCTCCTGCGCGGGGGCCCTGAGAAGGCCTTTTGGGGCTTAGGGGTCCCGCAGCTCGAACCGGGACCCCCCCTCCCCGCCCTTGCGGCACTAACAAGTGCCCTTGCGGCTCTGACAAGAGCCTTTTGGGGCTTAGAAGGGTCCCGCAGCTCGAACCGGGACCCCCCTCCCCGGCCCTATCAGGGCCTTTGCGGCACTTACAAGTGCCTTGCGGCACTGACAAGTGCCTTTGGCGGGGGTCTCCGCCAGCTCGAACCGGGACCCCCCAGTGGCGGCTCTTAAAAGAGCCCTTGGGCGACGTCTTCAGGCTGGCGACACCAACCCCACCAGGTCGCCGATGCCAGGCAGACTCACTGCGGCCCGACAGTGAGCCCGCTGCACCCGCCGGCCTTAGCGAGACCGATGTTTGCCAGCCTCTCTTCTTTCTTCAGCCATCTACTCCTGCGATGGCATCTGAGTTTCCGCGGCGGAAAGCTCCTCTTTATAAGGTTTGCAGAAATCCATAATCCGTTTCTGATTGGTCGGCCCGATCATGAGTCTGCCTGCGGCATCGCGACCTGAGTGGGGTTGGTGTCGCCAGCCCCGAAGACGTCGCCGTCGGAATCAGACGCCGGCAACATCGGCCTCGTTGATGTCGCCGGCGCCCGCCGGGGTACCCCTGGCGGGCCGCAGGGTACCCTCTCGGGGTCGGCGGCCTCGGTGGAGCTGGTGTTCGCCGGGACTGGAAGAAAGAAGACGCCGCCCAAGGGCTCTTTTTAAGGCCACCTGGGGGTCCCGGTTTTGAGCTGCGGGACCCCCTAAGCCCCAAAAGGCCTTTTCAGGGCCCCCGCCGGAGGGAGCCTCCACCCCTCCCAGCGGCTCCCTCCCTTCCCCTCCCCGGGAGTGGCCGGGGCAGGGGCTTGGAGGGGTTGCCGGGGAGGGAGTGGCGCGGCGGGTGGTCGCACCGCCGCTGCGGCCCCTTCCCGGCAGCCCCTCAGCCCCCATTCCCGAGATTGCACAGCGGGAACGGTTGTTGGGAGGGCTGCTGGGAAGCGGCGGCGGGTGGTCCCGCCGCCGCGCGGGGTGTGGGCGGGGTGGGCGTGCCTGCCCATCCCCGCCGCGGAGGTTAGTATCGGCTGACTTCGCCACCTTCAAGGTGGCGAAGTAAAACAGCCGATACTAGCCGAGCGAACCAGTACCGGCGCTTTATAAATAGAAGCGGCGGTAACAGGTAGTACTCGCCGCGAAAGGTTAACGCTTCGTTTAACTTTTTGCGGCCGTTTTCGGACTTTTGTAAATAGCAGTAAACGCGATTTATGCTTATGTGTCCGCGAAAACGGCCGCGAAAAGTTAACGAACCTTTATAAATATGCCCCTATATATATATATTATTATCCACAAATCAGTTTTTTGTTGCACTATTACATTTTTTTTATTGGAATCTTGTGTTATTTTTATAGGCTTTCAAAACTTTAAATACATTACATTAGTAAAATAAATTCAGATGAAATAGTCTAATGATAAATTAAGTGAAGCCACATTCATTATATGTTGTTAACCGCAACGCTGAATCAAAACATAAGACAATTTTTGATATATCCATGAGAGAGATGGCCGAACTTCATAAAGTTCAGTCTGTTTTTAAAATTTCGAACTTCAGTAAAAGTTTGAAAGTTCGAATTCGGACCAATTAAAGTCAATGGAAAGTGATAGTTTTGAAAGTCCGGATGATTTACAGCTAAACTAACAATGGTAACTTACTGTAAATGGTTGTGGCAACCTGGGAAATGGTCTGGGGAACATGTCACTGTCACCAAAACTTGATAAAACACTTCCTGAATCAGCAGGCGGCAATTTTCAGGCTTTGTGCAAGCTACATCTCGAGGAAAACACCAATTCGAGGATTATCAAACAATACTTTCGAGGGTTAGCGCAAACAGAACCATAAATTCGAGAGTTACCGAAATCAAACAATACTTTCGAGGGCTTGCGAAACACGAAACGATACTTTGGAGCGGTTAGCGAACGATACATTCCAGGTTAGCGACGGCTCATAAATTTGATATTCTGGAACAGCACGATTGAATTGATCGAATCATTATTGAAATCCGGTAAGTTTTGAAAGTCTGAGAAATCCGGTCTGGGATAGTTCGAGAAAATCTGAGTCAGTTCGAACTCGATAAGTTGCTTCGAACTCGGTTTTGAGTTTAAGTTCTAGTCCATCTCTATCCATGATAAGGACCTGCCTGACAAAAAGTATAGCAATTGCACTGACTAAAGCCAGTCATTTGCAGTGATGTAGTAAAGCAGTGTCACTGTAGCATCTTTAGCCAGGCAGTATACCCCGGCTAGAAAAATTCTGGGGAGATCACTGTTGTAAATTGAGATGTAGGTTTTAATAATTGTGTGCCCAGCACCAAGCACAGACAAATCCATGCACAGTCATACCCCTTTCTAATAAGATAATGAGGGACCTACAAAATCCCAGGGAAAATAAGGGCAAAACCTGCTAATTAATATAATATCGGGTTAGGAAGGGTTTGTACTCACTTTTGCATTGCCAAATTTGGAAATAGCACAGTGCAAGCATGCAATAAATTTAGCAATGTTTATTGAGCTTGTTTTTTTTGCAGAAAAATTAAAGCCTTTTCAATTGTGGCTTTAAAGCTGAATAAAAGATTACAACTAACCACTCACATTCACACCATGCAATAACATACGCTCAAAAAAAGCTTTTAAGGGCTAGGCCACCACTGCTGCGGTTTTTTTGCGTTTGCGCTTGCGTTTGCGATTGCGATTTTCTAAATTATTGTAAAACGCAGCAACGCAAAAAAAGTGCGTTTTTTCGGTGCGATTGCAATTGCGTTTTTGCGTTCTGCATTTTTATCGCAATCGCATGCGTTTTCCTATACTTATTTAGAAATCGCAATCGCAAACGCAACGAAAATCGCACATGAAATCGCATGCTATTGCGTTTGCGTTTGCGTTTCAGTGTGGCCGTGCCCAAACAGTTTTCAAACATCAATTGGGGGGGGGGGGGAATTAGAATTATTAGAATTAGAACTATTAAAAATAATATACATTAATTTTCCCCAACACCGAACTTTCTCCGTCCCACCCCCACCCAGCAACATTTTAAGCTACACGGCTTGAAAAAGTTTCTGGGGAGAAAACTGAAAAGGACGGCTTCTGTTACAATGGCATTTGTAGATTGTGACAGCTGATTAGCTGATTGACACTTCTTTGAATGGTACCAATATTTAAAGTTTTTTTAAACATGGGTAAATTGGAAAACATTAGCATGTATTTCACTTTTGTTATTATACTTATAACACACAGACAAAGTATTAAGGAATATCCACCCCTACCACCGTATTTTAATGTTATTGGCCAGTATTATGGCTGTAAAACACGCCAAACCGCAAAAAAAATCCATTCAGGCAATCTTCAGATACTTACATTTTTGTAGACCATTGGCATCTCTACGTCACCCTTGCGCCTGTGCCTTATCCATTCCCGCGCTTCTGAATCCTTACTGTCAGCTAATACTGTGACATGCACAGCAGAGCCCTTCCCTCCATCCCTCTGGAACCCTCTTTGCTGCCGTGTGGCCCTACCTTTAAAAACTTTAACATATGGAAGGACACACTACCCACCCCAAACCACTGAGTCAGTGTGAAAAAAAAAGATGCAGAGCTCTACTTACAATCCTTCGTTCCCCAGGGTTCTGTATTGTGACAGCTCCTGCTTGCAGTTCCAGCAAGCGAGGGGTCAAGATTAGAGCAACAGGGGATCCGAAAAATTGTAATTAGAGTTCTGCACATTTTTTAACAAACAAACTAGCGGTTGAGGTGGGCTAGTGCACTCTACAATACACTAAGAGTAAATTTTGCAGATGGACATACCCTTTAAAAATAAATCAAAATATTAGGCTGCCAACTAACTTATTTTATAGTCACATAGGCAGAAACTATCGTATACCTTTCTATTTCATAGGTGAATTATGTGCCAGGGGTATGTACAGTCTGTCTGCAGTGTTTTTTTTCAGTGGCCCAAAGCAGTTTACCTATTGCAATACATCAGTTTCTATTCAAATGGCAAAAATGGCTATTTGGCAGACTTTGGTGCCAACTTGCATGCCCAAAACCAATTTGGGCCAGGCTGGACTCAACTGAATTTATTGCCAGGGGTTGTACAAGTCTGTCTGCAGTTTTTTTTCAGTGGCCCAAAGCAGTTTACCTATTGCAATACATCAGTTACTTATTCAAATGTGCAAAAATGGCTATTTGCAGACTTTGGTGCCAACTTGCATGCCCAAAACCAATTTGGGCCATGCGGGACTCAACTGAATTATGTGCCAGGGAAGTACAAGTCGTCTGCAGTGTTTTTCATGGCCCAAAGCGGTTACCTATTGCAATCAATCCCAGTTTCTATTCAAATGGTAAAATGGCTATTTTGCAGACTTTGGTGCCAACTTGCATGCCCAAAACCAATTTGGGCCGGCTGGACTCAACTGAATTATGTGCGGGGTATGTACAAGTCGTCTGCAGTGTTTTTTCAGTGGCCCAAAGCAGTTTACCTATTGCAATCAACAGTTTTCTTATTCAAATGGCTAAAATGGCTATTTTGCAGACTTTGGTGCCAACTTGCATGCCCAAAACCAATTTGGGCCAGGCTGGACTCAACTGAATTATGTGCCAGGGGTATGTACAAGTCTGTCTGCGTGTTTTTTTCCAGTGGCCCAAAGCAGTTTACCTATTGCAATACACCAGTTTCTTATTCAAATGTGCTAAAATGGCTATTTTGCAGACTTTGGTGCCAACTTGAATGCCCAACCAATTTGGGCCAGGCTGGACTCAACTGATTTGTGCCAGGGGTATGTACAAGTCTGTCTGCAGTGTTTTTTCAGTGGCCCAAAGCAGTTTACCTATTGCATACAACCAGTTTCTTATTCAAATGGCAAAATGGCTATTTTGCAGACTTTGGTGCCAACTTGCATGCCCAAAACCAATTTGGGCCAGGCTGGACTCAACTGAATTATGTGCCAGGGTATGTACAAGTCTGTCTGCATTGTTTTTTTCAGTGGCCCAAGCAGTTTACCTATTGCAATACATCAGTTTTCTTATTCAAATGGTTAAAATGGCTATTTTCAGACTTTGGTGCCAACTGCATGCCCAAACCATTTGGGCCAGGCTGGACTCAACTGAATTATGTGCCAGGGGTATGTACAAAGTCTGTCTGCAGTGTTTTTTTCAGTGGCCCAAAGCAGTTTACCTATTGCAATACCCAGTTTCTTATTCAAATGGCAAAAATGGCTATTTTGCAGACTTTGGTGCCAACTTGCATGCCCAAAACCAATTTGGCCAGGCTGGACTCAACTGAATTATGTGCCAGGGGTATGTACAAGTCTGTCTGCAGTGTTTTTTTCAGTGGCCCAAAGCAGTTACCTATTGCAATACATCAGTTTCTTATTCAAATGGCTAAAATGGCTATTTTGCAGACTTTTGGTGCCAACTTGCATGCCCAAAACCATTGGGCCAGGCTGGACTCAACTGAATTATGTGCCAGGGGTATGTACAAGTCTGTCTGCAGTGTTTTTTCATTGGCCCAAAGCAGTTTACTATTGCAATACCTTTTTTCTTATTCAAATGGCTAAATATGCTATTTTGCAGACTTTGGTGCCAACTTGCATGCCCAAAACCAATTTGGGCCAGGCTGGACTCAACTGAATTATGTGCCAGGGGTATGTACAAGTCTGTCTGCAGTGTTTTTTTCAGTGGCCCAAAGCAGTTTACCTATTGCAATACATCAGTTTCTTATTCAATGGCTAAAATGGCTTATTTGCAGACTTTGGTGCCAACTTGCATGCCCAAAACCAATTTGGGCCAGGCTGGACTCAACTGAATTATGTGCCAGGGGTATGTACAAGTCTGGCTGCAGTGTTTTTTCAGTGGCCCAAAGCGGTTTACCTATTGCAATACACCAGTTTCTTATTCAAATGGCTAAAATGGCTATTTTGCAGACTTTGGTGCCAACTTGCATGCCCAAAACCAATTTGGGCCAGGCTGCACTCAACTGAATTATGTGCCAGGGGTATGTACAAGTCTGTCTGCAGTTTTTTTTTTCAGTGGCCCAAAGCAGTTTACCTATTGCAATACATCAGTTTCTTATTCAAATGGCTAAAATGGCTATTTGGCAGACTTGGGTGCCAACTTGCATGCCCAAAACCAATTTGGGCCAGGCTGGACTCAACTGAATTATGTGCCAGGGTATGTACAAGTCTGTCTGCAGTGTTTTTTTTTCAGTGGCCCAAAGCAGTTTACCTATTGCAATACATCAGTTTCTTTATCAAATGGCTAAAATGGCTATTTTGCAGACTTGGTGCAAAACTTGCATGCCCAAAACCAATTTGGGCGCAGACTGGACTCAACTGAATTATGTGCCAGGGGTATGTACAAGTCTGTCTGCAGTGTTTTTTCAGTGGCCCAAAGCGGTTTACCTATTGCATACACCAGTTTCTTATTCAAATGGCTAAAATGGCTATTTTGCAACTTTGGTGCCAACTTGCATGCCCAAAACCATTTGGGCCAGGCTGGACTCAACTGAATTATGTGCCAGGGGTATGTACAAGTCTGTCTGCTGCCGTGTTTTTTCAGTGGCCCAAGCAGTTTACCTATTGCAATACATCAGTTTCTTATTCAAATGGCTAAATTGCTATTTTGCAGACTTTGTGCAACTTGCATGCCAAACCAATTTGGGCCAGCTGGACTCAACTGAATTATGTGCCTGGGGTATGTACAGTCTGTCTGCAGTGTTTTTTCAGTGGCCCAAAGCAGTTTACCTATTGCAATACATCATTTCTTATTCAAATGTGCAAATATGGCTATTTTGCAGACTTTGGTGCCAACTTGCATGCCCAAAACCAATTTGGGCCAGGCTGGACTCAACTGTTATGTGCCAGGGGTATGTTACAAGTCTGTCTGCAGTGTTTATTCAGTGGCCCAAAGCAGTTTTTACCTATTGCAATACATCAGTTTCTTATTCAAATGGCTAAAATGGCTATTTGCAGACTTTGTGGCCAACTTGCATGCCCAAAACCAATTTGGGCCAGCTGGACTCAACTGAATTTGTGCCTGGGGTATGTACAAGTCGGTCTGCAGTGTTTTTTTCAGTGGCCCAAAGCATTTACCTATTGCAATACACATTTCTTATTCAAATGTGCAAAAATGGCTATTTTGCAGACTTTGTGGTGCCAACTTGCATGCCCAAAACCAATTTGGGCCAGGCTGGACTCAACTGAATTATGTGCCAGGGGTATGTACAAGTCTGTCTGCAGTGATTTTCAGTGGCCCAAAGCAGTTTACCTATTGCATACATCATTTTATTCAAATGGCTAAAATGGCTATTTTGCAGACTTTGGTGCCAACTTGCATGCCCAAAACCAATTTGGGCCAGGCTGGACTCAACTGAATTATGTGCCAGGGGTAAGTACAAGTCTGTCTGCAGTGTTTTTTTTTCAGTGGCCCAAAGCAGTTTACCCTATTGCATACATCAGTTTCTTATTCAAATGGCTAAAATGGCTATTTTGCAGACTTGTGGTGCCAACTTGCATGCCCAAAACCAATTGGGCCAGGCTGGACTCAACTAATTATGTTGCCAGGGTATGTACATGTCTGTCTCAGTGATTTTTCAGTGGCCCAAAGCGGTTTACCTATTGCAATACATCAGTTTCTTATTCAAATGTGCAAAAATGGCTATTTTGCAGACTTTGGTGCCAACTGCATGCCAAAACCAATTTGGGCCAGGCTGGCTCAACTGAATTATGTGCCAGGGGTAAGTACAAGTCTGTCTGCAGTGTTTTTTTTTCAGTGGCCCAAGCAGTTTTACCTATTGCAATACATAAGTTTCTTATTCAAAGGCTAAAATGGCTATTTTGCAGACTTTGGTGCCAACTTGCATGCCCAAAACCAATTTGGGCCAGGCTGGACTCAACTGAATTATGTGCCAGGGGTATGTACAAGTCTGTCTGCAGTGTTTTCAGTGGCCCAAAGCAGTTTACCTATTGCAATACATCAGTTTCTTATTCAAATGTGCAAAAATGCTATTTTGCAGACTTTGGTGCCAACTTGCATGCCCAAACCAATTTGGGCCAGCTGGACTCAACTGAATTATGTGCCAGGGGTATGTACAAGTCTGTCTGCAGTGTTTATTCCAGTGGCCCAAAGCAGTTTAACCTATTGCAATACTTCAGTTTCTTATTCAAATGGTAAAATGGCTATTTTGCAGAATTTGGTGCCAATTGCATGCCCAAACCAATTTGGGCCAGGCTGGACTCAACTGAATTATGTGCCTGGGGTATGTACAAGTCGGTCTGCAGTGTTTTTCAGTGGCCCAAAGCGGTTTACCTATTGCAATACATCAGTTTCTTATTCAAATGGTCTAAAATGCTATTTTGCAGACTTTGGTGCCAACTTGCATGCCCAAACCAATTTGGGCCAGGCTGGACTCAACTGAATTATGTGCCAGGGTATGTACAACTCTGTCTGCAGTGTTTTTTCAGTGGCCCAAAGCGTTTTACCTATTGCAATACATCAGTTTCTTATTCAAATGTGCAAAAATGGCTATTTTGCAGACTTTGGTGCCAACTTGATGCCCAAAACAATTTGGGCCAGGCTGGACTCAACTGAATTATGTGCCAGGGGTAAGTACAAGTCTGTCTGCAGTGTTTTTCAGTGGCCCAAAGCAGTTTACACTATTGCATAACATCAGTTTCTTATTCAAATGTGCAAAAATGGCTATTTTGAGCTTCTGTGTGCCAACTTGCATGCCCAAAACCAATTTGGGCCAGACTGGACTCAACTGAGTTATGTGCCAGGGGTATGTACAAGTCTGTCTGCAGTGTTTATTCAGTGGCCCAAAGCAGTTTACCTATTGCAATACATCAGTTTCTTTTATTCAAATGGCTAAAATGGCTATTTTGCAGACTTGGTGCCAACTTGCATGCCCAAAAACCAATTTGGCCAGGCTGGACTCAACTGAATTATGTGCCAGGGGTAAGTACAAGTCTGTCTGCAGTGTTTTTTTTCAGTGGCCCAAAGCAGTTTACCTATTGCAATACATCAGTTTCTTATTCAAATGGCTAAAATGGCTATTGCAGACTTTGGTGCCAACTTGATGCCCAAAACCAATTTGGGCCAGGCTGGACTCAACTGAATTATGTGCCAGGGGTATGTACATGTCTGTCTGCAGTGATTTTTTCAGTGGCCCAAGCGGTTTACCTATTGCATACATCAGTTTTTCTTATTCAAATGTGCAAAAATGCTATTTTGCAGACTTTGGTGCCAACTTGCATGCCAAAACCAATTTGGGCCAGGCTGGACTCAACTATGAATATGTGCCAGGGGTAGTACAAGTCTGTCTGCAGTGTTTTTTCAGTGGCCCAAAGCAGTTTAACCTATTGCAATACATCAGTTTCTTATTCAAATGGCTAAATATGGCTATTTTGCAGACTTGGGTGCCAACTTGCATGCCAAACCAATTTGGGCCAGGCTGGCCTCAACTGATATTGGCCAGGGTATGTACAAGTCTGTCTGCAGTGTTTTTTCAGTGGCCCAAAGCAGTTTACCTATTGCAATACATCAGTTTTTCTTATCAATGTGCAAAAATGGCTATTTTGCAGACTTTGGTGCCAACTTGCATCCCAAACCAATTTGGGCCAGGCTGGACTCAACTGAATTATGTTGCCAGGGGTATGTACAAGTCTGCTGCAGTGTTTATTCAGTGGCCCAAAGCAGTTTACCTATTGAAATACATCAGTTTCTTATTCAAATGGCTAAAATAGGCTATTTTGCAGAATTTGGTGCCAACTTGCATGCCCAAAACCAATTGGGCCAGGCTGGACTCAACTGAATTATGTTGCCTGGGGTATGTACAAGTCGGTCTGCAGTGTTTTTTCAGTGGCCCAAAGCGGTTTACCTATTGCAATACATCAGTTTTTATATTCAAATGGCAAAATGCTATTTGCAGACTTTGGTGCCAACTTGCATGCCCAAAACCAATTTGGGCCAGGCTGGACTCAACTGAATTATGTGCCAGGGGTATGTACAGTCTGTCTGCAGTGTTTTTTATTGGCCCAAAGCAGTTTACCTATGCAATACATCAGTTTCTTATTCAAATGTGCAAAAATGGCTATTTTGCAGACTTTGGTGCCAACTTGCATGCCAAAACCAATTTGGGCCAGGCTGGACCAACTGAATTATTTGCCAGGGGTATGTACAAGTCTGGCTGCAGTTTTTTTTTCAGTGGCCCAAAGCGGTTTACTACTATTGCAATACACCAGTTTCTTATTCAAATTGGCTAAAATGGCTATTTTGCAGACTTTGGTGCCAACTTGCATGCCCAAACCAATTTGGGCCAGGCTGCACTCAACTGAATTATGTGCCAGGGGTATGTACAAGTCTGTCTGCAGTGTTTTTTTCAGTGGCCCAAAGCAGTTTACCTATTGCAATAATCAGTTTCTTATTCAAATGGCTAAAATGGCTATTTTGCAGACTTTGGTGCCAACTTGCATGCCCAAAACCAATTTGGGCCAGCTGGACTCAACTGAATTATGTGCCTGGGGTGTAACAAGTCGGTCTGCAGTGTTTTTTCAGTGGCCCAAAGCAGTTTACCTATTGCAATAACATCGTTTCTTTCATAATGTGCAAAATGGCTATTTTGCAGACTTTGGTGCCAACTTGCATGCCCAAACCAATTTGGGCCAGGCTGGACTCACTGATTATTGTCCAGGGGTAGTACAAGTCTGCTGCAGTTGTTTATTCAGGTGGCCCAAAGCAGTTTACCTATTGCAATACATCAGTTTCTTATTCAAATGGCTAAAATGGCTATTTGCGACTTTGGTGCCAACTTGCATGCCCAAAACCAATTTGGGCCAGGCTGGACTCAACTGAATTATGTGCCTGGGGTATGTACAAGTCGGTCTGCAGTGTTTTTTCAGTGGCCCAAGCAGTTTACCTATTGCAATACATCAGTTTCTTATTCAAATGTGCAAAAATGGCTATTTGGCAGACTTTGGTGCCAACTTGCATGCGCCAAAACAATTTGGGCCAGGCTGGACTCAACTGAATTATGTGCCAGGGGTATGTACAAGTCTGTCTGCAGTGTTTTTTCAGTGGCCCACGCAGTTTACCTATTGCAATACATCAGTTTTCTTATTCAAAGTGCTAAAATGGCTATTTGCAGACTTTGGTGCCAACTTGCATGCCCAAAACCAATTTGGGCCAGGCTGGACTCAACTGAATTAGGTGCCAGGGGTAAGTACAAGTCGTCTGCATGTTTTTTCAGTGGCCCAAAGCAGTTTACCTATTGCAATACATCATTTTCTTATTCAAATGGCTAAAATGGCTATTTTGCAGACTTTGGTGCCAACTTGCATGCCCAAAACCAATTTGGGCCAGGCTGGACTCAACTGAATTATGTGCCAGGGTATGTACATGTCTGTCGTCATGATTTTTCAGTGGCCCAAAGCGGTTTTACCTATTGCAATACATCAGTTTCTTATTCAAATGTGCAAAAATGGCTATTTTGCAGACTTTGGTGCCAACTTGCATGCCCAAAACCAATTTGGGCCAGGCTGGACTCAACTGAATTATGTGCCAGGGGTAGTACAAGTCTGTCTGCAGTGTTTTTTTCAGTGGCCCAAAGCAGTTTACCTATTGCAATACATAAGTTTCTTATTCAAATGGCTAAATGGCTATTTTGCAGACTTTGGTGCCAACTTGCATGCCCAAAACCATTTGGGCCAGGCTGGACTCAACTGAATATGTGCCAGGGGTATGTACAAGTCTGTCTGCAGTGTTTTTTCAGTGGCCCAAGCAGTTTACCTATTGCAATACATCAGTTTTCTTATTCAAATGTGCCAAAAATGGCTATTTTGCAGACTTTGGTGCCAACTTGCATGCCCAAAACCAATTTGGGCCAGGCTGGACTCAACTGAATTATGTGCCAGGGGTATGTACAAGTCTGTCTGCAGTGTTTATTCAGTGGCCCAAAGCAGTTTACCTATTGCAATACATCAGTTTCTTATTCAAATGGCTAATGGCTATTTTGCAGAATTTGGTGCCAACTTGCATGCCCAAAACCAATTTGGGCCAGGCTGGACTCAACTGAATTATGTGCCTGGGGTATGTACAAGTCGGTCTGCAGTGTTTTTTCAGTGGCCCAAAGCGGTTTACCTATTGCAATACATCAGTTTCTTATTCAAATGGCTAAAATGGCTATTTTTGCAGACTTTGGTGCCAACTTGCATGCCCAAAACCAATTTGGGCCAGGCTGGACTCAACTGAATTATGTGCCAGGGTATGTACAACTCTGTCTGCATGTTTTTTTTCAGTGGCCCAAAGCAGTTTTACCTATTGCAATACAATCAGTTTCTTATTCAAATGTGCAAAATGGCTATTTTGCAGACTTTGGTGCCAACTTGCATGCCCAAAACCATTTGGGCCAGGCTGGACTCAACTGAATTATGTCCAGGGGTAAGTACAAAGTCTGTCTGCAGTGTTTTTTTCAGTGGCCCAAAGCAGTTTACCTATTGCAATACATCAGTTTCTTATTCAAATGTGCAAAAATGGCTTTTTTTGGCAGACCTTGGCCAACTTGCATGCCCAAAACCAATTTGGGCCAGACTGGACTCAACTGAGTTATGTGCCAGGGGTATGTACAAGTCTGTCTGCAGTGTTTATTCAGTGGCCCAAAGCAGTTTACCTATTGCAATACATCAGTTTCTTATTCAATGGTGCTAAATGGCTATTTTGCAGACTTTGGTGCCAACTTGCATGCCCAAAACCAATTTGGGCCAGGCTGGACTCAACTGAATTATGTGCCAGGGGTGTAAGTACAAGTCTGTCGGCAGTGTTTTTTTTCAGTGGCCCAAAGCAGTTTACCTATTGCAATACATCAGTTTTCTATTCAAATGGCTAAAATGGCTATTTTGCAGACTTTGGGGTGCCAACTGAATGCCCAAAAACCAATTTGGGCCAGCTGGACTCAACTGAATTATGTGCCAGGGTATGTACATGTCTGTCTGCAGTGATTTTTCATGTGCCCAAAGCGGTTAACCTATTGCAATCATCAGTTTCTTATTCAAATGTGCAAAAATGGCTATTTTGCAGACTTTGGTGCCAACTTGCATGCCCAAAACCAATTTGGGCCAGGCTGGACTCAACTGAATTATGTGCCAGGGGTAAGTACAAGTCTGTCTGCAGTGTTTTTTCAGTGGCCCAAAGCAGTTTACCTATTGCAATACATCAGTTTTATTCAAATGGCTAAAATGGCTATTTGCAGACTTTGGTGCCAACTTGCATGCCCAAAACCAATTTGGCCAGGCTGGACTCAACTGAATTATGTGCCAGGGGTATGTACAAGTCTGTCTGCAGTGTTTTTCAGTGGCCCAAAGCAGTTTACCTATTGCAATACATCAGTTTCTTATTCAAATGTGCAAAAATGGCTATTTTGCAGACTTTGGTGCCAACTTGCATGCCCAAAACCAATTTGGGCCAGGCTGGACTCAACTGAATTATGTGCCAGGGTATGTACAAGTCTGTCGCAGTGTTTATTCAGTGGCCCAAAGCAGTTTTAACCTATTGCAAACATCAGTTTCTTATTCAAATGGCTAAAATGGCTATTTGCAGAATTTGGTGCCAACTTGCATGCCCAAAACCAATTTGGGCCAGGCTGGACTCAACTGAATTATGTGCCTGGGTATGTACAAGTCGGTCTGCAGTGTTTTTTCAGTGGCCCAAAGCGGTTTACCTATTGCAATACACAGTTCTTATTCAAATGGCTAAAATGGCTATTTTGCAGACTTTGGTGCCAACTTGCATGCCCAAAACCAATTTGGGCCAGGCTG
Source organism: Hymenochirus boettgeri (assembly GCA_019447015.1). Classification (NCBI taxonomy): domain Eukaryota; kingdom Metazoa; phylum Chordata; class Amphibia; order Anura; family Pipidae; genus Hymenochirus; species Hymenochirus boettgeri. Next base: position 157,395,586 of record CM033472.1, read on the forward strand.
GACTCAACTGAATTATGTGCCAGGGGTATGTAACACTCTGTCTGCAGTGTTTTTCTGTGGCCCAAAGCAGTTTACCTATTGCAATACATCAGTTCTTATTCAAATCCGAATAAGAAACCAACTTCAGTCGCGCGAATAAGAAACTAACTGAAAAAGAAACCAACTTTTTTGAATAAGAAACCAACTTCAGCTTCGTCTTTTACTTCACACTTCAGTAACTTACTACATTTATTTATTTACCACTCATCCTTCTGACAGACTGCCACTGCTGCTGTGGACCGCTTTAGCAGTTGGTAAGAGGTGCATGCTGTACCAGGTGGGTTGGTAGGGTTGTAAATACCTACATTTGTGCATATGCAACATCCCAATAAAATACTGATTGGAAGGACAGGTTAGATTTCAGTGGGTGTGCGGTATGTGGCACCAGTGTTCCCCAGAAATTGTTTCCAGCTGAATGGATTGAAAAGTAGTTGGGTGGGGAAGACAGGGAAAATTGGTGAGATTTGAGATGTTTAACGTTAAGGGCATTCCACCCCCAAAACTATAATCCCCCCCAGTAATGGCCCCACCATGTAGTTTAGTGTAATCCTTACCTCACATCCCAGCTCCATAGGGTTCTCCTGTAGACCCCCCCTAAAGTCCCAAAAACAGTCCACCAGGAGGCTAGCAGGGCTCTGCCTGCTACCTTGCCTCCGGTAGATATTTGTCATGCGTACTGCAGCCCTTCTCCCCCTCCCTCCCCCTCCCCCTCCCTCCCGTTCTACTCTCCCTCCCCCTAGCGTAATCCTTTTAATATGCTGCTCCCCCATGTCTGGTAGCCCCACCGCATGGTTAGTATTTTGCAAAAGCTCCCCAAACTCTTACTTACCTCTCCTCTTTCCTCCGCTGCACTGAATGACCGGCAGCCGCGTCCATGATTGGCTGCCGCTCAGCCAATCACAGACGCGACTGCCGGTCCCACCCCTCTGCTTGCATTCTCGCAAGCAGAGGGCGCAGTGCAGCGGAGGAACGAGGGGAGGTAAGTAAGAGTTTGGGGGGCTTTTGCAAAATACTAACCATGCGTTGGAGCTACCAGACATGGGGGAGCAGCATATCAAGTTATTTTTAAGGGTGGACATGCCCTTTAAGTGCCAGCAGACTTTCCAAGAGTATTGCCATTAATCCTTCAGTGCCAGGCAGACTTCCCTACAGTATTGCCATTACCCCTTTCAGTGCCAGCAGAGTATTACCATCACTTTCCTATTAATACTTTCAGTGCCAGCTCTTTTCCAGAGCATTGCCATTAACACTTTCAGTACCAGCAGAATTTTACCTTCAACATTTTGCTAGCATTGACATGATATACAGTATGAACCTATGTCTCCTAAATTGAATTGTTCACACCTCACCCAGGTCAAATTGGAGAGTTGGGTGGAAGGAAGAAAGCGGCACTGTTATAAAGTCTGCAGAAGCTTTTACTTGCTATTTTAGACCTGCTCTCCTTGGTTCTTTTAGCTGAGCTCAACCTCCCCCCTCCTTCCTTCACCTTCACAACGTTGATTTGCAACATTATTGCCTAGTAAAATGAGAGGCTCTCTACAACATCTCCAAATTAAAGCAGCTAAACAAGGACAGCAGTTCTTAAACAGCAAGTAAAAGCTATCAGGAAGATGCTAGGGAGAACACTGGGTGCCCTAGTTCTTTGACTAAGTGGCCTATGCCTAAAAATGTCCCAGTGCCGATCCAGCAGCATTCAATCAATTCTTCAGGAACCGCCTTTCCCATTCTTCTCGCGACTGGCATAAGATTGCAAAATGAATGGGCCAGATGTGGCCTCGTGATCATATTTCAGTGGCGAAGAAGAACGGGAAAGGAATTTCCAAAATAATTGATTGAATGTCACTGGAAGTTATAATGTACGGGCACCTTTAGAGTTAAATAAAAGCCTGCAGCAAATTCAGCCTCAAAATAACTTAATATAGTTTGAAGTTTTACCCCCAAAGCCTCACTTTCTTTCTATTCTTACCATCACCCAATGCTTCCATGCTGAGGAATTATAACTTACAGAACCACAATCTCTCGCCAGAAGTCCCCCTGTTTCTGTTGCAAGCTGGTTACAAGCATGCTCAAGAGCTTGTAACCGCTTGATCAGTAATGGCAATTAGCCATTGGCTGTGACATCATTGTTACAGCCATGACTGACACAGACTTTACCAGGAAGCAGAGAGGAGACTGGCGTGGGACCGTGGTTGTGTAAGTTCTAATTCCACAGAGTGGGAGCATCATGTAAAGGTAAGAATAGAAAGAAAGTGGGGTTTTGATGAGTGATAATTCAAACTATGTAAAGTTTTGTGAGGTTTTAAGGGTTACCCTTTTAAATTGAGCTGCAGCTTGTAAGAAATTTTATTGCAGATAATGTTCAAAATTCCTGCTTCAAGTAGCTTGAGAGAAATCACATGAACCTCTTTTCCTCCACTGTCTCCAGGGGGCAGAGCAATAGGCCTTCAAATGTTAGAGCACTGCAATAGCAGAGGCAATCCATGGAAGTTACAAACGTATGTAGGGCTACTTGTCGCCATTCCCTGGTTTATACAGTATTTTATTTTTAGCAGGTCATAACTGAATAGCATTCATATTTATTATTTTTGTTATGGTTATGGTTTTTTTTTGTTATAGATAGATTTTAAATAACCTATTAGTATAATAAGCGAACCTATGGCACTCATGCACAACAGATCTCACCGGAGTTTGTTACCAGAAAGCCAGAGAGACATGGCCTAGTCTGCTCCAATTCCTGCACTCCAGAGCTTGAGAAAGTGTAGCATCAGTAAGTGGAAATCCACTGCTGTGCATAAGCTCTCTGCCCCGTGGCTGCCACAGCATGCTAAGGAGGTGATGCATGTCAATTCACTCAGTATAATATACTGCTGTCTCTATCTGCTCTGCATAGTTTGATGGGGACTGGGGCTGTTCTTACTGGCTGAATAAATTACTGCTGCCAGACAAGCATGAGGAAAGGGGATTTCTAAGTAAAGTCGAAGTAAATTGATATATTTGTGCTTTAAGGTTTAACTCTGCTTTGATTCACTGTTTTGGATCTCAAACTCTTAAATCTATCTTAGTTGAAAAGTAAAACCACAGTATTCAGTATAAAGAATCGTGATGCCACTATGCAATAAATAAGTGGGTTTTGGGTTGCAGTTTGGACACTTGGTCTCTAAAAGGTTTGTCATCACTGCATTATGTCCAGTTTGGACATCAGGCCCCATACACAATAAAACTGTATGTCCTCCTTAAGGCAAAAGTGTATACGGATCTATTACGCAGTTGTGTTTTTAATGCAACATGGTAATTACTCTGATACCTTTAATAACTGTTGAGAGTGTAACTTTCTTGCATTGTCACAGAAGAATCATGCAGGATCAGACGAACAGGAGATTGGACACGTCTATAAATCACAGCTGATCGTGTGGTCCATAGGAGACCGTTACTGCAACTTGCAGTAGTTCATCCTGGCTAACCGAGCTCTAGTGGCAAACGGTGAGTCAGGCCAATAAAATCTGTCCGGGTACACCCAGCTTTAGACTGTGTTTTCCCAATTTTCCTGTAGACAGACCTACCAGTCATTAAACTGATCAGTCGAATGCTAGTAGAGAATCAAAGTGCCTGCAACTCTATTTCGGCCCAAGAGATTGGTCCTTTGCAGGACTGATCTTTTGTACTGACTGATTAGTTTGCTTTAAAATGTTTAACACCCCCCATACCTAGGTTTTGCAATATTCTTAAGTTTTAAAGATTCCCCTGTAGGGACTTACCTGACCTGGTCCCTTACCACCTATGTGCTGCCCACTGCTCCTGTTTGTATGTATGTACAATTTTATTTTATAAAGCACCACTTCGGTACGCATCGCTGTACATTAAAAAATACAGAGTATACAAACAAGGGGATAAGTGCAAGCCATTATACAGAAAGATAAAAATTAAATTAAATACAATTTCATACATCGGTTAAGAAAGCATATATATAAATTATGTATAAATTGATATAAGTGCAACAAGCCTTGACACATTAGGAATGAGATCCCTGAGCTTACAATGTAAGTTTTGAGCAAAAAACAGGAGCAGAGGGTTTCTGCGCTGACAGCTGCTCCACTTCCTGGTCACAGCTTTCAGGCAATTGGGCATGACGTTGCGCCTCTACTGACAGCCGCAACCAGGAAGTGGAGCGTCTGTCAGCAGTTGGAGCAGCGAGGGACCGGGTCAGGTAAAGAAGTTCAGATGCATCTATGAAACTTAAAAATATTGCGAAACCTAGATTTAGGGGATTGTTAAACAGTATTAAAGAAAGTTTATTTTAGGGTGGACATTCCCTTTAAATTGATTTTGTCAAAAAAGTAAAGCATGCATTATTGCCAAAATCCTTTAACGCAATTTAAATTAAAAACAGACAAAATAGAGATGAGAAGAAGTAGCATTTACTTGCCACCTTATTTTGTGTATAACGGGGGTCTCTGACCTGCTGGTAAGGGAAGACATACACACAGGCTTAAAGGGCATGTCCACCCCCAAAATAATTAATATTTAGCTAGATAACCAAAACCTCAAGACCGTTGTATTTACACAACTGATAAGTGCCTCTGTATGCAGTAAATCCTCCCGATAGTTTCAGTTTCACAGCAGATCCCCTGAGTGCTGTGTACTCTCTGCATTAATTGAAGAACATGAGGTAACTGACCCTAGAAACAGTCGGGCCTGTCAAAGGAGTTTTAGTTGTTGTTCCTGGTAACTGTAACATTAATTGAAGTACGGGAGGTAAGACATAACTCCTTTATCTCCCGTTATTCAATTAATGTGAAATAGGATAGGTTCACTTTTTAAATGAACCCATCCTTTTAAAGAACAATAGTTTATATCTTGAGACATTTTACAGTACAAACATATTCTCCATGCATATTAGGAGTTTTGTAGATATGTACCCAGACATTGCGTGTGTTTAAAATAATATTTGCAGTATGTGTTGCAATATGAGAAAATAAGTCTACATGCTACAAATAATGAACTAAAGGCCACCAAAGCACCAGAACATAAACCCATAATTAGTTAACATCACTGTAATGTAATATGTGCTATTGATTTACTGCTTTTCTAGTCTTTAAGCAATTGATTAAGTGATTGTTAATCCTGTAAGTATCATACTTTTTTAATTTTAATTTCAGGAAGCCATTTTTGGGCTCTTGGTTAGCCTTGAAAAATGCAGCCTCCAGACAACCCACATCTGCTTTTAGGCCAGATCAGATGTGTTTTGGAATGTATTGACTGCTTCCGACGTGCAATACCACTTCCAGAGTCCTTGTGTTATATTCCTGGGGAAGTGCAGTACAAAATATGCAAGGACCCAAGCTCATCATCATCTTCTCGCTCACTTTTAACTGTATGGGAGGCACCAGGATACTCCAAACAGAATCTTAAGAACCTATCCCGAGCAACAGTTGAAGTGCAGAAAGGCAGCTGTGTAAGAGCTACTGGGGAAGAATACTGTAATTCAAATGGTTTTTGGGTGAAGCTGAGCAAGGTAAGTAGTGTATCATTACATACATAGTTACATACCTTTTTATGAACCCTTCCTAACAGTTGATCTAGAGCAGTGATTTTAATTTACAAATCCCAGCAAATGCAACCAGGGAATGCTAGGAATACTACTTTTCAAACATCTGAAGGGCCACATGTCAACAATAACTATATGCATTAATACCAGTAACTCTCAATATTTTTTTATTTTGGAACTTATATTAATTTAGTTGCCCTTCTCTGAAATCTTTCCATTTATAAGAAGTCCTTTTTTTATACAGTATTCCAAAATTACTACTTGCTACAGCTAACTCTGTTTTCTACTATAGCACCCAGATACTTTTCTAACTGAGATTCATTTAGCGCAGACCCATTTATAGTTAAGTCGGCGCAAGTATTGTTAAACCCCAAATGCATCACCTTAATTTATCAACATAGAATCTCATCCCATTTTGACAATCTGTCAAGATCTGCCTGCTGCTATTGCACATCATCTGTAGTTTTCAGTGCCCTATTTAGTTTTGTCATCAGCAAACAGAGACCTTGCTTTCAGTATCCACTTCTAAGTCATTTATAAACAGATTTAAAAAAATGTCCCCAGTACAGAACCCAGCAGCACCTCACTTAGAACTTTAGTACATATAGATGAAGCTCCGTTGACTACTATCTGTACACAATCAATCAAATAGCTCTCTATCCATGTACAAATGTGCTTTTCAATGTTAACATACCTTAGTTTATACATAAGCCGGCACATTATCAAAAGCCATAGCAAAATCGGAAGTATACCACATCTATACCAACATTTTAAAATTCTTCTTATTCTTAAGTTATTTTGGCAAGATTGCTTGGTGGCAGGTAACCCTTTCCAATTTTCTAATAATGGAGTCCCCTACAACTACCACCTGCCTAGCTTTTATGCAACTTGGTTCTTCTCCCTTGGTCCCCTAGGTGTTCAAAGTATCTGCCTGCTCCATACACGCTTCATTTAATTTGGCAAACCTGTTGGGCTAGACTAGCTAGTAAGAAGCGACCCTACTCTTCCGTCCCCTTCTTTCCTTAGTAACCTTTACAAATCTCTGTCTCTTCCTCATCTTATATGCCCCATTTCCACCAACCAGTTTACAGGCTCCTGCAACCCACTTACATCTGGCACAAACATAGGTCCCCTGAATTGGCTGCTCCATACATGCTGCTGGATGCATATTGTCTGCCAGCAACAACAACTGTCCATCCTAAACACTAATGTCCAAACAAAACACACACAGCAATCTTTTTTTTTTTTTTTTGTTTTAAATGCCTTTGTTTATTAACACCCTTACACTGATGCCCTAAAAACATACAGGCAGGTTCATTGCATAGTTGGAGTTTCTAAAAACAAGGAATATTGCAGGTTACTGGCATTGATATATAAAGTGGAGTTGATCCAGGGATATTTCTGATTGCCATTTGAAGTCAGGAAGGAAGTTTTTTCCCCATTCAAATAATGTTTTTTTTTTTTTTTGCCTTCCTCTGGATTGAAAGTTAGGCAGGAAATGTGGATAATGTTGCTGACTAGGTTGGACTGGATGGACGTATGTCTTTAACCTCAAATACTATATGACCTTAAAAAGATTGTCCACTATTTCAGTGCTCAGACATTCTCTCTGCAAAGCAGATATATATGGTGAAGTTTAAAACCAAACACCATCCAGTGTGTAGGCTATTTTCCCTTTCAATCAGTGAAAAGAGGGGGGAAAAGTTTTCCAGTAGGAACCTGGAAAAGCTGGTGGCAGAGAGTGCCATTAGTCCCATGGTGTGTGGCTGTTAGTGAGCAAGATAGAAACACGTATGCTTGCCATACACTGGTTAGACATTTAACAGATTCTGTCTGTATGTTGGAATGTAAGTTCATTAACAGTTCTGAAAGTACACCCCAGCACACCTCTTTTGGCACGGCCTCCAATTGATAGGTGCAATCCTCCCAGCCCTCCACCTCAAGGGCCACAGCAATACGGCAAATGCAAAAAAGTTGGAGGAGCACACTATTTCATTTCCAGTGTTTATTCAGGCAAAAAACATACAACGTTTCGGGGGATGTGACTTCCCCTTCCTCAGGTATACCTGAGGAAGGGGAAGTCACATCCCCCGAAACGTTGTATGTTTTTTGCCTGAATAAACACTGGAAATGAAATAGTGTGCTCCTCCAACTTTTTTGCATTTGCTGGAATGTAAGTTCCCAGTGTATGGTCAACATAAGCCTTCAAGGTGGCAGATGTCCTGAAGTTACAGAATCATGATCATGGAGACTACTTAACTTTTGGAACATAAGCTGTGTAATGTTTTTGTGCTAACATTTTCTCCTTTAAAACTGTGGAAAAGTTTGTTTTGGACACATATATATATATATATATAATTTTTTTTTGTGTGTGTGGTGTTTTTCCTATTCCTTTCTGTGCCCTGATCCCTGCTATCTTTTAATGTCTTTTTGTAGGATCAGCTAGAAGAATATAAATTAAGCTGTAACATGACAGAGGGTTGGGTCTTGCTGTGTCGTCAAGATGAAGGAGGAGATAAACTTGTCCCTGTTGAGTCTGCAGATATAATCTCCAGGCAACGACAACTTTTTGGAATAAACTACAAAACCGTCAGCAGGTACTTGGATGAAGATCTTCAAGATCTGTCTCCTCAAATGGAATTTAGGGTTATGGCAAATTATTCATATTTGATTACACAGGTACTCTGTTTATTTAATATATTGTTTTTTTTAATTTAAAGGTGGGAGGAAGTTGTTGATGTGACTTTTTCTTTGCGCCTGGGTGCCAAACCAGAAATCGCTGAACCAGATGAAGATGCAGTAAAAAAACTTTGGTAAGACACTTTAACTTAACAATTTTCATCTAAATTCCAAAGAAAATGTTTTTAATTTATAGCTATCAACTAACTACTTCTATGAACAGTTATATTTTTTTCCTTTGACGTGTAAGGAATGGTGCAGGAGCCGAATCCAAGATGGTGACGCCCCAAACCTCTTGCATCCATGTTGCCGACGTCACCATGTATGCGTTCAATGTCACCAAGGTGTGCCGGCCATTTCATTCATTGAAAAGTAATGCAAGGAAACCGTCAGTTTGCTTGATTATTTGGCCGTGCTCTGTCTTGCTTCCTGAGTGTGCTATACATGTCCTTATGGATTTCTTGTATGGTGACCCTGTTTTACTCTCAACGCTTGTCCTGATCTTCTGTCGATCCCTGGACTTTGTTCACCTGCTGCCAGCTTTTGATAATCAGATTTCTCTCTGCCTTCTCGCTTGAATTATACACTTTGGAATTTTGGTGCTTCCTCCTCAGCTCTGATTGCACAACCCAGTATTGACCCATTGGAGTGCCAATTGCCTGAAAAATGGTTTGCCTGTTTTCACTGATTTATGGTAAATTCTGTACATTCTTTATCTCTTCCTTCTCAGTACCAAGATTTTTTCTGATCTGTCTGCTGATACTCCTTTCCCACCATATGACTGTCCTTTCTGCCATCTGTCAATGCCTGAAGCTCCTTACCTCTCCCCTGGTCCTGCACCGTTTCCTCTGGCTCCTCTAGTGGCTCTTCTGCGTTTTTTACAAGCCTGCATGAAAAGCTCTCATTAGTCCTGAACGTTCAGGCGCTTGGCTCAGTCCCTCCCATTGGTTGATGTAGTTCTGGTGGCAAATTCGAATTGGGGTTATCCAGTCTGATTCCTGTATTCTGATTGGTCTAGTCTTCCTATATTAGTTACTGTCTTCCCATGGTTCATTGCCCGTAATAGCCTGTGGTTTACCCTTTCTCTTGGTGTGTTTCTCTATTGATGTTCTGTTTTCTGACTTTTGCCTGATTACCATTGCGATTGTTAGCCGCCTGTCCTGACCTGTGCCTGCCTTTTGATTACCCTTTTGCTCTACCCTTCTGTACTTAGCCTCGCTGACTGATTCTCTGTTTACTGACCCTTGGCTCTGTCCCCAACTCTGATTCTGATTTCAGTATTTGTACTATGCTATTGCCTAGCTCTTAGCTGGTTGTGCCCTGTCTGCCTGAGGCGCTCCAGGTTTCCTTGAGTATTCTCGGCCTCAGCTAAGATACCTCGCACTTTAAGTCCAGGGGACAACCGACCCCGGTGAGTTGCTGCAAGACACCCGGCAAGTGGGGGCCTGACAATTGTTGAAGCGAGTGGTGTTCAATCAGGGTATCTACTCAGGGATCCGGAGTGTCACACTATCTTCCTAACACTATATCACCCAAGAGGCTGCACCTATCCACTTTCACCAACTGAGACTGAAGCCATAAAATTATATATTCTGGGAGCTGGATTAGTTTTTTATGGAAAAAAGGATAGGGTACTTAGTCCCTGAATTGGCTGTTTAGGCCTCAATAAAATCACTACTAAAATTGCTACCTATTTCCACTTATTTCCAAATCATTTGATCAATTAAAAGAAGCAAATGCAAACCTGGATCTCTGTGTAACATTCAATTTGGTCCGAATCCTGAGAGGTTCCAACACCTCTGATGGACATTATGAATACCTTGTCAATCCCTTCTTATCAATGACTTTTTTTTTTTTGGTTCATTAAATTGTTATTGAAATGTCTTTTATCAAAACAAAAATTTTTTTATAAAATAACAGCAATGACTTTTTAGGGAACTCTTGAGAAGAAAAGTAGAGCTGTGATACCTTTTATTGGCTAACTAGATAAAAAAAATTAAGCAAGCTATCGGGAGACCTAAGCCCCCTTCATCAGGCTGAATGTTACAAAAGACTGAATGTTACATTAAGCCCTAAGAGGGAACTCTTAGGGCTTTATATTCTTGTTTATCTGGGTGATATATGTATATTCTTCAAAGACTTTACTTCCTATAGGAGCTACGTTAAGGAATTACTCTCTTGACTTAGGGAAAGTTCCTTAAAGGCATGTCCACCCCCAAAACTAAAATTTAACCCCATACTGGCCCCACTGTGTAGTTTAAAAACATCCTTACCTGACATCTCTGCTCCTTATAGTTGTCCTGCTGTGCTTGTCCAAAGTCCAGGAAAGTGAACAATAGGAGCTTTCTTCCTGTCCAAAGGTCTTTGTCTCCTGTCTTGCCTCAGGTAGGGATGGTGACATGTGCAGTGGAGCCCTTTAACCCCTCCCTCCCACCATACGGATCCATTGTCTGCAGCCGTTACACCTAGTGTGAAATGCTTTTAATATGGTGTAGCTAACCCCTGCCCACCCACAACTGCCGCATTAGTTCTTTAAAAAAAGAAGCCGAATCATACTTACAACCCTTCTCTCCCGCAGCGTATACATTGCCGGCATCCGTGTCTGTGATTTGCTGCCTCTCAGCTAATGCCAGTTCGGCCTATTTGCGACTTCCTCCAAACAGGGAGCCGGGAGGAGATGTCGCGGGAGTGGAGGGCTGTAGGTATGATTCGGCTTCTTTTTTTGAAGAACTAATACGGAGGTTGGGTGCGGGAAGGGGTTAGCTACACCATATTAAAAGTAAAAATTTAGGGTGGACATGCCCTTTAAATGCAAAATTAGAGAAATGCATCTTTGAGGCTCTTTAAGATCCTTTTTCTGTGGCTAAATCTTCTCCAAAGAGGTCAGCCATTCACCAGACTGGAATAGGTCCCCTGGGTGTGAACAGAAAACGCAACACTATAAAACTCTGCCTCCTCCTCTTGCCCCTCCTCTTTTTTTTTCCTGTTAAGTGTAAGCAGGTTGGAGCTTACTTTCTTACATTCCAGACAGAGTTCTCTACCTCTTCTCTTTTCTAATGTTCCTCCAATTGAGGGGAAAGAACCTTGCTGAACAAGGTTAGGAGCCCGATTTGTCCAGTTTTTGTGCATAGCGTCGGCTTCCTGTCGGGAGCAGCAGGAAAATAACAGTTTTGGTCTGCTGTGCAGTGGCTTTGTTGGGGCTAAGTCTCTTTACTGTGAGTAATGCCTATGTTTTTCCTGACTGTGTTATTTTTCCCTGCCTAGCAAGTTTTATATAACTTGAGCCACTGCTTACCAGTCTACACCTTTTTTCACAGTAGGATTCAGGAAGCGTAAGCAGAAGTCACAACCCTATTTCCATTTTTAAAAGAGAGGAGTTGGGATACGTAGCTTATGCTATTTTCCCTTATGTTTTCAGTGTCTTGGTCTCTGAAAAGCAGGGGAAGCAGTTGATTCCTCCATCTGCCCAGATGGTTTCCTTGTTGGAATATATAAAGTCAACTATTGCTAAGGGGGTGTCAGAGGAGATCTCAGATTTGGAAGTGTCGGACCTTGACACTCCCTTGTACTCTGAAACTTTGTCAACGCTTCAGTCAGAACAAGAAGAGGAGGAGGAGTCAGAGATTGAAACTACCTTTGATGTGAGCATTATTGAGCCACTTATCAAGGCAGTTAGAGACACGCTTTTGCTGGGCTCTGAAGAGCCTTAACTGCGTATGCGTTTTTTCCTTAAGAAGAAGGTGGTGACTTTTCCTATTAATTTCTCAATGCAAGAAGTTATGGTGAGGGAATGGAAAAGAATGTAGTTATATTGGAAATGCTTGTGAAGGTTCTCATTCATCCAGGTCATGGTATATCTGTTGTATTCAGTTAGATCAACTGGACTTAAAGTTTAGTTCTTGAAGACGTTTCGCTAGTCATCCGACTAGCTTTCTCAATTCAGAATGACTTGTACAAGAATCTGTTGGCAATTATGTACCCTAAAAAGTCCCAATTAGCATATCACAGCCAGGTGTTAAGGACATTATGAATGCAAGGTGTGTTAGCATTATGATTGCAGAGGTGTTAAAGGAACGCCCAGGGTAAGGTGTCAAAACAGCATTGTACATGGCAGACAGTTGGTGGTGAACCCACCCACCCCCCACCTCTAGTCAGGCTTGGTTTCTTTCATTTCTCATAAACGGCCTCCTTGACACCTCTCTTCTTGACATTACAATCTTCAAAGGTATGTCCTTTTTCCTTAAGATGCAGGTATATGGCTGCACAGAAGAACCAATTCCTTGGGTCAGGTCTCAGCCGTATACCTGCATCTTAATGAAAAAGGACATACCATTGAAGATTGTAATGTCAACATCCTTTCAAAGGAAAAGGACTGGTTCAGGAGAGGTGTCAAGGAGACGATTTATGTGAAAATAAAGAAACTAAGCCTGAATTTTTACCCTGGGCGTTCCTATAACACGTCTTAGCCACAATGCAAACATGCCTTGCATTCATAATGTCCTTAACAACTGGCTGTGATATGCTAATTGGGACTTTCCAGGGTACATAATTGCCACAGATTCTTGTACGAGTTAATCTGAATTGAGAAAGCCAGCCAGATGACTAGCGAAACGTCTTCAGGAACTAAACTCTAAGTCCAGTTGATCTAACTGAATACAACGGTTATATTGGGAATATTCAAAAGAAATATCCCTTTAAAGAGTCTGAGACTGCTGGCTGGGACTCCCCAACAAAATTAGATGCGGCCATTGTTAGATTGGCCAGGAAAGGAGCCTTTCCTGTGGATGGGTTTAGAGATCCTATGCATAGGAGAACAGGCTTTAACCTAATGGCAGCAGGGGCGTCCTGTGGTCTGCCAGTTGCCCCTAACCTCAGTGTCACAAGCTCTGAAGGAATGGTTAACTAACATTCAGAACATTGAGAAGAATGTGAAAAGACCGAAAGTGATAACGATGTTGGAAGATTGCATGCTGGCATCAGAGTTTGTGGCTGAAGCTTCAGTGGATCTGGTGAGACTATCAGCTAGGGTATCTCTCTGGCGGTAGCATCAAGAAGAGCTCTTTGGCTTTGAGCTTGGTCAGCTAATGTGGCTTCAAAGAAGCCCCTGTGTCAGTTGCCATATGACGGTAATATTTTATTTGGGGAAAAATTAGATGCTTTAATTAAGAGAGCTTCGGGCGGTAAGAGTGATTTCTTACCCCAGGAAAGAGTATTTAAAAGGCCAAGATATGATTCCTCTTTTGGAAGAGAGAAAAAGAAGCCTTTTCGGGCCTCTAGGCAGTATAGACCCGGCAAAGAAGGACAGAGACAGCAAGGTTGGAAGTCGGGCCGTCAAGCAAATTTCTTTATCGTCTGGAGCAAGCTTTTGAACAGTCTCTCCATCTTGTTAAGCCAACGTGATTGGAAAGATCTTCTCCCTTATGCAGAATTCACTCATAATATTGCTAATAACTCTTCCATATAAAGATCTTTTTTCTTATCTGTCAATGTTTACACCCTTAAAGTGTATGTATACTGAAAAAATTACTTACTCTGAGGTGTGTGTGTTGTTGCATGCCTTCAATACAATACTTTTTTTGTTCAGGCTCTGACCACTGACCTGACTATTTTCCCACATACCAACTGTCAAAACTGCATACAGTATACAGCATACCAACTGTCAAACCATTCCAGCTGCAGCAAAACTGCTTACAGAATTGCTAAAACGTAATATGTTTTAGATTGGATATCTAATGAAATAATGCAGATCAACAAAAAAACTGTAAAGTGATACTTGGGATTATAGTTTCCACTAATGGGCAATTTAAAAAATAAATTTTCCAGTGTACATACCCTTTAAGCCTTTCCTCAGGATTACCTTCTCTTGGGCAGACCATTGGTCCCTCTCTAATTACAGAAGTTATTAGTCCTGTGGCTATAAGCCTTCAACTTCCTCCTGAGATGCATATTCCTACCGTATTTGATATATCACTAATTGAAGGATATCTATACTCTAAAATGTAACTTTTTAAAAATGGAAAGTACCTGGGGCAGGGAGGTAGGATTGATTATTCATACCTCACAACATCATTTTGTTAAGGAACTACAGCACTAACAGTTTTCATTTGCCAGGTTAGCCCTGGACTAATCCTTTATTAAATATAGTACTGAAGCCAGGAGGAAGACTGACAGAATCAGTTTTGTTTGGGCTAATGCTCCTCAAAGAAGCAATATTGGGAGTTAGGAATTACCAGTCCTATATGTCTGCCCCAAGTACTTTTCATTTTAACTGTGTTTTAAAAAACTTTAAACGATACTTTATACAATAGTTATTCTTTAAACCTGTAGCTTCTAATCAATTTTATTCCACTCAGGCATCTCCAGTTTTAGTAGTTGTCGATGGTCAACAGGAATATGGAGTTTTTTTTGTAATACCTTTTTCAATTCAAAGGCATTAGACCAGAAGAATGTTCCTGGTTAAAACATAAGTAGTTCACACTCCACAACTGTTATAAAAATTCTGAAGACATTTTCCTCTCAAGCCTGGTCATGGTGCTTCTGGAGCCCCCTGGGGGAAAAGATTTAAGAAGTGGTTGCAGCCTTTGCCAAATTTAAGATGGTGGTGCCTATATTTCATACTGTGGTGCACTGGCCACATCATTTTGTGCTACTGTATATACTTGAGTATAAGTCGACCCGAGTGTAAGCCGAGGTCTGAAATTTTTACCTGAAAAATTAATAAAGCCTGATTGACTCAAGTATAAGACAAGGGTTGAAATTATGACCACTACTGCCTTCTGATTCTGTATTGTTCTCAGGCTTTAATTGCCCTTTAAATGGACAGCAGAATTCCCATACAGTAAGTGCCATGCTGGATTGTCCATTTAAAGGGCAACTAAAGCCTCAGAACAATACAGAATCAGAAGGCAATCTTTTTAACAATAGATACCATCCTCCTGATTCTGTATTGTTTTGAGGCATTTTAAAAAGACAGTAATCCCATACAGTAACCCTCAATTCCTTGGCACTCCAGATGTTTGGAAACTGCAACTCCCAGCATGCTTTAGTTGATGGGAGTTGTAGTTTCCAAACATCTGCAGCGACAAGGAACTGGGGGTTACTGTATGGCATTACTGCCCTCCCCCAGAGAGGTCCCCCTTGTTCAGTGTTACCTTGCCTGGGCAGTCTTCAATCTAGTTAAGGTCACTTACTTTAGTGTGCAATCTGGCTGCCACTCGCTCCGTAACCAGCCTTGCACACAAACAAAAACACAGCTGTGGACTGGTAAGGGCACACCCTTTGATATAAAAAAGTATAACATACTCCTTTATTATTATAACATTATTAAAACACTTTCCATAGTCATATTAGCAAATATAATATCCTACATCTAATGTTCCAATTAAGTTTGATACCGATATACCCTGCTCACACATGCGTACACATAATAATACATGTTATGCGATATAATTCAAAATATGAAAACCTCAATCTCCCTATCTCCATATGGGGCCTAGGAATGTGCATTGATTATCTTTTCTATGTTTGTATAAATGTTTGACCAGATCAGTAGCACTTCCGCTAAATGTAGTTGTAAATTAGCCTTATTGGAGTGCTTCCACAATTCTTGTATTGTATGTATTTATTGGGAGGCTTGGTCAATGTGGTAATAGCACCCCCAACACGCCCCCTTAATGGGAGGTCCTATGCCTTTAATATAAAGCACTGGATGGCCTCTTCCCTCATTTTTAAAAAGCCAAAGGGCTGAGGGGGAAGGGAGAGAGCCTGTTATATGGATCCAGTGTGTAAGAATGAGAAATGCAAAAGTTTGCTAATCGTAATTGAAGTAAAAGAAATTGAAAAGGTTAGACGTTAGGACCTTCCAGACTGGGGTTACCTTGACGTGGTTGGAAGGCTTTTCATTGATGTGATCACAGTAATATATACTAAAACCCCTTTGTTTATAAAGTATGCCAGTGTGCAGATAATATGATATTGTATGGGGCCTAGGAATGTGCATTGATTATCTTTTCTATGTTTGTATAATTCAAAATATGAAAACCTCAATCTCCCTACACAATATGTCACACGTATCTGGACTAGAGGGTCAGGGTATCATGGTTTTGTTTAGTAACATTTTTTTAAATAATGTTAAATTATATGTAATAAGAGTTTGTGTTAATACACTAATATTACACTAATATTAAAGTCAGGTTAACATTTACTGTTTTACAGCTTCCTTCCTCCTTCTTGGACCTATGAGTGTGACGAAGATTTGGTTCACTACCTTTTTGACCATGTGGAGAAGGAAGATCAGAACCTTGGCAACATGAAACACTTTGTGGAGAGTATCACAGTGTCTTCTGCTACGGTATTTTGGGATTTCTTACCATGTAAAGATGCTGAACCCATCATAACATACTGTATATACTGTAACATTAGTTAATCCGACTATAAACTGAGGTACCTATTTTTACCTGGAAAATGAGTAAAAACTGATTGAACTTGCCCTGGTCAATCATTCACTTAGTCTGCAATCAGGTGTTTTGCTCGCTCCGCATCCACTGATCTGCCATCTGCCGTCACTGTAAGACAGGTGCCGAGTAGTGAAGTCACCAATTAGTGGATGCGGAGCAAGCGGCAGACGGATTGCTGAATGGTAAGTGAGTGATTGACCTGAGCATAAACCGAGGTTTGGTTTTCAGGATATTTTAAAGCCTTGAGTATATACGGTATTCAATAATTGTATATCTTAATATTTTGCATTGCACTTATAAGTATTTACATTAAGGATTTGTCTTATATTTGGGAGCTCCTACATATTATGTTGAATGCCATTTTTTTTCTATATTTTTACTATGTTGACTAAAACAGATGCAGTCAAACTAAATTAGTGAAAGACTGTTGCTTTAATTGTAAAGGAGCGCACACATGTGCGATTGCGTGTCCCGACCCACAAGGCACGATGTGTACGAACGTCCGTTTCGGCCAATAATTGGCCCATGTATGGGCCCTTTATCGGACGAAATGGCTGGTTGTTCGGAGATCCGCCCGATCGGTAGAGCAACGATTCCCACACCGAACGGCCGTTTTGGCCAATAAAGGGCCCATATGCGGGCCGATTATCGCCCCCGAAACGGACGTTCGTAAACATTGTGCGCTGCGGGTCGGTATTTTGTAAACTTTCTTTTTCTATGACAGCCTTAGGGGGACCAAGGCACAGTAGGGGTTAAGCAGCCAACCTCTAGGAGTGGATACTGAAGAAGTTAAAATATCAGGCTTCAATGCTCCTTCCCTTACCTGATCCTTTGCAGCACCGGAAGCCTGCCTCAGTTTTCAAGTATACTTGAAAACTTAATCCACTTGCAGTTGCTTCTGTTCTGCCCCCACCAAAAGCCATGGAGGTATGGCTTAATCAGCCATATCAGGAGGCCCTGGACGACCCCGCCTTATTGGACATCCTACAGGATCTCTCTGACTTGGCCGTTTATATAGGAGAGGCAACTCTAAAAACGAGCAGACTCATTGCCCGCACCTCCGCCACCGTAACAGTGATGAGAAGGGCCCTATGGCTAAAGGTCTGGGCAGCAGATGCTACATCTAAAAGAGCCCTTACCAGTCTTCCCTTTACAGGCAGACTATATTTGGACCTGAATTGGAAAAAAAAATCATCATTCAGGCAACGGGGGAAAAAGTACATTTCTACCTCAGTCGACCTCACAGACTCCCTTCCTTTCACAGGACTCTCTCTCTTCATCCCTTTTGAACCTCTCCCAGGATGACTACCGAGTCTGCAACCTCGGCTCCTCCACCCAGATGGGGTCCTTCAGGATGCATTGAAGAATCCTTCCACAGACGCCTGGACTCTGCGAATCATATCCAAAGGATATCGCATAGAATTTGTCTCTCCCCCTCTGCGGCGGGTATTTCCCTCCAAACTTCAAAGAGGCCCTCAGCAGGCAATCAAATCTCTCCTGCAAGCCTGGGTAATTATCCTAATTTCCTTAGACCAAACATTTTCGTGGTTTTTCAAATCTATTTCTTGTTCCCAAAAAGGGCAAATCCTTCTGTCTGGTACTGGATCTGAAGGAACTCAATCTGCATGTCAGGCTCTCTCTCCTCCATTTCCGATTCATTTGGCCTCCAGGGTATATTTCTCCTCCCGTATCTGGATGGATTTACAGATGCTCCCAAATTCTATATTGCTTTGGCGCAAAGCATTTGCCATTCCCAGCCACCGCGTGCTTTTTTGGCCATGTTATTTGACACCTCAGTTGAGAGAATCTCAGTTGAGAGAATATTAGCCCTGAAGCGTCTTGCTCTTCAGGCAATATCTGCCCCTCAAATATCAATTTGGCAAGCCATGTGGCTAGTGGGCAAGATGGTGTCTGCCACTGAGGCATTCCCTTATGCCATGTTCAAACTTTGACCACTCCAGTGTTATCTCTTGGGTCTTTGGAACAGGACCCCCCCCATCCATCTCTCCCTTCACTGATGGACAAGGAAGACCAACCTTCAGATTGGTCTGTCCTACCGATAAACATTCTCAAACTTCGAGCCATATTTCTAGCCCTCTCCCATTGGTCAGAGCATCTGTCTGGTAAGTATAT
Organism: Hymenochirus boettgeri; assembly: GCA_019447015.1. Lineage (NCBI taxonomy): Eukaryota > Metazoa > Chordata > Amphibia > Anura > Pipidae > Hymenochirus > Hymenochirus boettgeri. Next base: position 157,414,438 of record CM033472.1, read on the forward strand.
CTGGGTCCAGACAGACAACGCCACCACGGTGGCCTATATCATAGTAATTGAGGTGGAATAAAGACATGCATCCATTAAGTCCAACCTTTTCACCCTCTTTTTTAACCATACCTAACAGTTGATCCAGAGAAAGACAAAAATCCCCAGCTAAAAAAGGGGAAAATTCCTTCCTGACTCCAAATGGCAATCGGAAAGTATCCCTAGATCAACCAAAACTGCAGTATATGAATTAATACCAGTAATTCTCAGTATTCTTTACTTTTATCTAGCCCACTTTTAAAGCTATTCCATGAACTTGCCATTACCACATCTGCTGGAAGACAGTTTCACCGTTGTCACTGTAAAGAAACATTTCCTGACCTGAAGATGAAACTTCTTTTCTTCCAATCCTAAATGATGTCCACGTGTCCTCTGTTATGACCGATTAGTAAACAATGCACCAGAGAGTTCATTGTATGGCCCATTAATATATTTGTATAAAGTGATCATATCCCCACGCAAACGTCTCTTTTCTAATGTAAACAGCCCTAACTTGTCTAATCTGTCTGCATAGTCAAGCCTCTCCATTACCTTTATTGTTTTAGTTGCCCTTCTCTGAACTGCTTCCATTTCCAAGGTGTCCCTTTTGTATATTGGGGGGGGCACGCAGAGCAAGATGGCCATGACAGAAACCCATGGAAAAATGTCCTGGGCAGAACATTTCCTGCCAGCTATATCAGCAATCTTTATTCCAGTTGATTCCAGTACATATTCCATGTACTCTCGAATCAACTGAAAGGTCACAGATTTCTGTGCAACTACCCGGGATCCTCGGTGGATGCCCTGGTTGTCCCCTGGCAATTCCAGCTAGTATATTCTTTTCCCCCTCTGGCCATGATCCCTCAAGAAGATTAAAAGGGAGAAAGTACCAACAATTTTCATTGCTTCCTGATCTCTGAGGAGGCCATGGATCTCAGACCTCCTCGACATGTCAGTGGGTGAACCCTGGACCCTGCCTCTCTGAACAGATCTATTGTCCCATGGTCCTTTTCTTCATTCAAATCTTTAGCGCCTCAGTTTGACATCATGGTGCCTGAATCCTCTATCCACAGGAAACAGGGCATCCCTTCATCTGTGATCCCCACTACGTTGACTGCAAGAAAACCATCATCTTCCATGATTTATTGTCGTATTTGGCAGAGATAGGGCTCTTGGGCCTCCTCTAGGGGTTTCTTAGCGGCTTGGTTCGTCCTATCAAGACGTTTTCTTCAGGTGGGCCTACATCGGGGACTCTCCCTCAGTGCCCTGAAGGTGCAAGTTTCTGCTCTGTCAATCTAATTCTACCGCCGTTTAGCGCTCAGAAAGGATATTCACACCTTTTTGTAAGGAGTAGCACATGTCCATCCTCCACACAGACAGAATGGTCATCCTTGGGACCTGTCTTTAGTTCTACGAGTCATGCAAGGTCCTCCCTTTGAACTGCTCTTGTCTACTTCATTGTCTCTTCTTTCTTGGAAGATGGTCTTTCTTCTGGCAATCTCCTCCTTCCGAGTTGGCAGCTCTTTCTGTAAAACCCTCGTCTTTCCTTCCTCAGGGATAAAGCTATTCTCCGTCTGCAGCCGACCTTTCTTCCCTTTCCTCTTTTCACCTGAATCCAGAGATCATCGTTCCATCTTTCTATCCACAACCTTACACTCCCAAGGAAAGGAGACTGCATTATCTGGACGTAGTCAGAGCTCTCCAGATCTATATCGACAGGGTGGCAAGGTTCTGCTCTTCTAAAGCTTTATTCATTCTACTGGCGAGTTCTCATTGAGGTTCTCGGGCATCGCCTCAGACCCTGGCTTGGTGGATTTGTTGTGCCATTCTGCGTTATTACGAAGTGGCAGGGACTTCTCCACCCTCTAGGCTTGCAGCCCACTCTACTCAGGCTTTGGGGGCTTCGTGCGTGGTACTTCACAGGATCACTGTGGACCAAATTTGCTGGGCAGCAACCTACGGTAGTCATCCATAAATATGTTTGTCAAATTTTATCATTTGAATGTATTTGCTGCTGCAAGAAGACCTTGGGTCGGAAAGAGGGAGGCTTAAGTCTTCTGCCCGCCCTTTGATGCTTTCTCTGAAGCTGAAGAGGGACCCAGGCACTACCCTCCCTATATGTTTAGTTGTTGAGTTTGGCTTGTTGCTTTGTTGGGTCTGTTACCCTTTATTCTTTATTATTCTTCCTTACGCTCCCTCTTTGGGACAAAACTGAGGCAGGCTTCCGGTGCTGCAGAGGATAAGCTAAGAGGAGGAGCACTGGAGCCTGATATTTTTAACTTATTTAGCGTCTGCTCTTGGAGGTTGGCTGCTAACCTCTGCTGTGCCTTGGTCCCCCTTCAGCTTTAGAAAAAGAGATTTTATGGTGAGTAACAAACCCTCTTTTCCTTGTAAACTGCCCAAATAACCCCTGAATGACTACAACGGAATACACGGGAATATATTCTGTGGCTATAATTCGGGTGTCTTATTTTTGGGGATATAATTTTGGTGGTGACCTACTTAGAGGCAATTGTTTTAATAATAATTTTGAATCAATTTGTTGCTATAAATTATTTTGATTAACATCTGAAAAAATACCCCATATGATATTAAACCATAAAATAGTATGGGAAGTTAGAGCATGTATACCTACCACTTATTTTGCTTAAAAAAGTTTTACGATCAGTGCCTCAGCTGCCACTCTGCCTGCCTTCATAGGAAACACATAATTACATAATTTTTACAGGCTGGGGAAATAAGTAAGGCTGGGTACACACGAAGGGACTATTTGTCCTGAGTGAGCGCTTGGCCGGGACAAATGTCCGCCGGTCACGGCAAATTTTGCCGCGGACGAAAATGCGAATGATCGATCGTGATCCGCACGATCGATCGGAATTTACCAACACGTCTGATCCGGACGGTCGAGGTTGGTCGCAGCCGGCCGCCCCACACCAGCAGGTATTTTCGGCCAACCGACCAAAAGTGCCGTGAATCGGTTGGTCGACTGAAAATATCTGCTGGTGTGTACCTAGCCTTAGAGAATTGATCTCCCTGACTTATTGACCTGTATTTCTGTAGTAAGTAAGGAAGAGTGACAGCTATCCGTAAAACTTTTACCTCTCTAGTGATAACAAAATGGCAATGTTTACTAACATTCGCAACTCATATTTAAATAAGGCAGCAATATAGGGTGTTGAGTCACTCTTATCAGTACAATTTTTTACTTTTAACTGTCCTATTAAGAGATTGAGTCAAACTACATTTGCATAGGATATAATATACTGTTCATCTTTCAAGTGATGTAAGTAGGAAAACTAATTCTTTGCATGTCAGCTCCCAGTTATTGAAAAACAGATGTCTTGCCTCACATCTGTAGAGCTGATCATAATAATAATACTTCTGGCATCTGAAATAAAAGCCTTGTTAGGCCCATTGCTAACACTGTGGCTTTCAAACAATGTTAGATAGTATACAGTAAGTTGCTAGCTCCTTTCCTCCAACTTAAAGGCCAAACACTTCTTTAACTTTGGTTTAATTTTGGCCAATAGGATTTCACTTTTCCATGCCATCTGTTCTAAGATAATCAAAACAGTGTAGTGGTGTTTAGCTCCTGGTGTTTTTATTAGAAATTTGGAATAGAAGTATGGCATCGTGTTTGTAATGTAGAAATACAGTGCTTAATTCCACATTAAATTGCTTCACTTACTGAATTTTCTCCCAGGTATTTTGCAATGAACAGAGCACCAGTATGTGAATATGCTTTCCCTTTAGAATCGGATGAACAAGATTGCCTTAAGCTAGGTACACACCGCCCTGATACCGTTGGAAGTGTGGTACTGTGTGCACCTAGCTTTCCCGAACGAGTGCGCAGTTTGCAGGTCCTGTCTGTCATATTTCAAAAATCTGGCAAGTGTGTACCCAGCTTTAGACAGTTTCTTAGGATTTGTATCTTGATAACCTTTCTGTTTCTGTCAATTCTTCTGTTAATAGGAAGAAAACCACTTATCCTGTCTTACGGATAATTACCATGACACATTCTGGGAGAGTGATAGCTCTCATGCACAGCATTGGATCCAGCTGCAGATGAAAGAAACAACCATTGTCAAGTAAAAAATCCTCTATAGCTTATTTTGTCATATTTATTTAGAACTATATGTATTTAAGGACATGCTCATCCCCCTCTCCATTTTCGCAATACTTACCTTTCTCCCTAGTGCTCCAAATTCAAGATATCTTACCTTGAAGTCCTTCAGTCCCTTAAAGCTCTCTGTCATCTCCTTAACGCCTTTGAAAGATCACACAGCCATAAATCAGCCAGCTTGGGCAGCAGTCATCATGGCTTTGATTGATAGCTAAATTTGGAAGATGCAGGAGAGAACAGTGGGTCGATGGAGGACTACAAGGTAAGTTCTCAGACTTAGGAGCACTGGGAGAAAGGTGAGTATTATGAAAATGGGGTTTGGGGGAGACTTTAGTCTATGTTTAAAAGTCTGTGATGGTGGTGAACCTATTTATTGTTTTCATGCTTCATTATATAAAAATATTGTTATGATCTATATAAGGGATAATACGCTACCTACAGTGTAATATAAGGATATTACGCCACCGAGGAGTTCCATGACCATATAGAAGCACGAGGCCGCAGGCCGAGTGCTTTTATACAGGTCATGGAACTCCGAGGTGAAGTAAATACGTATATTACACTGTAGGTAGCGTATTATTTCTTATAATACATATGGCTAGCCAAAAAAACAAAACAAAATTGCCCACTACCACTGTCTCTCCCCCTTCCTGGATTAGTCATTTACATAGGAATCCCTGTTTAATGAATAAATAGTTAATTACTGTTCATATTGACAACATTGTCTGTCAACAACGAATAGGGCTTTCTATATAAATGACTAATACAGGGAGGGGGAGACAGTGGGAGGGGAAGTGGAATACAGGAAGTAACTCTGTGACATCACTGAGTGATTTGTAATATAGATTCTCGCCTCTGCACCTCCCCATTGAAAATACCTAGCCTTATGTATTATATAATAATCAGCAATGGGAATTGATATAATATTCTACCTGACAGACCATTTTTAACCCTTTCAGTGCCAGCAAAATTTCCCATGTTTGTTGTGTTCTGTGGCAGAAAATTTTTCAGGGTTTCCAGTTTAAAAATAGAAAGAACAAAAAAAAAACACCGCTAGACAAAGTGTGGCGTACTGCCTGAAATGTTGCCTTCCTTCACTAATGGGGGAATAAACACTTCTTTCTCTTACAGCCTAGGGGGACCCAGGAACGCAGGGGTTAAGTACCTCTCTTCAGGAGCGGACACTTTAAAATTGAAGACAGTGAGGCTCCAGTGCTCCTCCCCTCCTCTATAACTCACCAAGCACCGGAAGCCTCCTTCAGTTTTAAAGTGTCCGCTTCAGGAGTGAGGACTATCACCACTGCCAGAGCCTGGATTCCAAAAGAATCTGAGGAAGATTGCAGCAAGGAGCCGGTGACAAGACATACAGGAGGTAGACTCCTCCTGAGACACAGTGCACCGGTTCCCGACGTGGGAGTAGTATGTAATCTGAGGAAGATTGCAGCAAGGAGCCGGTGACAAGACATACAGGAGGTAGACTCCTCCTGAGACACAGTGCACCGGCTCCCGACGTGGGAGTAGTATGTCCAGGGACCCTTCCCATGCACATACTGCGGAGGGGCCGGCCATCATGACCCGCGGGTCTAAAATGGCCGGATTCTCTCCCCCTCCGCCAGAGCGTGCAGTCGGCTGCTGCTTCCGCTCGCTAGCTTCTGGGGGCTAAGGCACTAGCTGGATGGCGCGCCGGGGGTGGACTTCTCCTTCACCGGTCTATTTGGGGGGGCGGGACTTCCGGTTTCGTCTCTCCCGCGCTGATCTCCCGCTCTGCTCTCCGATCATTTCATGTGCTCCGATCTTTCCACTTTTGGCAGCCAGCACTCAGCATCGGGAGCCTCCTAATATCAGCAGCTCTACACTACAGCTAAGTGTATTCTCTTGGGGATACTTTTCCTTTTATTTGCCTTTGGGGTTGCCTGTTTTTTTTTTTTTTTCTGTTTTCTCTCTCTCTCCTCCCCCTCCTTCCCTTGTTTTCTCGGTCTTCAAGTCAGCATGTCTACCAAGGAGAGGTCCACTCCTCCCGCCAAATCAGCTAAATTGGCTCAAGCAATATCCTACGTCTGTGCCCTGTGCCAGACTAAGTTGCCAGCCGGTCACTCTGGTCCACTTTGTGGACCATGTGGCGCAAACCAAGAGCCCAAACACTTCAGAATGCCCTCGGCAGTCAGGAACCGACTGGGCCAAACTCTTCGGCCTCCATAGATTCCCTTCAGAATCCACTTCCGGGTTCGGTTCTGGCCCGAAACCCCCTGGGGTTTTTCCCACAGGAGTCCGAACCGACCTGGCAAAATATTAAACAGATTCGAGTGCGGTACTATCGTCTTCCATTTCACAAGTTCTGCAGTCGGTCATTCCCCGGAACGGAAACCAACCGCAAAGAGCGATTAGAAACGCAGAACCCACGACGACTCCGCAGTGACGAAACCTCTTTGGAGGAGGGAGAAGAATCGGAGGAAGTGAACTGTACTCACTAATCTCCGAACATGAGATTCAAACTACATTCACACCGGAGACTATTGACGATCTTATCAGATCGGTCTTAAAGGTTCTAAATATTCAGGATCCGGGCGAACCGTTAGACCCTGACAAATCTCTGTTTAGTCGCCCTAAAAAACAGCAGCGACCTTTCCCTCTTACACCAATTGGACAGATTGTCTTGGAAGAATGGGCAACTCCAAAAGAAATTCAATTTCTCTAGGAATTTACAAACGATGTTCCCATTTCCCAAATCAGATGTGGAAAGGTGGTCCCTCCTCCAGTAGTCGATCCGCCGGTGGCAAGCTATCCAGGGCCACAGCCATCCCCCTGGCTGAGGCTGCCACCTTTAAGGATCCTACGGACAGACTTTTTGAAGGTTTCTTAAGAACTTCATTTGCGGCCTCTGGTGCGGCCCTGCGCTCACTTTTGCCTCCGCTTGGGTGGCCGGTGATGGAGGCGTGGCTGGACCAACTTTATCAAGCGGTGGCAAAGAATCATCTGACAGTCATCTAATGCCATCATCCAACAATTATCTGATGCAGCCTTTATATGGTTGATGCAGCATTAGAGACAAGCCGTTTAATTGCCCGATCGTCAGCAGCTGCTACAGCAGCTAGGCGATCTTTATGGCTCAAGGCTTGGACGGCGGATCCTGCTTCAAGAAGCCCTGACAAGTTTACCCTTTCAGGGGCGCCTCCTGTTCGGTCCCGAACCTGGAGATTATCGCCTAAGCCACAGGAGGTAAAGTACCTTCCTCCCAGTCCAGAGCATGCCGTTTTCCTTCTTTTCGTCGGTCATCTTCCTTTCGTCCATCGAGAGTCTCTCGTCCTCCCACCCGCACCCAAACGGAAAACACTAATGTCTGTTGTATTCAATTAGATCAACTGGACTTGAAATGTAGTTCTTGAAACGTTTCGCTAGTCATTCGACTGGCTTCTCAATTCAGCCTATAGAGGTGGGGGGTCGACACCAACTGTCTGCCATGTACAATCCTGTTTTAACACCTTACTCTGGGCTTCCTATAACACCTCTTAGCCACTATCTAATCACACCCTTAACCTGTTTGATATGCTAATTGGGATTTTCCAGGGTACATAATTGCCACAGATTCTTGTACAAGTCATTCTGAATTGAGAAAGCCAGTCGGATGACTAGCGAAACGTCTTCAAGAACACATTTCAAGTCCAGTTGATCTAATTGAATACAACAGACATACCATGACCTGGATAAATGAGAACCTTCACAAGCATATTTGGAAAACACTTATGTGTTCCCAAACCGTCAGGGAACCGACCCTTTTCCCCCTGGCCTTCCAGAAGAGGGCCTTAAATCAGGGGGAGACAAGCACAAACAAGCATGACTCCTGAATCCACCTTGGGTCGGGGGTCGCCTTCAATTTTTCCACAAGGAATGCAACTTCCATCCCCAGATTCCTGGACTTTGGAGGTACTGACCAACGGTTACCGCATAGAATTCTCTTCCCTGCCTCCACCTCGTTTCTTTCCTTCTCGGATCCCCAGATGCCACGAGCGCCGCAAGGCTCTCAACAATTGTGTGAGACTCTCCTACAAAACAGGTTATATCCCCGTTTCCGGGAGACCAAAAGTTTCCAGGGGTTTTATTCAAACCTTTTTCTAGTGGCAAAGAAGGACGGTAAGTTTCGTCCACTCTGTATCTCAAAGCACTCAACTTATGTACGCAAAGTCAGGTTCAAGATGGAATCTTTAAGTTCCGTCATCTTGAACATCGAACCGAACGACTTCCTCGCTTCACTGGACATCCGGGACGCGTATCTCCACATCCCCATTTGGTCCGGCCATCGTTGGTTTCTCAGGTTTGCCATAGGCCCCCGGCACTTTCAATTTGCAGCCCTGCCTTTCGGACTGGCATCGGCACCCCGGGTATTCACCAAGGTGATGGCATGCCAAGCCGCCTTTCTTCGCCTCCAAGGGATCTTCATCATCCCTTATCTAGACGATCTTCTATTGAGAGCGGAATCCTTCCAAATAGCGCAACGCCAAGTGTCTCTGTGCATAACGACCCTTTCTCGCTTCGGGTGGCTGATCAATCGAGAGAAATCCACAATGATTCCAACAAATCGCATGACCTTCCTGGGGATGCTCTTCGATAGGAATCTTCACAAAATCTTCCTACCCCAAGACAAGGTTTTGGCCTTAAGGAACCTGGTTGTTCAAGCTCAAGCTTCCAAACGACTTTCGATCCGACAATCAATGCGCCTGGTGGGGAAGATGGTATCCTCGGTGGAAGCTGTTCCATATGCTCTATTTCATCTCCGCCCTCTCCAGAGGTACCTTCTCCGATGCTGGGACAAATCCCAACAATCCCTGGACTCCCGGATCCACGTTCCACCTCCGATTCTGGCTTCCCTATCCTGGTGGACCCTCGAAGCCCACTTATCAGCGGGCAAATCTCTGTATGTCCCCGTTTGGACAGTGGTAACTACGGACGCCAGCCTCCACGGATGGGGCACAGTTTGCAACTAGTCCAGGGACTCTGGACCAAAGAGGAGTCCCGATTGTCGATCAATGTACTCGAGTTACGAGCAATTTTTCTCGCCCTGTCTCATTGGACTACACTTTTGAAAGGCAAGAACGTTCGCATACAGTCAGACAACGCCACGGCTGTGGCGTACATAAATCATCAAGGGGGCACGAGAAGCGACAGGGCAATGGCGGAATCTCATCGAATCCTGACTTGGGCAGAGGGGTACGTACCTGCCCTATCGGCAATATACATACCAGGAATTCTCAACACGGAAGCCGACTTCCTCAGTCGAGTCACTCTCGACCCTGGAGAATGGGCATTACATCCGGAGGTTTTCCACGTGCTGACGCAGAGATGGGGAACACCAGACATCGATCTAATGGCGTCTCGAGACAATCGCAAAGTCCCTGTCTTTTGCACCAAGGCGAGGGATCCTCTTGCGACTTTGATAGATGCCCTAGTAGTACCTTGAACTTTTCATCTGGGATACGTGTTTCCTCCAACACCCATGATTCCCAGAGTCCTGAAAAGGATAAAGAGGGAAGAAGTGCAGGTAATCTTCATCGCTCCATGGTGGCCAAGAAGGGCCTGGTTCTCGGACCTACTCTCCATGTCAATCGGGGAGCCATGGTCTCTCCCGCTGCGGCCAGACCTACTCTCGCAAGGTCCTTTTTATCACCCAAACCTTCAGCGCCTCCATTTAACGGCGTGGCGCTTGAGTCCGCCATACTGAGAAGACATGGGGTACCGACATCGGCTATTCCGACTATGTTGGCGGCTAGAAAACCTTCTTCTTCCAAGGTATATTATAGGATATGGCACAAGTACGTTTTGTGGAGCTCGTCTAAAGGCTTCCCACCATCCAGATTTGTCTTATCCAGAGTACTTACCTTTCTCCAGAAGGGTTTCGAAGGTGGTCTCTCCTTTGAGTGCTCTCAAAGGTCAAGTATCGGCTCTGTCAATTTTCTTCCATCGGAAGCTTGCGAAGAGGAAAGATATCCAAACTTTTTTGCAGGGAGTGGCGCATTTGCGCCCCTCGGTTCGCACCCCGGTACAACCATGGGACCTATCGCTGGTTCTTAGAGCGCTCAAAAGGCCTCCTTTTGAGCCTCTATCTTCTATTCCATTGTCTCTACTTACCTGGAAGACTGTATTCCTGGCTATTGCTTCCATCAGACGAGCTTGTAAACTTGGGATGTTCTTTTTTCCCCCCCTAACTAATTCGGGACTTTGGGACGTCCCCTGCGTTCCTGGGTCCCCCTAGGCTGTAAGAGAAAAGAGGATTTTTACGTCTTACTCACCTGTAAAATCCCTTTCTCTGAAGCCGTAAGGGGGACCCAGGAGCTTCCCTCCCTAGGTATTGACATGAGTGTTTTTTGGCTTGTTGTCTGTTAATTTTCTTGTTTACTTTCTATGTTACTATTTCTCTGGCTTACGCTCCCTCTTTGGGACCAACTGAAGGAGGCTTCCAGTGCTTGGTGAGTTATAGAGGAGGGGAGGAGCACTGGAGCCTCACTGTCTTCAATTTTAAAGTGTCCGCTCCTGAAGAGAGGTACTTAACCCCTGCGTTCCTGGGTCCCCCTTACGGCTTCAGAGAAAGGGATTTTACAGGTAAGACGTAAAAATCCTCTTTTTTAATAAAAATTGGAGCCTCCCTCTAATGTAAATGTTTGCCACATAGTACAAATTAGTACTTTTCACATTTGCCAAAATACAGTGTCAAATACAGTACAGTGTACTACTCATTGCTTTCCAAATTCTCTTTTGGGGAAAAAATGATATGATATGTCTTTCTACACAAAACACCCAAATCCTTCACTATACAGTTTTGGTATCGGTTTAGGGAAATAGTCCTAATAGTTTCCTTTACTACGTGTTTCTCAGGGGCAGAATCTAGCAAATAAATGACACAAGCTTCCCTTGTACCATTTCGTCAATACTGCAAAAATTTACTTTTTAATTAACTCCCAATATTCATTGAGGAGCCTATATCAGGTACAGTTTTATCTGCAAAGTTAGTGTCCTTGGCCTTCCTGTATTAAAGATAGTCATGAAGCCAGGGTATTGGGATGTGGTAATTATCAATGTTACCATGTTCCCCAGGTAATTTTAAATTTAACTGTTTTCCTGCACAGTTACTTGGATGAACAGTGCTGATCATCTAGTATTAATCTGTGCCTCCATTTTTTATAGTAATGACTTAAAAATAAGCATTTTTTAATGGATCTCTATGATCAGAAAGCAGATTGCAGATCACTACCCCACTGGCCCACCAGGGCTGTCTTTCTGCTGCAACTCTGCAGAGAAAACTGGAAACCATCTCTACTATATGGTCTGGCATTTGGGGAGTTCAATTTTATGGTACCCTTAAATCAATATTGCTAGTTTGGATGTCCCTATCAACGCCCGGAAATGAGACAATGGAGGGATATGATTAACTTGTATTTGTGGGTGATCTATAAGATAAGGGTGTGCCCGGATAAATTCCAGAGGATTTGGTACCCCTGGGGTATCTTGCTCTCTCCCGCCAATGTTTGGCTTATGGTTCCGTACCCATGACTTTCTCCTTGGGAACAGGCCCCCATTTCCCCTTCCTTCCTTGCCAACCTACCATTTTACTGTTTTGATATAAAGTTAGCTATGTATAAAAAAAAATGTTTAGGACACAGTAGAATATACAGACGATTTTATGTTTGTGAATTATTTTTAGTTCACAATTAAAAGGTGTGCCTCTGTATAAAAAAAAAACCCTGATCCCCAATGTGTGTGGAGCCGATTCCCCTTCTCTCTCCTACCATCCAGATCCATCGGCGCTGCACTTTAAGTTTAACATGAAACCCTTTTTCTGTAATGTAGCTTCCCCCCTCCCAACCCTAACCACATTGCTAAATCACAGACATGGCTTCCGGCCAAGCCCCCAATGCAACTCTGTTCCCAGAAGTTGCATTGGAGGCTGAAGCCAAGGGACTCCGGTCTTGTAAGTAAGTTTCTAGGGACTTTATTTTAGGGTTGGTAGGGGGAAGCCACATTACAGAAAATTTTATGGTGGACATACCCTTTAAGTTAATTGGGGATGAGATCTAACCTGTATGCTGCCATCTTTTGTTGAATCGATCGACTGATCGCCTAAGTAAATTGAGGAAGAGAACTAACCTAGAACCTGCATCGGGTCGTGCACTTGTGGTTTACGCTATTTGCGGGTCGATGCAAGTGCAGGTCCGATCGTGTATCGGGCCGGACTACTTGCAGGTTGGGTCAGGTGCGATTATGGAACCCTCCAGAAAAGGGTAACGGTTTTGTGGGATGGGTTGTAGGTCTGTTAAATTTCTGCGTGCGGGTAACAGTTTTACCCTGAAGGTCTGTGCTACCTTCTTTTGGGGAATTGATTGATAGCCCAATGAGAAATGACTGAGCCCAAAAAGGTTTTGATTAGAAAAAAATGTCCAACACTGGGTATAAAACTTCCCACTATGGTTGCCCTTGCATTTAATCCACATTAAATACCTTTTTAATTGATAATAAAAATGCTACCGTAAGTCCTCTTAATTTAAACCCTTTAGGAAACTGTTGGTTACTGTGGACTGCAGAGATGAATCGTACATGCCCAAACAGATTATGGTGTTTGGAGGAGAAAGGGACAATCTAAAAAAGCTCAATGAGGTCTCTATAGATGAGTGAGTATTTTTAAATAGATTGAAAACGAAGAGAAATTTGTTTTTAGTCCTACTGTTGTGCCTGTTATTATTATTATTATTATCATAAACTAGTAATCTGTGTATTTTTTATTGGTTATTAAGGGAAAGGTACCCCTTTGTACAAAATCCATTTCTCGGATTGCAAATGCTTTGCGCATTGCATGGACACCACGGTTACATGGTAATTGCGATGTCCATGCCCCACTATCTGGGCTGCGCTCCATTTTCATAATGAATACAAACACTATTTTTGTCCCCATCGCATGCGTTGTCATTTAATGTAATTTAAGTAAAAAAATGAAGCAAAATCATGCATCTTGCTGCTCCAAAAATGTGATTTTGGGAGCAGTATAGTGGGGCCTAGGCCTAGCACATCAGCCCTGTCCTGCTCGTGCTGCTAGCATGTCTGTTTTAGTAATTACATTTTAATTAGTCTTTTACTTACTTATTTATCATATTAGCCTTTACTTACAATTATGCCCAGTAGAGAAAAGGAACTTGCGTTGGAAAATGATCATCATGTATACATACATTTATGACCCATACAATAAATGATGTGGTACACCAATAGAACATCCCTTAAGACTGGAAGAAAAAAAGTTCAGTCATCAAGTACGGAAGGATGGAACTATGTCTTTATTCAACCTCAAATACTATACTATATTAAACTATACTATTTCTTATAAACCCCACAATTCCACATGCTGTTACTAGAAAGCAAGTGTGCAAGTGTTTCAGATGTGTCTTCAGATGTTTGTGCAATGTGTGATTTCAGCAGTAAATGGTAAATAAAGCTAAATGATTGTATGACAATCCAGATCTGTCATAAGCTTTTCTGTATTGCCAGTCTCAAGTAATAGACACACAAGTTATATACAATTTTTTTTTTTTTAAACATAGAAGCACAGTTGGAGATGTTTGTGTCCTAGAAGATATGACCTCTCATCTACCAGTCATTGAGATTCGGATCACTCAATGTCTAGGTTAGTTTATTCACATTGAATTTGTGCTAGTTACCTGAATCCAATACGCAAATGAGTTACAATGTATAATTACTGTTTATTAGAAGGATGTTAATTAGGTTAAATAAATCTGAGATCGTAGGGGCATGTAAACAATCAACTTTCTTTACCAATCCATTTCACATGCAACTTTTTATTTTTATTTTATACATTTAATTTTGCATTTTTATAGGAGAAAAATGCTTTACAACCTAGAAACTGCTGACTAAAATTACATATATTTGAGTATACATTACTCAAAGTTCTCTAATGAGTTACTTTGTATCTCTGGGAAAAGAGAGCTTGTAAAGAAAGATTTCACTTATTGCACACAGGTGTACATTTTATAAGGAACTACACAACAGTATTTGGAATTAAAGTAATTTAGAATGTGTTTTAACCTAACCTTATCCTTTAAGTTTTTTGTATTACTTACTTATTAAAGAAAATGTTCGCCCAAAAACAACTTTGATTTTATTGCTAGATCACAAAGTAATCGAGACATATCTCCTCATTCTAGGTGCTATTGTACCTGAGAGATCTGCATTAAGTGTACGCTGTTTATAGTGAAAGTCTGCCCCGTCACACTGATGTCCATTCACACTTTAGAAGTAATTAAATATTCATTAATGAAAAAGAGCAAACACTGATCTTTTAATACTACTTCTATTGGTAAATACACAACAAACCTCATGTTGCACCAACTCTCCTACCAGGGTGTCATATTTACTAAGATTTAGAACATGATTCACTTGCAGAAAAAGTGGGCAAGTGGCAGGGCATTAACCTTAACTCAAACACACCACATTTTCTACAAATATCTCCGTAACCATAGCTCACAGAAACGCGAGAGATGTCTCAATTTGATTTACTCTTCATGGTCTATAAATAAATGTCATTTTTTGCTTGAACATTTCATTTAAGGTTTTAGAAAATGTGTATTGTGAAGTTTTTGTGGTTTTATCAATTGGAAAAAAAAACTACTACTGTATTTCTATATATTCCCTGTAGGTTATTGCAAATTATTTGCTTGTGTGATACATCAAACAAGCAAATTCCTAGTGCCTGGAATCCCCCCTTCTGCCTGCTCAGTGCTGTCTGCTATTCTACTTCTACTGGTGCCCATAGATGGCTTACAAATCTGTTTTTTATTATTATATATATATATATATATTGTATATATTGTGCACCCGGGCGGTTGCCTTTACGAAAGGAGTGCATATATATATATATATATATATATATATATATATATATATATATATTATATATATATATATATATATATATATATATATAGTGAGTAGGTAACCAGAGCACTCAACGGTCTTGGTGAAAGGAGTAAAGTAGTTTATAACACGTATCTACGCGTTTTAGCTATCCAGTAGCCGTCATCAGGATGTGAAATCACAACAAACAACTTCCCTATATCAGGTGTCCTCCCCTCGTCATAATGACACACCTCCCAACTAACACATTCACAATTAACCCTTACGTGTTATATAATCAACAAGGACTTATAATAACATATATATTGGTGTAACAATAAATATTAAACAACTATAAAATCACCTAAAAGTGTGTGTGCTATAAGAAACAGTAAATAGTTAAAAACATATGATCTAAGTTTAAGAACAATAGTTAAAACCGTGCTTTCAAATCTAATCCCTAATACCTTAGAAATAAGTAGATAATAAATACTAAGTAATAAATATTAAATGTTCACTAAGTAATAAATATTCAATTAACAATAGGCTGGGACTTCAAATACAACAACATAGTTTTTCAGATCACAGAGAAGCATAAAAGTTCATATAATATTAGATTTAAATATATCCTACAATGTATCCACAACTGATAACATGTATCAAGAGAGTTTTACAAATGTATCAGACTGTAGTCTGACTATGGGGAACTGGTTTTTCAACAATAAAAACCAGTGGATGAAACCAGTTCCCCATAGTCAGACTACAGTCTGATACATTTGTAAAACTCTCTTGATACATGTTATCAGTTGTGGATACATTGTAGGATATATTTAAATCTAATGTTATATGAACTTTTATGCTTCTCTGTGATCTGAAAAACTATGTTGTTGTATTTGAAGTCCCAGCCTATTGTTAATAAATATTTATTACTTAGTGAACATTTAATATTTATTACTTAGTATTATTCTACTTTTTCTAAGGTATTAGGGATTAGATTTGAAAGCACGGTTTTAACTATTGTTCTTAAACTTAGATCATATGTTTTTAACTATTTACTGTTTCTTATAGCACACACACTTTTAGGTGATTTTATAGTTGTTTAATATTTATTTTTACACCAATATATGTTATTATAGTCCATGTTGATTATATAACAGTAAGGGTTAATTGTGAATGTGTTAGTTGGGAGGTGTGTCATTATGACGAGGGGAGGACACCTGATATAGGGAAGTTGTTTGTTGTGATTTCACATCCTGATGACGGCTACTGGATAGCTGAAACACGTAAATATGTGTTAATAAACTACTTTATTCCTTTCACCAAGACCGTTGAGTGCTCTGGTTACCTACTTTCTATGTATAAACACCCGACAGTAGCACCACGGCAGTTGTTCCTAAAGCGAGGAGTGCGGAAGACTCTAAGTGGATATATATATAGTAATGGAAATTTTCCATCATTGCCCGATGTATGTATTTATGTATTTTATTTCTTATATAGCGCTACATATTCCGCAGTGCTTTACAATTATTTACTTAATTCACATCAAGCCCTGCCCCGAAGAGCTTACAATTTAATCACTTTATGTACACATACAACCTATCAGTATGTCTTTATGATTGTGGGGGAAACCGGAGTGCCCAGAGGAAACCCACGCAAGCACAGGGAGAACATACAAACTCCTTGCAGATGTGTCCAAGGGTGGAATCGAGCTCAGGACATCAGCACTGCAAGGCATCAGTGCTAACCACTGAGCCACCGTACTGCCCATAGGTCCCGATACTGCCAAATTTTCGCAAAATCTGTCAGATCCGCCATCAGTGTCACTGCTCCAACTTTTAAAGACACTAATATTACTGTAGTGCAAATGTGCATTTCTTAGTAAAACAGAACGTTAGGCTCGATCTATGGGTTTGGTACACAGCTCATGGGAAAGCCCTTCTCCATGTATACAGTAACATCCAAAAATTACATTTTATGATTGTCATATTATAAAGTGTATTTAATATTCTTATGCTTGTTATCTGATTCCTTATGAAACACTTTCCGGCATCGTTAGTCCCCCCTCCACAGGAGGACATCTTGTGAACCATCTTGTGTTCACATCCCTGTGAACCTCCACCAAGCCAGACATTGTCTGGAAAATACGGTGTGTCCATAGACAAAGTCTTCCTCCTGCGATGTATAAAGAACTCCCTATTAAATGAAAAGTTACCATTATCCAATATAAATTTTAACAGGTCTATAAAGAATCAATCTGAAATCTTTATAGATTATATTTTTTGTATTGGATAAAATTGTTTTAGACTGCTGAGCCACCACAGCATACACAATAAAAACAGGTACAATTAGAAGTTGTTGGAAAGGCTGTTGTGTAACACCCCTTTAAAGGTGGTGCTCCTGGTGTAAAGCAACAACATTACATTCTGGGGAGCTTTAGCCCCTCCACAGTACACCACCTGGAGCACAACAATGTTAAACAGCTAATTTGAACTTTATTCTGCCATACAAAGTGACAACATCAATACAAAAATTATATACAATACCTACACCTAAAATATAAAAACGAGGCGTCCCCTGTGACAATGGACAAGAGGCCAGGGGTCCCAGTGGGAAAGTCCTGAGTACTTATGTATCAATGTCTTCCCCATTTATAACTCGTATTTCTGTAGACAATAGAGTGTGCAGCACTGAAAATGTTACTAAAAAAACATACTTACTAGGTCAGACAATCGATATAGCTTCTGCTCCCTTCCCCCGTGTTTATGCTGGTGTTCGATGGGACTTTCAGCTAGCGACTTCCTTCCAGAGTATGCATCACTCAGCTGACTTCTGGAGTTAGAACGCTGTCTCAGCTGGTATCACGTTCCCAAATCTTCACACGCCGGGACAGCAACTACCACGCAGGGGTTGCTCGTATCAATCCTCTGTAGTAAGGATCGATCCTCTGTTGCCAGGCTTTACCGGAATTAAATTGGGAATTATGCACAAACCTCTGTGTATTCCCTGGAATCCACAAAGCACCTACGAGCATTTCACCCTTGTGGTTTCACTCACAGTCTTCCTCAGGATTTATATTTGTAGAATGGAAGAGAAAAAGGCAGTAAAATCAGTTGACTTTTTTGCACATGGCAATGGGTATCTTGGAAAATGTATCTTTTGCTAGGAACAGAATAATAAAAAAAAGGCATTAAAATCCACTATTTTGTTGTTTTTGGAAAGATGTCATTAATGTATGCTGGCTGAAAAATAAATTGCAGGTTATCAAGCAGGTTTCAAAGTCTTATCCATATTGGTGTGGAGAACTCTAAAGAAAATATGTCCGTGAAGACAGTGGAAAGTTGGGTCAGTTGGCAATAGATGTGATGCAGTAGCAAAAGGAGCCGATGGGAGGGGGAGGTTCCACTGTGCATGCCACAAACCTCTCCGATTTGCAGGAAAAGGTATAAATGCATAACACAGTCAAAAAGGCTTTGGGGTGAATGTTTAAACTTCCTGCTTCCAGTAGGTTGAGGGACATCACCTGACCTCTGCCCGCCCCTGGAGAAGCATGCTCAGTTGAGGCTTAATGCTGGGCAAATCAGAAGGTACCTGGGGGAAAAAAATTGACAGTTGAGAAGGGGAGCCTATTAATGCAGGCAGAGGCTGGTCACATGGATGAAAACAGGAAGTGTTCAATTTTTATCTAGAGATGTGATTTAGGTTTTATTTTGAAGGTATGATGGAAGGCTTTTTATATAATCCTTACTAGTTTGGAAGAATTCAAGACCACAGTTACCCTTGATGCTTGCTAAAGGATCCATAAAGAGCTGAAACAAGTTGCAGCAAGAGCACTAAAGTTATTATTTGCAGTTAATTAACTGCATGGAGTCTCCTTATATTGTTCAATTCTTGCCTAACCAATACATTGGCATTATGTAATTGTATGTTGATGCTTATATTCTACTTTGTAATGTTCCTAATCATAAATAACAGTGATAATGGTGTTATATTTTCTGTGTTTCCTATTGAATATGGCTGTTTCTGCAGACCAAGGAATTGATGTCCGTATTCATGGACTTAAGATAGTTTCTTCGAAGGAGAGAGATATGGGTCTCACTGCTGATTTATTCCAGCCAAGCAACCTTGTCCGATATCCACGACTGGAGTCCATTTCTCCTGATGTCCTTTACCGCAGAGCAAAATTAATTCAGAGGTCTGAAAATGTGATATCTATAAAGTATCTGAATAAATGGATGTTGTAAGATCTCTCCCACTGGCATTCTGGGATCCGAAATTATTTGTAGATTCTAAATGCACTTTGCCAGTCTTCCAACAATACAGAGAATGTTGTTGATTTACAAGGGCATGGGACAACTAAAATTATATTGAATAAAAAGGATCAAAAATGTTGCTTTAGTAATTAACCAAAAATATTTTAATATCACTATGTCACTAGATGTCCTCATGTCCTGCTTAGCTCACTCCTAGTTAGTATGCATGCCTCCTCTCTATGTATCCACCCCCTCCCAAATCTCAGGCACAGCTAGAGTGTGGAGCATGTGCAGTAAAGATGATCTGTGCCTCACTCCAGCCAATAGCATTCATCCAGTGATTTTGTGTTATACTGAAAGTTAAAGTAAAACTGCTTTGCAATAGGAAGGTAAGCAGCACAGGGATATGTAATAACTGCTTGATTTTCTTCTAGGTGTAGGAGTTTGAAGGTGTGTGTGTGTGGGGGGGGGGCTTGTTATTGATTTCTTTAGGTATATTGCTACATTGGCTCTTCAGTAACACAGACAGCAGCTAACTATTCCCTTTCTTGATCTTAATGCTGAATCAATTAGCCATGCAGTGACAGAGAAATAGAATGGATAGTTTCTACATGTAGTGTGCCAGGGGGAGGGGCTGGGTGATTGAAAGTTCAGTACTGACTAGCTGTGCCCCGCCTTCTTTAAAAAGTAAAACTCCCAGAGCTAAAAAAAAAATGAGGGATAGGAAGGTCAGAGAAGAAAAAAGAAGCAGATTTAAGATTGGTGGTAATTAATCCTTATTACTGTGTGATTAGTTTAAAAAGGCACATTGCCACAGATTGCCACAGATTCTTGTACAAGTCATTCTGAATTGAGAAAGCCAGTCGGATGACTAGCGAAACGTCTTCAAGAACTACATTTCAAGTCCAGTTGATCTAATTGAATACAACAGATATACCATGACCTGGATGAATGAGAACCTTCACAAGCTTAAAAAGGCACAGTTTTTATATTAGCTGAGGATAAATATTAAAGGCATCTATGTGTTTTAGTGGTGGAGTAAGAGGCCAGCAGGAATGCTACTGCTACATTCAACATAATGGAGCAACTCTTTGTTTTGCGGATAAGCAGCAATCTTGCAATTATCACATATATGAATTATAATGTGTGCTTTGTATTTTATTAGAAACATTTCTGCCCATAGCTGCACAATTATACTGGGGGGCCACGAAAAATGTTTTTTCTTTATATTGGCACAATAATGCATGTGCAAGAGTGGCGTGTGCACCAAGTGGTACCACCTGTATAACACCCCCTCTTAAAAATGTGTTAAATAACAAATAAATGGGTTTAAGCTGATCATTTTCCATGCATAACTGCATTTATTTGGTTGCTTGCAGGTTTCTTAAGTTGCTGGACAATGTTCTGCATCATCTGGTACCAACTTGGGACCACAGCACAGGCACATTTAACCAGCTGAAGGTAAATCTTTTTTGACTAAACTATGTTTCATATACCTGAGAAATAATACTATTGGGAAGTTTATTGTTTTTCGTGGGGATCCAATACAATGTATTTATATTTGAAGTAGAAAGCCTGTTGATTGCATCATATGGAGAAGCCAAAGTTTTAGAAGGCCAAAAGAAGAGTTGCTTTTGCAGTTGTGTAATTTTCTGTCAGTCCCTTTGTTGTCCACTACAAATCACAAGAGTTAGACTGTACTGGATGCCACGCTCACTGCTATGTAATGGTGGGTACTGATTTTCCGCATACCCACAATGGGCAGAGTCAGATAATTAAATGTAGGGGGAGAGTTTCTTGTTTAAGTGCCCATGTTGTCTATATCATCACCTGCCCCTGGGGCTTATACTATGTAGGCAAGGCAACAACGATCCTGGGGGAATGGTTGGCCGACCGTAGACAGACCCTCAGACAAGGTCTGGGAAATGTGAATAATTAGGAGAAAAATAAATTCAGTAAATTTTCAGTAGCTGGGCCCTAGAAAAAAGCTGGCCACTCTTTGGCTATATTTAGATGGATGACAAACCCATCCAGGAGAATGTGAGGTGCTGTCACTACAAAGGGACACACAATAGATAAATACCCTAGACGCATTGGTACCAAGAGGGTTGAACAAACAGCTTGTATTATCATGCTATATATAATCCAAATAGGAATAATAAGTAATAGTTTTTTAAACCATAAAATAAATGTTACATCTTTGATTGCAGTGACATCTAGTGGTGGGTCCAGGATGCAGTTTTACCAGATTATGTAAACAAATGTTTGCAACTAGTTGATACTATTTTAAGCTAGTTTGATACAGTTTAAATAAGTGTAACTATTACTTATAGTTTCGGCCTTGTTTAACCTGGTCAGTACACAATAGGCATGTGTGACCTAAATATTGTGCTATTGATGTTTTCAGTATGGAAAACAAATGACTGTATTCAATAGTAGTAAGATGTATATCAGTTGAGTTACTTGCTTATCAGCAGAGAACAGCAACACATACTTATCTCTAAATTGCAACACAATGCAGTGTTGGCAAATCATAGTCATAATTTAGAATTCATGTTCAACAAAAATGTTAAAGGGCATGTCCACCCCCAAAACTATAATCCCCCAACTACTGGCCCCACCATGTAGTGTAGTTTAATCCTTACCTCACATCCCAACTCCATCTGGTTCTCCTGTAGTCCCCCCCCAAAGTTCCAAAAACTGCCCACCAGGAGGCTAGCAGGTCCATATAGGACACTGCCTGCTACCTGGCCTCCCGGAGATTCCTGCCATGCGGTGCTGCAGCCCTTCTCCCCCCTCCTCCCCCTCCCTCCCCTCCCTCTCCTCCCGTTCTACTATCCCTCCCCCTAACATTAAACCCCCTTAATATCTGCCCCCATGTCCCCCAGCCCCAACCGCATGTTTTTTTTTTAAAAAGCTCCCCAACTCTTACTTACCTCTCCGCTTTCCTCCGCTGCACTGAATGACCGGCAGCCGCGTCCGTGATTGGCTGCCGCTCAGCCAATCACGACGCGACTGCCGGTCCCGCCCCTCTGCTTGCATTCTCGCAAGCAGAGGGCCGGCAGTGCGGCGGAGGATCGAGGGGAGGTAGTAAGAGTTTGGGGGCTTTCTGAAAAAAAAAATATGCGGTTGGGGCTGGGGGACATGGGGGAGCAGAATATTAAATTATTTTCGGGGTGGACATAGCCTTTAAGTGTATTTTCTGGCTTGTATTATATATATTTATGGTCATGTATATATTGCCAGGATTTTTTATTTTTAAACATTAAGAGCACTGGAAGCGTGCCCGATTGGGTGCGACTTTTATGCAATTTCTGTGCGTTTGCTCTTGCGATAAAAATGGTGATTGCATGCGATTCCATATTGCAAACAGATGCGCAACTGCGTTGCACCCGAAATTGCGCGATTTTGGTGTGTTGAGGCGATTGCAATGTTAGTTAAAAAAAATGCATGCGCAAACGTACCAAAATCGAGCTAGTGTGGCCTAGCCCTTAAAGTAATCATTCCCTTTTAAGACATTTTTAGCAACGCCGTCAGCAAGGGTGATTTAAATATAAATAATTTTTCATTTAAAGGGGGAATGTCCCCTTTAAGGTTTAAATAAAAGCCTGCAGTCTTAAGCTAAGTACATGTGTTCCATCTGACGCACGATGAATGAACGTCCACATTAGCCAACAATCGTATGTGTGGCCACTTCGATGGGAGTCGTTGGGAATCCATTCCGAGTAGCCATACTCAGGATGTCTTTCGTATGTCAGCCGTTTGAGGCCAATGTAGGGTCCTTAAAGCATAACTTTTCTGTAAAAATTAACTTTTTAAAAATGTAAAGTACCTGGGACATGGAGGTAGCTTTGATTATTCATACCTCACGTTATTGTTTTGTAGAGGAGCTAGAGCACTAACAGTTTTCATTTGCCAGGTTAGTCCTGGACTATTCCTGTATTAAAGATAGTGCTGAAGCCAGGAGGAAGACTGTCAGAATCAGTTTTTCTTTGTGCTGGTGCTCCTCACAGAAACAAAATTGGGAGTTAGGAATTACCAGTACTATATCCTGTACCAACTACTTTTCTAAGAAAACTTTATACACACAATAGTTCTCTTTTAACTTTCAAAGAGCCTTGCATAACCTTTTTAACTGCAGCCTGTGAGAAATTATTTTGCTTGAAAGGTTAACAATTCCTGCTTCCAATACAGGCCCATTTCTAGGGATAGGCCACTTAGGCAAAGAACTAGGGCGCCTATGTATAGCTAGGGCGCCCAGTGTTCTCCTTAGCATCTCCCTGTCATGTTGCTGTTTTAGAACTGTTCTCCTTGTTCTGCTGGATTAATTTGCCACATTGTAGTGAGTAGAGTCTGATCTCAGCTCACAGAGTCCACAATGAACATTTAGAAGGTGAATGAGGAGGGGGGAGAATGCGCTCAGTTAAAAGAACAGAGGAGAGCAAGTAAAAACTGCTGCAGAGTTTATAACAGTGGCCCCTGTGTCTAGCAGCCATGAGATCCCTATCCCTGCCTCTTTGTTCCTTCCACCCAACTCTCCAATTAGAACTTAAAGTGGGTGAGGAGTGAACAATTCAATGGGGGAGCCTTGGAAAACAGGTACATACTGTATATCATGTCAATGCTAGCAAATGAGAGGGTTAAAGTATTAGTGCGTGGTAAGGTGCCTAGGGCACTAAGATGGCTAGAAACGGCCCTGTTCCAATAGCTTAAGTGCACCCTCTTCCCTGTACCTGGGCATGCAAAATGCAGATTGCCTGTTACATGTTCCTACTAAACATGTTCTATTACATTTAATCTTTTCTAATGTGTAGTACATAAAGCAGTTCCTGCTGTTGTCCAAACACCGATCAGCACTCATTACTCAGTGTTTGAAGGGTTCAGAGACTGCCCCACCAATCTTCATGCCTCGGTTGTATATAAACCGCAGACTGGCAGTGGAGCATCGTGACAATCCATCTTTGGACCCCTTGTACAAGAAGACTGTCTTTTGTCAGGTATTATTCTTATCATTATTGTGTATTTTTATAGCACCAACATCTTTCGTAGCGCTTTACAATTACATGTATACATTAACATTAGGCCCTGCCCCGAAGAGCTTACAATCTAAGCACATTTATTTGACACATACAACCTATCAGTATGTCTTTATGATTGTGGGGGAGACCAGAGTGCCCAGATGAAACCCACGCAAGCACGGGGAGAACATACTAACTACTTGCAGATGTGTCCAAGGGTGGATTCGAACTCAGGACATCAGCGCTGCAAGGCATCGGTGCTAGCCCAAAAAAAAAAAGTAAATCAGGTTTGTGGGTATAGCATACAATCCGTATCATCCTAAAGAAAATCCTTTACCTAGACCAACTTGCTATTTTAAGTGTACAAATGGGCCAATTTTTTGGCCCAAACAACCAATATAACAATAACCACGGATTGGTTGTGCAAAAATATCTGATGTACATATCTGCTTTACCAGACAGACTACTGATTGGATTTACTTGGCAGTAGTCTGCCTGAAGGGAATATTGGACATGAATAAACATATAGGTTTGCTGCTTTAGGGGCTGATACAATAAGAGGTGCAAAAGTTTGCCAATGCTATTAATGTAAAGTAAACAATCAGATATCTGCTTTTTACATGGTAACTACAGATTAATTGCAAGGGCAAACTTTTTCGCCTTTTATTGCATCAGCCCCTGTACTGCAACAACATAATCAAAGACAAAAACAATAGATCATTGTACAGCTGAAGAAACTGTAGTGTTAAATCATATATGCCATTTTTTTGCTTGTTTGTTTATTGCAGTATGCAATGAGGTCTGGTTGTTTTTGTCATACTGAAAAGCACTTATTTACTACAGGAAATGGTAGCCCAACAAACTGTATAAGGTCAATAGTATACAGTATATGGGTACCAGGTGATTGGACACTGAAAATTTTTGGTAGATCCTATTTGTCTGCAGCGTCTTGAGTAGATTTTGAGCTAAAATCTGCACAAAATAGATGGAGCAATGTGTTACATGGGTTGGTACTTCCCAACACATTTTGGGTGTTCGGTCCGGCTGTGTATGTCTATACTTTATACTATAGCCTTAATTCACCAACATTGATCTGTGAGTAAAGCAAAGCTGATAGGCTCTGACTTAAATCCTTAAATTAGGTACTTAGTAGGTACTACATTCTACTTTCAGGTGTATGAAGGCCTAAAGCCCAATGATAAATCTGAGAAACCTCTGGATTACCGGTATGTATAAGGTTTTGTCTAAAATAAATTTTACTTAATAAAAGATGGTGTTTTCTGATGGTTACATATGCTGTTGTCCCTTATACTAATAGGACTGTTACTGACTAGAAAGGTTGGTCCAATCAGGCCAACTAAGCCCTGGTATTCCCAATGACAGACTTATAGATTGATATACTGAAGTCTTGTGAATTTAAATACCCTGCTGATATTTTGGCCTGACTGATCTTGTGATCCATTAAAGGCAGCTACATCAGTTGTTTTTCAATCTCTAAAACAGACCAATTCAACCTCAAAATCTGTATAGATCTGACAGGTCAGAAAATATGATCTAGTTGGTCAATCGGGCAGAAATACTGGGCGGTGTGTACCAGTCTTTCGTATTTTAACATATAGACATAATTAGACTTAAGATATATATGTTACAGGTTATAACAGTGAATATTTGGAGTCTAAGTGATCATGTCCTACTGCCGTGTACAGTTTTGGGCACATTATTTTGGAGGGATATTAATGATTTCTGGACAAGCTAGTTTCCCAAGATTGTATGTTTGCAATCTGGTACATTTATTTTATATCCTTCTAAACCATAGTACATTAGGTTGCCTGTTAACGTTTTATATTGTGTGATTTTCAAAAATTGTTTTTGAAATTTAAAATCTGAGCTGTAGATTCTGAGAAATCATCATTTGAATTCACAGGGAAAGACCTGTCACTCTAGAAGCAAAAATTATAATGTTACCTATCTGACCTCTTACTGGGATCTTTTGCTCTCTGCCAGCACACTTTGTGCAACATTTAAGAGAATCAGCAGAGAAAAGAAAGGAGGAGGGAGGGAGGGGGAGCTGTGTAAGCAGAGCAGTGTCCATGGTGAGGCTGTGCAGAACTTGTCACAAGAAGGCAGTGAGTAAGGGAGGTGGGGGCAATTAGGAGCACTCGCTAAGTATTGATAATTTAATAACATAAGCACAGATAAATATGTGAGTAACACATATTACTTCTCTCAAATTGTAGTTTTAGATAATGTTAAGTTGTTTGAGTGAGTATAGTGACCCTTTAAGTATACTTATTTTTTTCCATATAAACATTGCATCTAATATGTCTACCTGCCAGGTGGAATACTCGGTATGAGCAGTGGTGGGAGTGTAAATTTATTGCAGAAGGAATTATTGATCAAGGTGAGTGTGCCAGTAATAAAATATTTTCTGATGCTTGCTGCATATTGCATTACATTGGTTCAACTAACATTTTTATTATGGTACAAGCTGATGAGAATGTGCAAGTGGGAACTTATAATTTCTGAACACAATAACTAGTGTCCTTTTTATCTAGGTGGCACTGCAGGATGGAAAGTATTAAATTGTACTGTTACTGTTAGTACTGTTAAAAAGGCATAAATAACAAAATATAACAGATAAGGGCTCAACTCCATATATAGTATATAAATTCTTACATAGGGTGAATAATGGTCTGGGTGTATATAACCGCGGACCGTTCACCTTATCAGTTTATGCACGAAAAATAGGACTCATCCACAGGTAAATGCTTACCCGACGATCCAGGTGACCTGGGTGTTAAAAAGGCACACTAAAAAAATAAGTCCACAGATCCCTTACCTTTTTATGATGGCTATGTTAAGAAAATGAATGCCATAAAAATGTTTAAAGATACCAACTGCTTTAATAATATTCCCTGCAAAACTACCATGTCTCATCACACAGAAAGCACAATGGTTACTAAACAGAGGGTACAGTCTGATTGATTTAAAAACAAAGTGTTTAAAAACAACTTGTTCTCTCATAGTTTTCCCTTTTTTAATTTATTTAATTTGGGCTACCTCCACTGGGGAAACTGACTGGGGGGTTCAGTTTAATTGAAGAACAGGAAGTAAAGGAGTTATGTCTTACCTCCTGTTTTTCAATAAAATATGCAGGAGCCAGGAGAGAAGATAAGGAACTTCCCCGGTCTTGCACCCCTCTGCTGTTCTTCTGACAGGTCCCGACACAGTTTGTACTGTATGCTCATGTGCATACATTAAAAACACTTGCTTGTGGGGGGAAAAACACACAACTTGGGAAAGTTGCATGTCCCAGACCTTTGTGATTGGGGTTCTGTAGCCTGCTTTTTGGTCCTAGTAGCATGATTTATGTAGCATGGGGTTAAGTGTTAATTTAGTTTTTTTTTTAAACTGAAGTCAAATGGACAGTAGCTGCATAAAAAAGAGGTCCAGTTATTCTTGTGGATACCAACTAGTAATGTTGAAAAAAATATTGATAATGTTAAAGTCTAGCTTATATCTTCTGTTCTTATATATCTGTTTCACTGCCCTTCCTCCGTAAGATACAAATTCTTTCATGAATGAAACTTGATTGTTAAATCTGACATTGTTAAATATATTTTTTAAACTTACTGAATTTATTCAGAAATATCAAAAAACAAACTGCTCTGTATTTTTAACTGGTGGTAACTACCGGTTTTTACATGTTTGCACCTTAGGGGGAGGATTTCGAGACAGCCTGGCTGATATATCTGAGGAGCTTTGCCCAAGTTCTGCTGACAGCCCGCTGCCACTCCCATTCTTTATACGCACTTCAAATCAGGTGAGAACTGCAGTGTCTTTAAGGGCATGTTGACATTTAAAAAAAACTAGTTCATTATCCGTAATCTAGACACAACTCTAACGGATATATTTTGCACTTTATTACCTGCATTACTAACCAGATATATTAGGATTATTATGCTGGGTAGACAATATTAGATTTTTTGGTTCAGCTGACCGACATTTCAATGCATGATGTTTAGTACATAGTACATTGCTTTTAGGACCAACACCAATATTTGAACAGGATGGCCAATCACTGGATAATTCCAAGATGAGCAGCACTCATTAAAACATAGTATTTTATTCATTAATTTAAAAGATAACACATTGTCTGCCAACACACATGGCTCTCTTTCCTTCAGATACACAAAAAGTGCTTGACAAAGGATCTGGGTGATCCGAAACGTTGCACTTGTGTATCTGAAGGAAAGAGAGCCATGTGTGTTGGCAGACAATGTGTTATCTTTTAAATTAATGAATAAAATACTATGTTTTAATGAGTGCTGCTCATCTTGGAATTGTGGATGAAGTACAACAGGTGAATGTGCGGAGCGTGCACCAATTATCCCAAGGAGTTATCTGCTGGTTAAATCTGGACCATCACTGGATAACACTAAAACACATATAATGTTAAAATCTGACGTTACTGAGGTGAGAATTAGATGCACTACATGGGCAAAAGCTTTCCACCAGATATGATGACTGGAAACCACCTAGAACCAGCCATTTCAAGGTCATTATTCCACTTTCTGTAAAGGAAAGCTAAAGATAAAATGTACATTAACTGATAATTCTCACAATTAGCAGTATTGTGGAGAAATCATCTGTAATTTTTCAGGGTTATGTGTTTTTCACCAGCTCTTTCATAGTGAGTAACAATAACATTTTCTTTATTACAAAGAGGTCACAGGCAGTGGGACTAACATATTCACTGCAGAATTGAACAGATGGTTTCTCTAAAATGCTGGTAAATTATTTAAAGCAATCTTCCTTATTTAACCTGCAGTATTGTTAAATTCTATATTGTGATACAACTTCTCCCATATTGTACTTTTGTTCCCTATACTTTTTCCTTTATTTACAATATTTGTGCCCTTAGTAGTGTTCACAGCTGCATTATGGTTTATATCTATTCAGAAGGTCTATAATTCTTTGTGTTACAGGGTAACGGCACTGGGGAAGCACGGGACATGTATGTGCCAAATCCATCCTGCAAGGACCTGGCAAAATGCGAGTGGATTGGACAGCTCATGGGAGGGGCACTAAGAGGAAAGGAATTCTTGGTAGGAAAGAGAGATGAAACACTTCTAAAACATCTTGTGATGCAATTTCCAGTACTAGCTGTGAATTCAAGAATTTGTGGTACACCATGAGAAAAAAGAACGTTTGAGAGTGTAGTCTTACTATTCTGCAACTCCTTTGGTTTCATTACTATCCTTTTATTTTAGTTGCCACACATGTTTTCAGTTAAATGTATGCATGCAGTGTTCATAGCCAAAACACTTCTAAGAAATTCTTAGAATTCATGCCTTAACCCTTCACTATGATCCTCATGTGTAAAATTCCTTAATGATATATTGTCCATTGTTGTTATTTAAAACAATATTGTTAAACTCTGTTATCCTCATAGGTTCTAGCTTTACCAGGCTTTGTGTGGAAACAGCTAAGCGGAGAAGTAGTGAGCTGGAGTAAAGACTTTCCTGCTATTGATTCTCTCCTTGTGAGTTTCCCTTTAATCGGAAAAAAAATCAACAATTGCTTTATATATTCCATAAACATAATAAATTCGAAAAATCTGAAATGGTAATATTGTTGGCTTTGCTCTTTTAAGTATAAACACAGCTTTGCAGAGAAAGCAGTTTCAGACCTGTGTATTTTAAAAAAGAATACAAAGATTAATTATAGATGGATGTACACATTTTTAAAGGCATGTGTTACTCTTTGGATTGTTATAGTAATGCCTCTAATGTACTCATGTATGTACAGGTGAATCTACTTGAAATGATGGAGTTAATGGATAAGGAAACATTTGAGTTTAAATTTGGTGGCGAGTTGACTTACACCACTGTGTTAAGTGACCAGAGGATGGTGGAGCTTGTTCCTGGGGGTAGCAATATATCTGTGCGCTATGAAGATCGAATGGAATTTATTAAGATGGTGCAAAGGGCACGAATGGAAGAGAGTAAAGAACAAGTACTGTGTATTATTCAATCTTTTTTTATTTCCATTAATTATTACTTGTATTAACCATGTGATATAGTTGAGTTAAACTTGTCACTAGATTAAGTAATACTCTTTCTGTCATATGTTCACATATTCATGTTGCCTCTCAAGATTTTCTTATTTGGGTTTCCCTAGATAGGAGCTTTACGCACTGGCCTTTTAAAAGTTGTCCCTCAAGCTGTACTAGATCTTCTGACCTGGCAGGAATTGGAGAGAAGAGTCAGTGGAGACCCAGAAATCACTGTTGAAGCCCTAAAAAAATTAAGTAAGTCGTTCAGGAAAATGTACAAAAAACGGGGGCTGTGGGAGCACTTCTTATGTAAAATGACTATAACATATATTGTAGATATAAGTCCCAGTGCACTCTTCCCGCTTTTCCACCAGGTGCCTCCAGGTATATATAATAATACATAAACAAGTTCAAATTTGTATTTTTATTGAATCAATGTTTTGGTGCTACATATTGCACCTTCATCGGGTATCCTGGAAGTGGAAGTGCTACTAGTCTGACCGAAAACATTAGAACAAACAAATGAAAAGATGACCAATGCACATTTCTGGGCCCCGTATAATATCTGCTCCAGTGCAAAAAGTAATTATAGTTTTATGCATAAAAGTGAAAGCCTTCCAACTACGTCAAGGTAACCCCAGTATGGAAGGTCTAACTTATTACCTTGGGTCATTTATCTGTGCTGACACGCCGTGCTTGGTTACATTTTCTTGGGAAGGTTTTCTTGCTTGGGATTAGTATTAAAGGCTATCACTTCTCACCTGCCTGCTAGCTTTTAACAAGGTGGGAAGAGGCCTCCCATCCAATGCTTAGTACTCAAGGCAACGGACCTCCAATTAAAGGGATATTTTGGGGGTGCTACTACCAAATGGAAGCTTGGTCTATTTACCTGCAGAGCAACTCTTACAT
Organism: Hymenochirus boettgeri; assembly: GCA_019447015.1. Lineage (NCBI taxonomy): Eukaryota > Metazoa > Chordata > Amphibia > Anura > Pipidae > Hymenochirus > Hymenochirus boettgeri. The sequence goes on from CM033472.1 coordinate 157,445,698, forward strand.
ACACAAAATGGGGGCTACGGACGGCATGAAGTATTGGCCTTGTAGGCTGCCTGGCTAAAATATATTAGGTAGGACACTGTGCCACTGGATACCTACATATTTGGAATATTATATATTGGTATATGTTTATATACTAGTGATCCAATATGTAGACATGTCCAGTAATCCGTGCACTCTTGGGAACCTTTTAAACATGCTTTATTATACATAGAACCATATTTGTGTCACAGGCAACGTTTCGGCCCTTGTCTTGTTCCCAAGAGTGCACTGATTACTGGACATGTGTATGTATGTATATATAAATATATATATAAACTGCCTGGTGCTGCTAAAAGTATCCAACATATACAAAAATTCTAAGAAGACATCAGCACTTCCAAAAAGTTCTTATTTAATATTCACAACATAGTGTATAGTGCAACAATAGCAACGTTTTGACCCTTGTATATCGGCTTTTATCAGGTTTGATAAAAGCCGATATACAAGGGACCGAAACGTTGGTATTGTTGCACTATACACTATGTTGTGAATATTAAAGGACAATTATACTTAGCTTCCCTCTGCTTCTCATCCTTGGTCAGTACCTTTTACCCAGGGTGAGGGCCTGAACCGCTAGGTTCTCACCTCTGGGTTCACGTAACTTGCAGCATAGCCTTACTTACACGCCTTACTTACACGCTGCTCCTGTAGGCTCCGCCCCCTCCTCCCCGTCGGCACGCTCTGCAACTCTGAAACGGCCGTTTGGTCGAGGATCGTTGCCTGACTGAGAAAGCCCATACATGGCACGATTATCGGCCAAAACACCTGTTCATACACATCGTGCATTGCGGGTCGGCACCTGAGAGCGCACGTATGTACAAACCTTTAGGTCTGTGTACCGAATCCTCCAAGACATAGAACAATTACCACCCAAGATAAGGGGCACACACAGGGCTTTTAGTCAACTTTAATGCATGTGGGAAACTATCAACGTATTTCAGCCACAGGATTGGCTGTCCTTAGGATCAGAGTTCCGTTACTGTTTGCCATTTTAAATGATCATCAGACACACCCACACCAAAAGTTAACCCCTGCCTTACACCCCCCTCCATCTCAAATGAAAAGAGTGAATCATATCCATTTAAAGATGGCCAAGCTGTGCCCCATGTTTAAAATGTCTGTCAACTGATTGTTCTTCCCCATAGCAGCTGGGTGGTGCATCTGATTTTGTAGCATTCTGCTCAACCAAGGATTGCTGGGAGTTGTAGTTTTGAAAGGTCCCAAGTTTAACACCCCTGCTCTATACCATGGGCTGTATTACATCTAGACACATGCTATAAATGAGATACTTTGCATGTCCCCACCAATTTCTCTAGGTAAGCTGGGAGTAAGAAATGAGTATTTATATGTTAGATTATAAGAACAATGCTATTATAATAACATGAGTCTGTTAGGTACCTTCTGTTAAAAGAAGGCTGTATTTCATTTTATACTCTTTGGGGAGCTTTTAGCTCTTTTACCTGATTAGCTATAAAGCTAATCAGTATCCTGTGCTCCCAAGTCCTAACCCCATAGCAACTGTAAATCTGGAATTTGCGGTGGTGAATACTAATTGGTAGAAACATAGAATGTTAATCTGGATCCTGTTTAGGGTCTCATGCTACCCAACGGTGCTGTTTAGTTTGAACTACACATAGTAACATAGTAATTGAGGTTGAATAAAGACATATACGTCTATCAAGTCCAACCTTTTCACCCTCCTTTTTTACCCTATCTAACAGTTGATCCAGAGGAAGGCAAAATAAAAACTTGCTTAATGGGAAAAAATTCCTTCCTGACTCCTAATGGAGTCGAAAGTATCCCTGGATCAACCAGAACTGCTGTATATGTAATAATTCCTTAATTTTAAAGCTATTCAATGAACTTGCCATTACCACATCTGCTGGAAGACCGTTCCACAGTTTCACCGTTCTCACTGTAAAAAAAACTTTTTTAACCATAGTAGATGTATTCTCAGACCTGCAGGTTTATCCTATTTTGTTCCCCTGAATGCTGACTGTTTGACTTTTGCTAATATATAGACAGATATAGATATTTCCCTTATTTTGTATTAATAAATTTATAAATGCAAATGGGGAATACATTGCATTTTTTTGAGGGACTATGTTGGTGGGGGTAGGTAAAAGTAATATACATACCGTAGTTACAGTGTGTATGTGTTGTTTAATCACTTAAATAGTTCCATGATTACTAACAAATATGTAGCAATGACATTAAACTATATAGTTATGTAAAAAGTCAATATATATAATTAACTTAACTGGAATGGACTTGTGAAAATGGAGTGTTAGGCACACTTCCGGTACTTCCACAACGAGTAGGTACGAATGGGACGGCACTTGCTTCATTAAAAGTCTCAAACTTTATTAAACAGTGGTTAAAACAGAGGCTTTCTTTAGCCTAGACGCTCTTAGGCAATGTACACAGTTCAGGTATGACGTTTCGGGTCACATGAACCCAAGGGTCATGTGACCCGAAACGTCATACCTGAACTGTGTACATTGCCTAAGAGCGTCTAGGCTAAAGAAAGCCTCTGTTTTAACCACTGTTTAATAAAGTTTGAGACTTTTAATGAAGCAAGTGCCGTCCCATTCGTACCTACTCGTTGTGGAAGTGTTGCTGTGGAACCTTTGGACGTGCACGGCAAAAGATCGGGTGAGATAGTGAGTGCCGGCGCTACCTCCTTGTTTGTTTGGACACTTCCGGTACTTGTACATGGTGTCTATGTAGGCAGAAAAAGGAATGTTTGTCACTTCCATTTTAGTGCAATAGTCAATGTTGTGGTTACTTTTAGAGAGATAGGATTGCTAGCGAATCAAAAAATTTACTTAGCTGTAGTAGGAAGTGAAAATGTTGCCAACGTAATATCGGCTTGTAGTTTCATACTGTTAATGTCCGCCACGTAATATTCGTTTTTGTAAATGCATGCGCAACGTCAAATCCGGATTAGATGTTGTGCACCCATTGAACTACAACAGGATATGACATTGCGCACCTTTTACAACACACAATATCGATGTAGTTCAGTGCACATGTGCGTAATGACTTAATAAGCATCACACACCTCGGCACTATACAGGGATAGATCACGGACTAACAGTTGTTCTGGAGCTAGCTACCTGATCCTCAACTGTGTGCTTGTCCTTGAAGTATCCAGGAGAAGTTGTGATATGTCTGTATTTAAAGAGAACTAGCCCAGTTGGCTAGTGTAGTGCTGGGTACAGGGAGGTTCTTGTTAATATCAGCAGTTAGATTACATAGTATTGGTTTAAAACTACATTACCCAGCTTCGCCCGACAGCCTTTGATTAAATGCTACCCTTTGTCCTGTAAAGGACTACTATTTTGAAGATTCCATCAGGAATTTTTTCCCCCCTCCAAAATTTTGAAGGGGGGTTTTTTTTGCCTTCCTCTGGATCAACAGTTAGGCAGGAAATGAGGATATTGCTAGATGGGTTGGACTGGATGGACGTATGTTTTTATTCAACCTCAAATACTATGTACCGAGAGTCGCTATCGCTATCTATTGCCCCCTTTAGGCAATGCACTGAGCTGATAGTGTCTCTCAGTGCATTGTGAATGGAGTTTGCCATTTGCGAATCTTTAACGCCAATCTTTATCTGCTGGCGTTCGAAATTACGTCTTAAAGAGCGGTTAACGGGTCAGTACATTAGTTGCGACAGTTGCGCAACACAAAATTTGTGTAATGTCGCAATTGCCGTTAGTTATGTCTTAATGTCATGTTAAGGCTTGGTACATTGTTTAACCCGACTTTAAAGGTTCGTACACACGTGCAATCGCAGGTCCCAACCCGCGACGCTCTGTGTAGGAACGAATGTTTTCGGGCGATAATCGGCCCGTGTGTAGGCACCTTAACGGCCGAAATAGATGTTCGGTCGAGGATCGTTGACCGACTGACCCGGCGGATCTCTGAACAAACGCCCGTTTTGGCTGATAAAGTATCTACACATGGGCCGATTAACGGCCGAAACGTTCGTTCCTACACATCATGCGCCGCGGGCCCGGGACCCGCGATCACACATGTTTATGAGCCTTAAGACACAAATAGCTGATAACTACTCTCAGTACAATAGCCCTGTATATACTTTAAGGTCATTGCTACATATTTGTTAGTAATCGTGGAACTATTTACTAAGTGCTTAAACAACACATACACACTGTCCCTTATGTACATAACTTTTAACTACCCCCACCAACATAGTCCCTCCCAAAAAAGGCATGCTTGAGGAAGGGGCAGAGGCCCCCTGCAATGTTGCATGTCGTTTGCACGAAGGGGAAAAGTTACTGACGTTGTCAGGGATGATCAGACAGCTATTCCCACATAGTGTGGGCTGGCAGTAGAATAAGCCGGGTGGAACACCTTGCTTGAACATGCTGGGAGGAACACTAAGAACAAAGGAAAAGATGATCAATGCAAATTCCTGAGACCCATATAATATCATAATATCTGTGCTAGTTCAAACTAAAAACATAGGGGTTTTAGTTACAATTTTATGCATTAAAGTGAAAAGCCTTCCAACCATGTCAAGGCAAATGTGTGCATTTTAAGTAAACTCCTTGCATATCATTTGCTGCTATGTATTTATCATTCAGTATTTCTGTTTTTCCAGCTAGGTTTGACGAATTGGACCCAAAGGACCTTCGTGTTCAGTATTTCTGGGAGGCATTAAACAACTTCACAAATGGTGAGAGAAAACAGCACTGCCCAATGTTTTCTAGTTTTAATTGGAAATTTAAGCTCCAAACCCATCCTTTTAAAGTGCCCATGGTGATTAGATTGGCAACATTAGACATAAGAAGTTGCCTACCTATTCTGTTCTGACCTGCCCTTTTCAATGTGCAAACAGGCCAGCCTTTGGGATTGCAGTGCAAGATGCATACCCTCCCATAGGTGGCGCATCCTCCATCTCACCTACCCAGAGGTGGGCCAGATGGAAGAAGACAGAGAGATGCAACTCCTTCTTTCTAATGTGGCCGGTCAAAAGTTAAACCCAGTGGTAAGAACCTAGTATTTTATAATATATTATAAACCAGAATACTGACCTCCAATGGAACTGTCTTCCAGTGGACGTTGTTATGGCAGGTTCATTGGTCAGTTTAAAAAAAAAAGCTGGATGAGTTTCTGCAAACAAGGAATCTTGCAAGTTACTGGTATTGATACATAAAGTAGAGTTGATCCAGGGAAATTTCCGATTGCCACTTGGAGTCAGGAAGGAATTTATTTTTGGTGGTTTTTTTTGCCTTCCTCTGGATCAACAGTTAAGGTTGCCATACATATACACGATATTACTTACCCGACCAAGCGCTCACACAACGTTCGTTCGATCCTGCCAGAACTGCTTCTCCCGATCTTCTATGTGACCGAGATTTAATTGCAGAATGAATGGGATTTTGCGATCACATGTGGGTCGCATAGAAGATCGGGAGAAGCGGTTCTAGCAGGATCGGCGGAACGGCTCGTGAACGCTCGGTCGGTAAGTATCGGGTATATGTATGGCCACCTTTAGGCAGGAAATGAGGATATTGCTAGATGGGTTAGACTGGATGGACATATGTCTTTATTCAACCTCAAATACTAGAAACTACTAGAAACTATAAACAATACACTTGCATTTAAAACAGTGGCACAAATTATCAATGACTCCCCAATCAGGGAGTTATTGATCATTTGTACTATTGGCCATCAAATAAGCCAACACTTTTCTAATAAAATCTAGTCAAGACAGATTAAACAAAGCGATCATATCTGCCAAAAAACTGATCACTCTATGGCCAGCTAAAGTTCTTATTATGTACATTTCTTTCATTTGCTGTGGCTCAGAATGGTTCTGGTGTTTTTAAAGAAAGTAAAGACTTAATAAAAGTAATAAACAGGGTTGCACTAATTTCACAAAGACCGAGTTTATAAGTCACCAAGGAGTTCCATGGCAATAACTCCAATCTGACTTCCAGTATCTAGGGTTGCCAGGTCAGTATAAAACATCATAGGATGCCTTTTTAAAAACACATGCAGCAATGCTGGCCCACTCTCAAAAAGCTTCTGTTTATGCAGAATATCTAGGGCTCCACAATAGTTTTACTCAGCAGTACTTGCTCCAAATTATACTTACCTGATAAGTCTCTAAGAAGTGTATGGCCAGCGTAACTCAAACCAGGAAAAAACAGGAAACAAAATGTAATACTGAGCAAGACTTTGGGAAGGACTGTGCTTCAAAAAAGTAAAGCAGAATCTGAGTTAATTTGCAATTATTTCTTTTAATTTTTAGAGGATCGCAGTCGTTTCCTAAGGTTTGTTACAGGCCGCAGTCGTCTTCCTGCCCCAATCTATGTATTTGCAGAGAAATGTGGGTAAGTGATTTGTGTAAAAGAGGGAAAGTAGAAAGAAGAGAAAATTAAAGAGGAACTAAAGTGGAAGAATCACCTTTAGGCTTGAAGACTAGAAATGTTGCACTTCACACATTACACTGTATTTACTGATATAAAGTAGTTTCATTGTGACATTATATCCATCTAAACTTTTTAAAATTAAACAGTTGTGGACCATCATTTTTTGGTGATAGACTTGGCTTGCACTGCAATCCATGCAATCGGGGTGCAAATCGAGTGGCAACTCAGTGCACCTAGTGTGGCCAGACCAATTGGCCAACGCTAGTGGATTGCACGTTTAAACTAGCCCTTACCCATGCTGCAGTTTTAATATTCCAATATAGGTATGAAATACATAGATAATATATATCAATACAATGCTGTTTCAACAAATCACTTGAATGTACAGTATATTCTCTCAACGTAGTCTTAATTGAAAAACATTACCTTAAATGCATACCCTTCAAAATTTAAGTTAAGCTTTAATAGTTACAAATAAGTGAACCTGATCTTAGCTTTAATAGTTACAAATAACTACTTAGCACAGCTCTGTGCAATGCATTTCTCAGCAGTGTACCTATTTAAAGGGGAAGGTCAGAGGGTATGCATAACAAAAATTATTATGCCTTTAATCAATGGGAAGGGATGATGGGGCCTATAGCTCAGCCATGTGGTAACAAACATGATCTTTTCATTACTGTAAAATGCAGTTTTATACCTTTTAAGTAACTTTTTTGTAAAGGATGCTGGGATTAAAGTAGGAATTCAATATCAACTAATATCATTTTAACCATGTGCTGCTGTGAAATAATCATTGCTGCCCTAAGATATGCAGTTTTTATATCACATTATTGTTATTATAATTGTGGATTTATATAGCTCCAACATATTCCGTAGTGCTTTACAATTACATGGATTCATACACATCAGGCCCTGTTGTTTGCAATGTTTTTAGGTTAACTATTTTAGGTTTATATTTCCTTAGCTGATCTGCTGTAAACCAGCCTAAGTTGCTATTAATTCTTTTGTCATGTTTGGATTTTTGTCCCCAGTCTGGATAAAACTGATTCCTTACCCCAGTCATCCACCTGTTCTAGCATCCTGTACCTGCCAAATTATGCAAGGTAAGCTTACTTCCCCAATCACAGTATAATAATTTGCTCACAAGGTTGGTCATGGTGCATTAAACAGGAAACAGTTTTTTGTACTCTTGATAGGATTATAGTACATGGGAACAGTGGGTTTTTTAATTTGACATTATCTTCATGCACATTTACATGCATTTTTCCCTAGCACTTTTGCCTTTTTTTTGGCTTACTAATTCTAAAATGCTGGATGCTGCTTAACAATATGGATAATTTCGATAGAATTAAACAAAGCTTGTGTTAAAGAAGACTGATCTGATTTTCATTTTTTTAAAGATGAAAACAAAGCAGTTTAAAGTAATGTAACAAGATTTCCACCAGTGAGGGAAAATGTACAGGCAATTCTGGCATCTGTCAAAGAAAAGAATTTGTGCAAATACCCAACATCCTTAGTTATCCACACCTGTTACAGACAAAGTGCATTGTTCTATCTAGGCATTGCATATTTTTTTTAGCTCTCCCTCTTGGCAATTACCACTCATGGCTTTGCATGTTTTCGATAGAAAATAATTGCAAGGTGATGCAATGCGATTACCAAGCACACCTTGCCTTACCCTCTTCCTGAAATGCAGTAATCTCTTTGTGACAGTAACTGCATCACAGAATCAGGGCATAAAAGTGCTGCAGTGAGAGCAATTTACCTTTCCCACTTTTGTGGTGCATTTAAAGTGATTAAAGCATAGCAGGGACATAATAGGCATTAAGGTTTGTGCTACATATTATCACAAAACTTATTGTAAAGTTTATTGCATAGTGTGTGTAACAGACTCCTTTTTTTGGATCACACAATTAGGTAGCAAATATAAAATTCATGTAGGCCCTTAAAAAAATGTAGGCCCTTATAAAAAATATATTTTTTTGCATTATAAGGCCTGGTACACATGGAATCACTTTTGACCATATATTCCAGACTGATAGACTAGTGACCAATAAACCATTCGGGTGAACTGTACCGTCATGTTGGGTCACTTTACTGCAAGTAGAGAGGAGCCCATGTGATAATTATGTTTATGGGAGTCCAACCGACCAATCCCGATAAAGAGTATGGGAGGTCAATGGTAGCAGTTACCGGCATATATGCGAATTGAATGTATATGGGACCTGTAGCCCAATTGTTAGATGATCAGTCCAACAATCTTTATGTTGACACAGGCCTTGTTAGTCTGTACAGCTGTCAAATAACTGGTGGGTGTGACCTTTTTGTAATCAAAACTGGCAGTCAGAAGTCCAATTCTTAAGGTTTGTACACACGTGCGATACACGATGTGTATGAATGTTCGTTTCGAAAGTTAATCAGCCCGTGTATGGGGCCTTTATTGGCCGAAACGGCCTTTCGTTTGGGGATCGTTGCCCGACCGACCGAGTGGATCTCCAACGACTGCCCATTTCGGCCAATAAAGGGCCCATACACGGGCCGATTATCGCCTGAAACAAATGTTTGTACACATCGGCCGTCGCAGGTCGGGAATCCAAAAAACCTGCAGATAATTTCTCCACAATGCTTGCTGGGTGAAGAGGTGATGGTTGCTTCTCTCTTCTATTTAAGAATTATATATATATCTATCGATATCTATATATTAATAATATATATAGATATATTCCATATAATACTATTATTAATAATATTATATGTATTGAGGCTTTTAGCTTTAGTTATCATTTTAAGATAAGCTATGAAAACATGCCATGAACCACTAGCCTTATGTATTTCCCATAATTACAACAAAATAACATACCTTAGGTAATTTTTTTTCCAACTTAGAATACCAGCTACACTAGTAATGGTTGCCAATATTGTCTGTGAAGGTAACCAGCCTGCTGTGCTTTTTTGGCTATATCTTGTCCTATGTTACTAGAACCTCTGCTAATTGGTGTTTTAGTTGATTAAATTGAGTCAGGCTAAAAAATTAACCTGTGTATGCACAACATAGGTAGACTGCCTGGTTATATCAGGCCAATCTAATAAAATGTTCTGACAATCCCATCAGTGGTTTCCAGATCAGTGAAAAATCAGAAGACGTCTATAAAAATACATGTGGACCAAGTTAGCACTACTGCAGATTAAATGCAATCAGTTTGTAATCCGTGCATCCCTGCTAACTACATTTATCCAGAGCATCGTACAATCAGCAGGTGAACTGGAAACCCTAATCAGTGGTAGTGGTATCTTAAGCTTGGTATACACAGTACAGATCAGTGAAAGATCCTGTCTGTCATCTTTCAAAGATCTGCATAAACACAGTCCCGAGCGTTCTCCCTATGAACATCATAGGGAGAATGCTCGGGACTGTGTGTTTCCATCGGCTGCGCTAGACGCCTCTATAGGGAGTCTAGCGTGGCCGGTGGAAATTTTCTGTCTTTCCCGAACGAGCGTTCGGCCGACCCGATCGTTCTGGGGCCACACGCTCGTTCGGAAAACCAAAGTACACACATGAAGATAAAGCCTTTTTCGTTACTGTGTGTACCCAGCTTTAGGCCTAGGTTGCCTTGTGGATAATACTGCTCTGCTCTCACTCTGAACTAAAATGATTCTGTTTCTTAACTCCCCTGTACTTCCTACTAAGAAATAACTGTGGCAAAATGTTCTCGTTGCATTATGCAAGAACCCATTACTTCCATGTACATTACCCTGCAACTGTTACTTTTCCTAAAAGCACAAAAAGTGCAAACATAAACTTAATAGATTGTGTTTAGATCTTTCTACCTGTTATTCTTACTGTTCTTTATAAGCCACAATCACACTGCATCCCACTATCTCACTTATTTTTACTTTGATTCTGTAATCTGCATTGCTTTGTAATTTTTTTTTTCTTACAGTGCAAAAGTTTGTGAAGAGAAGTTGCGCTATGCTGCATATAACTGTGTTGCCATTGATACAGATATGAGTCCATGGGAAGAATGAAACAAGTAAAGCAATTCAACTTGTTTGGGCCTGCAGGGATCCATAGCAGAAAAAAGATCCATTAATTATTTATGCTATCTTCTGGAAAGAAGATGCTTTGTTATTGGCATGAAAATTACACATCATACCCATCTATGTTTTAATTAATATGTAACCATGCCAGTGTATTGTTTAAATGACATATTTGTATTGGCTATTACACTGTTTTAAGATCATTGTCTGTGTTTGTAGTTTCCTCTGCACGCAGTGGCTCACTCTACAATGTAAAGTTCATGCAGAAGGGGTTAATGTATTCAAAATTCTGTTTGCAATTTAAAAATAAAAGATCCTTAAGGAAATATAATTGTAGTAAAACAAAGAAACAATTGACGATCATTACATCTGCTACAATGGCTTGGTCTTAGAGAGAAGCCTGTGTAGACTTCAGAATAATGTGAACCAAACCCAATACTATATTTAGTATTAATTGCAAAAAATAAATGACCCCCAAATTAGCAATTCAAAATAGTAAAACCCCTAGCATTTTATTTACCACTTTCAAAATAGTAAAATAAACTCGCATTTCATGTGATCAGAAACAGATAATATCTAAGCAGAACTAGGGCATGTTCACTCTCATAACTTAATTTTCCCATCTGCTTAAGGCCATCCTCAGCAGGTGAGGCAGTCAGCCATTGGCCTTGTGACATAAGCATCATGACTTTAACTGCCTGCTTGGACCGTAGGGAGCAGAGGTGCGGCGAGAGATTGTACAGTGTCAATAAAGAAGCATTTTTGGCAAAAATTGTGTTTGGGGCCATAAGTGGATAAGAAAATTAAATTTTTAGGGTGAACACATCCTTGGCCATACACTACATTCTTACCTCACAACATTCCTGCAACATTCTGACCTGGCCTGATCATTTTGCCATGGATATTACAGTTTCAATATTGATTGTAATAACAATGACAAAAATGATCCGTCCAGGAAACATTGCGGGACTGTTGCAGGTAAAACTACTGCTCTGCTTATGATTACAATTGATTCAACCTTCATGCTGGATTAAATGTCTAATCGGTGTAATGTTCAGGAAGTGTATGGCCAGCTTTACAAACTAACATCATATTATGCATTTGTATATACAGTTATAGGAAGAACCCTTCTTTGGTTCTTAGGTTTTACATATCAGAAAATAAACAAAATGATCTGTTCCCCGCAAGAATTCAAAATATTTGAATTAAAATAACACGCAACATATTGCTTGGCCACATGCAGATTAAGATATATGATAAATATATAGAAGACTGTACTGTAGTGTGTATATATAATCAGACTGTACTGCAGTGTGTATGTATGTATACAGTGGTGTGAAAAACTATTTGCCCCCTTCCTGATTTCTTATTCTTTTGCATGTTTGTCACACTTAAATGTTTCTGCTCATCAAAAACCGTTAAATATTAGTCAAAGATAACATAATTGAACACAAAATGCAGTTTTAAATGATGGTTTTTATTATTTAGTGAGAAAAAAACCCCCAAATCTACATGGCCCTGTGTGAAAAAGTGATTGCCCCCCTTATAAAATAAGTTAAAAAATAACTTAATTGAGATCTGTCAGTCTGGTAAAGGTTATAAAGCCATTTCTAAAGCTTTGGGACTCCAGCTAACCACAGTGAGAGCCATTATCCGCAAATGGCAAAAACATGGAACAGTGATGAACCTTCCCAGGAGTGGCCAGCCGACCAAAATTACCCCAAGAGCACAGAGAAAACTCATCCGAGAGGCCACAAAAGACCCCAGGACAACATCTAAAGATCTGCAGGCCTCACTTGCCTCAATTAAGGTCAGTGTTCACGACTCCACCATAAGAAAGAGACTGGGCAAAAACGGCCTCCATGGCAGATATCCAAGGCGCAAACCACTTTTAAGCAAAATGAACATTAAGGCTCGTCTCAATTTTGCTAAAAAAACATCTCAATGATTGCCAAGACTTTTGGGAAAATACCTTGTGGACCGACGAGACAAAAGTTAAACTTTTTGGAAGGTGCGTGTCCCGTTACATCTGGCTTAGAAGTAACACAGCATTTCAGCAAAAGAACATCATACCAACAGTAAAATATGGTGGTGGTAGTGTGATGGTCTGGGGTTGTTTTGCTGCTTCAGGACCTGGAAGGCTTGCTGTGATAGATGGAACCATGAATTCTACTGTCTACCAAAAAATCCTGAAGGAGAATGTCCGGCCATCTGTTCGTCAACTCAAGCTGAAGCCATCTTGTTTGCTGCAGCAGGACAATGACCCAAAACACACCAGCAAATCCACCTCTGAATGGCTGAAGAAAAACAAAATGAAGACTTTGGAGTGGCCTAATGAAAGTCCTGACCTGAATTCTATTGAGATGTTGTGGCATGACCTTAAAAAGGCGGTTCATGCTAGAAAACCTCAAATAAAGCTGAATTACAACAATTCTGCAAAGATGAGTGGGCCAAAATTCCTCCAGAGCGCTGTAAAAGACGCGTTTGCAACTTATCCGCAAACGCTTGATTGCAGTTATTGCTGCTAATGGTGGCCCAACCAGTTATTAGGTTCAGGGGGCAATTTCTATTTCACACAGGGCCATGAAGATTTGGATTTTTTTTCTCACTAAATAATAAAACCATCATTTAAAACTGCATTTTGTGTTCAATTATGTTATCTTTGACTAATAGTTAACGGTTTTTGATGAGCAGAAACATTTATGTGACAAACATGCAAAAGAATAAGAAATCAGGAAGGGGGCAAATAGTTTTTCACACCACTGTATGTATGTATATATATATATATATATATATACATCTCCAACCCTTGGATAAGTCCTCTGCACTCCCCTCAAAGTTCCAACTAGCCCCCGGTGCCTCCGAAGGGGTACAATAGGCATATTCAAATGTCGGGGCACACGTGGGAATTTCTCAAAAGATACAAACTTTTTATTCAACACGAAGCGTTACAGGAATCAACGCGTTTCAGCCATCTTAGGTCAGGCCGACATCCTGAAAAAAAATCTAAAAATGTATTCACCCATTCGAAGGCATATTGATTGAAAATGCAAGCTTTCAAATCACTTAGGCTTCTTTCTCAGGCATGATGCAAGGAAGAAGCCTAAGTGCTTCGAAAGCTTGCATTTTCATTCATTATAGTTAGCCAAAAAAAGTGGTATTTTATATCCAAGATGTCTTCACTTTCATCAATGGCTAACACGCTACTATTCTCTACTAATATTCACCCATTTTGGGAGATACCTCCTGTAGCTTTAGTGTTGTGAATTATTTACCAGCAGAGGACAGCACAGGACTATTAAAATAACACATCCTTTGTTCAAATACTATTCGTTTGCTTATTGCTAGATCATTTGAGAATGAGAATAGCTTATATATTTTTATATGCATAGTTACAATCTACACCCTTTCTGAGATTCTGTGCTACATTTCCCAATTTGGTTCCAAAACAGCAGTCCAGGTTTTTATGGGCCTCTCTCCCTGTGTTTATTGGGTGGATTTCGATTTTGTAATAGGTTATACACGAGCAACACAAAATAAGGTTGCCTTTATACAAACAATGTACTGTAATTGTCAACTGTGCTAACTATCCCATAGAGAGATTTAATATTGGATGTTTAAACTATGTAGGTCCAACCCTCCACTAAATTGATGGGGGGTTATTTTTCTCCCTCAGGCGTCAACACAACACTAATACGTTTGCACTTTTTTTGCACAGGTTTTTTTTCTACCTCCTTTTTTGTATAATTTTATGTATGATTAATGGATGGGAATAATTCATTTCTAAAAAATTCTCAAGATTTGAACCGCTAAAATACCACAATAAAGAATTGTTATCTGTAATAATCAGTAACTATCATTATTAATACTGCCTTTTAATGTCTACCCCAACCACTTAATTTTAACAGCAGCTTATCCCAAATACCCACAATTTGATATACTTCCCTGTATCAAAAATTATTCTATCACTTCTTACAGACCCTGATCCTTTGCAGCTTAGTAGATGCCTCCTATTCTGTTGTATGTGTTAAATATGTGAGGCACTGCAGCAGAGGAGGTGACATAAGCAATTATTTAAGCACCTCATTCTTTTTCAATATCACACCTTTATAAATATGGCCCCCCTATTGTTGCAGATAGTGTGCATCTCTTTAAAACCGGAAGATGTCCAGCAGCTCTAAAGCCATCAGCTCAAAACTGGCAGGGACTCGGGTAAATACATCTACAGTCTGGAGATGTCTGTCCAGAAGAATTTTAGCCAAAGAGCCATATCTCATGTATAAAACAATGCAAAGCAAGTATGCATGACACACATGGTAATGACTCATTAAGAACAATGTTTAGCTCAAAGAAGAACCAGTAGTCCTGGAAGTGATGGTTGTATGGAGTTTTGATCTCAACATCATCAGGTCTATTTGGACTTACTTGAAGCAGCAGGATTTAAAGCTGCCTTCATGTATTTATATTTTAGTTTAGTTAATATATATGGAATCAATATAGTGTCAATTCATTTTCTACCAGGTAAATGTGCACTTGTGTAAGGCAACTATTTTAGCTATATTTTATGAAGCGTCCTACATACATAGAAGATCTTTATTTAGTTCTCTGGGTTGTTTGGAACAACCTACCTACTGAGTTCCTTAAATAATGGGTGCAAGTGTACCTTGGAAAACCAATGCTGTTTTGAAGGCAAAGCTTAATGACCCCAAATATTAATTTACTTTTGCTTCCATTCATAGACTTGGCATTGTTAACTGTTAAAATAAACTATTAATACTTCTAAATGTAAAGCATTCTTAATTACAGTATTTTTACACACGTCACAAACTTTTGCTCAGTGTTTTATGTACAGATGCTGTGGCTACTTACGGCCCATGTCAGTATTTTGGATCTAAAGATTTGTGACCAGTATAAAGGAATGGTATGCTCGCACCAACACTTCTTTGTAAATATACCCCTCAGTTATTAGTCAAGTGTGTGACCCCAGAGTAAAAAGTTTTGGTAGAACTTTCTGGCATTTAAAGAAAATGTAATAAATAAGGCAAGATCAAAAGTTTTTCCACTGCTTTACATTGACCAGACATTAAGCCTATAGTTTCAACCTTTAATAGATGGGACAGCTTTACATCTTTGAATGACACCTGTCAATGCTTCTTGTATCGTTTCTTCCCAGTGGTATATTAAATTTAATGCCATATTTATTACCTATTCTTGGAAACAACAGACATTGCAGCAGGCAGCTCATAAACATTTTTGTGCTAACATGCTTGTTTTTGAATTACAAAGACATGTTCAAAATCAATGTAAGTTTATGTTGGCAGCATCAAACCCTTCCCCTCCCCACCATATATCAACAGGAATTAACACAAGGGCTCTTTCTGTCCCTTTACTTCCAGACTATAGACACATTCCCTTAAACAGCTGATAAGATATTTGGCCCACACAAGCAGCTCCTTTTAGTTTACTTTAACATTCAGATACATATGTACAGGCCTGGTTTATAGGATAGGGCAGTGAGAGGATGGATGCCCTGGGCAATTTCTAGATGTTCTTATGAACAGGACTTATTTAAACATAAGCAGTGTTAAAGGATACCTTTTTTTTAGTTTTTATAGTTGTATTTTATGTTGTAAAATCACATCTTACAACTAATTAGATAGCAGACAGTCTGCAGGGACTGGGAGAAGAGTGAGAATTTCTAATTTAAATAAAATCTAATGGGTTCAGACTGTAAATTGCTCTTTGTTGCAATGCCATCACCGTCTTGCTTTATAAAACAAGGCCTACTTGTCTCAAACGCACATTTAAAGGTGCAGTATCATAGAAAAGCAATAAATTGGCTGGTACTAAATGAACAAATGGATCCAAATTAACGCATGGTATTGGTATTTTACAATGAGCACAGTAATTTATGCTGCGGACGTAAAATACTGCACAGTAGCGGTATTTTACCTCCACTGTAAGGGTGCCAAATAGCAATACCGTGGGTTTATAAATATGGCCCATACTCAATACAGACAGACCACTTTTTGCTATTAAACCATAGGCCTTTATCAAGTGAAGAAACATAAACACACAATTCTTCTGGTAGATTTGTTATATCCTCCATTTTAGGGAGGTTGCTCACATAAGTGTAAAAAAAAGTCAAAGAAATTATGCTACCAAGGGGCATATTTATAAGGGTAATGCAAAATTGTATGGTGTAAATATTTAACAAGGCCTTCAGTCATAAAGTACAGAATGTGGTACAAAATACCAGCACTGCACAGGAATTTGCTACCCAGCTCAATTGCCTTAGGTGTCCATTAAGTTTTTGTCTAACTGTGGGACTTTAAATATCATGTTGGAATTTGGCATGTTGTAAAAGTCCAAGAGACTGTAAAAACCTGTCATAACAGTAACAAAATATGGGGCATATTTATAAAGGCTCGCTATCACTAAATTGAGATACCTTTTCCAACTTTTTAAAATAGTGATCAGTATCTTAATTTACAAACCCAACCTGATTTTAAAATAGAAAGTTTTGCAAAATACCGAAAAGGCGTACTATTGGTCATAGATATCTATAGCAGTCTTTACCAACCACGTTGGATGTAAACAACATAGCTGTAAACTACCAATAACCTTTGAGAATATATATATATATAAACATATAAACTTCTAGTTAACTTTTCCTTCACAATACCTTTTTCTGACAATGCAACCATATTCCTGCCATCTACCAAGCAAGCCTTCTGCCACTTTTCTACTCTGCCCCCGGAGGCAACATGTTGAATTACTAACACCAATCTCCCCTGCAGGCCCTTTCAGCCCGATATTAGGGCTTTATTGCTAGTGTGTGTAGCGGTTTTCCAGAACGAGCACACACCTGCCGAACGTTCCCTTCGGCCGTTCGATCGTTCAGGGAAAACTGAAAATTTCCCTCGCCCATGCTAGACTCCCTATAGCGGAGTCTGCCACCGCCAAGGGAAACACACAGTCCCGGGCGTTCTCCCTATGGTGTGCATAGGGATAACGCTTGGGACTGTGTGTATGCAGATCTTTGAAAGATGGCAGACAGGATCTGTAGTGTGTGTACCCAGCTTTGACTCCTACTGTTAATTAAAATGCACTTCTTAAGTTGGGTACACAGATCTTTGAGAGATGACACAAAGATCAGGAAACACACAGTTCTGAGCGTTCTCCCTATACACAGCATATACACAGCATAGGGAGAATGTTCGGGACTGCAGGTTTCCCAGACCGAGGCCAACTCCCCTATACTTTAGTACAGGAAGATGAGGCCGATGGGAATGTTCGTTAGCCTCCAATCTGTCGGTAAATGCGCTAGGAATCACCATTTTATCATTACTGTGTGTACCCAGCTTTACTGTCCCTTTGGCTATTTATTTAAATTTTAGCAGTTTTCTTGGGTGAATGGGCTGTGGGCCCATGGAGATTCCCCTGTGGGCCAGTCCTACACTGTTCAAATCATGGCCTTGTTTTAACTTAAATAGGCTTTATACGTCTCTTATCAGTTATCAGCTGCTACCCTGTACAGTTTTCTATACCTACTGTCTGCAGGCTTCTGTCAACTGGTTGATGCCGTAGCTAACAAAACCCCAGATTAACAGCTCCCAGTGGAAACAGGAAAGCTACACAATGCTGACAATAGAAAAGGTGGGAAGCTGGGTATTAGTTACAGGACTGGGGGTGGGGTAACTCTGCCTCCCATCTAGTGCTAGAAACCTGTTCCCCCAGGCAAGCAAGAAGAGCAGTGACAAGACAGTTAATCAGTGGAAGACCACACAGCTAGAAACTGCTTTCACCCACAGCAAAATACAGACAATGCTGAGGCCAAGAGGTCAGGGTAATGCTGTAACACTGTTAACCTGTTCACTTCCTTTTATAGCCAATCCCCTTTAGTACAATAAGATCATTATTATACTGATCCCGCTATTAATAAGGTATGCAATAACCTGTTGGAATTTGTTGGATCTTTAAAAATCAAAAAATAAAGAGTTTCTAGTGAAATGATTTATGATTTTTCTTACTATCTTTAGTGTGTGGGTTTCCTCAGCTGAACCTTTAATCAAACTGTTCCATTATTAAGTCATTGGGATTAAAAGTTTGATAACAAATTGGAAACAACAAGCTAGAGATAATTGACTTGTTGTAGGCAGGGCAATGTTTATAGGACTGATGAAGTCACAACTTTAGACATTGCTAATTTGCAAAATCCCAATTGTCCCGATTTCTCCAGGACAGAAACAGTTTGGGTGGGTGGTCGTTCCAGGGTATGGTCGTGATGTTTGGGGGTGTGGCTGGGTGGTCCAGGTGTTAAGCTATTTGTCATCTATAGGTTCCACCCTCTCACGTTTCATCCCCCAGAAAAGTTGGGAGGTAGTGTCCATACATGAATTGTTTAAACAGATTTCTGAGGTAAAAGATACAGCTATCGGCAGTATTTGGGAATAATCAGTTTAATTCTACAGGGTTCTGGTAAGTTGGCGTAACTAAAAATCGCTAGGCCCCCAGAAAAACCATGATGGGGCCCCTATCCCTGCTTCATGTACAGTAGTTTTCTTAGAGGAGGCTGTATCTGTTATAGGAAAAATAAGGGCTTGAAAAAGGGCTCATTGCAAGCCCGAAACATGTCGCAATAAATTGAACAGTTTGCACTTTGAATTACTGTTTTGAGTCCCCTTCCTATTTGTTATATATGAGAGAAATCTATTGACTGCAGGGCTGGAGCAGTCGGAAGGTGTGGGCTCACTGGATACACCTGTAGAGTCGTGTGCAATACTTGCTGATTTGATAGGAAAAATAAAATGGGGGGCCCCCTGCGGTTGCATGGTCTGCTATCCTCGTAGTTACACTCCTGGTACTGGTGTTTACAGTTGGCTCACAAACCCAGATACAGACCCAGCAGATTTGAAGGGGGAGCATGATGCAGTGAACCTGATCTTAGCACAGTTCTGTGCAATGGATTTCTCAATTGTGTAAGAAAACAAAAAACAAGGGTATAAGTGCAACCAGGGTGCAGAAACCTCAGGGTTCCTCCCTTGGGAACATAAAAGTCCACAGAAACACATCAAACGAGGGTCGCACTCCAATAAAGCGTGATTCTTTTATTTGTGACCACACATCCACTCACAACGTTTCAGGGGTTGTTTGCTTCCTTCTTCAGGGGATCACCTGAAGAAGGGGGCAAACAACCCCCCGAAATATTGTGAGTGGATGTGTAGTCACAAATAAAAGAATCACGCTTTATTGGAGTGCGACCCTCGTTTGTATTGTTTCTTTGGGTTTCTCAATTGTGTACCTATTAAAAGGTGAATGCTGGAGGATAGGTGACCAATGTATGGAAAGCTTAAGAGGAACACATAGGGTTTCTGCCTACCAAGTGTTTTATCAGGCAAGTTTGTAAATCCATGCTGGTGCTGGCTGGTAAAACAATTTTAAAAATACCAGTTACTTTTTATCTAATGCCCAGTCCCGAGCCCTACCCACATACATGCCTCCCAGGCAGGTATTTTTGACCTGGCAAGTAGCAACCCTAGAGACACAGGCACTGATTGCAACTGATATTTTATGGCCATGTCTGCCTGGGGGACAATCCTGGTCTACCAATGGTTTCTTTCAGGTGTAAGACTAGGTACACACTCATGGAAATAGCATTGGTCGCAGCAAAAGTTCACCGCAAAGCAGATTGTGCATTCCATTGGATACGATTGTTTGTGCTTTACCCACAGATTTGGATGAAAGAATAACTGACATTGGTCGGCAGCAGCCAGAGAAATACCAATGATATTTTTGGCCCAAACAGAAAACGAACATTATCATGTTTATTACCTTTACCGACTACTGTCTAGCTAATTGGTGCTAGGCAACCCTTACTTTTTTTATAAAAGTGCAATAAATTGCTGCATTTTCATTTTTAACATTTTAATTTAAAGCCTTTGAATATGTATTTTTAACCATAAATCCCTAATTATGTGGGCCCTGCATTCCATGTGGCCAACTAATAGTGGTGTAGCTAATGTCTCTGTACAGTGCTGCAGGTTAGGTCTGGTTATTTCTAAATAAAAGAATCACAATAATGAATGCAGCACATTGTGGGCACCTCTGGCAGACAGACACAGTATTTTGTGGCAAATAACTGGCCATTTGCATTGCTCCAGTGTCTCTGTAGAGGTGAGGGGTTAATGGTTTTGTGTTCAGACAAAGGCTGGTGACATGATGAGTCTGTCTCTCTTCAGGCTGCCTGGGTGGGCTGCGGGACATTGT
Source organism: Hymenochirus boettgeri (assembly GCA_019447015.1). NCBI lineage: Eukaryota > Metazoa > Chordata > Amphibia > Anura > Pipidae > Hymenochirus > Hymenochirus boettgeri. The sequence continues at coordinate 157,466,451 of CM033472.1, forward strand.
TCTGCTAAAAGCGCTTTTCTCCCCACCCTGTGGATTATTACAAGTTCACTCTATCACCACCAGAGAGCTGCAGAACCCTTTTTGGAGTATGCTGACGTATCTTTCTGGGTGGCCTGGCTCTGAGTGTTTACTGCTATCAGATGATGTGGACTGTTAAAGCAAGGCCCAAATGCGTGTTTTCTGAATCTGTCATCAACACGTCAGTCTGGGGCAAAGAATCTTGCTGCTTTGTGTACATTCTATTATCAGATGATAGAAATACTTACTATAGGAAGAGGGGAGGGATATCCTGGCATCATTTATGTCTGTTCTACCACAAATTAAGCTCAAATTGTTCACAGCACGCTAATGAGCATGCATTACAAACAGGCAAATTTACTTCATTTGATGCCGGAGGGGATATGGCTGGACCCTGGAGATGGGTTTTTCAAAGGAGCAAATTGAAAACGTTTTCATTTAAAATTATTTTGCAGTAAGGAGTTAAAGTGCTTTATGTTTTCTTGTTCCACTAGCCTAGGTTCATGGTATCTAAAGGTTCGTACACACGCTCAATATGCACCTGAGCCACGACCCCCGACACCGACGGCTGTTTGTTGATCGTCCTGGTGGATTGACTAACGCCCCCCCGACCGAACGCATACAGGCAGATGATTCTCGTGTGGCCATTGGTGTTGGGGGGGCGTGGCTCGGGACGCACACCGTGCGTGTGTACAACCCTTAAGCTGGGTACACACGATGAGATATTTCGGTCCGATCGACCGATAGTTCAGTGTATCGGTCGATCGGACCGAAATTATCGCATCTGAATGTGCCCATGTCCGATCGACCGTTCGTCCAAATCGGACGAAAGGACGATCGGACAGGGTGGAAAATCTTGTCGCGACCGACAGTCCTTCCTCCTGGCCGACCGTTCGAAAGTATCGAACGGTCAGGAGGAATAATCGCTAGGTGTGTACCTAGCTTAAAAGCTAGGAAAGCAATCTGGGGGAACAAAGCATTATAGGAGTTTAGTATGATCGGACTCCCACAATCCAATCATGTTATGGTGGTAGATTCTAGTAACAGCAACTAAAGTGCACAAATTGAGGTGGGTTGGCAGCTGCACTTTTTCTTACTTTTGTGTGGATTGGACCATCTTGCATCAGATAAGGGGGTCCAACATAAAACTTTCTGGAATTTACCAAATATTTATTTCTACTGTACTCCTTTATTTCTTTTTTCCAAGTGTAAAATTACCATACCACACCTTTACCGTCATTGCACAATACAAATAATTTCAAAATCTTATGGTAAGATATGGAGCAAATTTGAGAGACTCAAATCATTTGTGGACCCGAAACTTACTTAGGCTTATGCTGGCCATACACTTATAAGTCATTGATAGGCTTATAGAATGGTTGGGTTGTCATTCCATCTTTTGTCTAAAAACCCCAGCAGTTTACCTCCTGATTAACATGCACTGCTCTGCATGTCTCACGTGGAAACGAATTTCAAATTGCGATCGGGGGCACACTAGTGTGGCCGAGCCCTTACAGTCCATATAAGGCAAGCAAGCATGTTACAGAGGTCAGGAGGTGTAACCACATGTTGCACATACACACAGTTATCCAGTTATTCAGGCAGTTACATTTAATGGGATTTTACAGTTTATTGGTGTTTATGATGGTATGTTTTCCTGAAGAAAGTCCTGGCCACCCATTCAACATTCTCACATTCCCTTAAACAGGTAAGGTACATTATTGAGAATGAATTGCATTGCATAGAGCTGTTAGCTGTCAGGTTCACTTCATTATTGTTCACCAGCAGCACTGCACTAGGCTGTTTCTATAGGTGTAGTGAGGCCACACTACAGCGGAAATGTACTGTCCGCTTGCCTTGTGATCCACGCAATATTGTGTTACCGGAGTGTATGCCACACTGCACCACAAACACGATCGCACACGCAATCGCATGCTTTTTGCGCATGCGATTTCTTCCTTTGAGATATGAAATTGCATGCGAATGCGCTTTAAAATGATCGCATGCGTTTTCGTATCGCAAACAGAATCGTAGTCACATACGTTGCCGCGATTGCTGTTATAAAAAAATCGCAATCGAAAAAATAAAAGACGTGACAGTGTGGCCTAGGCCTTAATACAAAGTGCATGAAAAAAGTTGATACAAGAGAATACAAGCCAAAACACAATAATAGACCGGCCTTAAGGCTGAGGCCACACTACAACACTGTGCGTTTCTGTGTGCTTTTGCCATCTGCTTGTGTCCGCTTGTAAAAGCTTTTACATGTGTTTGCACTTGCTTTTTGCAGGGGTTTATGGGTAAAAAGAAAATCATGTCATATTGATTGTGTCTGCTTCTGTCTGCCTTTTTTTGTGCTTTCATAAGTGTGATTTTGACAAAAACGGACCAAAAATGGTTATCAAATGCAATAGAAAATTGCAATGAATTGTAGTGCACACAGTGGGGCCTACTTCCCATGATTTACATTATAAATAAAATGTCATTGTGGATCGCAAATTGCAAACAGATCTCAAAATGCGTAAACGCAAGAAGTAGTTGGAGTATATGTGAAGGTAACCTTTCACATTCCAAGATGCGATCCTCCATCTTGGAATTTATTAACCCTTGGGGTAAGAGGGTCTGCACCTATACTGCATCTATATGAGCCCCTTTCTTCTAAACCTGTATTGTCTTTACAATTTCCAAGTGGGATCTGATAAGCATAAAAAGTTCTCTTAATCAAAGTCTCACTCTCTGAATTCTAACCAGAGATAAAACCGTTAGACGTCCTCCAGCCATTTCCAACCCCCTCCTTTTCAAACCACTGTTAACATGCTGTAACATGTATGAAAACACATATCCGTTATAATGGGTTTTGTAAGCATATTTGGGCATTTTTATAAATGATTAATTTTTTTTTTCACTGGTAATTTCAAAAAACATAACTTGTCCCTTCACTTTTTATACAAAGTCTCACGACTTTTATTGGTGCCTGTTGGTCTCTGCAACTTTCTGCAGCTGTGTTATCACAACACACTAGTGGGAACAGGACACATTGGGCTATATTTATAAAGGCTTTTTAGCAATACCGCACCTTTAAAGATCGGTTTAATGACCGTAAACTAACTAACGATCGTAAACTAATTCGGAAATCTATGCTAACGTAATCATAGATTTACAGTCTCCATAGAATACCATTGCGATAGTTTACTACCGTATGGTAATCTACAACCAAATGGAGAATACTCTTTAAGATTGGACTGTTGACTTTCAAATCACTGCACAATCTAGGCCCTGGATACATGAAGGACTTGCTGAAGCTGCACCACACCTCTCACAACCTCAAATCAGCAGGTTCCATAAACTTGGTTACTCCCAGAGTGCACCTCAAAACCTTTGGAGACAGAGCTTTCTGTCAGGCTGCCCCTACCCTTTGGAACTCCCTAGCACACCCAGTAATGACAGCCTCTTCCCTGTAGTTATTCAAATCCAGACTGAAAAGCCACTTGTTTAGCCTGGCATTTCCGGATTTATAGAGTTCTTCCTCTATACCACAATTTACCAATCAACCAATTATTGGTCTGAGCCAAGCTTACAGCGCTTTGAGTCCTACGGGAGAAAAGCGCTTTACAAATGTTATTTGTTGTTGTATTTGTTGTTGTTAATTAACGAACGTTACCTTGTTTTTATTAAACTTGAACACTGGGTGGCACTAGAATGGATTTATTTTTAGGGTATAAATTTCCTTTGTTCCGTCGCTTCTACTCTTCTGCTTTTTCCGATGGTGAAAGCAGCAAAAGGGGCCAGTCCATCAGCCGCTCAGAATTGGGAAAAGCAACAGAAGGCCGGCGATGGAACAAAGGCGGTACGTATACATTCTGAATTGGGGTTTGGTCTAGGTTATCGGCCTTATAAAAATTCAAAATACCGGTGAAATATCCTTATCCGGCTTCTGGCTGCCTGCCATCACCACTCACTGTTGGCATACTTGTATGTACCAGTCACTGTGGACACTGGTGGCGTAATATCCTTATATTACACTTTAAGGGGCGCATTATCCCTTATATAATATATTCCTAATGTCCTATTATACAGAAAAATCAGCATCTCTTTTCTTGTCAATCTGTAACAGGAATAGGCAACCAATAGAATCTCCAGATGTTTACAAAACTACAACTCTCAGCATTCCCCTACTAGAACTATAGCCAATGAATGCTGGGAGTTATAGTTTTCAAATAACTATGTCCTGCAGAATATACATTCGAATATCCATCCACCCAGGTACCATAAAAGTGGAAAGATGAGCAGTTTATATGCGGGGACATAAGATATATAATACATCTACATCCCAGTCAGTCATCCCAGTAAATCTTTTCCATTTATTAAGTATTTGTATAACTTGTCCTTGTGCTATGATTTATATAGAATATATCTAGAAGATAAACTTTAAACTGTTTGGAATAATACCTGCAATAAGGACAGCATGGAAAGAAAACCCATTGATATATATTCAGCTGTCTGTCACATTACTGGGCAGCAACAAGATCCCATTCACTGCGTTCCATTGCAGGAATCGCAGCGCAAGCGAAGGTAACTCACGAGAAACACGCTTTTACCGAGTGTTGCCGTCCGGCTTAGTGTGGCTTCAGCCAAAGGATACTTTCAGATGAATGGCAAATGGCTTTACCTGAGCATTTCCCTGACGGTTGCCAATGGAAAAACGTTACATGTATTGTTTCTTTATTAGCAAACACCTGGAACTGCTCATGTTTACCGTTTGTGTGAAAGTAGCCATAGAAGATGGGAGCTACAGTTCACTTTTTGCATCTAGATATCTTTGCCCTTTATCTGCCATAGTGTGGTTGAGTGTAAGGTACTGTGCACATGGCGCATTGTCTTGTATTCATAACAAAGTTTATAACTGTATTGTTACAGTTATAAACTTTGAGCCATATTTCTAACTGCGCATTATCGGTAAATTATGGCAGGCCGCGATTGTTCATTTATGACAAATGTTCAATAATTTACGAAGTTCAGTCTTGAATACCAAACGGTATAGATTTACGATTGTAGATTTACGGTCATTTTAAATAAATATGGGGACTTTTGCTTTGGAATTGGCAATGTATCAGCTATTTTGTAAATCTATGTTTCTGTGCTGCTTGAGTGTCCCTTATTGTTTGTTTTTTTTCCGCCACCCTGAGCAACAGTAAAAGACATAGGGTAGGTCGTAGTCACTCTAGTAGGTAAGAGAGTAGTCCGGACGAGCCCCTAAAATGTATAAAAAAATTGTATCATTATCAAAAAGTGATAATGATTAGGGATGTACTTTGGGTTCTAATAGAACCCAGTTTCGAATCGAATCCGGCGGTTATGAAGTCTCAACGAAACTTTCGGGAACTCCCGGATTTTTCGAAACTCGAATTTTCCGAGTTTTCGATTTTTATCGAAAATTCGATAATTATCGAAATTGAAAGTAGATGATTATCGAAATCGAAAGTAGATGATTATCGCAAAATCGAAAGTAGATGATTTCGGTAACCCTCAAATGTATGTGCCGATTTCACCAACCCTCGAATGTACAAGCTGATTTCGGTAACCCTCGTATTTGTGATATCGGTAACCCTCGAAAGTAATGTTCGATTTCGGTAACCCTCGAAAATAGCCCGCGAAAGCTCGAAAACAGCCCGATTGTGAGGAAAGATAGATTTTAAATGAATTTTACTTATATTTACGGGTTCCCCAGACCATTCTCCAGGTCCCTGTGTTATTTACAGTAACCTACTATTACTATTTCACCCTTCAAATTGATAGAAACTTTCGAATTTTTTTCTCCCATAGACTTCTATGGGTCCGTTTTCGAAATTTCGAATTTAACTGTAAATTCGAAAATTCGAAAACGGGACGAAACTCATCAGTTTCGAACATCTCTAATAATGATGGGTACTTTTCTTTGCAACTACAGGTGGCATACTTTTGCAGTCACTGTTCCCAGTTACTTGCAGGTGATACTGTTGTCCTTATGCTGGCAAATGCTTTAGTTGGGGTCCCTTGATAACTGTATTTTGCAGACCAGGTAAAGGATTTATAAATTGGGAAATGTGATTTTATTTAAATTGCCCATTACTGGAAACGATACCATTTTTCTTAATGATCTGTCCCCTATTTCTTTAGATATCCAGTCTAAAACATCTTACATTTCAGTGCCTTTGTATAATAAACTCTTCTGTTATGTATAGTTTTGCATAAGCTAGAATGGTGACAGTTGGTACGAGAACTTCATGGTGGGAAATTCCGACTCCAAATGCTGCCTCATAGGGATTACTGATCATGCTTGCCCTTACAGAGAATCAGATAGTCTGGAAGGGGACTGGGGTCTGGGGGACCGAGCAACTTAGCTTGAGCAAAACAAGTAGTGGATTAAAGTCATGCAGCAACACAAACACATCCGATTAAGTGCTGCTTACATGTATTCATTTATAGATTGAAATGAGGCAAAGTCAGAACTAAACTTTTTAAAATGCAAAATGAAAGCTTTTCTCCCCAGAACACCTATACATTGTAAGATTCTTCTCTAGTAAGTTGCATTTATGCACAGGAGAGAAATAGATTCTGTAACTGAAGGTGCGTACACACGTATGATGTGTCGTGGTCAGGAGTCTTGGATCGGTGCACATGCATCGTACGTGTGTACGAACCTTAAGAAGGCTTCCATGTTGTTGCCAGAACAACTCACAGCCCATGGAGAGTCTGCACCTATTGCAATACCCCCTGACCCCAGTATTTACTGTCTCTGTGAGTATTTTCTATACAGATGTCTCCACACCAATATGGAAGTATCTGATAAATTTATTTTAAAGCCAGTGTGAAATGCATACAGACTTTTTGGGGACATAAAAAATATTCAAATGATTTTAATAAAAAAAAATTTAAAATTTTTGTTTCTAGCAAAAGATAAAGCTTCTAAATGTACCTGTATTCTTTGAATATGCTATGGTGGCTTACCTGCTAACGCACTTGTTTTAGAAACACACAGCCCACCAAAGTACACAAAAGAAAGTACTATATAATTTTTAGAGATAGGTGCATTTAAATATGTTTACATACAAATTGTTTGCAATTCGTGATCTGTGTCAGGGACATAAAGGTCAGGGACATCTCTGTGTCTGGCTGTCAGCTTCTAGGAAGCAAGGCTGCAGCTTCCTTGTTTTGATTCTTTGAGCACTGCAGAGCATGTGAAGTGCACTGCAAAACTTAGCCCAGCTAAAGTGGATTATGGGAGCTGACCCCTAATACCCACATGTCAATTTCATAATTCACTCAGCAGCCATAGTCAAGGGAGAGGTGAGACACAGCTTGTTGTATGTTTATGAATGTGCTCTGTCTATTGGGACTATATTGTCTGAAGACTTAAGTTCCTCTTTAAAAAGTCATTAGTGTATGTCAAACTGTATTAAATTATAATCCAAAAGTATCTTCAACTGGAGCAGGAAGATCTGTGTAGCGTCCAACAGGTGCAGGAAAATCTGTGTTACTCCCTAAATATTTGGCCTATACCTTAAGCCATAAATATGTGGTACCAAACCAGAGTCCGAAGCAAATATCCCACAACTCAGTAACAGTTGGGTCAGGCAGTTACAGAGTTAAAGATTTAGGCTTTGTTCACACTAGATGGGTTTTATTGGATCTGTTGTAGCCATGGGAAAAAAGCAAGAACATCAATTTCACATAGGAATGCCTATATACAGCCGTCAGTCTATAACCACTGTATCTACCTTTCTAGAGTTTTATATTGTAACAGAGTTTACACTTCTAAAATTAAAATCTGCATTTTGCATACCAAATTGTTAATGTATATGCTCCTCACTGAATGGCCTTGGTTGGCAACTTTTCACCACGACCAACTGTTCACCAGTGTTTGGCTGGGAGGAATCACTGTCAAGGCAAAATTAGTCATAGCCGCCTGCAAGTACACCATCCAATTTTTTTTGGCTGACTGACCGATACACGATAATATAATGGATGGTGTGTACCCAGCCCTAGAATGGGTAGTAATAAAGCTGACATAGGAACCAGGTTTTGTCCTCGTGCAAAACTATTGTTATTTTTTGTCAATCAATCAACATAGTCCTACAATTAGAAACCAGATGTCCAGTGTTCTCTACAATCTACTCCAGGATACTCTGCATAAAGATAAGGCAAAGACTTCACACCTTGTAACAAAACGGGCAGTAAAACCCTTTTGGCTGCTCACATTCCTGGAAGGCCAAGGTGTTCTAACACATTCCAGAAAAGTCAGACGGTGGCAGTTATAGATATACCACCTTTTGTAGAGTGTTGCATTCATTTCTGAAAGCGGATGTTTATTATACCCTATTTCAAGGTGGTGGAAACCCTCTGAACTAACCAAGAGCTTACTTTCAGGATGAATAAATGCTTGCAGTTATCCCCTTGTTTGTATACTCTGTATTTTATAATGTACAGCGCTGCGTACCCATGTGGCACTTTATAAATAAAATTATACATACATTTATGTATGTTTTGATCCCCCCTATTTATGATTATGCCCTCACTTTGCAGGCTGTGTGGCTTGAGTATGATTAATTACTGCATATTTTCAAACAGCTTTGGAGATAATTATGTAAAAAAAAGTCTTATTTCATGTATATACGCCATGTAATGTTTCCAAAAGATATTATCTATAATTCTGTCCAGGTTGCTGAAGTTCCACCAGGAAATACTGGGTTTGGGGCCCACCACAAAATGTTCATTCAGGTACTTACTCAACATTCCTTCTTCTCTTTCTTTCCCCACTCATTTCTAGATGGCAGTCTCTTCTCTTGCTTGGCACTTTTACTTTAGATTTTAGCCACCCTCTCTGCTTTCCTGAATGACCGAGGTCCCTACGAATGAGCTCATTGATGGTTTCCCCATTTACCTAGTGGACAGATTCCCCTGAAGCCAAGTAAGTCTTTTCCCCGGAATATAACATACCGTAATACAATTTATACACACACGCACACACAAACATTATAAATATGCAACAGATGGATGAAAAAAGAGACATAGCACAAAGCAGGTATCTTTATATATAATATATATTTATATATATATATATATTTTACTTTACTCTTTAAAAATAAATTTCAGTTGAATGGCTAACTCCTGTACAAACTACAAAAATAAAACTTTGTTCTTTTCATATAAATAATTTATAGCACAGTGACACTTTGAACCAAGCTTCAGTCCACAAAAAAAAGACACAAAGACAGACACACCCACTCAGTGGCGGAAAGGCTTGCAGAACATTGCAACGCAATCTTAAAGATACGTAGCATTGTTGCAGCTGGCCTCTGGCAGCAGCTGAAGGGTTAATTAATATATATATTTATATTTATCATGTTAGAGAAGCTGCCATTTCCATCAGAAAAATAATATACAACACACTAATAATAATTATATAATATTAATAAAATAAGTGAGCAATATTGTGAGTCCCTGCATAGGGACAATAATATAAATGTCCTTGTGGGACATGGGATACAAGGGTTAACATTTCACAGCTAATATAGGGGGTGTGGGGAACATTAAACACTTCAGTGCTATGGGGGGTGGGGATGGGTGGGTTCTGGCAGTGTTAGCACTGGAAGGATTAACTAGATCTACCATATATTGACAGATGGCTTACAGCAGGCACAGGCAACCTTTAGGGAACTCAAAGTCTCTTCTTCAAATTCCCTGCCCCCCTGGTGCACTAATGATTACCTATGCCTGGTTTCTAGTGCTACAAAATAAAGTTGTTAACTGGACAAACACCAGGAGCAAACAATTCCATTATATTTTCTTATTATTTTGAATATGTCGTTTCCAGTCTTTGATTAAAGATCTAACAGACTCCAAAACATCTGGAGTCCATCTATAAAGGTAGCCATACACAGGACAATGGTTTTCTGATCGGAAGAAACAATCGTTATTCCCGACCTTCTGTAGATTTCTATTTGAAAACTACAGAAGGTTTTGGAAGATGGAAAAATGCCTTTGATATGCCAATCAATTTGATTGAAATATCGATGCCATGTTACATTTGATTACATTACAAATCAACAGAGGACAAATCTTTTTACCCTGGGAAATGTTTACATTCAAAAACTGGTTCCAAAGAATAATGTACAGTACAAATGATTACAGAAGGCTAAAGATGGGATGTGTACGACTTGCATAGATGTGTTATAATGGAGGGACAAGAGAAGACCAAATGGACATGTTTATCAACTGCTCTACAAATCCTCCGACCATTGATACAGATAATAGTAATTTGGTTGGTGTATTTTGTAGGCTTTGCTACAGCATCTCCTTCCGGTTTCCCATCACAGACACTGCATTTTTATGATACGCAAAGCAAAAAGGAATTTTTCAGCCTTTGTTATCAGCTAAAACCATATTGCCTTAACACGAAAGGGTATTTTGTAACACTTTTATATATTTCTGCACAGAATGAAGCCCTTCTTGAAAATTCACAGGCAATTAATGTTCTACAGAAGAAAAGGTGTAAATAAGAAATAGAAACTGAGTTCCCTATATTTTTCCTTTCTTTTTATGAAGAGCAATACGACCTAAAACAGTGATGTCAAACCATGGCACTCCAGAAGTTTTTAGAAACTACAACTCCCAGCATGCCTCGATGTTTCCAAACATCTAGAGTGCCAAGGTTCGATATCACTGACCTAAATTATCTATTGTTAATTAGATAACATATGTGTAAATGTTACAAAATCCCCTAACATACAAACACAGATGCGATTTTAACTTTTGGGATGTGTAGTTCCAAAAATATAATTGTAGAGTTGCAAGTTGCCCATGTCTGACCTACACAGATAGCAGCAAAACAATTGAAGATGTGATGCAGGATAAGAGTTAAACAGAGAATGTACAGTATGTGTTTACACAACATTATGTAACCCAGTTGCCCTTTCTTTACAGTACAAGGTCATCAGCTTATTAAATAGTCATATTTTTTTTTTTCATTTACATTTTTATAACAAAATATATTCATTCAGTCTCTAATACTTAGATTTGTTTTGTCTTATTAACAATATTACAATTAGTATTCAGGATTTTCTTCTTCCTATAGACGGCGGTTTTCGTTGAAGACTCTACTCAAGGATGCAACATATACGTTCTACTCTTTCCGTTAAACAGCTTTCTTTTTCTTGAGATTTTAACTACAAAGAAAAGGGGGAAAAAATGTTACCAACATTGCTGGACAGTTTCCTGTTTTCCATATAACTTTCATGGACTGATAATCCCTTTGCTAATGGGAAGTCTGCAATTCTAGCAGCAAAGGGATTAGAGAGATATTTACATTTGCATGGAAAGTCTCTCTCCCATACTATCCTTCAGTCACATTTGGAACTGGGCTAGTTATGTTGGTTTCACTGCCACCAGAAAGCTTTAGCTTAAGTAAATACATTCTGTTCAATGTGAAAGAATATCTGTGCCTTTGCATAATGTAGGATACTTAAGGGTTGATGCAAAGCTTTGCCAGACCTATTAATTTGCAGCAATAAATCAGATGTTAGATTGTGACTGGATTATTGCAAGTAAACCACATCTGATTGGTTGCTGCAGATATATAGCACAGGCAAACTTTTGCACCTTTTATTACATATAAAGCCTGAAGCTGGCTACACATGGTCAGATTCTTCCTTCAGACTGACAGGTTGGCCAGGACAAAGGACTTATGGTAAAAAGAATTCATCTGCAAAACTAACATTAAAGGGACACTAAACCCCACAAATTACACTTGCATAATCAAAAGTATAATTGCAATGGAGATAGGGGCACTTGCTCCTGTCTCCCGTATTGGCCCCTAAGCTGAAAACTCACTACTTACCAAATCATAATCCTGTGGCGCTGCTGTGTTTCTCCTGTCATCCATTCCCTCCTCGTGCACCAACCCGCCTATGTCTAAAGCCTCATACACATATGCGATCTGTGTATGCACAGCCAATCATGCCATGTATGGGCACTTTGTCAGCCAAAACGGCCGTACAGTCGGGGCTCGTTGCTGATCTGCCTGGCAGATCATCAATGAGCCCCGAGTTGGGGGAGAGTTGGAAGGAGAGACACAGCAATTGCAGGATTATGATTTGGTAAGTAGTGAGCTCCCAGCTTAGGGGCCAATACGGGAGACAGGAGCAAATGCCCCTATCTCTATTACAGGGTATCTCCACTGAAAAACTAAAGTTGCGCCAATTATTTTTATTGAAGAATGGGAGGTAAAGGAGCTGTGTCTTACCTCCCGTTCTTAAATAAAACAATCAGGAGCCAGGAGAGAAGGTAAGCTACTTACCCGATCGCTCGCTCCCCCGGCGCATAGACTGACCGGTCCCGACAGACTCAGACACATCTCCTTTACCTCCCGTTCTTCAATAAAACTAAGTGGCCCAACTTTAGTTTTTCAGAGGAGATACCCTTTAAAATGATACTGATACTGATTCAGGAAGGGATTTATCCTCCACAGTGGGAACACAGTGATTTACATTTCCCCCTAAGATTCCAGTCTGTTTTTACAGTAGACATCTCATAAAAGGCCATATTCTGAAGTATATGAAGAAATAAAAGCTACATTACAACAACTTTTACATTTAACAATTTAAAAGGTACACTAACCTGCTATAAATTACTCATCACTCTGTGTACTTAAAATGTATTTGTATGTAATATGTATGACCTTGTATATGTTTAACACTTGTATCTAATGTATTATAAAGTATCTATTGTACAGAATAGGTTGGTGCTTTATAAATCCATAATGATAATAATAATAATCTCTTTTTGTTTTACTCATGTAAGGTGTCTAAAAGATCTTCTACAGCACAACAAACTTGTGGTTGGAGTGTTTTCGGTTGATCGATGAAACAATCTACTTCCTCTCTTCTTAGCAGAACTGTCTGACTGCTTCCTAAAGTCAAATAATTGTCCCACACTGTCCACAAAGTCCTATATCTATTACTGTCAGGAGGTATATCTACTACTGTATGGTCACAACATCATATAAATATAAATGAACCATGCATGCATTGATTAGCCTACATACAGGGTTATTCAATAAAAGTTCTTATCGTTTAAAATGGTGCTAATTTTGCCCCAACCAATCAGATGTTAGCTTTCAAATGTTAAATAAGATCTGATTGGTTTGGGGCAAAATTAGCACCATTTTAAACGACAAGAACTTTTATTGAATCTCTCTGATAGTCGCATAATACCGGTAGTATAGTTTAAATAAACACATGTGCATATATTTTTACCCTACCAACCAAAATTTTACAGGGGAAAATAATGCCAGTAACTTTTATTATTCTCATCCAATGAACCTGCAATGAACCTAAAGAACAGTGCTTTATTAGGATAATGAGGTACCAACCTAGTGTCGAACAGATGTGTCCTCTTGTCTTCTGTCCTGCTCAAGGTCTTCCAGCTCAAAGACCTCAGGCTGTCTGACTCTCTGTTTAGACCATTCTGGCCTGTTTACCACATAGTCAATATTATTGTCCTCATAACTTTCATGGGGATATCTGTGTACAGTCCCAGGTAGGTTAGGGTGCACAGCGACTGTAACAGAAGCTGTAGCTGTCACTGTGGTGATAGAACCATTGAGCCCTGACATTTTAGCACAGTATGCTGGAGGTGCAGTCCTATGGCCTTGAGGCTTTGTACTGTGCTGAGCCCCAAAGCTGGGGGGCCGGTTAGTCCTTGTAGACCCAAGTGAAGTAAGCAGCTGCTGTTGCCGCATCCTGGGGCCTTTAGGCTCCTGAAAGTCTTTCTGCACTTGGCAAGTTCTATGGGATATGTTTTTGCCAGGAGGTGTGTCACTGTTATTGAAGTCCTGATTGTCCTTCTTGCCCGATACATCCTGGCTTCCTTTGCAAGGTTTGACCAACTACAAAAAAGAGTAAGTTATTAGACCCACAGTATGTAAAAGCATATCTAATTAAAAAGAATACCGGTAAGTGTAGTATGTTGTGGCAGCTATTTAAATAAAAATACAAGGAGAATGGTTATCATTACAAAATATTGCTTTTATCCTAGAAAATCTATTTTTAAGGAGTGAGAACACAATTAACTGCCCATCGCAGAGCAGTCATATGATGCTGCATTGTAATTCAACAGCTGTTGGAATATAAAAATCAAATATATTGCTAAATGTTTATATGGAAAGGAAAATCTTTTGATCAAGTCATCATTTTGTTCTTTTCACAAGGACTGCAACTTTCACAAAACAAGATGACTGACAGCTTACCATTATTTTTGGATATGTGGGGTCCTTGCTCGCTTCCAAAAGAATGTGAGGTGGTTTAGGAGGAATAATATAAGCACTGCGTTCATAAAGCTGTGGGTCATCTTCCTCCAATCCAGATGTGGTGGTGGTCTCAGAGTAGTATTCCGAAGAATCTTCAGGATCGCTGAATCCCCCTCGACCATTTGCTTTATGGCCCATGTAAAAGGCATGATGGTTTAGATGTGGAGGTAGAGGTTCAGGTGAGGGGGAGGGAGTTGGAAGACGGCTACTATTATCTGCTGGAGTGACCTACCAGAATGAAAGATGAAAGATTTTTAAAAAATGACCTGTGAAACTTAAAGCATCAAACACCAACCTACGCACCTATCTATAAGATTTGATATGATATTAATTATGTAGTATTGGGTAGAATTGCAAATAAAGACTGGTGGTGCATTGAGGATATCTGAATTGAATTGTGACACATGTTCAGTTATTTTGTCCTGTCATTTCTGATCCTAATTTTATTCACCCACACATACATTAAATGGTTATGAAACCCATTTCATTCTTCATAATTTAATTTAAAAAATCAAATCTTCAATTGTCAGGGAGACAAAAGCACTTGCTCTCATATTAAATTCTAAACTGAGATCTCTGTAATTACCTCTCCCCCATCCTAATGCTACTAACCCCCCCCCCCCCCTCCGGCTTCCCCCCTCACTTTACTGCTGTGAGCATGCGTGCCTTGAGAGGAGGGAGGAGAGCTGGGAGAAGAGAGAGAGCAGCCAGCAGGATCGGGGAGAGGTAAGTTAAAATGCAAGTACTTGCTCTTGCCGTGCTCCTGTTTCCCTGACAATTAAAGATTTGATTAAAACTGGGTAATTTTGGGTTTCATGGCACTTCAACTATCATATGTTGGCAATTCAATATGATGGGGAAAAATATGTGTGGTTAGCACGGGTGGCAAGAGCCATATAACTTACCTCAGCAGGGGGTCCAATTAGGGAAAGCAAGACAGGAAGGAGCACAAGTCCATTGAGCAAACCCAAAATTGTAAGAATAGTCAGTACTGCAAAGAAATACCTAAAAGAAACAAGACATTGGAGTTACCATACAATCCAAGATGTTAGGCATTTCTGTGTACACATTTTTTGTGCCAATCAAACCACATACATTTTTAAAGTCTATCAATGTTCTTCTGCCAAATTATACAAATCCATTGTTTGAAAATTGTGGAATGTGACAGTTATTAGCCGAGAATGTATAGGGCAAGTAGTAATGAAGGGGGTATGGGAGAACACCCTCAATATTATTTTGGCTGATTAACATGGCTTCAGGTTGGAGTATGGGAGTCTACTCCCTTGGGGACTTTCTGTCTGTCAGTGCTAGTGCCACTGTTTCCTGCACTTTCCCTTCCCTCCCCCTTTCCATCCATTAGAACCTATTCTAACCCACAGGAGGGGGGAGGGGGTGATTATTTAGACAGAGGGAAAGAAGTCAATGAAAAAAAGAGTAAAAAGAGAAAAGCATCCTTGGCAAAGTTTTAACACAGGAGAACTGATGTAAGCAAAACTTGCTCTTGTCACCTGTTTGAATGTCAAAAATATAGCCTGACCAAAAATTGCCTAAAATGTTAATTACTTAAGCATAAAAAAAGGGTTAAATCTAGAAGTTCCCTGGGATATGGCCAAGCTTCTGTAATGCACGCTGGCATCACACCCAGTCTGCATGCCCAACTTCATTCTGACACATTCTTACATAATGCAAAGGGTTAACTAAGTGCCAAGCTGTGAATCAGTATCATGCTTAGAAGTGGGATTTAATGTTTATGTTGGGCCCTGTAATCTCTCCCATTGAGTGTTTAGTTTAGGTGGGGGTAATGCTAAGACCTATGGGGTGGGGGGCTGGTGTCAGGTCTCTGAACTAGTTCAGCTGTTTATACCAAATTCTGAACAGAAAGACTGTTTACATGAGGGATAGTTCTGCTATTTCCTGATCAGCCAAGGCTTGCCTCCCCCCCCCCCCTCCCTCCTCCTCTAAACAAGACCTCCCAGGTTGAAAGGAATGGGCTTGGATGAGATTCAGCAACTGTGTCTTTTAAACAGCACATAAACTATCATCTCTCGCCAGCTCGGTTCTCGACCTAGAATCACTCAAAGAGCTAACTACGTCAAACTCATCTGAATTTTTGAGCTTTTAAATATTTGCTTTAACCATTTCACCGTGAAAAGAATCTAGATTGAATAAACTTAATGTTAATTCCCATGAGAAGTTGATGACTGTTTTTTTTAAAAATACTTTTGTGGCACTAAAGGAGACAGCCACTCTTTACAAGGGATTTGGTGCCCTTTATGAGTTAGGCCTGTAATAATATTACAAGATATTCATGGGGTGAGCTACTGATGAACATTTTTAAAAAGCAGAGCTGCCAAATATAAAATTATAAACCCCAAGACTTTTCATCGAACCGTATGAAACTCATGCCAAGGAAAGCAGAACAGGATTGCATGGCCACCTAGGATGGTTTGGCTTCTCAGAACAATGGGAATGAATAAGCCATTTTATATCCCTGTCCTACAAGATATTGGTAGCCTGGTTGTAAAACGTAATATGAATCAGGATGGAAGAATAATGCTAAATCATGTTTAAAGGTAAGTTATTCCATTAATACTGGGACACCACACATTTTTAAGAATAAGTGACATAAATAATAGATTCCACGCATTGTTTTACATAGAAATACCAATTGACCCGAAAGACTTCCTATATTGTTCTTTACAGTATGCAATTAAGACAATACTTTGTTTATGACATGTTTACTAACCTCAAAATGAAATCAAATTCAGACCCTGCGAGCATAAGGACTCCCAGAAGAGTAGAAATGGCCCCATCCAAGACAGGAGCAAACATGTGCTCAAGAGCCAGTACTGAACGCTGGTTCCGGTCCCCAATGGCAGTGAGAAAGCCCTAGTAAAACAGATAAAGACAAATGGTTAGTATTTACTTTGCAAATGTATGTGCATTTTAAAAAAAAATAGTAATGACTACTTATCTAAAAATTACTACTACTCTATGTGTAGTTCCATCAATACTAGAGTACTGAACATACCAATAGAATACCTTGCCATTGGCAAACAAAACATAATCTGGGGAGCAGTATTCTGTCAGTATTGCTGCTAAAGTACTGATTAAATATACTGATAACTTGATGGTAGGCATTTTTAACAATTTCTTTCAATACAACATTTTCCAGATTATACATTTTACAGAAAATATATATATAGAAATATATACATCAGATTTCCATAAGGGACAGGGACTTACCAAGGCCACATGGACAGTGAATTCCACTCCAATCCCAACCGATGCAATCAAAATAACCACTGGGATGGCACTCAGTTTAATTCCAATCAGTCCCATGATCCCAAAAAGCTCGACTGTCATCATGGCCAAAATGAACACCTGATGGCACAACAATAATTGATTATAATGATAGAAAACATACTATGCATAAAGTTTTTATGTGACATTTAATAAATATCAGTGTATTGGGGATAGGGATTCTACAACATGGAAACTATTGTGGGGCTACATTTGCCAATATGCTTTGCCCAGTTAAGCCAGCAAGGGGTTCACTGTCCCATTAATATATTAAAAAGTTAGCTACTTTGCGTGTATGTGTGAATAGTGAGAAGGTATTCATGTTTTAGCGCACTTACAATGATACCAGCAGTCCAGGGATTCAGAAGAAGAATGGCACAGACCAGAAAAGTGCATGCCAGCACAATGCTGATAGCAAGAAGAAACCAGTGTCTCAGGCCAATGTACTGCTCCCAGAAGAGAAAGGGATAGCCACTCGGGTAGCTGTACACTCCCTGCTTGACAAACTCATCACAGACAGAGCGCACACTTTCAATGGCCTCAATAAAGTCTGAGGTCTGTCGAAGGCCATTCAGGTAAAATGGAAACTGGGCAAATTCTAAAGGCTCTGCAGCTGGGACTGTGGGAAGAGATGACAAGGAAAAGAAGAAGAAGAAGAGGTTAATAGATTTTCAGGGCTATATAATAATCCAACATTTATATTATCATTTACAATTTTAAATGTAAATGTCCCATGTTCTATTTAAATCTCAATCTTTATAACAATTACAAAAAATTGCTAGATTCTTTATCTAGCAAACAGAGCTTTAACATATATATAAAAACATATTATAAAAGTCTATTGAAATGGTTAACGTATCCGGCTGATTTGCAGGTCGTCATTAGAACGTCTGAACAAGTGTATGTAACTTGCTTAACAAAACCTTCATCCCACACACCAAACAAGGAGTGCCTTACCAGTCCAATCATATTCCAACCTAACAGAGATAATGTGAATACTAAAAAATACATATTAAAAAATTGCGTTTAATAGGGGTTTGATGTAAGTTTCTGATTTATCTAACACCACTCATCACTTTTAACAGTGTTTATTTTGATGATTAGCACTTTAATAGCGGTTTCAAGCACTTGACACTTGTTATCATTTCTAACCCCTTGTTACTGGATTTTTTTCTAATGTATTTTTTTAGTATTCACAAATAATTGCCCAGCTCACACAGACTGTTACATATAAGATGCCCTCATACCCAGCTCACACAGACTGGTAGATATAAGATGCCCTCATGCCCAGCTCATACAGACTAATGGGGAGATGCAATATCGGGTCTCCTGTTACTTACCTTAGCCCGATCCCGCGATACAATAACTGACGTAAACGAGACTACGTCAGTTATTGCATCACGGGATCGGGCTACGGTAAGGAGCGGGACTTTAACGCTCCACAAGCCGTAGCGTTAAGTTTCACGATACAAAGTAGCGCAAAACTTAACACTACGGGTTTTGGATAGTTAGCACAGCGCTATTTCCAAAAACATTCAGAAATGGCGCTGTGCTCGAAAATCCGTCCAAAACCCATGTTAACCCAAATTTTTTTTATGGTTAACGTGGGTTTTAGACGAAAAAGGGCCATATTGAATCTTCCCCTAAGTTTTAAATAAAATTCTGCATGAACTCACTACAAAGGCGACAGAACAGAGGGAGGGGGGATCTAGTGGACCCTGTAGTCCACTAGACACCTATCTAGTGGACTACGAGGTCATGAACAAATGTTTGAGTTTGCTTAATGGCAGGTGTGCCCCTGCTTCTTTAGAAAGTTATAGGAGGGAAGTAGAGTAGTGCTCTGGTACAGTGCCTACTATACATAAGTTTTGTTTGATTGGCTAGAAGTGCCACATGTTTTTAAGTCAGCACAGAATTGGATGTTATGGTGAAAGTGACATTTACTTCCCTTCAGTTTTAATTGCTGTAAACAGATAAGACCTTTTATCAGTGACAGAGGTGTGGCTATTCCATTTTAAATAGGGCTCAACTCTGTAACTACGTTTATAATTTTATAATATTTAATATTATATACTCAATGCATTCTCCTATGATCATATAAATATTTTTATACAATAAGGAGGGATATATAGGACTATAAATTACCAGTGGCATGAACATTGCATTACATATAACAAAATGGGACTCACAAGATCTGAGTGGTTAGCTACAGCTGAACTACAAATGAAGAACTTACTTCTCATATTCTCCCCTGTGGTGTCATATCGGTCATGTATCCATTCTGGGGGCTGAGGATAGAAGTTGGCCTGTGAAACAGCATAACCTAGTGGATCATTGCTGACCCACACAGTCAAATAGATATAGAAGGCATCCTGAGGTATCAGCCCATTCTCATCCACCAGTCGCCGACTGTTCAGCTGTTCAGAAACAAATAGAAAGATATGCTGTTTAAAGAAAGCTGGTAAACCTGCTGCTTCATTTAAAGCAAACAAAATGGTTATCTCTTCATGCAAATGTTACAGGGAAACCCAACGACAAGATTTTCCTCTGCAGCATCATATCTTTATGGAGTCTTTACCCCTCCCTCAAAATTGATATTGCTAGAAATGTAGATTATGCTACTCGACCCCTGAACATACTCAGTAAGCACATACAGCAACCCAGACCTCGCAAGTTACAATGTTAACAATGTCAAGAAGAAATAAAGGGTTTAGAGGAATAACCTGATGTAATGATATTCACGTTTATTAATATACTGTAAACTAAAAGTAGGACCACTGTGAATAAAGAACTTTATTTATAAATCATTTATAACCCTATTTTATTTTAATTTGAGCCAATATATAAGAACTCTGGCAGTGCTTCCGGTGCCTATACCTGATGCAAACAATTAAAGGAATGTAGTGGGATATTCTATCTTGATATTACATACATTCAGCTCCCCTACCTGATTAAAGTCAAATGGTTCCTTCTTGCTCCCCGTTTGAATAAGGAGCTTATACGCCAGAATACCATCTTCTGTCCCATTTCGATAATTGTCCTGGGTTATGCGCCCTGATTCCCAATCCTTATCAAAAGCAGCCTGAAGACCTAATGAGAAAAGTACATTTATTGAACTATGAAAATGTGAATTATATTTATTATATACTGAAAAGATGAAGTAAACAATTCTATTTCTTTTTATATAGTTTTTTAGCTTACAGATGCACAGCCTTAAAATTAGGAAACCTGAAAGTACTGCATTCAGCAGCTTCACATAAACCTTTACTTGCAAATTTAATATTAGGTTACAAAATACATAGAACTTTTATTATAACACATAAAGGGCCCTATTTATAAAAGATCGTATTAGTTATCGCAAATAAAGATCGTTATCGTAAAATAACGACGTTTTTTACCGATAACGACCGGTATTTACCGATAACGACAGGTATTTAACGATAACGACAGGTATTAACGATAACGACCGGTATTTAACGATAACGACGGTATTTAACGATAACGACCGGTATTTAACGATATCGTTAAATACGGTATCGTTAAATACCGGTCGATATCGGTAAATACCGGTCGTTATCGTTAAATACCGGTCGTTATTTTACGATAACGATCGTTATTTTACGATAACGATACCGATCTTTTATAAATAGGGCCCAAAGCATCTTGTTAGTTAAATATTGAATAGAATCTTACTGTATCAAGTAATCTGATAAAGAAAAAAGCTGACACATTATCTTAACTGTTTAATATTGAAAAATGGACATTACCCACTTTACTAGCTATATTTTAAGGTAAAATGAAAATCAATAAAAACCTAGATTTGTGACAAACTACATTTAAATGATTCCCCGCAAAACAATGCAATTTGACCTATGAACCCCTCTCCATTATGATTATTACTATAACTTACCTCTAAGCCAATCCTGAAAGTAGTGCAGCCACATTTTGGGCAGGTCCCTTCCTTCCTCACGTACTACATATTTAACAGAGCCGAAGGCTTCATGAAGATCATACAGTGATTCCTGTGCCATGGGGTATTCAAATCCACTCTTGGTGACTATAAACATGTTATAGAAGGAGAAGTACTTGAACTGGGCTGAAATAAAATTATATTCCTTGGTTTCACGAGGAACAATGTCCGTTAGGTACAAGCCATCATGGACCATGGTGGTTCCATACAAACCAAGACCCAGGAGAGCCATAAACAAAGCCACTACAATTCCCTGTGGGGATATAAAGGGGAAAAAAACATTGATTAGTTTAAGGAAAATTGGTTTTGTGGGGTGAGACTATAATACCACAGAAAGTATGATATCACACAATTACCTTAGTTTCTGGTTTAAGCAGCAAGGGGGCATACTTTTCCCTGGCAAAATCTGAGAGGCTCCATTTAAGAAAGGGTAAAGGAACGCACTCCCTCCTTCCTTTGTTTTCATCTAGCTGGGCCAATAAATCACGGGTGGAGCTGGATGGATTGAAAACTTGGGAACCAAGTGGATCCATAGTAGGTACAATGACTGAAGGTGAGGTGGAGATTTGAGAGGTGGGAGGTAGGATTGTGACAATATGGTGACCTGAAGGGTCACACTGAGTAAAAGCTTGCACTGTGGTGGTGATCTGTGTACTGGTGGTGATGGTTGGGTTTCCATATGATGATGGATGGTAAGTGTGATTGTCATTGGCATCAGAAAACTCCTGGGGCTGAATCTGAATGACCCTGGAAGAACATGGGCTGAATAAAAAAGAAGCCAAAAGTTAAAGATTAGTAGAAATATTATCAAGAAATATTATTAAGAAAACAGCAATATGGCAAGATATGCTCCTATACAGTAAAACTTTAATTTACCTGTAAAAGCAACAAAGAATGTCCAACCTTTGGTCTTCCCTTCTGTGAAGATCAAGGCTCAGAATGGCTGGAAATATTAAGAGCACCATTGCAAAATTAAACACCACCACTACTGCTGCCTGTAAGTGACAGAGATAAAGAAGAATTACAGGATGACATTTATTTGTGCCAGAAGCATCTCAGCAAGCAGCAAGTTACATGCATGTTAATAATGCTGGCACTCTATAAGGGTTTGTTTTTACTTTCTAATAAATATTTTGAGGAAAATGTTTGGTTATGAATTTGTTTATTCCATATGATACCTCATTAATAAGAAAATGTAATATACATTTGCTAGTATTTAAATGATGACATCTATAGTATAGATTTCAATGTATTGCTTGTAGGTAGTCACTTTGTAATGATTTAGACATAACAAATGACCTCCCAGACAGCAGAAGATTGGATTATTGTACAAAACACAGGCCACTTTTCCTAGTTTAGGGCAACATCTAAAAAACTTGGCCCTCTCCTCTCCCTTCACCTTAAATCTGTTTTCTCCCATTAAAGACTTTTTATTAGTTTTTCTATCTAGGGTTATTAACTAAGGGGAGACACAAAAAGAAGGCAAACCTGACATTGAATGTGCATAATTTCTGTTAATTAATTGCCTGCCCAAGCCAGAAAAAAACATTAGTGGTTTACCTGCAGAGAAAATGCCCGTAGGGCAGGGATTGGTACAAGGGCTGCCATGAAGAAGGCAATCATATTGTTGATCGATGTAAGAGCCACACTTGTACCGGTACGTCTTAAACACTCGCCTGTTCGTTCCTATTAACAAATGAAAAATAAATATAAAGATATAAATGGAATTATAGGCTGCGGGAATAGGTGTATTCACACAATACAGACTGCAACTAACCTTGAAAGGAGTGCTAAGGCCTGTCTCAGTGAAAGCATGTGCCAGCAGGAACATATCATCTACCCCAATGCCCAGAGCCAAAAATGGCAGGACCTGAAGAGTTAATAAACAGACTTTTAGGGATGCAAGCATAACATCCAGACCTATTCATTTATGGCAAATTTTATAACATAGTATTGAAACAGGTCACTAACTGCCCAACTATATGTTTCTCTCACTATTTTTATACCTGAGTAGTAGCAGCATTAAAAGAGATGCCTAAGAGAGAGCAAAGTCCAAGACCAGAGGCCACGGAAAGAGCAACAAGAAGAACACCTGCTAAGCCCACAGCTCCTTGAGATTTGGAACAGTCCCAGCGTAGCATAGTTACACAAGCATAAGCCAGCTGCAAAGAAAAGACAGAGGTTACTGTACAGAAACAAAGAGCCAGCAAACAACCACTGTTTTTACTCATAGACTCCAATGTGCCATGCAACCATGTTATTTAACAACAACTGAATAATCATATAATCATACCATCAATAGATATCCTCCAGCCACACGGATGGCACTAACATCAGAGAAGGATTTCATTATATCATTCAAGGTGGTGGTAGAAAAGGCGTGGATGTCTTGGGATGAATTTTGTGGTATTGACTGTTGTGCTTGCTGTGAAAAACAAAATAAATCACTTGATTAAAAAAAAAAATAGTCTGGAGTCTATATAATGAGATTAGATAAAAAGAAATAGAAAAAAGAATTAGACTATAAGGTTTTAAGTAAAAGAAATAGGGGATATAAATATGTTAGAAGTATCTCCACCACATGTCCTTTAAAAAAAAAAGTATATTTTTAAATTTTTTTATTTCCTCCAAAAAGAAGAAACTTATTTTAATTAGCAAGATCATATAACATGGAAAACTGATTTGGGGGGTGCACTATGTTTAATATCAGGGCCCATCTTGTACATTTTCTCTCCACTCCTCATGGCAAGAAAGAATGATGAATACAGATGCAGTAGGTCATAAAGGTCAAAGGTTGGTTAAGGTCACCTGGTCTCTGGAGAAGGTTCATCTCTATATCAGGGTCAGTTAATGACCCAGCCCCCACACACTCAATGATTAAATTTCTGGTTGCTTTAAAGCTGGTTACTTTAAGTCACTACCATTCCTGCTGTCCACACTGTGTAGGTCATACTAGATCTGGGTGACTTTATCTTGTCTGGAAATTCTTTTACCTCTACAAACTTTCTCTGCCAGGATTCCAAGA
Organism: Hymenochirus boettgeri; assembly: GCA_019447015.1. Classification (NCBI taxonomy): domain Eukaryota; kingdom Metazoa; phylum Chordata; class Amphibia; order Anura; family Pipidae; genus Hymenochirus; species Hymenochirus boettgeri. The sequence goes on from CM033472.1 coordinate 157,491,108, forward strand.
TGGCTGCTGCTTTCTCCTCATTCCAGTTAATGTCACGAATCTCATAGTCATCTTTAAAGTGTTCATAGAGTTGTCCTGGACTCATTAACAAGTACATTGTCTGCAAAGCTTCGGCACTGTAAGAAAAAATATTCATATATAAATATATATGTCCTCTTGATGAGCGGGGTGTGCGGAAGCTTTTGTAACTAAAAGATTTTTTTGGATGGTATTTTTTTGATTGGTAAGATATATAGTAGAGTAATAAAAACAGATAATACATTCTTAACACTGTATGTAAAAACAAGGTGTTTCCCTAACCTTTTAAGCTCTCCATCTGGGCCCTTCATCATTCCACCCAGGATCAGTTCTTTTTGCCAATACATAAACTTCTTGGAAAAACCATAGCAGCCTCTCTGAAGTGTTGAAGGGATATCCTGGTTCTGTGACAGAATACATATATTAATGTAACACAAGTCAGTACTGAAAAAAAAAAAATTCTACATAAATTGACTGATTCACACAAGGGTATCCAAATAAACTAATCTAATTGTAGAAAAGCACAGTGCATGGTTAATCAATATGTATATTTAAAATGTAATGTAATGTAAAAATAAAAATGTCTACAGTGAAATATAAAATATTGTGTTAATCTTGTTATCATTTTGTAGTCTAATTTAAGTGGTTTTAGTCAAAAGAGTTATAGGATTGTTTACCTTCCTTGTCTTCTTATTAGGAGAACTTTCTGGGCAATCACTGTCAGTAGGATCCAAGCAAGGTCGTTCCATGTATGCTTGCCCTACTTCGGCCTTGTCCAACATTTCCTTGAAACCATCTAAGGTAGTGAACTGGCCAAGCTCTTCCATTAACTGGATGGGATCTAGATTAGTCCATTGAATGTCAGCTCTTCCCCTGCAAGGGGCAAAATATTCATGTTAACTGCAACTGTACTTTAGACACAATGATCATAATAATCTGTTATTTTGTGGTGGATATGGCAGCATCATACAGAAGAGAACTATCAAGACTAGCATTCAGTAGACCACAAAAGCATAACCAGACATAAAAAGAAGATACAGTGTGAAAAAACAAAATTGATATGATTCGAATGTTTTATAATTTCACAACACAACAGTAGGGCATAAAAAATGGCATTTTAACTTAATTAATGGTAACCCCTGTTAATATTTGTATTATTATATTTTTTAATGTCACTTTTTCTCTTTTTTACCTCCCAGGATCTATGTTGTTCCTCGGGGCTGTATTCCCCCTTAACTCACGAGGCGTGCCAGATGCAGAGCAAAAGAGCATGTATTATCCTGTTACACAGGGGAACAAAGCCGTCTGCTCCTATTTCTTCAGTGCGCAGCGCAAGTCAGGGCAATTAACAGCAACTCAGTAACATCTTGATACACTAGGAAGCTGTGCAAGGAAGGCAAGGGGACTGGGCTACAAGCTAGCAAAGGATCAAAGCTTCTAGCTATGTGAAAGCTCCCTAGGACTTATTTATTTACATTAACTCCTCACATTTATTTACTTTGCTTTAACAGAGATCACTTTACTTGAAGAACCCCTGAATATCTTTAGTGACAAAATAAAACATTTTTGTTTGCAAGAAATATAAAAAGAAATAAAGAAAGCATTGTGCTCCTGGGCATTTAATAACATGGGTTATAATAGAGAAATTGAAGTTTAAAACAGAATTTGGAGAAGCAAAGGAAAGAAATTAGAAGAATAAGTTCCAAAATGCACTGATATATCCAGATTCTAAGCACTGGCAAATCTCCCTGAGGTGTATCATCACATTACGGACTATCAGCAGGAAGAAAATGACAAATTCTACACTACCTAGACCCGTGGCTAAAAAATGAATGTCATGAGGCTGCGGCCACACTACAACGAAAGGTAACACGTGTGAAAACCGCACGCACATTGGCGCTTTATTGTTTGTTTGTACAGCAATCTGCAATTTTGTGAAATCGGAGCACATGCAATTCACAAAAAAATGCACTGCTCTGCGATTCTCACATGATGACGGATCGTAAGCACATGAGAAAAAGTATGGCTTAGCCCTAAATCTCGAGTGTGACTGAAACAGATCAGTTTTTATTGACTGCTAAGATACATTTAAAACAGACAGGAAATCAACCAATCGATGTCACAACTCATGTTGTAGTTCCTGTTTTATACAATGGGAATTCCACGGATATGATGATGATTTTTCTTTTACATTTTGAACACCAATTTTCCCAAACATGACAGATATTATTCAGTAAATTATTTACTACTGACAGAGATTCCAATAAAAATGAATGCAGCCTAAATGTGATTCATCAGTTAAATTCCTACCCTGTGATCCCTTCACTGAAAACATATAGAAGATAAAAATATATATTATATATAGAAAAACTAAAACATTAATATAGTACAGGACCAACAATCTGAGTTCTAGAATAGATGTATAGGCCCAAATGGGTTAACATGTTGCATTCTAATAAAAGGGCCGACCATGCCTATCTATGGGTCCCAACAACAAGAAGAAGGGGTCCCTGCTTTCCCTTTTGAGTAGCTGGGAAACTCAGATTTCTAGTCCTGCAAAAGATGTGATGACCCCACATAACAAGTTCTGTGTTTTCTCAAGCCCCCTGATAAAGGAAGGTGAAAGAAGGGGGAGCCCTAGGGGGAGGAGAGCGTTAATGGGAGGAGGTAGGAAAAGAGGAGAAAGAGGTGAGAGCTGGAGGGGGCTAAGGCACTCTTTTACTGCATGCCCATCATCCAAAACATCCCCAAGCAGAGGACTCTTGAGGGGGGAAGAAAACCCTGAAAACATGGCCACAATACTCATTAACCCAACAAGAAGGAGATTCAATTAGATTTTTTTCATAAACAAAAAGATACAATTTCCACTCCCCCTCACTTCAACAAAATTTGGAGGGACAACTAGATAAAAGGGACACACACATACAAAATCAGTTTAGTCAGTGTGTGTGTGTGTGTGTGGGGGGGGGAGTAGGCTTACATGGGGGCAGTGCAATAATTCATTAAATCTGGCTAGAAAGGAGGCTGATTCTTCCAGATTCCCACATACCAAGCGGCTGGCAGTTGCTTCCACAGTGAAGTCTCTTTATCTGCCTTTTCTTGCTTCACTGAGCCAACTCAAGGCTTTTGTTTTTTCCACACATTGCTGCCCCTTTGTTGCACAGCGTCTCCCTCTGCCTCTCTTTGCGTTAAAAGAGGGAGAGATCCCCAAAGCTGAAGTGAAGCGGAAGGGGGAATGGTTTCCAAGTTTTAGCCTCCCCAATATATACAGCCCTACAACTTATAACCTCCTATGGATCAGCACTGCATCTTCACCAGGAAAACCATCTTATCAAACTATAGCTCATAAAATCAGTAATAAAATAAGATGGCACTTAAATATAGAAATTTGGCTTTTTTTGTCTTCTGGAAAAGAGAAGGGTACATTGTCTTTGTGACAATTGTTTCAAAAAATATTCACCATTAAAAATATACAAAAAATTATATTTTTTTACTAATATAATAATAAAATAAAATTCCATTTCCTAACACACCCTGCCACTGTGTATGCTAGGCCCTTGCTTGCTCCTTCTTTTCTCTCTGTCCACCCCCCTTCTCTGTTTTATAGTTCTTTATTCTACCAGCGCTCTGAATAATGCCAGCATTTCAATTTGTTTAGCAACTCATGCCATTTACAGGATCATTAGCATGAGAATGTGCTCTGTTACCATTTGCTGACAAAGCAGGAACTCAGCTTGGGCCCCCATATAGATAAACACACTTGTAAACAGAAAGAATGGACACTATTGTCTGTGTTTCCATCCTCTATTCCCTCTCAACCCCCCCCCCCAAACTCCCCTATCTTGCCCTCCCCTCACTAAAACCCTTCACTGCCTTCTCCTTCTAAGCACAATCCCCACTCTCTTGGCCTTAATAGAAACATAATTGCATGAGGCAGGGAGAAAGGGAGGGTAAACTGGGAAGGTATATGATGGAGTCCAAAATGGGCACAGTGACACTGGCTGAATTACATTGCAACAAATTTTCCTTTACCGTCTTTACCGTGACAATTAAAACAATTTTCTACTTTGAATTTGAAAAATTTAGGAATTTAGTTGCAAGGTTGATTTGCTAAAAACTACAAATAGAGTTTCTTAAAGGCCCAGAACTACTTACGGTAGATAGGCAGAGCCACCTTGAAGCTGGGATCCTTCCCAAAAACAGTCCAAAGGGGTAATTATCACACAGGGGAAAAGTTTTTCAATCATCTGCAAAGCAAAGAGAATTCATAATCACTCATTGATGCCAGATAAATATATTATAACAAAAATATTTACGGTATCCATTAAAGGGTCTCCATAAAAGTGGCCTTTAATAAAAAGAGCACCCCCAACTATTAAAATGACACCAGGATCAAGTTTCTAACTGCAGTATATCCAAAGTTACAACAATGTAAGCTTTGACATCACCAGCACCACTGCTCTGCCCCAAGTCTCAGGTTGGAGCATGCCCACTGCTGGGACAGAGCATCATCAGCTGCATCCACATCATGTAACCATCACAGCCTCAGACAGTGAGGGCAGACAATACTTTTCAAGCCTATAACTTAAGATCCACATAAGCTAGAGTAGAGACATCACCATAGACTTGTTTGAAGACCTAAGCCCATAGAGGACAAATGTAGAGGACACTTGTATGGAGACCACATTTATCAGCTGTCACAGTTATTAATCTTTGCATTAGTAAAGCAAGTACATGAGATAAATAATCTGCAGCTAAAATAGAATTTCTATCATCCTCAGTTTGCCCAAGAGATGAAAGGTCAGACATGTAGCAGTGTTTAACAAGCTAAATCTGTAATAATTTTTAAATTACCATGGATCTCCTCTAGTGCCATATAATACTACTGAACTCACCCTTTCAATCATTCCATTCTCAATAATTGGAACTCCAGACTTGTAGCAGATTTTGTTCAGATCCCATGATCTGTAGGAAAAACATTCCTGAATGAAACATGGATATGATCAAGCACACAAATGAAAGCATGGCACAAGCAAGCATATGAAGTGCATATAACAATTTGTTCATTTTAAAAACAGGAGAGCAGTGTTTTAGAACTTACTTTCCATACATAGACACTTGTACTTTGCTGGCAGCAATGGCAGCCTTCAAATGAAGAATCATGGCTTCCTGAGTCAGTATATTTTCTCCTTCATTTTTCGGTGTCTGGATCAACATCTGTGAGGTGTATACAGATTCTTCACCTAACTTCTCTTTTGTGTATCGAAGTTCCTGACTCACTCTGCTTCCAGCTGCAAGTGAAACACAAGGTGTTATGGTGGGGAACTGTACACAGCCTATTCTCTCTGCAATGACTGGGGAATAAGTACATCATATCCATACTGCATAGGCATCATATTAGAGAATATGCTTAACATGGGTGCACCATAATAAATGACTTTTGGAAACAAATCATCGACGGTGCTTTATATTTTTTTTTAAAACCAATGTTATAGGTCTTGCATTCTAGGCATCATCATTTTTTATCATACTGTGTAAGAATAACACTAAAAGAACAAATTGATTTGGACCTTTATACCTTTTAAAGTTGGGAAAATAAAAATCTTCCCCTAGAAAAGTGAGTTAAAAAACAATACATCATAACGAGATCTCAGTCTATGGGAATGGCGTTGCTGAAGTATTCACCATGCCACTTGCGAACTTTGTGGGGAAGAAAGAAAGTTTCTCGTCATTAGTGCTAATTTGAAGCAGTGCGGGTCCATCTGGGCTTCAAAGCCCATTGAGAGAGGCTGAGGAATTTCAACTCCCTAATTAACCCAGGGAACAGACATGAAAAGAGGAGGCAGTGGGATTGAAAAGACAAACTTCAAATGGGAAGCTGCTGTAAAGCTGGTGGGGTAGAAAGAGAGAGAGAGAGACAGAGAGAGAGAGAGAGTGATGGAGGAGGAATGGGAATGAGAGGCGAAATTGCTCCAAAACAAGGCCATGGTCAGAAATGGCACAAAAAGCAATTTGTTCTGAAAACACCTGTTTATTTACTGGAACCTGCAGAACAGTGCAGTGTCTGCTTGACCATGAAGATGTTTTCCAAGCCTGCTAATATCAGGCTAATTTAATAGAGCAAGCATGTTTTCCTGCTGACAGCTGCTGTGTAGGAAGGAGCGTGCATGCATGTGAGTTACATAGAAAACATCACAGAAGTCTGTACTCTGGAAGGATGATAACCATTCTTTGTGTTATGCTTTCTGGGGCAGATACAAAAAACAGTGGCACTGAGAGATTGCTGCTTATAAATTCTAGGTGGAATGGAAGATTGACCTAATTGCTAGGGGCCCAGGCTGTATATCTTCCTCTGTCTTGTCTCCTTTCACCCATCTGGACCACCCAAACTGGTGGCTCATCTCTCATCTGGCCAGCATGTGATCAAGCCTGGTGTTATACTTATCCACCAGCAGCAGGCACAAACTCCCACGCAAGCCTTTCCATGCAGAACAAGCCTGATGCACACTGGGAAGGGGAAGAGTTTTAATTGCCCCAAAACAGCAGACCTAAAAGGTCTCTAAAGTTAGTACCCAAAGGAATGGTTAATAAAATCTCTAAAAAAACATTGCAAGTCATTTTGTGTTGGTTAGAGAACAGAGAACTATTTTAAATAAGCTAAATGGATATCACTTCTTTAAAAACCCTGCCATCCTAGTGTAAAATATTGTCAAGAAACTAAGTTATCTAAGTCTGGGTGTGTTTGGAGTATAATACGTTTGTTTTGATGTTTTTTTTTTTAAATATTTTTCACAGATAATTTACTTTCTTGACAGTAACATGGGGTAATGCGCCCGATAATTGATATAAAATACATTTTCTCTACTTGGCCCATGTAGTATTTAAAGCCATTTTGTGCAGCTGTAAATTTCCTGTGTGAAGGGTAATGCAGAAGAACACACCTGAAATTGCTTGCCTTTAACTAGCATGGCAATATTCTGGCAGCCCAGCGGGTGATCAAAGCTTGGAAACACAAAGATTAGTTTTATAGATGGGATAAGATGGAAAATCAAAACATCCTGCTAGTACACATAGTACACATAAAGAAGGATGTTTCAATACATGAAATATGTCAATAGCGGTATATTCTGTTTTTTTAGATGAAAAACTGCTAGACAATCTGAAAGGAGATCAAAGCCAGGTAAATAGGAATATACGGTAAGTTTTTTCTTAGATGGCTTTTTAGAAAATATCTGCCTACAAAGCATAAAGGATGTGAGCTTGTTCTTACTCTATTAAAAGCATGAGCAACTTGGATGTTAAAAACAAAATATCTAAGCTTAGCAGAAAAAATGCGGTTGAGGCAGACTTGCAATCCACATAACATTACCCATTTGTCAGGATATTTTATTTCATTACGTGACATCTCTGTGTTTATGTTGGGTACTGGAAAAGCCACAAACATCTCAGTAATCTATTGATCTCCAAAAGGTATAAGACCACAGACCACCTACTTTTGAGGACTTCTCAGGCCTATTTAAAGAGGCAAATAACTACATGCTGAACAAATACTGTGCTAAACCTTCAATTACATAACTAGTGTTTAATTTCCCAGAATCCTCACTGGACTGTTAACCCCTAACATTATAAAAGCTGTACAAAGAATGCCTATTTAGGAAATGCAGCTGCAAAACCATTTCAGGCTGTTGCTCCAATGCCTCAGTATGAATGGCCATAACTTCTGTTTAGTCAAACCTGGTTGACTGAAGTCTTGGAATTGCTGTCATTTCCTGAGCCAGGAATTAGACCCCCACACAATCAGCACACGTGTTAATGGAAATTATACCAAGAGTGCTTAAACTTATATCAAATCCTCTGGACCAAATCACTGCAAAATGATCTGGTATGGTACTTTAATGGAGGATAACTATGGTTTTACTGCTCCTCATACTGTCACGGGATTGAAGCACTTAGATCAACATTACAAACAGAAGAATACTGTGTCTCTAAATATCCCTTTGCACCTCTGCTTAGACTAGAGAGCTCGCTGCTGCATTAAATCTGTCAATCCCAGCCATACTTAAAAACAAACAGACACATTCCACTGTCTGTGAGGTTTTTTCAGGGGGAGGTAAGAGTTATAAGGGGTTAAAGAATTTCACTAGTCTCCTCGCACCCAGTCATGTTTAAACAGGAAATATTCCCACCCTATGGTTAACTTTTCCTTCAGCAGCAGATGTGATAACAAGCACTTAACAGCAACCCCACACACACACACTTTCCACAGGCCTTCCAGCCTTTGCCAGAGCACACACACCTTCTTGGCAGCATTATGTATAAAGAGTAGCGTACCAATCAGGGTAGCAATCTATCCTTGGGCACCCATCCAAACACAAAGCCACAAAGGAATGACCCACCCTTGTTCGGTAACATTCAACCACACATACACATAAACAGTGGAAGTTATAAGGAGACAGAGCCTGTGAATTTACTAAAATCTTCAATATTCATATCATAGTCAACCACCGTTCTGTTTAGTGAAGAAACCACAATATTGGTGGTTTTATTAAACAACTCCATCTATCTGTGGCCATAAGAACCCTGGCTTCTTTCCTTTCCCAAAATACCAATCAGGGAGTGCAATAAAGTGGTAAATGTTTCCTAAACGTAGCAGCCCAAAGATCAAACTTTCTACCTTGACCTCTAAAAATGTTTACAATGTTACTAAAGCCTATGCAGGAAAATGAAGATCTTGCAGTGCTATTGTTTTCAAAGTTAATGAGAATGCATAACAATACCTGTATCCATCTCATTAAAAGGATAATATGGCAGAATTAATTTTAAGATATTTAAACTATGTTGGCTGTTAATATGGATTATGCTCTCTCATGGTGGAAAAATATGAACCTCAACAATAAAGAAGATTGTTCTTATTCAACTGGTTGCATTGAAATGTATGGATTTCTGTGGCAAACATTTCCATAAATATTTTATGAATGTTAAGAAATTTTAACTCACAAAAGGTGAAATCTTCCTTATGCATAACATTAAGGGAAAATATAACATATTTGTAGGTGAGATTTACTACGTACTTTTATATCTGGACATAGGTTTCTGTGCCTTGCATATTTAGCTACATAAATAAGTGTGTAATAAATGCTGCAATGTTTGCTTGTTGTGCCCAGATCAATAAAGTTTTATGCATATGTTACAATGAAACAGTGCCCCCTGGAATCATTAATGCATTAGACATTATAGAATGGTAAATTTACTCTTGAACTCACTTATATATAATTGTATCTAGGTATAAAGTAGACATTATTCTTTTTATTATATTCTATTCTATATATTATAGTCTGCTGCAGTAATTTAATAAAAATGAGTGTGATATTGCCTATTTTACTTTACTAAGTTATATTATTAGTCATTTAGAAGTACTAATTACTTTTTTAAAGCCCCCAAAACCTGCAACAACAACAAAAATAAACAATAAAGAGTTAAAAGTGGAGACTATGATTAAAATAACATAAACACATATCTTTTAGGGGTTGGAATTGACTGACCTTATGCTCACAGGAAACACTGCTTGGGAGGTCTTCCCCAGGTTGTAACTACCTATTGGTCTGATTATCTTCAGTGTCACTGCTTATTAAAATAAGCTTATATTTTCATGCCCTACAGAGTGTTACACACTAACAATGGAACATTGTAAAAATAGTTTTAAGAACTACTTCCTGTAACAGAACTGGTTTCTTACAAGTATGAAGAAAATTGTAACAGAATTCAACAGCCTTCAGACTTGCCATTTTTGCCCCACTCAGTGGAGATTTTGCAAAAATGGATACAATGGACCAAGAGAAATCAATAAAACAAAATGGCACAACCTGCGAGACCTAATCCCAAATTTCAAATTGGTTTTAAAGAAATACGAAGCAGAATTAGCAGCAAGATCTTGCCCTATTATAGAAATGTATGTTTAAAATTAGTGAACAATATTTATACACTTGGATCTTCTGCTGTGGCATCACTATGTTCCCAGCATCCTTTGCCAAACAATTCAGTAAGATGTAGGTTAAAAATGGTTGCAAATCCACAAGTTAGTGGTAACTCCAGTTAATACATAACTGAACCATTTCCTTTCTTTACCCTTCAGAAGAAAACTCTAGAGTTCAGCGATATAAAATCTTTTTAGAAGACTCAAAACTTTAGAGACTATTGCCAACAACTTATCCCAGACCAACAATTTAACCACAGACTTGAAACCTTTTTCCCACACCCAATATAAATGCTGCAACAGCACTCAAGTTCCAGCCAAGCACTCCAAAACCATAAATACCAAGAGCAGATGCACAGTCCTCCCCAAGACTAAAAAAAAAAAAAGACTTTACCCACTCAGACTAGGGCTTTTGTCTAAACCCATGAATGTCCTTCTAGACAGTCCAGAAGAAAAGGAAAATTATCCAATTTTCTGACACACAAATATAAAAAATAGGCACACAACACAGTTAAACCTTGTGTGCGATATGAATTTAATATCATTTTGACCAAAAAAAGTATACATTTATAGTTATTACAAGGGTGTTTTTATTGAATGAGAAAACAAATATTAATCTAAGTTATAATTTTGTGTATAAAATCATTCCCTCTGCCAAAACCAACATTTAAATATTTTCATGATATTTTTTAATACCTTCGCCTACCCTCAGTATAGAAAAAGAGCCAAGTGAAATCTTAAAGTAGTGGAAATCCAGTATTTAACTTTCAACACAGCGCCCCTTCTTGGTGGAAATTGGCATGACAAGTGAGAGAAGAAAGAGACCTGCATGGGAGGAGGGGGGGGGGTCCATTACACCAATGGCAATGAAACAACAATTAGTTTGCCAACCTTCCTACATGTTAATGACAGAGAGTGAGAAATCCTATTGGGAAGACAGAGGAATTCCTTTCACACCCATATGGGGCAACGTCTGTGGAAAGGCAAGCTGGTCTAATTCCCTCATATTAGATTTAGGTAACCGCAGGAGGCCATTTATACATCGTAAAGGTCAGTTTATTGAAACCTTTAACTACTGCAGACACTCTTGGAAAACAGAGGATCACTATTCCATATCATGATGTAACAGAACAGCAACTGACAGCTCTGTCACCATGAAGAGTTGATGCGTTTAACAAACCAATCATTAAGATCCTTTAGCTGCAATTGACATAGCGACAAACAGTGATATTACTAAAGCCAGATGAATTCCCAATCATATTAAGTAACCAATGGAAGTTAAACCCAATTTAAATAATATTAAAGAATATTTTATATAAATAAATGTGTATTTAAGATGTCATTTTACTGCAGAAAATACACATTTCAATGGATGGAAGTTAAATATTGAATATTGAGAGAAATGCCCTATTTTAACTGTTTAACAATATAACCTCTTTAAATGTGGAATTAGTTTGTATTTCTCATCTTTATTTTGGGAATTCATATTAACACAACTTGCAAATCCACTGTTCAAATGGTTTCCCTGAACAGATTTTGCGCTGCTCTAATCTGTAATCTGTGACGTATTTCAATTCGAATTCTCTGTAAATTCGAATGTATATATTCCTGATTCACATTACGCTATCCACACACATAGGCAGTAGGATTAGATGCGTGTCCTCCTAATCCTATCAGTCAGAGAGGGAAATCAAAAGCTATATTAGCACGCTTGTCTACAAAAATGGAGAAGAACGAACTATAGTTTTTGCTAGATCTATGACTGCCAGACTGCAGGGCTACAGACCTCTCAGTGCTAATTCTTGTTGCTATTAATATTGTTAGAAAAAGCACATTTTTAAAATAGTGACCAGATGCAGATTTGCATACAGGATATATTATAATTCAACAAAAAAATATTATGTATGTACAGGGCTGGAATTTGTCTTTTATTGATTAAAAAAAAAATCACAATTTTATTTTAAAAAGTGTTATTCCACACACACATATATATATATATATATATATATATATATATATATTATCCCTTATCATATGTTTAACAGTCTACCATCCCCCTCTTTTACAGGACACAGCTGCTTACCATCCCTGCTGCAGCTCCACCAAGACCCTTTTGTGGCCCTCCTATTAGGTCCTAGACCACCCACTACCTATAGTGACCACCCAAGAATCCAGCACTCCCCCTTCCACCCTCCTCCTCCTTTTCCTGCTTACAGAAAGGCCCTATGAGCAGCCACATACGGCAATCCTTGGTTTGTTTTCTCTGTCTCTGTATATGGTATGTTTTCAACAGTAAGGTTTGCTTCTCTGACCTCCCTAGAGCATGACTCTCTTCTGAGTCTTCATGTCCCATAATCCTTTGTAGTCCCTTTCGCCTTCAGTTACCCAGCTGCAGTAAATTACAACACAATCTCTTACAGAAGAAGAAAATAAATCTGCAACTTCAGTAAATCCTAATCTCCACATCTTTTTTCCTTCCATGTACAGCAGATAAAAGGTATCAGAAGTTGATGCAATGCACTGAGCCCAAGGCAAGTTCTCCTTATTGACCTCACAAGCACTTAATGTGGCTCAGGCTCTAAATCACCAGAACAGATAAAAGTAAACTTTGAGAGAATTAAATAAACCTTCTGAATTAGGACTATAACAAAAATGAAAAAAAAGATAAAGAAAATGACACAAAAAGATTAGATTTAGTCAAAGGACAAAGACACAAAAGTAACCACTATAATTTACTCTGAACTACAGCTACCATAATCCATTCCTGACCAAGTTTGGTAGTTCAACAACCACTGTTCTTCAAAACAACCACTGTTTTACAGGGAAAATATTTTTGCAAACTACATGTTTTAAAACTATAACTCTCAGCATTCCCTGGCTGCAGAATGCTGGGAACTGTAGTTTGCAAACATCTGGAGGGCCGCAGGTTGGACACCTTTGGATTAAATGTAAGAATAATAAAAAATAAATAAATATAATATATTATATATATATATATATATATATATATATATATATATATAGGCAGAATATATAGATTGGAACCTTCGCACTCCGTTCATCAGTTCTATGGCCTGGGTGTGCTGCTATATACATACATAACCAGTTCGATAGAGAAACAGAGCACTCCTAGGACTGAATAATCAAGCATTTATTGCATCTAAGTAGGACTATACTGTCCTACTAAGATGCAATAAATGCTTGATTATTCAGTCCTGGGAGTGCTCTGTTTCTCTATCGAACTGGTTATATATATATATATATATATATATATATCTGCACCAGCATTAAAACCTTAAGTTGCTTTGTGCTTCATAAAACTGCAATTCTCCCTGAGCACTGTTTTTTCCTCTTGGCTTCCAGCAGCACTTTAATATGGCAAGTCTTCGTGGCCAAGTGGAAATTTGGAGGGTGTACACCTGTATTTACTGCAGGACTGTTCAATGCAACAAATGCCCTGATGTCTGGGACATGAAGGATCACTTGCTGCCCAGTCAAAAAAGCAGCCAGCAGCTGTCCAATAAAGTTAATAGTGATAATAAAATCACCATCTGTCATGCTTGCCAAGGCCTCTTCCTTTACACGTGGGAAAAATATCTGTAGACAGAACTTGGCATTTTGGATATCATTCTGCATATATTTACTTCACTGTGACATAGAAATGTGAATATACAACTGATACTCTGTGTGCTGCTAATAACACCCTCTCTGTTACATGGCATTCACCCCTAACACAAACTCTCCTGTATGGCCCATTTAATAGTTTTACGTATCACGTACACAGTCATAAGGAGACCCTCTTATAATAGTTCTTTTTTCCTCTGCACATAAAACTCCTGGAGAGAGATGTGTTTCACACTTGCAAAAATCCACATTGAAAACTCTACTACAACTATGTTTTTATTGGGGGCCTCTAACTTAATACAATTTGCAGTATAAAGAGAGGCTCCATTGAATAAAATGATCTTGATGATGATCTTCAACTTCCACAGATTTCTGAGAGTTGCAGTTCAGTTTGACAGGGGGGGTCACATCTAGAAATGCAATGTTTTATCAAAAAAAATGCTAGGCTATTTTTTGGAATATGCCTTAACACCACCATATTCTTGCACACATTACCCAAAAATAGATTGACAATGCACACAAAAACTTTTATAAATGATGTGAATGGAATGGTTATTTCAGTCATGGATTGCAGTGTCCCGAGATAACTTATCTTTCAAAAGTATAATTGCACATAAATGACAGCTCATGTGACATCCCTTACCTTCAACCCACAACCTTTCGATGTCAGTCTCAATGGAAGCCACCCGAAGGCCCACAGCTAGAGCTCCAAACACCAGCAATCCTATGAACAAGACCTTTCCGCAGTGTTTCTGGATAGAGCAACCCAGAGAAAAGAGCAAGGCTTGAAACTGAGCTCGCAGCCAAAGAGGTGCCTTTTGGCCTACGGCCTTACCCTAGAAAGAGACAAAATACTTAAAATGTTGGTTTGTACCAATAAAGTCATTACCTGGCCTTGGCAAAAATGCTATGAGTCGTAAGTTCATACATTCTCTTTGGCAAAATAAGCAATACGTATTGACCTACAAAGTATATCCCAGTCAATTTCTCTGATTCCTAACTGCTCCAGGTGGAGAATCTTTACCCAAAAATAAAAGCAAACCTACCCTTTATCCCAACACTTAAAATTGGCCAAGGCATTTGATTAAGATCCCCTCTAGCAGGTTGTGCCAGCAGGAAGATTACTCACAGATGTTTCTGTACAGGAGCTTTCTAAACCATGTGTCATCTGATGACCGCTAATTCTTTACAGGTTGCTGTAGGTTTTATGGGACAGCTCTTTATTGATGTTGTACGTGAGTTGCAAGGCCATAAAAGTCTTCTCTTATGATGTGTAAACACAGCCTTTAAATAATAGGTCAGACAACTTATTAAGCACTATAGAGCCCACCTTTACTTGGGTCTTTACAAAACCGTATGGCCTTGATAGAGTTAAGTAAGGTAAAGGTTTGGACAAATTTAGAGAGGAAGCAGGGATTAGGAATGAAGGATATATGAGCGAAGAGGAACATGATAGGAAGGACAGTAAAATATGAAGCAGTTAATCTTAACACTTTTATATGGGGATACAGGAGGATATGGAAAGGGTGAAGGAAGTTGTTTTAAACAACATTTTTGTGGGTACAGAAAGTGCTTGCCAGTCTCATGTGGCTGGAAAACTGATGTTGTGCCAGTCACTGCATAACCACAGGAGGCAACTGACATCTGGCAACAGAGTAAGGATTTCTGCTAACCAGGTGGCCCTGTCTGTGTGCAATGCCCACAGTATTTCCTGCCTCTGGCTATTCAAAGGTCTGGTGTCTGGTCTTTCCCACCACCCCCAGAACTTAATAAGTCATAACCACCAAATAAAATGTATCCCCCCCTTCATAAGTAAGTTACTGGCTAGAGGAAGGTGGTCCATTAACTTTCCCTATACTTCACAATGTCCAGTACTATACACTTTTGGGTGCTGAATACATGTTTCATGCAGCATCCTAATACTACAGACACCTGGTTGCCATTGGGTCTCAGACTTCATAAAAAAATTACATATTTAGCTAGCAGAGGACACGCTGCATTGTTATTACTAACAATAAAAATATAACAATAAGGAAACACTACAATATCACCTACCAACACAATATTAAAGTCTACAAACAATCAAATACTGTATGGTTTGGCTGTAAAGGAGAACAGCGCCTTGGGGGTCTGTATGAGCAAATTGGGTTCATTATGCTAGTTTCCGGAAGGAAAGGGAAAGGTCCCATTAATAACATCTGTCATAACCCACATGCAATAAAAACAAGTAAAGTTTACTTAACTTTTACTTACAATGATAACAATACATACTGTAATACATTGTAAATCAAATGCCCTGAAAATTTCTATAACACTTCAGCAACAAACTGGGACGCAATACTTTCTAATTACAAATCCCACAATCCAAATAAGGCTGGAAGCTGTACAGCAACAAATGGTATAGTCAACTTGAGTCTAGGAAGGGAACTAACTATTCCTATATAAAATGTACAGTCTACTAATGATCAATGTATAGTTGAATGATATATCATCATGTGTCAAATGTATGTATCTATCTACATTAAAATGTTATTGGCTATCAATATGTGACATATATATAGTCTAATGTTATTGGCTATCACTATGTGACATATATGTATATATATATATATATATATATAATAATATCTTATATATATATATAATATCTATATAGTGTAATGTTAATGACTATCACTATGTGACATAATATATGTGTAATTATTGGATATCACATATGTGACATATATATAGTACACAAACACACACAACCAACTATATATATATGAGCCTGTTAAATGGATCCAGTGTGTAAGAATGAGAAAGCAAAGTTTGCTAATCGTAATTGAAGTAAAAGAAATTGAAAAGGTTAGACGTTAGGACCTTCCAGATGGGGTTACCTTGACGTGGTTGGAAGGCTTTTCATTCATGGATCACAGTAATGTATACTAAAACCCCTTTGTTTATAAAGTATGCCAGTGTGCAGATAATATGATATTGATGGGGCCCAGGAATGTGCATTGATTTCTTTTCTGTTTGTATAAATGTTTTGACCAGATCAGTAGCACTTCCGCTAAATGTAGTTGTAAATTAGCCTATTGGAGTGCTTCCACAATTCTGGTATTGTATATAATATATATATTATTAGTGTAATGTTATTGGCTCTCACTATGTGACATACATAGTCTAATGTTTATGGCTCTCAATATGTGACATATATATAGTGTAATGTTATTGGCTCTCACTATGTGAGATATATATAGTGTAATGTTATTGGTTCTCACTATGTGACATAATATTGTGTAATGTTATTGGCTCTCACAATGTGACTATTATAGTGAATGTTATTGTCTCTCACTATGTGACATATATAGTGTATTATTATTAGCTCTCACTATGTGAACATATTATAGTGTATTATTATTGGCTCTCACTATGTGACATATATATATAGTGTAATGTTATTGGCATCACTATGTGACATTATATAGTGTAATGTTATTGTCTACACTATGTGACATATAATATATGTTATGTTATTGGCTATACTATGTGACATAAATATAGTGAATGTTATTGGCTATATTGGCTATCACTATGTGACATATATATAGTGTATGTTTTGGCTATAACTATGTGACATATACATAGTGTAATATTATTGGCTTCACTATGTGACATATATATAGTGTAATGTTATTGGCTCTCACTATGTGACATTATATAGTGTAATATTATTGGCTCTCACTATGTGATATATAGTGTAAGTTATTGGCTCTCACTATGTGACATATATATAGTGTATTATTATTGGCTCTCACTATGTGATATATAATATAGTGTATGTTATTGTCTATCACTATGTGACATTTATATGGTGTAATGTTATTGACTCACACTATGTAACATAAATATATATAGTGTAATGTTATTGGCTATCACTATGTGACATATATATATATATATAGTGTAATGTTATTGACTATCACTATGTGACATATATATAGTGTAATGTTATTGGCTATCACTATGTGACATATATATAGTGTATTGGTTATTGGCTATCACTATGTGACATATATATAGTGTAATGTTATTGGCTATCACTATGTGAAATATATATATATATATATATATATATATATATATATATAATATATATATATATATAGTATAATGTTATTGGCTATCACTATGTGACATATATTATATATATATATATATATTAATATATATTAGTGTAATGTATGGCTACACTATGTGACATATATATATAGTGTAATGTTTATGGCTATATCATAGTGACATTATATAGCGTAATGTTATTGGCTATCACTAGGTGACATATATATAGTGTAATGTTATTGACTATCACTATGTGACATATATATAGTGTAATTTATTGGCTATCACTAGGTGACAAATATATATATTAATATAATATATATATAATGTATTATAATGTTATTGGCTATCACTACATGACATATATATAGTGTAATGTTATTGGCTATCACTATGTAACATATATATAGTATAATGTTATTGGCTATCACTATGTGACATATATATAGTATAATGTTTTTGGCTATCACTAGGTGACATATATATATATATATATATATATATATATATATAGTGTAATGTTATTGGCTCTCACTATGTGACATACATAGTCTAATGTTTATGGCTCTCAATATGTGACATATATATAGTGTAATGTTATTGGCTCTCACTATGTGAGATATATATAGTGTAATGTTATTGGTTCTCACTATGTGACATATATATTGTGTAATGTTATTGGCTCTCACAATGTGACATATATATAGTGTAATGTTATTGTCTCTCACTATGTGACATATATAGTGTATTATTATTAGCTCTCACTATGTGACATATATATATAGTGTATTATTATTGGCTCTCACTATGTGACATATATATATAGTGTAATGTTATTGGCAATCACTATGTGACATTTATATAGTGTAATGTTATTGACTCACACTATGTGACATATATATATAGTGTAATGTTATTGGCTATCACTATGTGACATATATATATAGTGTAATGTTATTGGCTATATTGGCTATCACTATGTGACATATATATAGTGTATTGTTATTGGCTATAACTATGTGACATATACATAGTGTAATATTATTGGCTCTCACTATGTGACATATATATAGTGTAATGTTATTGGCTCTCACTATGTGACATATATATAGTGTAATATTATTGGCTCTCACTATGTGACATATATAGTGTAATGTTATTGGCTCTCACTATGTGACATATATATAGTGTATTATTATTGGCTCTCACTATGTGATATATATATATAGTGTAATGTTATTGTCTATCACTATGTGACATTTATATGGTGTAATGTTATTGACTCACACTATGTAACATATATATATATAGTGTAATGTTATTGGCTATCACTATGTGACATATATATATATATATAGTGTAATGTTATTGACTATCACTATGTGAACATAATATAGGGTAATAGTTATTGGCTTCACTAGGTGACATATATATAGGTGTATTGTTATTGGCTATCACTATGTGACATATATATAGTGTAATGTTATTGGCTATCACTATGTGACATATATATATATATTAATATAATTATATAATATAGTTAAGTTATTGGCTATCACTATGTGACATATATATATATATATATATATATATATATATATATATAGTGTAGTGTAATGTTATTGGCTATCACTATGTGACATATATATATAGTGTAATGTTATTGGCTATCACTATGTGACATTTATATAGCGTAATGTTATTGGCTATCACTAGGTGACATATATATAGTGTAATGTTATTGACTATCACTATGTGACATATATATAGTGTAATGTTATTGGCTATCACTAGGTGACATATATATATATATATATATATATATATATAGTATAATGTTATTGGCTATCACTGTGACATATATATAGTGTAATGTTATTGGCTATCACTATGTGACATATATAATGTAATGTTATTGGCTATCACTATGTGACATATATATATATATATAGTATAATGTTATTGGCTATCACTATGTGACATATATATAGTATAAGTTTTTGGCTATCACTAGGTGACATATATATATATATATATATATATAGTGTAATGTTATTGGCTCTCACTATGTGACATCACATAAATATTAGAGTGTAATGCTATTGGCTATCACTATGTGACATATATATATATATATAGTGTAATGTTATTGGCTATCACTATGTGACATATATATAGTGTAATGTTATTGGCTATCACTACATGACATATTATAGTGTAATGTTATGGCTATCACTATGTAACATATATAAGTGTAAGTTATTGGCTATCACTATGTGACATATATATAGTGTAATGTTATTGAGAGAGAGAGAGAGAGAGAGAGAGAGAGAGGGAGAGAGAGAGAGAGAGAGAGAGAGAGTAATGTTATTGGCTATCACTAGGTGACATATAGTGGCTGTACACAGAAATTGAAGTATTTTTCCCAGTCCCCCTCCCTCCCTGTCACTGGTAACACTGCAGGGGGTCTACACACTGTTATTGTTGTGGACTGGGATTTCCCCCCTGTACCAGTGACACCCATCTGGTTATTTCAGGTGACACTAGGGGACACCATCTCCTTTCTACCCCAGCACTGGACTTACCTTAGCGATCTGTTTGAGGGCGAAGGCAGCGTGACAGTAGCTGGGTCTCCGCAGCAGATCAGAGCTGGGAGCCGGTTGAGAAGTTTTGTAACCCGGAGGGAGATTTGTACATCCCCTCGCCCCCGCATCTGGGGGAACAGAGGCCATTGGGATCCTATAGCAACGAAAGGCAAATGGGTAGGTGGGCACAGGGGTATCGAACACTCAGCAATCGGAGCAACTATGACCAGAGCAGGGGGGTCGCCCAGCTCCAATAATCCAGGCAGGAGATCAGTGCGGTGAATGTGGGGGGTTCCATCTAGGTAGGTAAATCCTTAGATTCCTCGGTCCCCTTCATTCTGTCCAGTCCAGCAGAGCGGGGAAGGGTCGGTGCTGGGGAGGAAATCCCTTGGCAGTGTCAGTGATAGGACGGACCTGGGCCGTGTGACCATGTGTTCCTGTCCCTAAGCATCTGTACTGAAGGCTCCTTACTCCTTACAGCCCCTGAAAAGAGAGAAAGGAAAGGAGAGGGAGGGGGGCTGGATGGAAATGTGCCGGGCTTCCCATTGGCTAAGGAAGAGGCAAATTACTCCGCAAACAGCTCCTATTATTAGCTGCTAAGCAACAGCCCAACCAACGTGAGGAGGGAGAGGGAGACCACCCAGGCTGCTCTCCTCTCAAATCAATGAGGGGACATGGGAGAAGGGGGGCGGGGGGCTTAACAGAGAAGCCGCACAACTTTTACAGGAATTCTGCTCCACAGACCTCCAAATGCTACAAATGTCTTACCACCCTGCTCTGTCCAAACACCCCCCTCACCTCTTACTCAGCCCAGGAATGGGACAGCTGCTCCTATAGGAGACCCCTAGACTGGACCTGGGATGGTTTTATTTATGGAACAATCAGGACAACTCCATATTCCCATTATCAATAGGGTGGAAAGTTTGATCTTTTTTTTAACTTGGAAAACCCAGAACATTGGCACCCCCCCCTTTATTTTTCTTCTTTTTGGTTGATTTTTCCAGACATCTGTTTATAAAACAAGATTGTGGGTTATTTATGTTAGAGCTGTGTGTATTTCTCTAATAGCCCCTTTGCCTTCCCACCCACTCAATGCTTTATTTCACACACATCACATCTATGCACACACAACTGTCACACACTCATAGTTCTCCTGCATTGCTGGGTTTTATTAAATGGTGAGGGTTGCTGTATTCGCCTTCTGGGCTCTGTGTAGAAGAGTCTTTAAAGTCATCCTTATACTCTCTAAAGCTGCCATATTGTACACTATTGATGAACGTGCACATAACACGCATTATTGGAATTACTATTGGCTCTTCACCTAAAACCAGAAGCCCAGTTTGCTAACAGAATGGAAAACATTTCTTCCATTATGATATCAAGCAAACTGTTTCCAAGCCATGCTACTCATAGGCCCGACAGACACTACAGTCCCACAACATTTTATTATTATTATTATTGTGGATTTATATAGCGCCAACATCTTCCGTAGTGCTTTGCAATTACATGTATACATTCACATCAGGCCCTGCCCAGAAGAGCTTACAATCTAAGTACATTTATTTACACATACAACATATCAGTATGTCTTTATGATTGTGGGGGAAACCGGAGTGCCTGGAGGAAACCCACGTAAGCACGGGGAGAACATACAAACTCCTTGCCTATGTGTCCAAGGGTGGATTTGAATTCAGGACTGCAAGGTATCAGTGCTAACCACTGAGCTACCGTACTCATTTAGCGATCTGCTGTGCTTGATTACTAAACAACTGGCATAATCACTATTGTTGCCCCCACAATGGGGCATCTCCCACTCACCCTCCTCTCTTTAAAGAACAATACAGCTTGTCCCATGGTTGCCACCAGACTAGCGTTCCCTCTAATATGTGCGCCCGACAGGTCTGAAGAACACCACATCTACCATTAGGCAGAGTGAGACATTTGTCTAAGGCAGCACCTCTGCACTGAAGAAGAAAGGTGGCAGACAGGCTGTGGTGATAAAAAAAAATCCCTTAACAGGCAAACATGCACGAAAAGTGTGAGCGCTGCCCGCATGACTCCAATACACGGTGCCTTGGGGTTTCTTCAACTCCACTTCAACATTTTATATGGTTAGGTTAGCTTTAGTTTGTTAGGCTAGGTAAGTCTAGTTATGCTAGTTAGCTAGTTAGGGCTTAACGTTGTGACAGGCTTACAAATCTTTTGGCTTAAATATTTTATTCTACAGAAAATATGGCATTTCTAATGTATTGTAACAGTTGAGCCAACATATATAATACAGACTATAAAAGAAGTTATTTTGATCAACTAAAACCTGAAAGGAGCAATACGGTAGTGACAACACAAGCTGTTTGAGAAAGGGATGTAATATCTGTTTCTAGTAATTTACATTATTGCTAATTGACTGTCTGAGGAACTGTTTAAATACCTATGTGGTAGGAAGTTCAAAATCGTAAACATTTTACCCATGCCCACCAGCGGAGCCACGACCATTGGCAAAACCACGCCCATGGATAAAGCTACACCCAATTTAACGCGGCGGCGCACAAAGGGCGGCATTCAAAAGTTTGGCTCAGGCAGCAAAAACCCTGCGTCAATGGTACATGTTGTATATGTTGTTTACAATAAATTGATTAAAATTCCCACATTCTTTCTATACTCTCTCTCTCTCTCTCTCTCTTTTTCTTTCTCTCTCCCTCTCTCTCTCTTTCTCTCTATATATAATATGTGCACACAACTGATATGTAATAGTAGGGAACTTTGCAGAAAATCTGTTTCAGAAGAAAAATTGCAAAAATACAGTCTAAGATCCTATTCTTTTCATGGATGGAAAACGCTAAACTCTGTGCTCCCTGGCATTTTCTTCTGGCAAGGAAGAAACCCTTTCAGTGATAGATGAGCAGCTTGTCTGTACAATGAATGTTCATTCACAAAACTGCTGCCTAACTATATCAAGGGGCTTTATATAACAGCAATAAAAACAAGGCAAATCCTTCATGTATAAAAACTGTCTTTACCATTATTTAATGTAACATGACAATGCTATAGCAAATACCCATGAAGTATTAATTGTTTATTTCAGTGACTTACTGTTTCAGTTCTGGAATCATCATTTGGTGGTGACTTGTGTGCTCCTTTTAACACATGTTAACTTCCCACTATGGCTACAGTATTAATAAGGATTTACAAAGATTTAGTGAACATCTGTGGTGAAAAATGTGGGTTCACCTTTTGCTCATAAACAGTCATTAATTATGTGAACTGACAGGAGATGTACCAATTACAACCAGCAGAGGGAGCCCTGTACCATTTCTGGCCATATACTTAACTGTAAGGGAACATTATAAGGCTTTATGTGACTATCCCCCAGGGTTCTAGAAATGAACAAAGATAATGTGTATTAATTTAACAAAAAGAATGTTAAGAATTCTAATAACCCCCTGTTCAGCTGCATCACACTTTTTCAATTTCTTAATTAACCAGTAAACCCCAGATTCTTAAAAGAATCCCCCTCCTTCTCTCTTCCCCCCTCTTCCCCCCCTTCTCTTCTCTCCCCCCCCCCCCCCACTCTCCCACCCCTCGTCTTCTTTACCTCGCTCTTCCTCGGCAACGTGGTGTCTTGTGCCCAACTCGGGTGCACGCGAGTGCCACATCAACTGCATCAATGAATGTGTCCGTGATCCACGTTCTTTACACCTGCCTTTTAGTATATAGGATAAATAATTTGATGCAGTTTAAGAAAAGGAGAACAACCAGAATTTATCAAAAGAGCTAATTAGCCCATTTAGGGCTTGTTCACTCTCCACACGGACCCAAGTGGACAGTCTATGTCTTTCGTCCACTTTGGTCCATTTGGATGGGTCAGTTTTTCTTATCTTTTTGCTAAAAACGGATCAGTTTCTGGACAGAAAACACATTTTTTAACAGACTGGGTCAATCCGATCTGTAACGCACACACGTTTCTGCCCAGAAACAGACAAAAGCTGACCTAGTGTAAACAAGCCCTAACTCTGCCTATTTAGATGTATATTTTACAGTATGTGTAAGGAAGGTTGTTTTATAGGTCCTTAAAATTACTTTAAATACATTGGGTTATATTTGATTTAAGCGAAACAAAGGATTTGATTTTGAATCAATCGCCCAAGAAACCAGTTGCCAGAACAAAGACACAATATACTGCATGGCAAAGATTTAAAAGAAGACTACGGTAAATCAGATTGGTGCTGTTCAAGCTCCTTTGAAGAACTAAGAAACTGACCAAATGTTGAGGACCAAAGGCACAGTCAAGTTGAGGGCCCTAGGCACAGTCAAGTCAACCAGTGAAAAATATCATGCATACTTCTCAGCTCTTTATTGACATCTGGCATGGAAACAAGGCCAAGCGACTTAGCTCAAATGTAAGAAATGTTTTGTAAAAATATGACAGTAGGTGCATTGGAGTGATGAGCCAAATGTGAAATATTTATCTGAAGCAGATGAGCATCAGTGAAGCATGGGGGGGATTCTTTGTATGTTTGGGGATGCATTTCTGCACACGCAGTTAGGTATTTGGTTTAATGCTGAAAGATAATAATCATGCAATACCATCAGTGAGACATCTAAATGTTCCTGCAGCAGGAATGCAACCCTGAACATGAAGGAGTCCTGGAAGAAATGGTTTGGACAACACAGAGCCCTGATGTCATCATCAATCAAGTGAGCCTGTGATTACATGAAGAGACAGAAGGATGTGAGGAAGCCTACATCTACATAAGAAATGCAGTTAGTTGTCCAAGATGTTTGGAACACCCTTCCTGTCGGGTACCAAGAAGAATTAATGCTGTTTTAAAGGCAAAAGTGGTCGCACTAAATATTGTTTTGGCTTCAATTTCTTTTAGATAACGTTGCATTGTTTATTGAAAAAAATAAACTACAAACACATGTATTTATGAAAGCATTCTTAGTTTACAGCATTTTTACACAACTGCCAAATACTTTTGATTGCACTGGCTTAAATGTATTGAACAGTGTTTGAGTCATAAAACAAAATTATACCTATAGGTTTAACACTCCCTAAACCCCAATTTTGTTTTACTTACCTTCCCCAAAGATGCTTCCCAAGATACTTACGAGACCTGTTCCCTCATGCAGCTGAGTGCACTCAAACCAGCTTGCAGCAGCAGGAGGCGGCATCCAGGCAGTGAGGGACCAGGTCTTATAAGTATCTTCAGAGGCTGGTAAGTAAAACGAAAGTGGGGTTTGGGTGGCTGTTTTGTTTTTTGAATGGAAATATATAGAAAAATATAATAATGAA
This sequence comes from Hymenochirus boettgeri, assembly GCA_019447015.1. Taxonomy (NCBI): domain Eukaryota; kingdom Metazoa; phylum Chordata; class Amphibia; order Anura; family Pipidae; genus Hymenochirus; species Hymenochirus boettgeri. The sequence goes on from CM033472.1 coordinate 157,516,705, forward strand.
GAGTAATATGTGAGTGGCCTTTAAAAAGAGGCATAGCTAACATGTTGGTGGTGTGCTGAACTCATCACTGTCCATGATAACAGGGCCAGTTCTAGGCAAATGCAACCTAGGCAAACTGTTAGGGCACTGAGAGGGTGGAGGGCGCCATTCAATTTTTTTTTAAAGGGCAACTATAGTGAAAAAAAAACTTTGTCTGTATACAATGTATAGATCACTTAGTATAAGCTGCCTTACTTCCATGTTTCTGTGTGGCTTCGTTTCTTCACACTGGCAGAAGTTTGTACCAAGCTGTGTAGTCCCCCTCCCCTCTCTGTCTAGTCCCCCTCAAGCAGTGACGGGCTGTATACAGAGTCCGAGCATTGTCAGTTGAAAGGACTTTAAATGAAGTGCTGACATCCTGTTGACCCCTCCCTTCCAGAGCTAGACTGCAAGCAGTCAAAGTGTGGAATAAAGTAGCAATATGCTGAAGGGAGGGGCAGAGGGGGAGAGAGGAGGACAAGTGGTGCTGAGATTCTTTACAAGTAAGTTACTGAACTCTGCCTGTTCTCTAACTTTGCTAATTGTTATTTACTTTTTACCTAAAGTTCATATCTCTCCCCCTGCTTAGCTGAGATCATAATCACTGAAGACAAGAATCAGTGTAACAGCAGCTTGTAGTGAGACCTTCACAAACACAGTGACACTGCTTGTTGTCCTGATACATTTCATTTGCTTTAGTCTATATATTTCATAGATTGCACTGTGTGTCTTGTTTGGTATATAGTCTGTATTACTGTACTATATATACTGTATTAGTGTTCCATTTGAGTCACTGGTTTTGTATGTATGTATATAAGATATTGGGGGGGAGGGGCTGTTTTATAGTGTGTTATGCTCATATTGCTGGGTTAATGGTTTATTGATTGTGTTTAGCACTACAGCATTTGACTATATGTTGTACATGGTACATATAGTGTGGGTGAGAGAGTGTGTGACAGTACTGCAGGGGAGCTTTGGATTGTGTGGGTGTGTGCCTTTGATTGACAGATGAGGTGTAGCAGCTCCTACAAATCACAGCATATTCAAAGGCTTATATCTCGGGGACTATGTAGAATTTAAAGAAACTAAAGGTACCCTGGTGGATGGGATGACTTATAGGATACATTAGAAGAAATTTAAAAAAAACAATTTTCTCACTATAATTGCCCTTTAACAACAGTGATCCTTATCAGCCTAAACCAATAAGCTGTTACCAAATTAGATTCTTGTAGCCTCCATATTTGCATACAATATAATCAGTTTTCTAATTTACAAAAAGTTAAATGCAAGAGGCGGTTATGGAGAAATTCAGTTGGGAAGGGGGCACCAGGGCGCTAAAATGGCAAGAACCAGCCCTGAAAGACATCCCTTTCATGAATCCCTCCTTTGGTAATTCTACGCTTGCACCTTTAATTCAAGTGATCCATCTAGCCTCTCTAAAATATGCTGTACAAAGTCTGGGTTCTCAGAAGTGGTGTACCACAGCTGGACCGAATGCAAGATTTCCAATGAGTTTGGACCCCGCTATTGGCTGCAAAAGCTGTTCTTCTCTACCACCTCTATCCACCTGGGTCCCCATGGTAACTCTATGCAACTGTATAGTCTGTCCCAAACAAGTAATATCTTAAGACTAATCCTAGGGTACTTGGCATTCCAAACGAATCTCACAACCATGTGAACGTCTATTGGAAGGATTTAAAAAGGGAATTTATGCACTTACTGTAAAATCTCCCTGCTAATCCTATTAAAAGGGAGATTTCACAGTAAGTTATGGTATAGTTAAATCCATATATATTGGGTTAGCACCATTGTTAATTCCCCAGGTACATGAAACAAATGGCGATCCTGAAATTGTAGAGAAATGTTAATATGATAAATAATAGATTTGCTATAATATCTGTTGTATTCAATTAGATCAACTGGACTTGAAATGTAGTTCTTGAAAATGTAATGTAGTTTCAAGAACTACATTTCAAGTCCAGTTGATCTAATTGAATACAACAGATATACCATGGCCTGGATGAATGAGAACCTTCACAAGCATTTGCTATAATACATTTTAAACACATATAGAGTTCCACTCTGCAAAAGACTAGTTCACAGATTCGGAATGTAATTGATAATGTAAACAGTGTGTCACGCATCTTGGTGCATTTCCCTATGTATCCAAACGTACAACATGTAAAGGCTTGTACTTGTACATCGATCTTTTATGGGATCTCCTGTTTCACCAATCATGGCAAACATTTACATGAAGGAAATGAAAACAAAAGGGAATGGTAAACTGGAAGTAGAGGTTTACAGAAAACCAACCCACACAGACCAGCAACTAGTGCATGCAAATGACCCAATACGGAAACCCAACAAGAGCAACTTAAAATATGCAGTGCAGTGCAGTGAAAAGTGCTCTGATTTGCAGGGCTGGATTTAGACCTCAGGAGCCTAAACACAGACCACACCAATAAACCACACCCATTTTCTCTTTTTTTGGGGGAAGAAAATAGACTATAAAGGAGTTGGATTGGTGGGAGAAGAATGACAGCCGCCCCTCCAACCTCAGGCCTAATGGTACTGTGCCTAATGGTAAATCCGGCCCTGCTAATTTGTATGTGGGGGAGACTAAACAGCAGCTGCAGAGACTATTTCTTGGGTCAGGACTCAGCCATGTACCTGCATCCAGGGCCGGCCTTTGATATGGGGAGCTGTGCAAACGCACAGGTTGTATAGCCACGGGGGGCGCCAGCCAGGGGTCTTAGGTCACAGACTTGTAGGTAAGTAATGTATCAGTGTCACAGCCCCCACCCCGGTTATATTCCTGCAGATTAAATGTATGTATAGTATAGTATAGTATTTGAGGTTGAATAAAGACATACGGCCATCCAGTTCAACCCATCTAGCAATATCCTCATTTCCTGCCTAATTGTTGATCCAAGAAGGCAAAAAAACCCACCAAATTTATGAAGGGGAAAAAATTCCTTCCTGACTCCAAGCGTCAATTGGAAATTTCCCTGGATCAACTCTACTTTATGTATCAATACACAGTAACTTGGAACATTCCTTGTTTGGAAGAAACTCATCCAGCTTTTTTTTGAAACTGATCATTGAACCTGCCATAACAATGTCCACTAAAAGACTGTTTCCATAGCTTTACCGTTCTCACAGTGAAAAACCCTTTCCGAGCTTGAAGCCTAAACCTTTTTTCTTCAAGTCTTAAGGGATGTCCTAGTGTCCTTTGACATGTTCTATTGGTGAACAATGCCCCAGATAGTTTATTGTATGGCCCTTTAATGTATTTATACACAGTAATCATATCTCCACGCAAGCGCCTTTTCTCCAGCATCCATAATTGTAACTTTTCCAGTCTCTCTTCATATTCAAGCTCCCCCAATCCCCTTATTAATTTAGTTGCCCTTCTCTGAACCCTTTCCATTTCAAAGATGTCCTTTTTGTACACAGGATTCCAAAATTGCACTGCATATTCCAAATGAGGCCTTACCAATGCTTTGTAAAGAGGGAGAATTACATTTTCCTCCCTTGAATCCATACCTCTCTTTATACAAGACAATACCATGCTGGCTCTGGCTGTTGCCGCCTGGCACTGCTTGCTACCTTTAAGTTTGTTATCCACCAAAACTCCAAGATCCCTTTCCAACAGATATTCACTTAACACAGAGCCATTTATAGTATAAGTAGCACAAGAATTTTTAAGTCCAAAATGCATCACCTTACATTTATCAACATTGAATTTCATCTGCCACTTAGCAGCCCAATGTGACAATCTATCTAGATCCCCTTGCAACGATTGCACATCCTCTGAAGTTTTTAATGGTCGACAAAGTTTTGTGTCGTCAGCAAACACAGAAACCTTGCTGACAATACCCACTTCCAAATCATTCATAAATAGATTAAATAGAAGCGGCCCCAGCACAGAACCCTGTGGCACCCCACTTAGCACTTTAGTCCATAATGATGAAGCCCCATTAACAACTACTCTCTGCATCCTATTCATTAACCAATTTTCTATCCATGTACAAATGTGACTCCCCAGACCAACATACCTTAGCTCATTAGTCGCCTATGGGGGACTGTATCAAAAGCTTTTGCAAAATCCAAGTAAACTACATTTACTGCTATGCCAGAGTCTAAATGTCTTAATACTTCCTCATAAAAACCAAGCAAGTTAGTTTGACAAGATCTATTCCTCCTAAATCCATGCTGGTTACTACTTATAATGTCAGTCCTTGAAACATACTCTAGAACATGTTCCCCGTTATTAAAAACTTTCCAGGATCTTCCCCACCACTGAAGTTAAACTTACAGGCCTGTAATTACCCGGCTGTGAACGACTACCCTTTTTGAATATTGGAATAACATCAACCTTTTTCCAATCCAGAGGCACATCACCGAACATGAGGGAATCAGCAAAAATAAGAAACAATGGCCTAGATAAAACTGAACTTAGCTCCTTAAGTACCCGAGGATGTATTTTATCCGGCCCAGGAGATTTATTAATATTAACCTTCTTTAGTTCTTTCTGTACCATATCCTCGGTTAACCAAAGTGCACTTGAATCTTGTATGCCATTATTGCTACTATACTCTATGATATCTGTACTTCGATCTTCCATAGTATATATAGAGGGGAAAAAAATATTCAAGACATTTGCTTTATCGCCATCCTCCGTAACTAACTTATCCCCATTAATTAATGGTGCCACATTCTCAGTCCTCATCTTCTTACTATTAATATACTTAAAAAAAATTTTAGGCTTAGTGATGCTTTGTTCAGCTATCCTAACTTCATTATTAATTTTAGCTAGTTTGATTGCTTTCTTACACTTCTTGTTATAGTTTTTATAATCCCTAAAGGCGCTTTCCGTTCCCTCGGCCTTAAAGGTTTTAACTTCCTTTTTCTTCCTTTCCATTTGCCTCTTTACATCAGAATTCAGCCACATGGGTGCGGATTTATTTTTTTTTACATTTATTTCTCAAGGGTATAAATTTAGATGTGAACTGGCTTAAAATCCCCTTGAACACAGTCCACTTCTGTTCAGTACATTTACCTGATAATACATTATCCCAGTTGACATTCTGAAGAGCTGCTTTTAACCTTGGGAAATTTGCTTTTCCAAAATTAAATGTCTTTGTTAACCCAGCTCACTTTTCCTTTCGATAACAAAGTACAAATGCCACTATTTAATGATCACTATTCCCTAATATCAGCATCACCCCATGTCATAGCCAAAGCCCCAACACAGGTAAGCCTTACCTAAGATGTCTGTTCTGTCTGCATTTAGTGCGTTATGTGTTACATAATGATGCACGCACAATATATACAAGCACACGCTGCAAATACTGAGAGGCAGTAAGTGTAGGTGGCGGACTTGACTCAAAGCCGGCCAAGGCAAGCAGCATTCAGCAGCATATTGAGCGTGCCCAGGTTTTTTTGGGAGGGGGGGGGCTAGGTGCCAGTAACAAATCTTGAACAGGGTGCTATTTATCCTAAGGCTGGTCATGCCTGCATCCTTCGTGTCAAGAAGGTCATTTATATCAAAATAAAGAAACCAAGCCTGAATAAAGGTGTGTGTGTGTGTGTGTGTGGCGGGGGGGGTTGTTCAACCACCATTTGACTGCCATGTACATGTACACGCTGTTTCAATGTTTTCCCTGGGGCAGTTTAATAACACCTCTTGACTATGCAATCAACAACTTGCATTTAGGAAGCAAGGTGTTGGGGATGAAAATGGTTGCATTAGTTTGGTTGAGTCTGATGATACAATTGCCCCACTGTGTATGTTCGCACAGCTGACATACTGTATAAGGGGGGTATGTTGGGGCCATGTATGCAGCTACTACCACATGTTGCTGACAGATTCCAATGGCACACATGTGATCATAATCACATGTGCATGGCCAACTTTAGTGATACCAGAGGTGGTGTAAACCTACCAGCAGGGCATCAGTGTTGGTAGGTAAGTGTAAGAGGATCAGATGAACAGGACAGTATTAAGCAACTTAGGTTTGGGGGTCCTGCATTAAAATACACATTTTTATTTTCCGGGTAGACGTGCCCCTTTAAATAATTAGAAAATACTTAAAAAAATAAGTTAGATTTTAGTTACACAATATTAAATGTTACATTTTAACCTGGAATAAAACAATGGACCAGATCTCAATGAAAATGGATCTTAATGAACTTAGTCTAATTGATATCACACAGGTAACATTTTTACGTGTTGCATAGTAACAGAAACTTCACAAAATGAAGGTAAAAGTCACATTTTTTTTCTGCCAACACATGTTTTATGCATAATGAGGCTTAAATTACTGAGCAGTCAGACTTGGTTAACATAGTTAACTTTGTTGCCTATGGTTGCTGCATCAACAATAGGGGTTTAGATTCTGCTGTGATTGCTTAACAAGCCAGTGAGTACAAGAAGGGTGGTCTTCAGATTACAATGACAGAGTCCTCGTGCCATTGAGTCACCAACAAAAAAATTGCCATCAACCCACCAGTACATTTAGCTATAATAAATAGAAATGAACCAAACCGGTGCATTTCATTCTGCCGTTTCTGTGGAACTTTAAAATTAGGTTTTGATACACTAATAATCAATTCAGAAATAGAACTGCCCCATTTGTCTTGACGCTAGATGAAATCCTCAGAATCATAACAAATACATACCTCAGTATCAGGGTGAAAGTGTTATCTGAGATAAAATATCTATAAATATCAACTAGATTGTAAGCTCTATGGGGCAGGGACCTCCTTACCTCTCTAGCACTTCTATTTATATATTTATGTAGTGATCTATTTATGTATTTATTCCCCTTGTATGATTTCGATCGTATTTTGTTACTGTACAGTGCTGCGTCCCCAAGTGGCACTTTATAAATAAACTATACATACAACTATACATACATACAATATCAGAATATCTGCAAACTACATAGGGAACTTCAAGTTGAACTGTTATTCTGGGTCAGCTTTCACAAAAAAATCTGCTTAAAACTGCCCAGTAAATCTATTCCTAGGATAAATGCAGTGGTAAGATCACATATATTTTGTGCTTTTTAATGATGCTGTAAATTCCAGGCTGGGTGGGCTAAGTGCTTTCTCTAAAGTCATACTGTAAAAGAAGACGTGGTATTGTGTTGATCTGAGACCATAATCCATCACCAGCAAAATCCAGACAACCACAGTACTAGGCCCATTTTAGATAATTATATGAAGGTTTGTAATTTTTTGCCAGAATTCCTTCAGATATAATTATAGTTCTGCATTATTGTATTTTTTCTTCAAACCTATTTTGGATTTATAAGTGAAAATACTATAGTTTACTTAGTATTGTTTTAGAGGGTCATCTTAATCAAATGAAACATTAAACAAATGAAAGTTTTTTTTCAGACTGTACCCTCTGGTACTTGTGCAAATGTAAATTGAGGGCAGAGATGAAAAGCCTCCCAGATAAAATAAAATCTTATGGCTCCTGGAGTTGGAGGTATCATAGGTATTAGTCCAGCATCTCCCAGTGTCGGTCTGGACTGTTGGGGCCCACCAGGACCAGTTTAGGGGTCCACCTAACATTTCATATCTATATTATCACTTATTTACATAGAAGGCCTGAAGAAGACTGAAGGCTGGGCCCCTGACACACACTCCTCCACTCCCCCACAAGATGTGCAATGAGCTGTTTTTAAACATCTGATCGCGCATATAAAGTCGCGTGATCAGCTATTTGCTCTATACACGCGATCAGCTGTTTAAAAACAGCTGATCGCACATCTTTTGGAGGTTATCTTACCTGCCCCACCACACACACACACAGTCGTGGGCCCTGATGGGAGCCCACTGCCTTTGGCTCTGTATTTAAGTCTTAGCAGTTTTGTTTTCTTAGTTGAATTGACTGTGGGCCCACCGGGGGAATTCCCCTGTAACCCGGTGGGTTACCCTCCTCCATGCCATTACATAAGCAGGATTGATAATCTAGACAGGACTATAATTTTACTCTTTAAACATTATTGCAATTTCTTAATACGATGCCAAGTAAAAATAGGATTTTTATTAAAAAAAAAATCTGCATATATATTATTTAAGGTTTGCAACACTGCTTACTTATGTCCTTATGGTTTATTAACTTATTAAATGGAAACATCATTTGTGTCTTATACAATGTTAACTTGAGAGACACAGACTGTGGTGGGAATAGCAGGTCTGTGACAGTTTGGGGCTTTATGTTTATGCCTGGCATGGATTTCCATGTTACATGGTTGTGAAATACATCCTGTGTTTCTATTGAGGCTGCATGAGGCATGACAGATGAAAGCAATCCCATAGCGGATTCCAGGATTTTGTGCTTGTAACATATGCTTTTATTTTAGGGTTGTTCATAAGTGCACAGAACTGTTGCTATTTTTATTCAAGAGGACGGGTTGGCATTAGTGGTTAAACTTTGCTGACCTGAGTTTGATTCTCAGCCACACACACAGCTGCCATTCTTTTAAATGTACATTTCTGGGCATAGGAGGCAATATATATGTTTAGCCAGATGCTGAACTTGCTCTATAAAATGTGAAGTTCATCTGTGTCTATTTGATACCAACAATTTTGACAAATTCATCTGTTAGCTACACATGTCAGTATATTTTTTGTTGGTTGAAAAGTTAAAACAAAATGTTGCAGGCATCTAGCGGTCACTTGGCCTAATTACTACTATGCATGTTTCTAGGTGAGCTAGTACCATATTTGTAACGATAACTGTAACTGCATGTATATTAAGCCATATTAGAATTCCACCCCATCCAGTAAAACACCAAAGGGTGACAAATCACCACCATGGATAGGTGGAAAAGTGAAAGATGCTACATTTTACATTATGCTACCAGGGTGACAATGCAGCAGGAAGGCAGTTGGGCAGTTGTGTTTTAGAACGAAAAAATAGACATATAAATCAAGCGAAGGGTCCTGGGTATATACACCTGGTACACCATTCACTTTATGCAAGCCCTCACCCATATTAGCTCATATTTTGATTTCTTGCTTGTTGCTTTTTGTGTCAGTCTCTAATATTAAAATGGATCCTTGAGATATGAAGCAGATAGAAAAAAATCTTACATCCAAAGTTCAGCTCCAGCCCTAACCTAACATCCAAAGTGCCGAGATCTGTTTTCAGAGTGCATGTAATCACCATTTTTTGTGACTGATTGCATCGCCTTAAGCTTAGGCAAAGCTGGAGCCTGTCTGTGTGACTGAGTGAATCTGAGTGACAGAGGGTATAAAAATGTTATTAAAGGGCAAGTCTGTCCACTCAAAAAAAACTTTGCTGAAAACTGTAGATTACCCAGCCAAGCCCCATTTTTACGATATACAGAGTTTCCAATGATGCTCCTAAACTTCCTTACCTGACCCTGTCCCTCGCCATCTAGGTGCCACCCCCTGCTCCTGTTTCAAGAGCTAGTTTCAAGCAAAAACAGGAGCAGGGGACTTCTGCGCAGACAGCAGCTTCACTTCCTGGTCGTGAATGTCAGGCGATTGGGCGTGACATCACTTTGCGCCTTAACTGACAGCCGCAAACAGGAAGTGGAGTGGTTGTCAGCAGCAGAGGCAGCGTAGGAGCGGCGAGGGACAGGGTTAGGTAAACAAGTTCAGGAGCGTCTTTTGTATATGATGAAAGTGGGGTTTGGGGGAGTAATCTACAGTTTGCAACAAACAGGGTTATTCAAAAAAAGTTCTTATCCTTAAAAATGGTACTAATTTTGCCTCAACTAATCAGATGTTAGCTTTCAAATATTCAATAAGATCTGATTAGTTGGGTTAAAATTAGCACAATTTTAAACAATAAGAACTTTTATTGAATCTCCCTGATTGTTTTTTTTATGCACTTTTGCCCCATTTTACCTAAAAAATTCAATGGATCACAAAACTGATATTAATTGTATTTTGGATCGCATCGCTAACATACAGTAATGCAAACCACACAGACAAAATGGTGCCGGGAATGCTGACATTTTTTTCCAGGGGTTTGGCACTGCTGTGGTTGGTGATTTTAGATCATGTGGCTGGATAATTTTTGAAAATTCATAGAAGATTGCATTGAGTTTTTAGGAGCTACCAATGAGGTGGGGGGGTATAGGATATTACATGTAGGAAAGGTGTATATGTATGTGTGTACTATCTCACTATTACCATTTAAATGACCACCAATAAATCTAGATAAAGTATAGCACTGACTTACATTAGGTACAACACAAAATATACAAATACATAAACTTACCTACAGAGCTGAGATCCCCTTTTGAACATTGTATGGTCAAAATGGGATGTTAAACCACACCCTGGGTCTGCTCCATGTGAAAGGAAGTGTAATCCAAAAAAAGTTTCTGTCTGTGGTGTGTATTGTAATGGACACATACACCAAGGCTCCTTATATACCACCTCCAGCCTGCAGGTGGTGTCAGTGAGTGATAAAAGACAAGACATCCCTGCTCTCTATGGCTAGGAGGAGAGAAAGTGAAAGTAGATTGTGGTGTGTGCTTTGGAGAGATCTTGAATGTGCTACCAGATCCTGTGTAAAAGATCCTGTTACCACCTGTTGGGAGGAAAGATTATTGGACAGACAATTTAAATTTTTTGGATACAAACTCTGACAAACTCTGACAAACTCTGACAAGAGATAAGTGTACACCAATTTACAAGGACACACAATATACAGGCCTGGTCATTATTCAAAGTGGTGCACCATAGGATACCCCTGATTACTGCACAGTGTGCCATGTTACCCATAATCCTTCCATAAAGCAGTGATCTGGTACAAATTGGTGGCAGCGGTGCTGGTAATCCCATTTATTCTCCCTGTTTTCTTTGTATATTTGTTCTTTGTATTAAGCTATGGAGGCTGCTACTGAAAGTATTGATTTAAATCCTCCCGACCTTGTAAATATAAAAATGAAATGGCAGAGGAGCCTCAGTACCTCATATAGCACTTGTGGAATATCTTATATATAGGTTTATCTGATATTCCCATACATTATAGGGGCTCAGAAAATCAACATAACCACACATATGAACTCCAAAGTGCAGAAGTTTATTTCAAAGTTAGAATTAGAATATAGTTAGTGCACATTTTCGTCCCCTTTTATATATTCCTGGTTACATCTTGATGGCCGCTGCCGACCATAACAATGGAAACACCAATAATAAAAAAACCCCCACAAATTACATATATACAAATAGATATACACGGCTATCAAGAAGCAGTCAGAATAAAGTGTCCTAGTGCTCAGATAAATAAGTCTATCAATGGTCCCAAAGACCAATATAATACCGAGTCAATGTAAGCACTTTCAAATTAATCATGCTGAAACTAATATTTTGAAAACCTGGTGTGCGCTCTTTCGGCAGTGTGAGCCTTACCCTACCACCAGTCTGTCGCCGCTGGCAATTTTATCACTGGCAATATGCTAATTAATAAATGAACACCTTTGCCAGGTTAAAGGGATTTTCTGTATGTGCAATTGTAATATAACCCACCCCTTCCATTGATCCCTATGGGCATAAACTGTAAAAAATATCCCTATAATCGGCGCGCTACTACGCAGTAGCACGCCGATAATAACACGGAAGTACCTGGGAAAAGTACCTTTGATCAAATGAAGAGCCGTATACGCCGGAAGCAAGTATGAGAAGCCGGTGTTATGTGAGATAATCCAGGAGGAAGCAGAAGGGGTGCGGTCTAAGCTGTTAGACTCCGGCCGGAGCACTGAAAGCAGCAGGTGGGTGGGACTGCCAGGAGGAGCAGGGGTCAGCTGACCATATGCAGAAAACTACGGGGCAGGAGAGGAAAGAAAGAGTGGTGTGTGTGTCAGGTGTGTGTGTCAGGTGTGTGTGTGTGTGTGTGTGTCAGGTGTGTGTGTGTGTGTGTGTGTGTCAGGTGTGTGTGTGTGTGTGTGTGTCAGGTGTGTGTGTGTGTGTCAGGTGTGTGTGTGTGTCAGGTGTATGTCAGGTGTGTGTGTGTGTGTGTGTGTGTGTCAGGTGTGTGTGTATGTCAGGTGTGTGTGTGTGTGTCAGGTGTGTGTGTGTGTGTCAGGTGTGTGTGTGTGTGTGTGTCAGGTGTGTGTGTGTGTGTCAGAGGTGTGTGTGTCAGGTGTTTGTGTGTGTGTGTCAGGTGTGTGTGTGTGTCAGGAGGAGAAGGGGTCAGAAAAGAAGAATCAGTAGTGTGTGGTGTGGGGACAGCAGCCTGTGGACTGCACAATAACCATGGGTTTGTTTATAAATGAGGGTGGGGGGCGTTATAACGGATAATGTACCCCCTACTGTAAATTCATAGGGATATTAGAAGGCACCTCGGAGTTCCGTGGCCTGTATAAAAGGCACTCGGCCTCCGGCCTCGTGCTTTTATATGGTCACGGAACTCCTCTGTGAATTCTAATATCCTTATAATTTACAGTAGGGGGTACATTATCCACTATATTATTCACTTACTATTTATAACCCTTACTACTTGTATGGGCATTAGTATATAACATTGTTAGTTGTTGCTAAACACCCATTTTTTGTAGGACCTGTGGAAATCACTTCAAAGATGATTATACCATTGTTACGTAGATACTAAACTGAAACACATTACATTTTAGTGCTAGGAATATGAGGAGAGAAGCTGTGACTAGAGAAAGCATGCAAATGAATAATCTTCATTGAGTCCCATTGGACTTCTACAGGGTTATTCAATAAAAGTTCTTATCGTTTAAAAATTTTGCCCCAACCAATCAGAGGTAAACTTAGAAATGTTAAATGAGATCTGATTGGCTGGGGCAAAATTAGCAGCATTTTAAAAGATAAGAACTTTTACTGAATCTCCCTGCTAGTGCCTAAGGTCACAATCCAAAACATCTCCCTCTATAGCAACTTTTTCTCCAAATTTCCTCCTCGTATTCCTAGATTAACTGTTTCTATCCCACATACTTTCAAATTGCTTCCTTTCCCTTCATGTTCATTCCAGACATGTTTTGCCACACTGTTACGAAAATCTTTTAATTGCACAGAGATGTTCTTAAAACCTTATTAACAGATGCCGTTTTGTTTTTTCAATATACAGACGTTTGCATTCACATTTAATGTAGTAGATCACTTGGCTTGACTGACAATTAATGAAACTTTTGATCTTAAAATTGCTACCTTCAGTTTGTATTTCTTTTGAGTTTTCTACATATTTACAAACATTGCATCTCCCACACATATGCATCCCTGTCACTGGGATTCCTCCTAGCATTTCCCTTAGCCCTTGTCTTTGTTGGGTATAGTTACTATGGACCAAAGTGTCCTTAAGTATCTTTGCTCTTCTTGCTATGAGGTTGGCATATGGGTTTAAAATTTTTTCCAATGTTAGATCTTGTTTTAAAAGGAACCACCAACTGTTCAATATCATTTTAATGTCTGTCCACTGCTGGTTATAAGCGGAAATGAAACTTATAGTTTGATCTTTTTCCTTTTTTTTCCTTTTATTTTTATAGATCAGAGTGTTCCTTTTGGTTTGGACGGGTCTTACATAACCATTTTCAATGCTTGTATGTGAATAGCCTCTGTTTTGGAATCTGACATTCAGATCCTTGGCTTCTCTCCTAAAATCTAGTTCTCTAGAGCACTCTTAATGTGCAGGAACTGCCCTATGGGTATACCTTTAATCAGATGCCAAGGATGATGTCTCATTGCATCCAATATCGAATTTGACGCTGTGCTTTTTCTGAACGTTTTTGTTTGGACCATACTATCCTCCACAAAAATATTTATGTCCAGAAACTCCACTTTTTGTGTGCCGTATTGCCATGTTAAATGAATGTTCTGATCATTTACATTTAATTCTCTTAGGAAGTCCAAAAGTGACTGTTCCGAACCTGACTTTGTTAAAGCTCAGGCTAAAGACAGGAGGTCTTTGATTTTTAAAGGTAACCGTGATGAGGACCTTTGCATTGAGCATCCGGAAAATACTAGTAAACCCAGTAATCAAGGAAGTAATAGGACAAGAGATTTTGATAAATATAAAAATAAATATCAACATAAAAATAGGATTAATAAAGAGTTTAATAAGGGTATCACATTTATATCTAGTTATAGTCCTCAATTTCATGATATTGTGGATATAATTAAAAAGCATTTACCTATTCTAAGGATGGATGGAGATGGAGAAAAAGTTCTGGATATACCAGTCAGATTTGTACCAAGAAGAGTGCATACATTGAGGGATATTTTATCCCCTAGTATGTACAGAGATGGAGGAAAAAATCCTCAAAGCAATTGGTGCAGAATGAAGGGTTCCTATAAATGTGGACACACTAGATGTATTACATGTAGTTTTATGAAAGTTGGAAACTCTTTTAATAGTAGTGCGTCCGGAAAAGAATACACCAAATATCAATATATTAATTGTGTTTCTGAATATATAGTATACTTGCTGAAATGCACTAAGTGCTCATTACAATATGAGGGATGTACATCTAGGATGCTCAAATCACGTATACGTGAACATATTAGAGCAATTAAGAAAGGGGATGAAACTATCCCGGTGGCTAGGCACTTTAAAATTTGCAATGGAAGTAATGTTAAATATATGACAGTACAGGATATACAAAAAGTGACTCAGAATCCCAGAAATAAAGACCTTTGGTCAAACCTGTTATATTGTTAGGCGAAGTGGATTTTCCATCTTAATACAAGACATCCAAGGGGTATGAATTCTGCTTTTGATATTAATTGCTTTACAGGTCTTCCACTTAGGAAATATTAGTCTCATTATATTCATATACCGTATGTAAACTTTTTTCTTTTGAACTGGTTCGGGATAATTTGAAACATATGTTACACTTAAACAAGGTTTTTTCACACATTAGCCTGTGCATACTATATGGACATACAGACTTATGCATATTTATGTATCTTTGATATTATGTGATTTTTATGTCATATATATATATCTATGATCGTATCTGTACTTGCGAACATTGTTTCCATTTGTACACTTTCACAGTGGATACGTCCAGAATGTTTCTCTGCATATTGAAGGTGTGTTTATTGACGGGAGGAGGAAGTTATGTCACTGGGGGGTGTATTTAAGGGTTTTGGTGCATTTTGAAATGCGTGCTTATGATTAAGGACCAGATAGGTCCGAAACGCGTTAAGCTGTTTCACTGAAATAAAGTTTTTTATATTGGAACGATACTCCGGCTGTTGTGTGCTCCTGTTCGTGCAGCGGACCATCTATTTATTTCCTTGCCATAGCATAAATATGTCTTGTCCACATATATACCTCGCTACTGGTCAGGATGGATATACCTCTTGTTCTTCCCAGAATCCTCCTGACCTTGTACCTACAGATGAAATTCCCCAATTAGACTCAGTAGCTCTACCAGGCCAAATTGCCACACCTATTTTTAAACCTGATCCATTTGATGGGGGAACTAGGGGGTGGACTGATTGGCTAGAACTATTTGAATTGGCAGCCACTATTAATGGTTGGGATGAAGGTGCTCTCTTGCAAGTCCTTAGCTTTTTTCTTAGTGGTAAAGCCAGGCAAGTATACCAAGGATTTACCATAATACTGAAATAAAAAGCAGTTATAAGTTATTAAAAATTGCACTATAGCATTTATTTTCAAGGAGAACTAAAGTCTCCAGACAACAGTGTCCCAATAGACAGAGCACATTCACAAACATACAACAAGCTGTGTCTCACCTCTCCCTTTGCTGTGGCCATTGGGTGATTTATGAAAACAACCTGTGAGTACTAGGGGTCAGCTCCCACAATCCACCTTAGCTGGGTAAACCCCCATCTAAGTGTCTGTGTACAGGCACATGCTCTGTAGTGCTCAACAGATCAAAACAAGGAAGTTTCAGCCTTGCTTCCTAGAAGCTTACAGCCAATCACAGTACATCACAGAGATCCTCCCTCTCCATGACACAGAACAGAGATTTCAGTTGTTTGTTTTCAAACACATTCAATGCTCCTGTCCTAACAATGATTTAATACTTTACTTTTCATACAAAAATAAGTAATCTTTACAGTGTATTTCATAGATAGCATGGATGTAAGAAATGGAATACTAACATTTCAGCAAAAATAAAAGAAATAAATGTAAGTCTGGGGAATAGAACCTGCAACTTGTACATTTACTCTGTCTTGCTAAAAGCAGAGCACTTACCTCTAGACTAATGGAGATAATTAGTAGATAGCTGGTACATGTAGAATCTTTTACTATGAACATAATGGAAACAAAAATAAAGGAAACTATGGGGATTAGAACTTGCAACCTTCTGGACTGTGTGTTTCTATAACTGGCATCTTACAAGGTGAGCCATGACTGAGTAAGCTGAACACTTGGGTACATTTAGGAGCCTCGTCTTTTGCTGGGGACATAATAGAAACAAAAAAAAAATAGAAGTCTGGGGTATTGAACCTGTGACCTTCTGAATTGTGTATTTTTAAACCTGGAGCCTTACCCGATGCGCCACCACTGAACAAGCAAAGTACTCCAGTACATTTTTTTTTTTTTTGCTAAACAATTTCTAAAGAAAATGGAATATGGAAGTTCCTGATAAGACTTTGAAAGCTGCTTGTTACCCTACAGTTTATTTTCCAGAAAGTCACACTGAATGGTTAATAGATTATGGTAACAATCAGCTTTCAAAGTCTTTTTAGGGACTTCCATATTGGTGTATAAACATCTGTATAGAAAACACTCTATCCATAGAGACAGTGAATACTGGGGTCAGGGGGCGTGGTTCTTTGATGACTTCATGGGCTGTGGGTTGTACTGGCAACAATATGGAAGCCTTCTTATTTACAGAATCTATTTCTTACATGTACTAAATGCAACTTACTAGAGAAGAATCTTACAATGTATAGGTGTTCTGGGGAGAAAAACTTTCACATTAGGTTTTAAAAATTTTAAGTTTAGTTCTCCTTTCAATTAGATCTGTATAAAAGAGTATATGAAGGAGAAATCCTTTTCTTTAGGTAAACTGGGAATGAGAAATATTTGTTTATACGTTAGATTATTAGGGCAATGCTATTATAATAACATGATGCTGTGAGGTACCTTCTTTTATAATATAGTATTAACCTAGCATGTTTAGTTTCAACCAAGAAAATCCTGGTGTGCACTTATCCTTTCCAATTTATACATATATATATAAAAAGGTCATATACATATATATATATATATAAAAAGGTCATAAACCACGACCGAAATGTCGCTGTATACACAGAATGTATGAATAAAGATTTTTTTTGACTATTTGAAAATAAGTCCTTACGTGTGCACTGAACATCTCCTTTATATATATATATATATATATATATATATATAATATATTATATATATATATATATATATATTAGCAAAAATGTCCCCGTTGGTACACAGTGGAAATTATATGTGTGTGTTTTGCTATGTGTGGATACAGTGGATATAGAATCTTTACACAAGTATATTTTAAACTGTTACTCAGTCACCAGCATCCAGGGGAACCAAATAGGATAATACTGCATGTCTGAGAATAGACCCAGGCAATCCTGCCACACTGTGTGGCTAGAACTAAACATGCTATGTTCATACTTATTAGTATTCATCACGGCAATTGCCACATTTTTAGCTGCTTATGTCATGACTTGGGAGCACAGGATACTGATTAGCTTTTTAGATTAAGGTGAATGCTCCCCACAGAGTATAAAATGAAATAGAGCCGTCTTATAAAAGAAGGTACCTTACAGCCTCATGTTATAATAGCATTGCCCTAATAATCTAACATATAAACATGTATTTCTCACTGACCTTTCACATGTTTAAAAGCTACAACGCGTTCTCTGTTAGCAGTAGGTTTCTCCTTTATGTCCATTAGCTAATGAATATATACAGATGCAATACAGCCTAATGATATAGAGCATGGGTGTTGAACTTTTCCCATGTTTAAAAACAACAACTTCCAGCATTCTCTAACTGCACAGAATGCTAAAAAAATTTGTTTTCATACATCCTAGAATAAAGCCATTTTTCATGTTTTAGCAATTACTACCCAAGGGCTCATATATGCAAGTGATCCATCTGCCCTTCCCTTACATCCATAGCTATTACACTATTGGCCTAGGGAAGGATAATTTAGGTCACTTCAGGCAGTAGGAATTATGAACCTTACCAAACTTGCCTTCCCTTTCCTATTGCATCTACCTGCCAGCTAGAATCCAGGGGGTCTAAGTGTAATAAACCTGCAGGTCTGAGAATAGACCCAGACAATCTTGCCACAATGTGCAGTTCAAACTAAACAGCCCCATTGGGTGACCTGTGACTCTAAACGGGATCCAGATTAACATGCTACGTTCATACGTATTAGTAATTACCACAGAAAGTTCCAGATTTACGGTTTCTATGGGGTTAGGACTTTGGAGCACAGTATACTGATTAGCTTTATAGTTTAAGGTGAGATGGGGTTACTCCCCACAGAGTATAAAATGAAATAGAGCCTTCTTATAACAGAAGGTACCTCACAGCCTCATGTTATTATAATAGCATAGCCCTAATAATCTAACATATAAACAAATATTTCTCATTCCCAGGTTACCTAGAGAAATGGGCAGAAATGGGCAGGAACATCCTTTATATCCTCTTTCATACAGATCTAATTGAAAACTTGCTTCAGAACACTTTTTAATAACTGAAAACTTTTTATTTCAGTATTAATCCTTGGTATACCTGCCTGGCTTTACCACTAAGCAAAAGGCTAAGGACTTGCAAGTAAGCACCTTCATCCCAACCATTAATAGTGTCTGCCAATTAAAATTGTTCTAGCCAATCAGTCCACTCCCTAGTTACCCCATCAAATGGATCAGGTTTAAAAATAGGTTTGGCAATTGGGGCTGGTAAAGCTACTGAGTCTGTAATCTGCAGGTACAAGGACAGGAGGAATTATATCAATATAAATAGCTTAATACAGAGAACTAATATAAAGAGAAAACAGGTAGAATATTTGGTATTACCAGCTCTGCTGCCACCAATTTGTACCAGATCACTTTATGGAATGATTACTGGTAGCATAGAGTGTGTTACTCTGGTGGGATGGCACAAAGCAGACAGTGCATTTACTTTCTTTAAACAAGATACAGCAAACCAGTTTTAATTACATTTAACAGTAAGTATTGCAATGATTGTAATGATAACAAATCATAAACAGTTTTCCCACATAACATATACAGTAATGGAGTAGTTCCTGGCTATGGTGCACCACTTTTTATATTGACCAGGCTTGTATATTGCGTGTCCTTGTAAGTTGGTGTACACTTATCTGTTGCCTCAGAGTTTGTATCAAATAAGGTAAGTCGTCAGTCCAGTAATCTGTCCTCCCAACAGGTGGTAACTAGAGATGGGATCAAGGTCCGGCTCGGACCCGACAGGGAACCCCTCAGTTCCGAAATGCGAATGTTCCATCTGAAACCGGATGGATCGTTCGGATTTAGGTACTTCAGAGCACATTTTTGATTTTTATAGAATGTTCGAGCTATTTTCAAAAATTCTCAAAAATTAAATAGCCTTTAACGTTCAATAACACTTAAAAACACGATTATCAAACGTATTATCAAACGTTCAAGGATATTTTCGAGAATTTTCAAAAATAGCTTGAACATTCGGCAAAGATCAAAAATGCGCTCCGAAATCCCAAATCTAAATTTCGGTTTTGGATTTTCGGGATTTTCCGGAGATCTGAAAACCCGAAAACGTAACGAAACCCGGCAGTTTCGACCATCTCTAGTGGTAACTGGATCTTATACACAGGATCTTGTGTTGCATTCAATATCAACCCAAACAGATCAGTCCCATCAGTAGCTCACACCACAATCTACTTTCACTTTCTCTCCTCCCTTCATGGTTGGGATGAAGGTGTTCGCTAAGTCCTTAGCCTATAGCCAAGCAGGTATACCAAGGATTTAATAGTGAAATAAAAAGCAGTTATCAGTTATTAAAAAGTGCTCTGAAGCAAGTTTTTCAACTAGATCTGTATGAAAGAGGCATGTTCCTGCCCATTTCTCTATGTAACCTGGAAATGAGAAATATTTGTTTATATGTTAGATTATTAGGACAATGCTATTATAATAACATGAGGCTGTGAGGTACCTACTGTTATAAGAAGGCTCTATTTCATTTTATACTCTGTGGAGCAAGAGTAAGCAACTGTAAATCTGGAACTTGCTGTGGTAATTACTTGTAGTATGAACATAGCATGTAAATCTGAATCCCGTTTAGAGTCACAGGTCACCCAATGGTGCTGTTTAGTTTGAACTGCACATTGTGGCAAGATTGTCTGGGTCTATTCTCAGATTTATTACACTTAGACCCCCTGGATTCTAGCTGGCAGGTAGATGCAGTAGGAAAGGGATGGCAAGTTTGGTAAGGTTCATGACTCCTACTGCCTGAAGTAACCTAAATAAGCCTTCCCTAGGCCAATAGTGTAATAGCTGTGGATGTAAGGGAAGGGCAGATGGATCACTTGCATATTCGAGCCCTTGGGTGGGAATCGCTAAAGCACGAAAAAATGGCTTTATTCTAGGATGTATAAAAACAACATTTTCCAGCCTTCTGTGCAGTTACAAAATGCTGGGAGTTGTAGTTTTTAAACACGTGAAAAGGTCAACACCCATGCTCTTCATTATTAGGCTGTATTGCACCTGTATACATTCATCAGCCAATGGGCATAAAGGAGAAACTTACTGCTAATAGACAACATTGTAGTATTCAAACATGTGAAAGGTCAGTGAGAAATAAGTGTGTATATGTTAGATTATTAGGGCAATGCTATTATAATAACATGAGGCTGTGAGATACCTTCTTATTTCATTTTATACTCTGTGGGAAGCGTTAAGCACCTTTAACCCCACCTCACCTATCAAGCTAATCAGTATCCTGTGCTCCCAAGTTGTAACATAACCAGCTATAGCTGTGGAACTTGCTGTGGTGAATACTAATAAGTATGAACATAGCATGTTTAACTGGATCTCAGGTCACCCAATGGAGCTGTTTAGTTTGAATCACAAAGTTTGACAGGATTGCCTGGGTCTATTCTCAGAGCTGCAGGATTATCCTATTTAGTTCCCCTTGATGCTGGTGACTGACTGAGTAACAGTTTAAAATATACCTGTGTAAAGATTCTATATCCACTGTATCCACACATAGCAAAGCATATACACACATAATTTGCACTGTGCACCAACAAGGACACTTTTGCTAGTATATATATCCCTTATCCAGTATCGGGGCACACTCCACACCAAACTCATTCAGCGCTAGGTGTTACCACTTGATTTATTACAGTTTTTGATGGATATATGTGCACTCACAGGCACAGTCTAAAAGCACTCACAGGGTCATTTAAAAAACTTTTATTTAGAGCATATACTAGGCAACAATTTGATCATGTCCTAGGACCTTTATCAAGCTAAGTGCTACTTATATAATATATATATATATTAAATTAATATGGGGCACTCACAGGGCTTAGATTAAACATTAATTAGAATGTAGCAGCCTGCGATATTGGAGGCAGGGCCCCTGACACAACCACTCCCACTATTTATGATAAAGCTAATTGGTTATACAGTGTTAATGAAACTCCACCTATTGTGGGTTGTACCACATAGGTATAAAAGGTTGGATTTGGTCACTTAGATATTGGGCTTGAGAAAGGGTGGAGTATAATCCGAAACGTACACTTTTTTCTGCAACAAACGAGTATTTCAGACATTTTTTTGTTGTTTGTGATATTTTTTGGCTGGAGGCAGTACAACCATGGCTGAGATACTCATTACCCACCTTTTGCATTGACACCACCTACCAGGCGCACCAAAGCTCCGCGATCAGCTGTTTTTAAACAGCTGTTCGTGCATATGCAATAATGATACGCACAATCAGCTGTTTAAAAGACCAGAACTGAACTTCTGGGTCGCTTCTGGCATTTTAAACAGCTAGTCACGCGTATGTTTACTTAGGACGCACGATCAGCTGTTTAAAAACAGCTGATCACGGAGTTTTGCTGCACAGATTGCAAGCCCTTTTACCTCCTGGGTCCCCTCGAGGTTACACCACTGGAATGTAACACTCATAGTATTTAGACAAAATGACAGAAATGTTATTGCTAGTATCAATAGCGTTTAGCTCACTACAAACTACCTTAAAGGGCATGTCCACCCCCAAACTAAAATTTAACCCAATACTGGCCCCACTGTGTAGTAAAAAATACTTACCTTACATTTCTGATCCTTATGGTTCTCCTGCAGTGTCTGTTCAAAGTCTAGGAAACTGAAGAGTAGGAGCTGTCTTCCTGTGTGAAAGGTTCCTGCCTCCTCCTTGTCCTCTGAGAGGACAGTGGCAAGTCCTTCCCCCCCTCCCTGGCTGCCCTTCATCTAGCGTAAAATCTTTTAAATATAATGTTGACCATCCCTTCCCACCCCAACCGCTATATTAGATCACAAATCTACAGCTCCTCACTCCCGCTGTGTTCTCTATACCCGGCAGCCGTGGCTGTGATTGACAGCCAATCACAGCCACGGCTACTGGTCTGGCCCCCTGCTTGTAGTTCCAGCAAGCAGGGAGCCGGATCAGAACGTCACTTGAGCGAGGGGCTGTAAGTAATGTTGTAAGTCTTTTTTTACACATCTAATAGAGCAGTTGAGGGTGGGAAGGAATGGCCAACATTACAGAAAAAGTTTATATCGAGGGTGGAGATACACGATCAATAATTATATATATATGTGATAGATATTTATAATTTTATTTTTTTATTTATGAAAAAATGTTTGGCCGTAGAATACCATGTAGTAGGTATATGACCTTTAAATTAATATACTGGGTTAACTGTATGTTTTTGATTATTAGCTGCAGTTTTTATTTAAAGGATCAGTAGATGTTTAATAAACAAGATCCATTTAATTTCAATTAATCGTTTGAACACCTCATTATGTTTTTATGGTGTCGAACTGCCCTACAGGGTTACAGGGGAATCCCCCTGTTGGCCCACAGCCTATTCACCCAAGAAAAAAATTAAATACAGAGCCAAAGGGATGATAAGAAATGCATTTTTGTCAGTAGGACTGGAGTAAGATAGATATGTAAATGAATGATAATAGAGATTTGAACTATTAAGTGGGCCCCTAAACTCGTCTTGGTGGTCCCCTTGTCTCAGATTTCTGTTGGACCCCAACAGTTCAGTCTAACACTGTTTTTTTATACAATAACAAAAAATAAACATAATAAAAATAAATGAATTAACCAGCATGAGACAATTTGGTTACAGGCCTAGTAGCACTCTTATCATATAGGGAGATGTCAACAGAGACAGGAGTTGGGTTTTGATTGCAAGAAAGCACATATTAGTCCTAATGTAGTTACATGTGTGCATAGCTGGACATTGAAAATGTTTGTCTGTGAACAGCAAGCTGAAATAACAGCTTCCACTCCAAAGTAAAGACAAAAAGAGAACGTGTGTCCTTGGAAGTGAAAGGAGCTAAACATTTCACCCTGCCATGTGTGGTCCAAGCCCCTCACACAGACTGTGATTCAGTCACTTAAAAAAAAAATCTCTGCTCTTTACTGGACTGATTAGTTTAACTTTGAGAATTAGTTTGCTGTTCTAATTTTTCCTGTGTAGGCACTATGGGGGAGATTTACCCAGCACCAGAAGCCCTTGGCTATTTAGTATGTGCTTATGGCTCCGGGTGAATTTGTTTTAAAACTTATAGGACAATTATCGCCACCTATGCCCCCCCCACTCCTAGTGATAAACTGCTAGGTCCTGATCCCTGGGTCTTACCTTATAACTGAGAACAATCCATCAGAAGCTGGCACTGGACACCCCCCCTTTACTTCCACATTTTCAACCAATAGGAAGATGCCCTCTGCAAGGTCTTCCCGTTGATTAGTTTTGCCATAATGTGGCACTATGGCAAGGGAGCCCTGCAAGTGACTCACAAAGCCAACTTTGCTGGGCTCTTTCTATTTAATAAGGTAAGACCCAGGCGGGAGGACCACGTGGTTTAGTCCCTCACCCTGGGTACTTTTAACTGGGAAGGGAGGGTGCTGATAATTGTCCTTTAACCATCTACTTTATTAAATCAATTGAGGCAGCTGCACTGGAGCCTTTTGCAAAAACTAAAAAACTGTCACAATCCCCTCCTTAAAGTTGTGCTCATCAAATGTAAATGGGTTTGCGTGACGTTTAGATGGGAGCTCTCCATTACTCTCCTAGTTTATGTGCTTTTGACACAAGATCAGAAATTTAATTTCCTCAGAGCAAACTATAACTTACCTATACAGCTTTTGTGTGGGTAAAACTTCTTAGTAAAGACATCAAGAAGTCAAATGATGTAAATACCATTAATTAATGTGACCTTGTAAGTTAATGGACAAATTTTTTTTTGAATTGCCATTTACTGGAAACTATAATTGTTACTACTTACAACCCATCACAAAACTGCCAATTAGATGTATTTAAAGTACAACTGTACACTTGTTGCTCTAGCCCCCTTGTGGTCCAGGGCCTAACCAATTGGAAGATACGTTCTGCACAAAGCACTTTCCCCCAATAGATCAAAGATTGCAATGGGGCGGAGTTTAGACCATATAGTTATCCTTTAATTAGATTAATATGAGGCAAAGTAATGTTTTAGTTTAGTTGCCCTTTAATACCCAAAGGGGATCTAAATGCTCTCCCCTCCATATTTTTCAGAGCTGATCCACAGATTCCATCCTAGCTGTAACCTCCAATTTGCAAATGATATTTTTTGCTACTGCACCCAAATCACCTTGTCCTCACAGATGGGAGTACACACAATCACAAGCGTACTCCCTATATAAACTATAGGGAGAAAGTTTGTGACTGCCATATTTCCAACGATCGCGGCCAAATCCCTATGTACAGCCTATGATTCACTTCACCTTATGTGTCAACCAATTTATTCCTCACTTTTGCAGGGACCTCTTTCCTTTTTTATCATGATATTGCTGTTTTACATTAGTATAGTATTTGTATTTGTGGTTGACTAAAGAGACATACGTCCATCCAGTTCAGAGTACTTAGTAATACCCACATTTCCTGCCCAACTGTTGATCCAGAGAAAGGAAAAAACCCACCAGAATTATGAAGGGGAAAAAATCCTGACTCCTAAAGGCAATTAGATTTACTCTGCTTTTTGTATAAATACCAGTAACCTGCAACATTCCTTGTTTTCAGAAACTCATTCAACTTTCTTTTGAACTGACCAACCAATCTGCCATCACAACTTCCAAAGTTTTACCTTTCTTACAGTGAAAAACCCTTTACGAACTTTCCGCAGACTAAACTTCTTTTTTTCAAGTCTTAAGGGATGTCTGCATGTCCTCTAACATGTTCTTTTAGTGAACAATGCCCCAGTTTATTGTAGGGCCCGTTAATGTATTCACTGTATACTCAGTAATCATATCCCCATGCAGGTGCCTTTTCTCTAGTGCACATAATTGTAACTTATCCAACCAGTTTTCATACTCAAGCTCCCCCATCCCTGTTATTATTTTAGTTGCCCTTCTCTCTCCCTTTCCATTACCAAGATGTCCTTTTTGTACACAGGATTCAAAAATTGCACTGCATATTCCAAATGAGGCCTTACCAATGCTTTGTAAAGAGGGAGAATAACATTTTCCTCCCTTGAATCCATACCTCTCTTACTACAAGACAATACCATGCTGGCTCTAGCTGTTGCTAGACTGGAACTGCATGCTACCTTTAAGTTTGTTATCCACCAAAACTCCAAGATCCCTTTCCAACAGGGATTCACTTAACACAGAGCCATTTATAGTATAAGCAGCACAAGGATTTTTAAGTCCAAAATGCATCACCTTACATTTCTCAACATTGAACCTCATCTGCCACTTAGCAGCCCAATGTGATAATCTATCTAGATTCACCTGCAACAATTGCACATCCTCTGAAGTTTTTAATGGTCGACAAAGTTCTGTGTTGTCAGCAAACACAGAAACCTTGCTGGCAATACCCACATCCAAATCATTAATTAATAGATTAAATAGAAGTGGTCCCAACACAAAACCCTGTGGCACCCCATTAAGAACTTTAGTCCATATTGATGAAGCCCCATTAACAACTACTCTTTGCATCCTATCCATCAACCAACTTTCTATCCATGTACAAATGTTGCCACCCCAGTCTAAAAGACCTTAGCTAATACATTAGTTGCCTATGGGGGACTGTATCAAAAGCCTTAGCAAAATCCAAGTAAACTACATCTACTGCTATGCCTAAATTTCTACTCACTTCCTCATAAATGCCAAGAAGGTTAGTTTGGCAAGATCTATTCCTCCTAAATCCATGTTGATCATTTTTTATAAGGTCAGTCCTTTAAACATACTCTAAAATATGTTCCCATATCAAACTTTACAGTATCAGCCTTTTTCCAATACAGAGGCACACTTACAGACATGAGGGAATCTGAAAAATAAGAATCAATGCCCTAGATAAAACTGAACTAAGCTACCCAAGGATGTATTTTATCTGGTCAAGGAGATTTATTAATATTACCTTATTTAGTTGTTTATTCACTATATCCTTGGTTAACCAATGTGCACCTGGCATCTTTTACACCATTTTTACTACTATACTATATGCTATCTGTACTTGGATCTTCTATAGTGTATACAGAGGGGAAAAAATTGTCATCCTCTGTAACTAAATTACCCCCATTATTTAATGGTGTCACAATTTCAGTCTTCATCACTTTGCACCACATTGTGTGAGTCGGACCACCAACAATGTCCAACAGAAGGACCACACACACATGCGATTAACAGGTGCACATTCTTAGCTTTAAGCATACTAAAGATCTACTTGTATCTCCTGGTGAAATTTATAATCAATGGGTATCGCAAAATAACGATCAATACCTGATTGTGGCTGGTTATCATGGGAACTGGAACGTGGCTGGTTTCAATGACAAGAACTTGCAGGTAAGCAGACGTTTTTTGTTAAAACAACGATCAGTAACATCACCAACAGTACTGGAAAATAAATAACAATGGATATAGATCATTATTTTGTGAAACCAATTGTTTATAAATTTTGCCACATATGTGTTAAAGTCAAATAGAGTAAAAGTGAAACAGATTTATTCATCTAGTAGTAGTTATACAAGCCTGTGGTACATCATTTTAATCAGCAGTTTTGTGCTATTAGTCACACATGTTTGAGCTTGAGCTGCTACTTTAAAGGGCACATCCACTCCAAAAAAACAAACATATACTTATTTTCCCCACCCCCAAATTGTTATAGTTACCCACCTTCCCGCGGTCCCTAAAGCCCATGATACTTACTTTTCCCGCACCCCAAAAAGCTGGCATCTGTGTGAGATGTTATCTTTTTTCCCAGAATGCAGAAGTCAGTCACAGCCGTGACAATGCATCATGACCAATGCACCACAGTCCTGTGAGCCTCCTCTGAAAAATCTCCTACAGAAGAGGCGAAGACTGGGTAGGAAAAGCACTGCAGGAAAAGGTAAGTATTATAGGCTTTAGGGAGGGGAAGGTAAGTAGCTATAATGATCATGTGGTTGT
This sequence comes from Hymenochirus boettgeri, assembly GCA_019447015.1. Classification (NCBI taxonomy): domain Eukaryota; kingdom Metazoa; phylum Chordata; class Amphibia; order Anura; family Pipidae; genus Hymenochirus; species Hymenochirus boettgeri. The sequence continues at coordinate 157,544,348 of CM033472.1, forward strand.
GGTGATGAGGCTAGGTTTAGATTTTTAATCTGTGGTTGGACATGCTCTTTAAAGGATACAAATTCTAATTGTTTACTCACATAATAGGAATAGGGCTTAGCTAAAAGAGAGCATGGGATAATGTTGATGAGTTTGGACCTGGTGTGGTACAGTGGCACAGTATTAAGGACTCATGTGAAACCAAAACTGTATTTAAGCAATGTCTGTTGAAGATTAAAAACTTTCATATAAAAAAAATTATTAAGCACTGCAGAACTTCTGACAAGGGTACGAGGAACCAATGTTGGACAGACAATCTGGGCAGCTTGTCTTTGTTATCTTCATATAGGCCAATGACAGTGGACACCTATTGTGAAAGCCCTGCTGCACCTATCTGTATTGCCTGGCATTAATTCTCATAAACTGAACAAACTTCTAGACACAATATTGAGTTAATAGCAGGGGGAATGTTTTGTGTGTGTTACTGTTAAAAAAGTTTTTGCTGAACTTTAAATACACTAATGTGTACACTAAAGTCCTTAATATTACTTTAAAGCAGCAAACGAGATCCTGAAGGATCTACATACTTTACTTTCAGACTTCACTGACACAAATGATCTATCCTGGTGGCCAAAATCATTAAAGGCCTTGTAGCCTGGGAAAATCCACCCCCGCTCACCCCCTAATAACTAAAGCCAGCCTTCGCCTGCATGAAAAGATGGATGTGCCCCAAGAGACCTGGTAATTTGTTATATACTTCAATGTCTTTTAAATAGACTTCAAACTTATTGCACTTAACTCCCTCTGCTGGTATAATATGGTGCTGCTAAAATGTTATTGTTTATTAGACTAATAGAAAATGAATGCTACTGATAGTCCCCATTAGAGTAATACCGCGGCTACCCACTTTTCGTCCACAGACAAAAGCCAAAATATTATGGTGGTAGATGGAGAAGTGCATCATACATGTGAGAAGACCCTGACCTAGCAGTCCATTACCATAACACGGTTTTCAGCACTCTGAACTCTGTTGCTCCCTTAACCACCCGTTGCACACTAGTCGTAAAAACCCGCCACCGTGGCTCACGGATCAAATGAAAAAGATGAAAAGGCACTGTGATGCTGAACGGCGCTAGCGTAAGAGCAATAAAACTAAAGACTTTCTAGAACTTAAAAGTGCACTTTACTAGATCAGGAGTGCTTTGTCCTTAGCCAAGCAAAATAACTCCTCCTTCATATCCACACAATCCCATAATTTCAAACAGTATTTACTCCCTGCTCTGTCCACCTCCTCCTCTGCCTATACCGTCTATTGGCTAGTGAAATAGCTACATATTTCACTGAAAAAATTGAAAACATCAGAAATCGTTTTTCAGCGCACCCTAGCTCATCCCAATATATTCCAACCCCTTCCACTGCACTGCCTAGCCTCACTTCATGGTCTATCCCCTCCATTTGTCACCTTACAAGCTACACAACTATTACATAACAGGGACTCTTAACTCTTCTATCCAGACACCTCTCACCATCTAAAGGCCAGTGCACTCTCTTAGGTACTTCCTTAGGTACGCAGGACACTGCACTCTCTGGAAGGGCTTTTAGTGTTTTCACTCTGGCATTAGCTCCACCCCTCACCACTTCCCTAAAATTGATTATTTTGAAACTATTGAATAAACAGTATCATTTCGAGAAATATTGAATATGTTAAACCTCAATTCTAAATACATGAACCATCAATTATGGATATGGGAGAAATAGTGAATACGCGAGCCCTCGATTTTCAAATATTCAAAAATTTTAAAAAATGTAATGTGGAAGCTCGAAAATAGGTCACGCATAAAGAAAGCTAGTCCCTTTTAAAAGTCTTGGTTATACGTACGTGTTCCCCAGACCATTAAATGTAATCGTAACTTTAAGATTTTTTAACCTCTTTTTACTGCTATGTGTCTGTTTTTGGATTTTTTAATTTTCTCAAAAACCCGTTTCTGGAAGAGAATTTGCTGGTTTCGAACATATTTACTTATATTAATTTGGATGTTCCCTATACTGCTTCCCCAGGTCCCTAAATGCCATTGCTGTCTTCATGTCCTCCTACTTCTCAAACTGAACATGGACAAGAGAGAATGTGTCATTTTCCCACCATCAGGATCTATTCCCCCCCCCCAGATTTACTATTAATATATTATTAATTTTAATTAATGACATCTCCTCGTGTTCGTTGCTAGGGAATAACCCTAGACACACACTTACCAACTTCTGTTGGCTCCAACTTAAAAACATCTCTCGCATTCCTGTCTCCCTCCCTCCCTCATGACGCTACCAAAATCCAATTTCATGCCCTAATCATATCCCGGCTTGACTACTTTAACACACTCCTGTGTGGTTTACCAAACAATGCCCTTGCACCACTTTATTTGATCTTAAACTCTGCTGCCCGGCTCATTGATTTCTCTACTCATTTCTCATCTGTTTCAGTCCATCTTTAGCAGTCCATTTTCCCTATCCTTTTAATTTAAAGATGAATGTTTCCGGACAGAAATACGTGCAGCAGTGCTTTTTTTTTTAAACGGACAATGTTCTTTCTGGAAATGGACAGAAATGAGTGTAATGTGAATGAACCCTAATGCCTCTTCTCTCTGCCAGTGTCTCTACTGGCTGTCCATCACACAAATAATCCAGTTCAAGCTGTTAACCATATCTTACATAGCACTTTCTAATACAGCCTCTCCGAATATCAGAGTTGATCCACAGATATTATCCCAGGCGTAACCTCCTGATATCCTCCTCTCATCCACGCTTGTCACCTCTTCTCATGCCTGCATACAGGACTTTGCTCACACTGCCCCTTGCTCTGGAACTCCCTTCCTTCCTCTATCCATCATTTACCATCCGTTAATATCTTCAAACATAACTTCAAAACACACCTATTCAGACAAGCATATAACCTGACCTAGACATTACCCCTCTCACTGACCCAACTTGATCCTACCCACTAATCATACTCCACTGCCAATCTTCTTACAGCCTACTGATTCACTTCACCTTATGTGCCACCCCATTTCTTCAAGACTGTAAGCTCACTGGGCAGGGTCCTCTTTCCTTGTGTATCATTTTATTGCTGTTGTGTATATGTACTACCCTTGTATGTAATATGTATGACTAATTGCTTATAGCAACAGGTCCTCCAGCTCCCTGATACGCACTAAGTTTCAGTGGCCCAGACCGGACAGTTAACATCAGTGGTGTCAACCTGGCACCTGTGTCACTCGGCGCTGAGCTAAAGTGTAATGAGCGAGGGGACTATACACTGCAATATCAACAAGTCTTCCAACTCCCAGGCACACAGTAAGTTTCCCTCCCCCAGTGGGCCAAATCCGATTGTTACATCAGAGGTGTTACCTCATCTGGCAACTTTGTCACTGGGTGCATTGCAGTGAAAGGAGCGTCTAGGGAGCTTTCCAGAGGGGAGGGGTGTCTTCATGTGTGTACGTCTGTCTGCATGCATGCGTCTATACATGCATATGTCTATGTCTATCTGCATCCATGTGTGTATGTGTCTGTCTGCATGCGTGTTTGCATGTCTGCATGCATGTGTATGTCTTAATGCATGTGTGTATGTTTGTCTGCAGGCATGTATATGTGTGTGTGTGTATGTATGTCTGCATGTGTGTACATGTGTTGGCATGCATGTGTGTATGTTGGAACCCATGTGTCTGTCTGCATGCATGTGCCTGTATAGATGTGTGTATATTTGTGTGTGTGCATGTATGTGTCTCTCTGCATAACACAAGATAATGTCACAGGCTTAATGTTTAGTGCACGTTAATATAACAGGTTTAATTGTCTAGTAATAATAAAAAATTGTCTTATAATAATAAAAAAAGTCTGAGTTTTTCCGATAACATGGGTTTATAAGTATGCCCATATATTCTGACTCTGGTCAGTGTATTGGTGCAAAATAATTTTCCTTTATATATCTTCTCAACTGACAAAATGTAATATGTTGCTCTCTTTTTCATGTAAATGTTTTGTTTTTAGGATAAAGATAAAGATAACCTTTACTATAATTCTTATAATTAGGGCAGTGTTATTGATGGGGCCCTTAAAGTTTGCTCCAAGCTTTCCTGTCTTGCACACAATTAATTGTGCAAAATAGAAGGCAGTGGGTTTAAAATCCAAATTTATTATCATTCAATTCATTTTGGTTCCTTTAGGGTTTGCATATTAGGCCCTACAGGCAGGACAAAGGGCCATATTTATAAAGGCTTGGTTTCGCTATTTTGCAATGCGGCACCTTTAACGTATGCTATTTTTATGACAGTGATCTTACAATTACAATTTTTTTAATATGCTCCTTTTTGGTTTTCTTTTATGATTGGAAAAACTAGCAGTGTTTTTTTCGAAAGTGCTTTGGGTGTAAACTTATACTGCGGCTGAAAAGTGACTAATAGTCCGATACTACCTTGTATTGAAATACTGGCCAGTATTGACCATACGGCTGCAGCAGGGATTTATGGCGCACCCACAAAGCACTTAAGCCATTGGAAAAACCACTGCTACTATTGATGGTTTTTCCGCGTGTAAATTATTTTAGGTCATTGCCGTTAAATACATTTTTATAAATATGACCCTACTTTCATCTGTTTATTGCTCAACTTAAACATCTATGATCTGTCCATGGCTGAAGATAGCATTTTTTTCCCTAATCACTGTAGGGATCCAACATTGATGAACACTGAGAAAGTGATAAAATAAGCATTTGAGTTAGGATAGAAAATATATTTAAAATAACTGTGCCCAACTATGATTTTAGATCTGTTTCTTAAGTATAGCAGCCACCCCAGGGGAGGATGTGTTAAATATCAATAGATACATTCCCATCTGGTGCAGTTTGACATAGCGTGTGTAAAAGGCACAACTCCAAGCTGGTGATGGTATAGGGATCAGACAGCAACCTTAACAAACTGAGGGAGGTCTTCATTTGAGGCCTGCCAGGCTCGATATAAACAATGCAGAGATGACCAACACACTGAACAGAACTCTTCCACATGGGATCATGGAAGCTGCAGGCCTCAAAAGGGGCCACTCAGGGTAGTTTTGCACCCAGCCGTAGAACCGGATTGTGGAGGGGAAGCGGGGGAGGCAGATTTATTTACACAGACACAGATCCAAATGATACAAAGATAAATATACAACAACAGGGGGAAAAGAGAACAGATTTATTTTCAAGAAGGGCTTGAAGGGAGGGAGTGAGATGGAAGAAATGATTTAATTGAGCTGTTCTCTCAAACACATGCAACATTATTGGCAAAGTAATGAGCTGCAAATTTGACCCTTTGGTAATCAAAGTTTTTGAATTAGTAGAATAAAATGTAGACTGTCCATACACAGTTAGATTCTGTTGCAGATTCAATCACTTTGATCAAATCTGCCAAAATTCAAAGGCCGTATCAAGCAGTACAAAGTTTGCCATGATTGATTGATCAGATTTTATTCAAACCTGATTAAAGAACAAATGACCCATGTCCTGATGGGTACAAGTGATTGTATTTATAAATGCGCAGTATTGCCAATAATGATAAGAAGTTTACAATGAGTACCTCCTTTGCAATAAAAACCTAATGTATTACCATGGTGTAATATAATAATGCAGTGCGGCATGTTGCTACCCGATGGTATCACCTATTCAATTCCACAGCGCTCTTAAAGATCGCAGCTGTATTATACGTCTTTCCAATACTGCAGGTTTATAAATATGCCCCCTAGTTTTGATATTGTGGATTCATTAATAATTAATACAATTAGCCCCTGTATGGCTAGCTTGAAGGGTAAGTCCAGTCCTCAAATGAAAAATTATATATAGGTAAATCACTCACAAAAACTGCAATAGCTAGAAGTCTGAAATATATAACCTGGAATGCTGCACAATGTTCTGTTACCCAAATTTCAGCTTTGTAATTTTAGGAAGTTGTGTGTGTATTGTTTGTGTTTGTGCTTGTGCCAGAGGGATTCACACTACACAGTATGTAGTTCAGGGAGTCTCAAACAGTGTGCCTTCAGATGATTTGAAAACTACAACTCCCAGCAATATCCAGATGCATTCCATTAAGAAAGTGACAGTTGGGAATTGATCACATGACCCTGAAACATCAGAATTTTAATGTTTGAGGATTGTAGGGTACTATCCCAGTTAGATAGATTAAATAGCTAGATAGGATAGCTAGATAGATTAGATAGTTTAGATAGATAGATTAGATAGGATAGATAGATAGGATAGATAGATAGATTAGATAGCTAGATTAGATAGCTAGATAGATTAGATAGGATAGATAGATAGCTAGATTAGATAGATAGAAGAGATAGGATAGATAGAATAGATAGATTAGATATCTAGATAGATTAGATAGATAGAAGAGATAGGATAGATAGATTAGGTAGCTAGATAAAATAGCTAGATAGATAGGATAGATAGATTAGATAGCTAGATTAGATAGCTAGAATAGATAGATAGATTAGATAGATAGATAAGATAGATAGATAGATAGATAGATGTCACTTCCATAGATCCTTACGCTAGGTAATAGCATACCTCTCTTACATATTCAGTATGTCTGTGCTGTGTATTTCGTGTCTTTAGCTTAAAAACTGTGGGATGTTGCCTAAAATATGATGATGATAGGAGATACAGTACAAAGAATATGAAGAATAAGAGAAGAAATAGAAAGAACAGTAATTTGTCTCTTTCACTTTACCATATAAAGTTGGTTTCTCTTGAGTCAGGTTGAGTACATTATTTAAACAATTTGGTTTACAGTACAGCTGGCAGTAGTCTAGCTGGAAATTACTTGTTTCCTGACGTATATCTTTAAAAATTACCCAGCCCCCAGAATTGCCAGTGAACGTCTCATAGTTAAAGTGTGATCAGGTAACATACCCTGCATAGTTAAACTGATCAGAAAGCACAATTTTCCACATTTGCCCTTAATTTCTAAATGTGATTTGCATTGAAGTCAGCATGGGCCAATGGGCCAATTTGTTTCCCAAATGTATTTTACTATATTAAAAAGGCTGGTACTCCGCCCTTAAAACAGGCCACATCCCAAACCACAGCTGATTAATTTATTTTTTACTTTGGTGGGTAAAAAAATGACTTTTATGCCAAAAATGCAAAAAAACATGAACTGTTTAAAATATTAATTGTAAAGCAAGGGGGTATTAAATGGTTAAATGGGAGAAATATGACCACTGCCAATACAATAGCAACGTCCTTCTGTACCTAATCGTAAACCTGTCTGTCACGAACTTACCTGCTGCTCCGGTCCAGCGCCGCGCTGCACTTCCGGGTGGGCGTCGTCGTAGACGCCATGACGTCACAATGCCAACACGCCAGGAGGTGCGAGGATTCAAAAACCAGCGTCCTCCTGGACCCCGTGCCTGATTGTAGCGTTAGCTACCTCCCCGGCTTTTTCTACTTACCTGCCCTAGTTCCTGTTACTTTCCTGTCCAGCATCAAAGTCTTACCTTATTTGTCCAGCGTTAAGACTTACCTTACCTGGTCCTGCATCAGAGACTTTCCTTGCCAGTTCCAGACTTACCTTGCCAGCTCCATCATCACTGACTTACCTTGCCAGTTCCAGTATCCATTATCACCTTACCTGTTTCAGTGACTGTTTCTGCCTTGCCTGTTCCCAGTATCCTGCCTTCTCTCCAGCAGCACCTAGTCGCCATTCCTCAGCCTACAGTTCCCAGCAGTCTCTTGTATCCAGTTCTGCAATCCCAACAGCCATCGGAGCGCCTCCTCCTAAAGCGTACTCGTAAGTACCCCGGTCTCCCGGCCGACTATTACACTGTCCCTGCCTTCTGTGCCTTAAATTTGTTAACGCTCTGGTTTATTTCATTATTATTTGCATCTTTATATCTATGATAAATTAGAGGATATGTACACTGGGACATTTGTTTTTTTTAAATTGCCCATTACTGGAAACTTTACCGTATATACTCGAGTATAAACCGACCTGAGTATAAACCGAGGTACCCAATTTCAGCTAAAAATCCCTAATAAAGGGTTGTTGACCCGGTATAAACCAAAAATAAAAAAAAAAAGGGAGGGTAGAAACTTGGCATTCAAGATGTTTGGAAACACAACTCCCATCATATAAAGCATGCTGGGAGTTGTAGTTTCCAAACATCTTGAATGCCAAGTGAGGAGGCATTCAAGATGTTTGGAAACTACAACTCCCAGCATGCTTTATTCTGGGAGTTGTAGTTTCCAAACATCTTGAATGCCACCCTCACTTGGCATTCAAGATGTTTGGAAACTACAACCCCACTAATAAAGCATGCTGGGAGTTGTAGTTCCCAACATCTTAATGCCCCCCTCACCCAGTTCAGTTTTTACCTGTGGGCTCTTCTCCCCTCTCCTCCATCCAAGGGCTCTGCTAACAATCCAAGGGCTCTGCTACATCCAAGGCTGCCTGCAGGTGCGGTATCCTGAGCATTCCGGCAGCCGCGCGCTCATTCCAGTACTGGCGCGCCGGCTGACATCACTGACCGGCGCCGGGCTTGGCGCCGGGCAGTGACGTCAGGCCGGCGCTCCAGTACACAGAAAGATCGTGCGGCTGCCGGAATGCTCAGGTAAGCTACTGACTCGAGTATAAACCGAGTCCAAGTTTTCAGGCTGATTTTTCAGCCTGAAAAACTCGGTTTATACTCGAGTATATACGGTATTTCTTCCCAAATATCACTGTACCATTTTTGTTGACCTGTCCGCTATTTCTTTAGAAATCCAGTGCCTTAGTATCACAAACTTTTCTGTTAGGTATAGTTTTACTGTATCTGGAATGGTGACAGTTGGTATATGAACTACATGGTGGGAAATTCCCTTTCCCAATGCTGCCTCATAGGGATTACTGAGCATGCTTGCCCTCACATTGAGCTAGATAGTCTGCCAGGGGGCCGAGCTTGAGCAAAATAAGTACTGGATTGAAGACATTCAGCAACACAAACAAATCAGAGTAAGTGCTGCTTACATGTATTCATTTATAGATTGAACTGAGGCAGACATTATTTCAGTGTACAATTCCTTAAAAGGGTATGTAAACTGAAAAAGATGCCTCATCCTAATCTATAAATGAATACATGTAAGCAGGCATAACAGCCAAAACTTCATGTGTTTATGTATTTCTGCACCAATAAATTGCGATTACCCCTGTGAATATGACTGGACACTGTTTTTTTTCTATTGGACGCGTAAGTAGCACATACTCTAGGGTGTGTGTATGCTTCTGCAAGCCTTCAACCCAGTACTTGTTTTGCTCATGCCACTACAATCTGAAAAAATTGCACATGGCGTGAGCCTCTGGCAGATTTAATAAGGTGGCACGCTGTAAGGTGGCACGCTGGCAGATTTTTTTGTAATTGCGCGTGTGCTGCTAAGTGACTTACCGGACAGAGGAAGCAGGAATAGTGACAGTCAGCTCCCCATCAAAGTATAAGTTGTGCTGGTCCAGGAAAGGATTTTTTAAAAAATTTTTTAAGACAGGTCCACTGCTGGTGCTAGGGAACTGGTTGGGGCTGGGGGGACAGGGAGAATATTATATAAATTTTTTAAATATTTTTATGCCCTTTAAAACTCCTGCACTGACTGTAAATCACTTCTCTGCACTACAGATCCGCAAGTGCAGAGCAGTAGTCAGCCTGTTTAGCGCTTCATCACAGACTTAAGGAGTGCCAGAGCCATAGACGTTAATGGGGGAAGTGGGGATCACAGCACAGCAGTAAAGTAAAAGTATGGGGGGATAAGGGGAAAGAGATTATCTGTGCCTGTTACTGTGTAGATATTGATGGGGTTGGAGGGGTATCTGTGCCTGTTACTGTGCCTCATCGTGTAGATATTGATGGGGGTATTTGTGCCTGTTACTGTGCCTCATCATGTAGATATTGATGGGGGGGTATCTGTGCCTGTTACTTTGCCTCATCATGTAGATATTGATGGGGGATATCTGTGCCTGTTACTGTCCTACATCATGTAGATATTGATGGTGGGAGAGGGGTATCTGTGCCTTTTACTGTGCTACATGTAGATATTGATGGGGAAAGAGGGGTATCTGTGCCTGTTACCAGGCTACACGTAGATATTGATGGGGGAGAAGGGTATCTGTGCCTTTTACTGTGCTACATCATGTAGATATTGATGGGGAAGAGGGGTATCTGTGCCTTTTACTGTGCTACATGTAGATATTGATGTGGTGAGCTTTAAGGTGGTGTGCACTGTAACAATCTGTCAAAGATGACAGATGGTAGTACACACAGTCATGCTCATACTCCCTATATGAAGTACAAATAAAGTATAGGGAGAAGGTTCGTGACTGCCATACTCCCAATGATTCCGGGCCAACCGCAACCCATCAACCGCCAATGATCATTTCGGCCGTACACACTTTACTGATAAAGGGCTAATCCCGTCAGTACCTTTTATCGGGAATGTGTGTACCCATCTTTACTGTCAGTTACTAATCCCAGATTGCTGTACGTGTATCAATAACCCCATATTAATAATCCCAGTATGATGTACCTGTATCCATAATTCCAAAATGATGTAACAATCAAAAACCCCATATTAAAGGGTATGTCCACCCCCCCAAAATACTTTTAAACCTAGCCTCATTGACCCCAAAAACCTCGACCTTCCAAAAGACTAACCAGTCTTTATTCCCATAGTTTCCCATGATTGCTTAGCTTACATGCACGGAAGCTGCAAAAGGGGCCGGAATTCCAGCAACAACTGTGGTTGGCTGAAACATCTTGTCTCATCCCACTATACTGTACCTGAATCAATAATCACAGATTGATGCAACTATCAAAAATGTAACTAATCAAGGCACCAGTTGATTCATACTCTCTTCCAACCACCTTGGTCGCCCCCTGGCCGAGAGAGGGAGACGGGTGTTGTGTGCCATTTATACAGGAAACTTCTATAGAGTTGTGTGTCCTTGAAAGCGGTGTGTGTTTTTTTTTTAGGTGTAGTGCCCTCCTTGACAGAGGTGTAGGTGTTTTTTTTCTTAGATGAAGGCCCTCTATGTGTGCAAGGCTCATCTGTGTATGGTAAGGATTTCTAATGTAACAGTTGCACCAACATGTTATTATGTTTTTCCACACCCAGCAAAGCTACACCCACACTCAAAGACACGGACACTTTGCCACACATCCGCCTAGAGGCATCATTCAAAACTTGTTTCAAGTGCCAAAAACGCTAGGGACACCCCTGCAAGTATTTCCCCTTTCTCTCTTAGGCTGAGGCCACACTGCAATGTACAGAAATCGCGCACAGAATCGCGAGCATTATCGCACGTGATTGTGTGCGCGATTCTTTGCATTTTGTGTTTGCGCATGCGGTTTTACCAATTTGCGTATGGAAACACATGCTTTAACGCACCAAAAATGGGTACCAAAACGCGAACGGACGCGCAATTACATGTGCATCGGAAATCGTGGGAATTTTCCCGCAATTACCATTTTAGCAAAAATTTCGGGTGCAATCGCGAGCGCGAAAAACGTGCTAGTGTGGCCTCACCCATAATGTCCTCTTTATCAGACAAGTCTCTCTGTGAGGGCAAGCATGCTCAGTAATCAATATCAGGCAGCACTGAGAGGGAATTTCCTGCAATGCATTTCACACATAGCGCCCCTAACTGCACACAGCAGAAAGGTTTATGGTAGAAAGTCCCTTTATTACTTGATAGACAGCGGAAATGTAACATGCTTCTGATTGGATATATAAAGAAATGCAGACAGATCAATAAACAAATGGTAGTAACAGTTGGGAAATGTAAAAAAATATTTTTCCAGTTTAGATATCCTTTAAAGTGCATCTATTGTGATTAGTTTTTTGAACATATGTTAAGGTAGTGGGAGATTGACATTTCTTTTCTGCCTACCCCTTGAAGTGGTTGTTTTTTCCGATTGCTATAAAAGGTTTATTATTGGTAATGTCTTTTTAAAAATGGCGTAAATATTAAAAATGAAATAGCAAAACACCCACACCTGGGCTGACATATATGGCACTACAGAAACAGATTTAATCTTTAATTGTCCCCGATGTGTAAAAAACAACATGGGCAGACCAACCAAAAATGGGATTTTCTCTTTGGTATTAGGATGAATAGACTTATGACACTGTGCACAATTATGGCTAGGATACATGCCATTATTACATAAATGTAACCACAATACCTCATATGTCTATTTTTTGTATAATAGTTTTACTGGCTTGGAGATCTAAGTGCAGGTGAGTATGAGAGGCGATTATTAAGAGGCTAAAAATGCTGGACCCAATAGCCTCAATAAAGATTACAACCTGTATCTGTAGGGACATATATGTCAGCCAAGTTATGGGTGCTTTTCCATTTGCCATTTAGGGCCATTACCGATAAAAAAAAACACTTTTTAGCGATCAAAAAACAACCACTACTAGCTACTACCTTTCAGCTCTTGGAGATTTAATATGGGTGCTTTGCATTTGGATATTTAGCACCACTTATTCTGGTGCCTAGGTCCTTTAATTATCTAATCATTTACATATGTATGGTATGTGATTCTTTCAGATAGGATACGGTAATATGAAAATGAATATGCTGAAGTGGAATTGCCTTCAAGATAATGTTTATGTAACGTTAAGAATTAAAGTGATAATGTCACTTCTGGATTGAGGCTTTAAAAGGATTGACGTACCTATGACTATTAATTGCCCTTTCTATTGCTTGAGAAACACTGCATTTTGTAGAAATGGCACTAATGCTTTGATAATACAAACTGTTTTAATTGCAATCAGTGTGATCTGTTCTTTGTTTTTCCTATATATACACTCAGTGGCCACTTTATTAGATACACGCGTTAAATTGTTTAAATAGCCATATAGTATTCGTATATAGTATTTCAGAAACTGCTGATCTACTAAGATTTCCACACACAACCATCTACAGGATTAACAGAAAATGGTTTTGTAAAGAGAAAATATCCAGTGAGTGGTAGTTATGTGGATGAAAATGCCTTCTGGATGCCAAAAGAAAATGATCAGACTGATTTGAGAAGATCGAAAAGCAACAGTAACTCAAATAACCACCAAGGTATGCAGAATACACAAGAAGTCGAACCTTAAAGTAGATGGGCTACAGCAGCAGAAGACCACACTAGGTGCAATTCCTTTCAGCAAAGAACAGAAAACTGAGGTTACAACTTGTAAAGGCTCAATAAATTTGGAAAATGAAAGATTCAAAAACGTTGCCTGGTCTGGTGAGTCTATTTCAGCTGTGACATTCAAATGGTAGGGTCACAAATTGAAATAAACAACATTAGTAAGGAATTGTATAAACAACATGAACGCATGGATCCATCCTTATCAGTAATGGCTGGTGGTTGTGTAATGGTATGGGGGGCATTTTCTTGGCACAATTGGGCCCTCTAGTAACAATTGAGCATTGTTTAAACCTCACAGGCTACCACAACATTGTTGCTGACCATGTTGATCATTTTATGACCACAGTGTATGTCTTCTGATAACAACCCTTAGCAGGAGAATACACCATGGAGAGTATTTATAAATCTTCATTAGTGTAAAATAAAGATATTGCAACATTAACACCGTAATCGTTATTTGACAAGGCGATCGTAAATGGCATCTTCATGATTAACAACGGTTAGGCAGTTGGAAAATATTGTTTTACACATGTACTGCTGTCTTCTTTTAAATATGGTATTATGTACTCCAGTGGCCTCCACAGTCACCAGGTCTTAATTGAATAGAGAACCTTTGGGGTGCAGCCGAAAAATCTGCACCAACTGTGCAAAGCTATCATGTCAATTGCAATAGACTAAAGGTGCCCATACATTAGTACTTACCCGCTGACTGATCCACGACATTCAATCAATATTTCCGGAACCGCCTTTGCTGTTCTTCATTGCGATCAATCACAAAATCAATGGGCCGCGTGGGACCACGCAATCGTATGTCTGTCACGAAGTAGAAAGGGAAAGTCGGTTTTGGAAATATTGATTGAATGTCGCAGATCAGTTGGCAGGGAAGTACTAATGTATGGGCACCGTAACTTTTACCATGAAAATGTCCTTGGTTTTAAAATGTCACTGGCAACAGAACAGTTTGTACTTGGCCAACTTGTAGGGCATCCAAGCTAAAAAAATTAAACAGTTTCAGGTTGGCAATCGTTCCCATGTTCCAAAAGCCCCTGGAGATGTCAGCCTAAAGCACACTGCCATTGGAATCTTGAATAGGAGAAACATTCTCTGAAGTGCTTACTCTGGGTTTGATGAATGGCACGTTATGCACCTACGTATCACAGGACTGTAAGCAAATAATAAAACTTGCAAATGGTGCACTTAGTCTTTTAATGACATGTTGCGCTCACAGCTATTTTGCAAGTTTTTTTTATTTGCTTAGTCTTGTGATATATATCCACCTGTACTTGTGAGTGTTAATTGGTTTAAGTGGATGAGGACCACCAACTTATAGCTGTCTGATATAGACAGACGGCTATAAGATGACCTGCTGGGAGATTTAGTTTTATTTCATAGATCTGTTTGATAAATCTAGTGAGAAAGAGCTTGATGGGCAAATCATTGAAAGAGGGTCCAAATCCATTATATTTAACTCCAATAAAAGGTAAATTTATTTTCCCCTTGGTGTTCTCAAGGACACATTATGAAAGCACAAGATGTAGGGAGAAATGAGGACAATGAGGCTGGATAGCAATTATTAGGTGCACTTCCACAATGCTTATGGTCTGTTTATATGTATATTTGCATATATCCATTTAAGGGGAAAAAAAGAATGCGGTATATATACTTGAATATTACGTTCATATACCATCCAGCCAACTATTAAAGAGAATTTTTTTACTGTAAAAATTATCTTAGCCATTCCTTCTGTAATAAACATATGCGTTAGATATACCCATAATAAAGAACAGGCTGTATTATAGTGTTAACATCCATTAGCAGGAAAGTTTCACTACAGGGAAGTTCAGCTGCAAAATGGTTAAAGGGACAAGCTGTACCACCCAAGACTAATTATAATAATGTATTACGTCCCTTCTTTGTCACTCTGATGAATGGCCCCTTTAAGATTTTTCAGTTCTTTTGTTGATGCATTTTTTTTGTTTAAAAGGAAGGGGTGGAGAGGGGATAGCAGGTGGCAAGACACTGAGAGAACTGTTTGTACCACTCTCCATCTTTTATTGGTTCCAGCAGAGAAATGTGCCAGTTTGGGAAATGTCTACCATGAAGTTACCAAATACACCAGCACAATGTTTGCTGACAAAAAGCTGAGGAAATCTGCTAACAAGCTTCTCATCGGACTTTCTGCGTCATTTACTTCAGAGCTCAATGTTAATGATTTCAGGTTTTTTTTACTGCAAAAAAGGGAGCTACATACATATAAATGAATCCAGAAAACAATGGAAGTGTAGATAGAATCACTTAAGGTTTTGCAGCATTAAGTGAAATCAACATTTTCTACTAACAGCAGCTGTAATTGGTCCGACAATAACCTATGTAGGTTAAAGTTATGCAATAACCTCTGTTTCCCATTTTATAAATAGGATTTTGAAACAACAACCTTTAATATAAAAAGCTACAGTGCTTTCATAATGATTTGTGAATTGTGATCAATCATCATTGACAACAGCTGTACGACAGTCATTGCATGTTGTCAGACACATAAAAACAAAGATTGAAGATTTACATAACTAAATGCAGCTGCACATATACTCTTACAGCCAGGAGACCCAACACCAAACCAAAAGCAGAAAAGGAAATCTTACAGTACACTTCTTAGGATTTGATAAAACTAACCTCTAATGGCTAGGCCAAACTAGCAATTTTCGCTAAAATGGAAATCGCGGGAACGCGAAAATTCCCGCAATTTCCAATGCGCATGCGATTGCGCGTCCGGTCGCGTTATGGTAACGCATGCGCAAAATGCACAAGAAAAGCGCACACAATTGCGATTTTGTGCGCGATTCCTGTGCGTTGCAGTGTGGCCTCAGCCTTACAAAAAATTCTCCTCACACAAAATTTCTGAGCCAGTTGGTGCACTACACAATAAAGTTCTAAAAGTACATACTGCATGCAACCAGTTGCACACAGCTGGTAGCTCATGCACTTATTGTGACAAGTGTGTACATAACATTAGACACCTTTTTAATGACCCGCAGGGCTGTTTTTACGAGGGCATTTGCCCAGGGCCCTAACTGCTAAAAGGGCATACAGGATGCAGCCACACTGACAGCGCACGGTAATGAACGGGTTACAGTGCATTGGAGCATGTGCTCTGAAAACAGATTGCAGTGCATACAATGTGGCCACCCATATTGTATTACACTGGCATACAATTCTCATGCGTTAATGGATTGCAAAATTTAATCTGAATGGCTAGGGAAATGTGCCAGTTTAACTTAGCCCTTAAACCATAGGTTTTAAATGGTAGTGAGGGTGAGGGCCCCAAGGCAAAATATGGCATTAAACATGAACAAGCTGCATATCTGAAACAGGCAGATTCAATAAAAGTTCTTATTGTTAAAAATGGTGCTAATTTTGCCCCAACCAATCCATTATTAGCTTTCAAATGTTAAATAAGACCTGATTGGTTGGGGCAAAATTAGCACCATTTTTAATGATAAGAACTTTTATTGTATCTCCCCGATTGCACTTTATCTCTACACTTTTTCAGGTTTTTATTGTGTAATAAAGCACTTTAGGGACGGGCTTCATGTGGTCCTCCAGAATTCAAAACCACAAAATACCTTTCTGGTGCCATTACCCTATCAAGATGTCTAATCTGTAAACATGTTTTAAAAGTTAGAAGCACTAAGAGAAGGTACCTAAAATGCATAGCCCTTAAACATAAAATGTTACTATAGGACTCTTCCCAACATTTTTAGCGCTATTTTCCTAACAAACAGGGGCCTATGTGCTTGATTTATGTCACATGGAACCACATGTAATGCCTTATTTGGAAAATTGGCCACTTGCTTCAGTTTGTAAAAGAGGTTGATGTTGTTTCCAGGGGAAGTCCCTGGGGCATGACTGACAACATACTGGGAGGTTCGTAACAGCAATTACTTTGTCTGACAATGCATCTTACAAGCCCAAAAGCAGCAATGGTTCTTACAGACAATACAGTATGTCAAAGATGCGAAGACACTTTTGCATCTCCTTAAAGCTGG
Organism: Hymenochirus boettgeri; assembly: GCA_019447015.1. Taxonomy (NCBI): domain Eukaryota; kingdom Metazoa; phylum Chordata; class Amphibia; order Anura; family Pipidae; genus Hymenochirus; species Hymenochirus boettgeri. Next base: position 157,561,564 of record CM033472.1, read on the forward strand.
GCATACACATCCGATCCTGTTGGTAGATGGGATTGGCCCTATATCACTAATCAGTAAGCAGCCAAAACAACAGTTTCCAATGGGGACAAACATTCGGCGACAACATTGGAAACTGTTGTTCTGACCGGGAAATTTCCCTCGGTAGCAGTCGGCCACGATCCTATGGCAGTCAAACGTTCTCTATATACTTTATATAGGGATAATGATTGTGACTATGTGTACTTCCCATTTGTCAAACATGAGAGAGAGAATCTGATAGATTGGTACTGTGTTCCTACCTTTAGATGGCATGTTTCATATGGATACTAATCAAATTCCTATAAATAATAAGTAAGTGCACAATGGTAATTTAATTATAGGCGTGGTTGTGTTATCTCAAACTGTTGAGACGGTGCTCGGGGTATAAGTATGACAAAAAACACTATATAAAAGATTAGCGATGGGGATAGACCCCTCCGCTCTAGTACCCCAAAATAGCACTCCCACACTTGAACCACTATTAAATACACTCGATCCTCATTGTTGATGCAAAAAAATATACTTTAATATATCACAAAACACTCTTAATATCTACATTCCCATTTTGCAATAATCAAACTAATCAAATTCCCTTAAATGATTTAAGTAATAAAATTGTGCAATTTTAAGACCCAGTTTTAGTTATCAAAAATGAACAATGCTGTTCTTCGAGGTTTAGATCCCACTATGTGCATTGCGTTTTCCGTGGCTCACAATGTAATTTCCATAAAATTTGTGAGAAGTTATTGCTGGAAAGGTTCGGCAATATTACTTCCTGCTTTCAGCCATGTGACCAGCCTCTGCCTGCATTAATAAGCTCCCCTTCTCAACTGTCAATTTTTTCCCCAGGAACTTCCCAATTTCCCCAGCATTAAGTCTCAACTGAGCATGCTTCTCCCCCAGGGCAGACGGGCGGGACAGAGGTCTGGTGATGTCACTCAAACTACTGGAAGCAAGAAGTTTAAACATTCACCCCAATGTAATTTCTCAGCCAGAGATGTGATTGTCAGCTCATTTTAAAGGAAATACTGCAGGCTGCCATTCAACCCTAAGCTGTTTTGAGACCACAGCTGCCCTTCAAAAGGGGCTTTTAAAGTATCACTTAAAATAGATGTTTCATTTCTACTTAAAGCGGGACAATAAAAAGGCTTTATGCATAGATGTAAGAAAAAACATTTGAGACCTACTTAGACTTTCATAAAGCCCACTAGTTTTCAGAAAAAAATATTCTTTGTATCTGTGCTAGATTTACCTGCTGCTTACATAAAATCACTTGCCATGTAGGCCAACCAATTTACATTTTGTAATAACAATATGATCAGAGATTGCTAGGGCTTAGAAGTAGTAATGTCAAAAGTTTTGATGTGAAAATGGTTTGAAAAGCTAAATTGAAGTATGGGGAACATAGAAACACAAGAACTAGTACCAACAAATTTATACCAGAATGGTAGTTGCAGCATTAAGTCCTGGGGTACATCTGCAGGGAGCCTGTATTCTCTTCCTGTGTTTGAGTCTCTTACAGGTACTTTGGATTCCTCTCAATCAATAAGACATACTGACAAGTTGTGTAAGACAGTGTTAAAAGGAGAATTATGCTGGCCACACACCACAAAAAAATAGCTCCAACTACACTATTACTACAACTGCTTGCCTTTCATTTTGCAGTCAACATTTTATTAAAGGCCAGAAAGGGGAACATCAGAAATAAAAGCACTAGGTCCATGCCCCAGAGGATACATTAAATCGCCAGTAATACTTACCTAAAATTGCACTCTCTCTCTCAGTCTGTTATCTAGTCAATGGCAAGACACACTTCTTGCAGAGCATGTGTTCCTACAGGCCTGATCAGACACAATCAAGACAAAACAGGCAACTTTACACAAGTATTACTGGTGGATCTACTGTTCCCCAAGGGGTAAGGCACCTACAGGTTTATTCAATAAAAGTTCTTATCGTTTAAAATGGTGCTGATTTTGCCCCAACCAATCAGATGTAAGCTTACAAATGTTAAATAAGATCTGATTGGTTGGGGCAAAATCAGCACAATTTTAAACGATAAGAACTTTTATTGAATTTCCTTGCTAGTGTTTTAGGTTCTCATTCTGAATACATTAACAGGAAGAGTATAATTCTCTTTAGGCTTTTTGGGGCTGGGCCTAAACTTAATTGACTAACTAATAGTTAAAGGGCAGGTCCAGACCCAAAATGAAAACTTACATACAGTTAAATCACCCCCCAAAACCCTAAACGGTAATAGTTTGAAATCTGAAATAAATAAGTCTAACCTGAAATCCTGCACAATGTCCTGTTTCCCGTTTCTGCTTCCTGGTTCTTCCAGTTAGCACTGTCAGTTATGGATTTGACAGTTGGCATCACAGCCAATGACTGAATGTTAATCCCCTGTCTGCCTCTTCTGAGCATGCCCAGGCTCTGTACAGGCTCAGTACAGGTTTCTAAATTGTTCTCAGTTTCCATGAGACATAAACATAGCAGGCATACAGTAATGAATTCATAGGCCAAAGTAGGATATATCAACATATTTTAAAGAGGCCATTCTTTCTAAAAGATGTTCTTATGAGGGTGGAGTTGTCCTTTAAGGACTATGTGGTATTTTCAGCCCAATAGAAGAATATAAAGACAAATTGCATTTTCTTAATTAGGCTTAGGACCACATCACAACTCTTTCTTTAGAAGTAAGGATATTATTGTGGTTTCCTATGCAATAGCCTACATATTATCCAAAAGAATGTAAAAACTTCCAGCAAATAGTTTGACTGTATTTAGTCATACTTCTGTTTTACAAGAGTATAAAAATAAAAGCATAAAATGCACCATGTCCTATGCTGTGTTCTCCTCCAACAGCTGCTATTTGCACCTGTACTATGTCAGTTATTATCCCTGTCCCTTCTGCACAAATTGTCTGCCCCGAAGCTTCCTTTTTTTTTTGCCACCCACCTTTACTAGCACCTACATTTTACTCATATAACTCTCCTAATTTGGAATTAATTTGCCACCCTATGTCAATAACCTCCAACCTATTGCTCAGCAGCTGCAACTACTAGTGACCCAGTAAACATTAAAGTCACCAATGCATTTTTTTTTTATCAGGCTGTAGATTCTGGCACTGACCACCCACACACAACTGTATTTCCCCATTGTAACAATCTCAAGATACTTTGATGTCTCCAGTTTCCCAACAGCATAGGACACTTCTAAACAGTGTTTTAAATAAGGTAAATACCTCTTAGAGAAATACACAAGGCGGGTGACAGGAAATATGCAAACATATGATTAAAACACACAATTATAACAAGGACCAATTAGCTTGCCCAATGTCCTGTTTGCATTCTGCCTCCCGTTCTTTCTACCATCCCAATTTGTAACTTGTTGGGTGGTCCCCACTCCTCTCAAAACACAATTAACCATTTAAAGCTAACAGAAAGCCCTGATTACATTGTGTCATTGCCCAGAGGAAGTGGGGGAGGAGAGTGAAAGAGCGAAAGCCAGAGGTGCTAGAGGTCCTAGGGATTGGATATGAGAGAAAGAGAAGTTGAATCATGTGGACTACTGTTCAGAAATATTACTAGTTCACGGTTACTAATGCCTGCAGTAACAAGCTTCATTAGAAGTCATGATATAGTCATTTTCAATTTTGCACATCACAGTTAATGCTGTAAAAGTTTTAAAGTTTTTTAACCCTGTGAATTGACTCATTTATAGTTTCTAAATAGATCTGTAAGGATGGACATGTTAACTCTTACTTTAGAAGCTATGTTCAACCACTCATGCTTTTTATTTTTTGCAACAATATAACTCACAAAAAATTCTTGTTGCAATAAAAATATTTTAGTTTTGGCATTAATTCCTATCATATAATGTCACTTTGTTCTGCTGCAATACTATTGTAAATCTGTAAGCATCCCACAACCTGAAAAAAATGTCGTCCTCACTCACAGTGCCAGCCTCCCAAAGGACTGGTTAAAGGGTAGAGTGGAGAGATGAGCTCCGGTTTTGAAAGGCTTCAATTGGGAACTGGACATTTCGAAAATTTGCATATCTGAAAGAATTTTTCGGAATTTCAATTGGGTTCACATTAAATTTTCAGAATTTCAATGAGTTCTGCAGAGCCACAGTGAAACAAACATAAGGTAGTATGGTACTACCTTATCTTTTGAGAGATTTTAGGGGCAGGAACTATATTAGGTCAGATCATCATGCCGTGATATTTTGGTTGATTAGGCAGAAATAATAATAGTAACTTTCGGCCTGACTGAAAGACTGACTAAAACTAAGAATATAGCCAGTAACAAAGAGCCATTGCATTATTTCCTAGAAACATGAGTGAAGTATAGTGAAAGCATGCACTGTTCTAAAAATATTTCTTTGTATACTAAAAATCATTACAACTAAATCAGATCAGTATAGTGCCAGCGCTCGTTCTAACCCATATTCCGGAGTTGACCAGCTGTTAGAAACTATAAAAAGTCATTATTTGTACACACAAAAAAAATATTGCCAATGGAATTTATGACTAAAGTGGCACCTTACAGGGGAGGTTTGGTGTAAATGTATTTGCTTTAAAAACAGAAGAAGGGTGTATTTTCTTATTTTAATTAGCATAATATGCCATCTGGTGATTTCTACGTGCATAAACAAATGCTTTTAAAGTACCGACTTCCTGTTTACAGGACCCCTAATATAGTCCATTATGGTTGTAGTCGCTGGTTTTATTCAGACACTCAGAAGACATCTGAGCATGTTTGCCCCATCTAATGACCAGTCAGTAGAAATGACTGTTTCAAGGAACATTTTAAGGAAAGAAGGACCATTACAGAACCTGAAAAGGAAGCTCACTACTGACAACAGCAAAGGGTATAAAATAAATAGAATTTTAAAAATTAAGTTAATATGTAGAATACCTAGGTATGTGTAATATGGATAATTTAAATTATGATTATTTTTCAACTGAACTTTCATTTAAATCCATGTAGATTACCTTAGCATGAATGAAGCTCTAAAAAAAGGTTTACAGTTTTTTTTTATTATTTCATATAAATAAGAACAGGAAGTGGTTAAAGCACCCAGCAGCATGGCTCCTTTGTTAAATTTCCATCAGCTGTTCATTGCCCATAATTATTTCGTTGACACATTTAGCTGTAGAAAGAAACATGAACACATGATTAAAACTACAGTTCCTAAAATTCACTTATTAAAAAGCGAATGCAATAGCTATTACTTTGCTACCCTTCCAACAATAACAGTTTAAATAGTAATGATAATAACGGCAAAAATCACAATTTATCTGAACTTTCTCTATTTGTAGGTTTGTTTAATCCACTGGGAACCTTTTAATTTATTATACTAGGCAAAATAGAACAAATTCCCTTTGCACCTGATGACGAATGCAATTTGCAAAAGTTTGTGCAGTATCTTTTTTTGTTTGTGCGATATCTTTTCTCTAATTTTTGACCATAAAATTCCTTCTATGCAAATCTGCATTAAAAAATACAAGAGGAAGAGGAGTTACTACTTGCCCAAAGTAGCTCCGCACACATCTACAATTCACATCTACAACTATTGATCATAAACACATACACCCACAGCATTAAAATTATGGTTTTAAGTTATGCTAACCTATTCAATACTGGTCAGAAAGGAGAAAGGATCCTGCACACCTGAATTGAAATCAATATAAGTATATTTATGCTGGGTGATGCCAGGACTGTTGCCAGCAGTGAAATATCCAAAGACTTGGAAAAAACAATATTTTTTGGTACTCGCAGGTACCTTCTTCAGACAAACGAATATATATTAGCTTGTCTGAAAAAGATACCATCGAGTACTGAAACGTCACAATTAAAATATTGTTTTTTCAAGTCTGGTGTGCCCAGCTCTTTTGACCTCTTTATTCAATACTGGTTAACTCAAATTTAACCCCTTAACAGTGGTAGCTGCACAGGCATTGCATAAGACACCTTTGCACTTGCCACAAGCTATTCAGGATATGCTAAGCTGATATTGAATACCTGAATGGACTACATTGACTATACATTGAATCAAAACCCTGAGATTCTATTATATATATAAGATATATAAGCTAAAAAAGACAAAGCAGAACATTCCCTATAGTCCTGAATGTTTTAACAATTTTGTCCATCAATCAAACCTTAATTCCAGAAAAAAATATTTGCATTAAACATCCATGGCTGCCATTTGGGTGCTTGGATAAAACCCTACCGACCTAAAGGCATTCACAGACAGCTATTCGATTTTTTTTAGCACTTAGAATGTGGATCACGAAGCATTGCATTCAATGCGCCCCTCAGTTCCCAGCATAATAAAATCACTGACATTTCCAGCAAAGAACGCAAATTGCCACCTGTCACTGTAATCAAAGAGTGATACTTTACAATCATGTCAAGGGGAGTGCAGGATTCTCAATTTCCCTACAATAATGTAACCTTACATTCCATACACCTAAACAATGTATTGCAAAAACATCATGTTAATTGAACTAAATATCTCTGGAAATTATATTTTTATCTTTTTGTTTTAAAGTTTTGTTTTCTTAAAATTGCAAGGACATGGTTTGCTTTCAATTCCGACATACGGTAAGCAGCATTCCAGCTGGAATTGTTATTGTTTTATATCTCCATCCCTATTACACCTGTGTAAGTATACCAGTTAAACTTGACCCACAAAAAAGATTGTTGAGTCTTTGCTCTTAGGTGGTCTCCCCGCTCAACCATGAAAGCGCTCAAACTGTGTTGACACAAACCATAAAACAGTTCCAATAATGCAAGCTTGTATTTACACAATGTTTTACAATGGCAAAGCACTTAGTTGTATGTCAGAAGCATTAATGCAAACAAGCCTGTGGTGAAAGCCAAGGGAAAAGTATTTTATCAGTGTGTGGATTCTGTAGCGCACCTCATCTTCATTGCTGGAAAAGCTTGAAATAATACATTGCAAGACTGTCTAAGTAAAGAGTAAATAAGGGAATTTCAGCTCTCAAGGTCAGCACTGCAATTTGATTTACTACGAAAGAAAAATTACTATATTTCATGGATCCTATATTTGGTCTCCATAAAACAACCAGGCACATAAATTGAGTGGGAATTATGTCAATACTTTGAAGCAAAGTGTTCTAGTAAGACCCATGCATTCATTGTAAGGTTTTATACCTTTGCAACTAGAATTTAAAATAGTTTGTTTTCCCAAAGCAGACATTTTTAAAATTAGGTAAATTGTTAATTAGACAGCATTTGTTTGTATATAAAAATATTAAGAAGAATTGCTTACCTTTACTAGGGATATGCAGACCAGGGCCAACTAAACAGTCTTTAATATCTGCCCCACTCTCTATAACTGCATTATTACAGATCACGCTGCCCTGAATAATACAGCTGAAAGAAGAGACAAAAAATTGGTTTATGAGAAAGTCACAAGAAAGGCAAAGGAATGCCACAAAAAAAAGGAGTTTATGACTCTGTGGTTGAATGGCCCTTATGCCCCAAACTGCCCAGAATGGTTGAGTTGAAGAACCAACAAATAGGCTACTATTCTAAGTATGCAACAGCTTACAGCATCCCCAAATTTACAATATATAAAAGTATTGGTATAGGTTTAAAACAAACGTGAAATAAAAATCAGGCAAAGCTTTTGACAATATGTGATCATACCTTGTTAAATATGACAAAATAATAAAAACAATAATAAAATAAAAAAAGTTTAGGACAGAAAAGTAGTGGCAACTAGAAAGGGAAGGTTTAAGTATAAACTTTGAATTTGTCTTTAATGGTTGCATTTCGGAAGGGAATGTGTGTCTCTGTGTTGCAAGTTTTAAAACCAAATAATCCTGCTGTGGCAAGAACAGGGGTAATTGGTGTTTTTTTTTTTTACTATTTATTTTACTTTAAAGGGCAACTGTGGTCTCAAAACAAGCGAGGGTTAAAAAATCAGTTGATTTCATACCCTTTGCTGTTCCCTGCTGTTGACATTAGTGAGCTGACATTTCAGCTTCTTCCCAGAATGCACCACTTCCTTGGAATGTTCCTAACAGTTATTTCTACCAATTGGCTGTTGGATGGGTCAAACATGCTCAGATCTCTACTGAGCAACTGAATCAACCCAGGGTCAAGGGCAAGGGCATAACGGTCTCTATTAGGGGTCCTGCAAACAGAAAGTCAGTATTTCGGTTGCATTTATTTATACACAGACAAAATGATAGATGGGCATATAAAGGTCACTGGGATGAAAAAATTGTCTTTCTTCTGAAAAGCATATGTATTTGCACTGAACTTCCCCTTTAAGAGTTCAATGACAAATACAATGATGTGTCACTTGTCTTTTAACTGTAAGTAATTGCTGGATAGATACCACTTTAAAGAAAAGTTCATCGGTGACTTATAACCCCTCCTCTTTAAAGGGAATGACCACCCTAAAATAAAGTGTGCTTAGGTATGTTTGACTTAAGGATAATGCAAAATCTAGGTTTGGGGGGGAGGGGGGTTGTGTTGGTAAACATTTGTAAGCTGACTTTATTTTAGGCTGGACATGCCCTTTAAAGAGGAGGGGGTAAAAGTCACTAATTAACTTTACTTGAATTACTTACAGTTAAAAGGCAAGTGACACATCATTGTATTTGTCGTTGAACTCTTAAAGAGTATCTCAACTGGAAAAAAAAATTCATTTAGTTTTATTGAAGAATGGGAGGTAAAGGAGCAGTCTTACCTCCCATTCTTCAATAAAACCTGCATAGAAGACAGAGTCCGTCAGAACCTGTCAGACTACGCTGCAGAGGAGCGAGCGATCGGGTAAGTACCTTACCTTCTCTCCTGGCTCCTGCAGGTTTTATTTATTTACCTCCCGTTCTTCAATAAAACTAAACGCCAATATTTATCCCAGTGAAGGTACCCTTTAAAGAAGAGTAAAATTATAAGTGAAAAAAAAAGGATTAATAAAGTTGAAAGAAAGGAGTTATAAGGAAGGTAAGGATTAAAACATAGGGGTCTAAAGATATAATAAACAAAGGGGTGTAAAGATAAAATAATAGTAATAGAGCATGTCCACCATTTTGAAAAAAATGCAATGTTGTGCAGGACCCCCCAAAACCCCATTTACGTTTTGCTTAAAGCTGTCAAATATGCTCAGAGAGAGAGAAATTATACTTAGAAGTCCCAATCCACTATCGTGGCTCCCATCTGCAACCTGGTAAGGCCATTAGTCACGGCTACGACAGTGCAGTCATGGACATTAACAAACAAGCCTTTACTGCTACTGCTCGTGAACAGAAAAGGCATGTAGCAGCAGTAGCAGAGTCAGAGGAAGTAGCTGTGAAGTATAATTTCTTTCTGGGAGCATATTTGACAACTTTAAGCAAAATGCAAATGAGGTCCTGCATAACATATTACATTTTATTCCAAAGGGGTTGACATATCTTTTAATAAATGTAAGACTAGAGATAAGTAGCAATTCTTGGCGTTTCAGTTCCCACCTCACAGGTTTACATAGCATTAATCTGTAGCAAAGATGGGATCCAAAATAAACCACGAATCAGACCAATTTGGCATTTGCAACAAGAATCTTTGAAATGGCACTGCCTCATCCTATCTGCCACCTATACTAAACAAAACCCACAAAAAATATTCTGGTCTAGCTTCATTCTCAACTTTCAATGTGAGCTGCATCAATGTCTCTTTTATATTCTTTTTACATTTTATGTCCTTTCTCTCAGTTTTCATGTAAGTCACTCCTCACAATTTCTAGATAACCTAAGAAGGGTAAGCTCCAAGGAACCACATTTAACAAATAGTACAGAAAAATATTGCAGTTAATAAAAAACCCCTTGACTCTTTTATATAGACAATAATGGTATACCCCTTCAGGTTAGGAAGGGTGTGTTTAGAGCAAAGATTACTTACTAGGCCAGGGGGTGGTGCCTACGTATGTGTGTGTCCTAGCTTGGGGTGGGGGATGACAAGAATGAAAAGAGGAATTATAAGCATAGTAAGATGTCGGTAGTAGAGGAAGGCAAAGAGAGAAGATTACACAGATCTAAGTATTATGACAGCCAGACCACCTAACAAGAACAGAATGAAACACCTCTTGGTATCAAGCACAGACACAGCCAAGTTTTGGCCCCTACTAACACACTTGCCTTGTAAACAATGTAATCCTTCCTTTATATAAAATTATTTTCCATTTTGTGGAGATTGCATTGAGTTTTTAGACTGTACTATGTAGGTGGGGGTAGGCTAAAATAATATTATACATAGTAAAAGTGTATATTGTAATGTAAAAGGTATAACATGAATAAGTTTATTAATATGTACAAAATAAAGATATATAAGTGTGTAACAGTGTGTAAATGGCATATCAAATAAAAAAATAAAAAAGTACTAACCTACAGAATCTCCCCACGTTTGAATGGACTGGTCAAAATGGGAGCTATAGACACACCTCTCAAATTTATTAAATTCTGCATGAAAGTTTGCTGCCATTTCCTTATTGTCCTTATTATCCAATAGGTGTGCTTCTGGTAGCTGCTGTAGCACTACATCACATCCTGACGCAATGCATGCTTTACAGTAACATCCTTTAGCTTTGCATTGTGGTAGAGACTTACTGAGCATGTGCGAGTTAATGGCCAATCAAAAGAAAGTTTGCTTTCCCAGTAAGTGTAGATGATGTCCAGCTGTATTGCATTGTGGGAGAGACTTACTGAGCATGTGCGAGTTAATGGCCAATCAAAAGAAAGTTTGCTTTCCCAGTAAGTGTAGATGATATCCAGCTGTATTGCATTGTGGGAGAGTGCTTCACATCCTGATGCAATGTGTAGTGGAAGCGGGTTGGCGTGGCCAAACGACTGTCTGTCTCTCTCCCTCTGTCTGTCCCTCTGTCTGTCCCTCTGTCTGTCCCTCTGTCTGTCCCTGTCTCTTTCTCCTATTCTGTTAGCAGCAGTGCTCACAATGATCAGCTTCCAGGTTAGTACAATTATTATAAATTGTCCCATTACTGTAATAGTGGCCGACTGTATGCTAGCAGCCAATAGGAATACCCCATATTAAACAAGCACCAGGTTCCTCCTTACTGCCGCATGTGTGTAAAGTACAGCATCTAACAAAGCCCTTCCACATTGGTCGTAATCCAGGTAAAAGCCAATAGTGTTCCGTTTAACTGGGAGAGAAGGCATTGCCTATAGAAATGGTGGGCGATCCCTGCTGTTGCTAGGTTTTGAGACGCTGCCTGTTTGAGACGCTGCCTGCTTGAGAGCCCTGGGGATTAGCTGGAGGAGGGAGTTAATGTGTGTACAGTATTGTATGTATACAACTTGACAGCACCTGGTCTGGGGCTCCAAGTGCCGATGGAAGCCCCGCGGAGCCTCCCAACACTCGCGGCAGGGCCTGGGAGCCTGTTTTTTGGCCGCGAACAACTGCAAACACCCCCTGGAAGACAGAACTACTGGGAAAGGCTCCAAGTGCCGCGGAGCCTCCCAACACTTGCGGCGGGGCCTGGGAGCCTGGTTTTCGGGCGCGAACAACCGCAAACACCCCCTGGAAGTTGAAACTACCAGGAAGAGCTCCAAGTGCCGCGGGAAGTCCCGCGGAGCCTCCCAACACTCGCGGCAGGGCCTGGGAGCCTGGTTTTCGGCCGCGGACAACCGCAAACTACCCATGGAAGACGGAACTACCGGGAAGGGCTCCAAGTGCCGCGGGAAGCCCCGCGGAGCCTCCCAACACTCGGGGCGGGGCTTGGTTTTCAGCCGCAACCAGCCGCAAACTACCCCTGGAAGACGGAACTACCAAGAAAAGGCTCCAAGTGCCGCGGGAAGTTATCATTAGGTAAAAACGTATCTTAAACATAATAATTACACTACAAAAATAACAGCATTATTACTTAAACTATGTCATTCTTAGATAGTACTACCCTATTATGGAGGGCCTTGTAAGTGGCGGGTAGCTTACACTTATAAAATATATTAATATATTTTAATAAATATATGTAACTAACACTCCAGCAAATTAAACTATATAAAATTAACACATAAAAAACCCACTGTGCACCAACGGGCACACTTTTGCTAGTCATTAGTATATAAAGCACTGAACAAAAGTAATTGGCTAGGCCAGTGTTTCTCAACCTTTTTACCTGTGGGGACCCTTGAAACAATTTTCATGTCTCAGGGAACCCCTACATAAAATAATGATTTTATATTTTTTGCTTTCTCGGTCATCAAAATACATGATTTATACAAATATAAATGATAGATCTATAAATATATCTCTATTTAAAGAAAATGCACTCAAATTCACCGCAGGGTGGGAACACTTACATAAAAATTACTTATTTTTATTTATCTCTCAGACATCAACACACCAAACACATTCATACAGAAGATTGATGAATATATAGAAAAATATAGCTGTATTCATCAAAATAGTGGATCCATACAGTTTCTGTCAATCTCTTGGGTACCCCATGTAGCCTCTCAGGGACCCCTAAGGGGTCCCCGGACCCCTGGTTGAGAAACACTGAGCTTGGCTGATGGCAAATCAGGGCCAAGTAATAATGAGAACCACTTAGGAATAATATATACATAAAATCTTTCCCCACAGCAATAAAAAAAACCCAAAAAAAACAACCCAGTCATCTATGAAGTGGTTTCTCTATACAAACACAACTTTATTATATCTCTCAGATATACTGCAGTTCAAAATAAAGAAAAGCAAAACTTAAAAATGCTCTGCACTCGCAATGGGCAATGTGCCAATAAATCAATATATCTATATTTTTACTAAATGCTTTCTTTTTTGCTTTATGTATTTTAAATATAGTGTACATTTACTAGCAAAAGTGTGCCCGTTGGTGCACAGTGGGAAATATGTGGGTGTATGTTTAGCTATATGTGGATACAGATGATCTAAAATCTTTATACATACTACTATAAAATTTAGGGATTTGTACAAAAAAAAAAATAAAGGCAAGATGTTAAAAATCCTATGAAATCCTGGTTCTATTAGTCTCACATCCCCTAAATCAATATTTTGATCTATTTATTCTAACATTGTTAGAGTGTTATAGTTCAGTAGAAATACCACAGTGAAATACAACTGTTGTGCAGAGCTTGCATCAATCTTACCCGTTAAATTTCCAACCAATAATAGATCAATAGGAGATCCATTGGATCATTCTATAATTAAAGTTATCAATCTGTATTTCAATACTCACCCTCCCCATTAACTCACAGCAGTCACCAGGGATTCTGTTAGAGAGGGATCCCTATGGGTAAATCTAAAGTCCTATAAAGAACCCACACTATCCTGTCATGTTTCAGTCTTATTACATTTTATTAGTTCAGGACACAGGTTCATGGCTTCTATTGATTGTTTTCCTTTCAGTCCCCCAATCATATATAGCAGGGATAAGCAACCAGTATATCTCCAGATGTTTGAAAACTACAACTCCCAGCATTCCTCTACAAGCACTCTGTAATTAAGGAATTCAAACTACAAATCCCAGCATTCCTCTACAAGCACTCTGTAGTTAGGGAATTCTGGGAGTTGTAGTTTCCAAACATCTGGAGATCTACTTGTCGCCTATCCCTGATTTATAGATATCTCTTACTGTCCAACAAACAGCAGCTCTCCTTTTTGTCTATTGAGAGGGGAGGGGTGGAGTTATGTGAGAGTGAGAAGAATGTTTTTACTAAGACTGTCACATGTTTTACAAAGGAAGTGTCATATATGTCTTGCAACTTCCTACTAACACTCAGAAAATGTTTTGATTTGCTAACACTGCTGTCAATCTAATATTAAGCACACCATTGGATACAATGCTAAAAGGGAAATGAGAAATATGTTCCTTTGTAAGCTTCCATTGCCTCCCTGTAAAACTTCCTGGGGTGTGGCTTAACAGTCCATTTTGAAGATACCATTACAAAACAGGAGTGGGGACTACTAGGTACTTTTATTTATTTATAGATTTTGCCTTATTTACATTTCTATATACGTCATTACTACATTTCTATATACACCTTATTTACATTTCTATATACGTCATTACTACATATTTTTTAATATTGATATAGCTATATGTTTAGTGCTTAAACAACACAAACACTGTCCCTACATATATTATTTTTACCCACCCCCACCAACATAGTACGTCCAAAAAACCCAATGTATTCCCCATTAAATTTTTTTATATAATATATAAGGGATATTGCAATCAGCTGTTACTGGTACTGCTCAAGGTGGGTAAAGGGAAGAGCTTGGGGCACATTAAACAGTGGTGAGTAGCCAAACACCAGTGGAACACCTGACATTGGGCAAAACTACATTATTAGATGAAGGGGATTTCTTTTTTAGAGTACGTACCATTCCTGTACTGTGACGTCATTCATAATAATGCAGTTTGTTATCTTCACTCTGTCTTTGATGTTACAAGCGTAACCAAGCAATGAATGTTTTATAGAACTCTTTTCACCAACCAGTGTTTGTGATCCAATCATGCTGTCTGCACCCACCTAAAGAATATGTTTCACATTAAGAAAAAGGCTCCACTAAGATATACACTGTTAAGTCAATCTGAGTATAAGCCAAGTTACAGTGATGTGAAAAACTATTTGCCCCCTTCCTGATTTCTTATTCTTTTGCATGTTTGTCACACTTAAATGTTTCTGCTCATCAAAAAAAACTATTAGTCAAAGATAACATAATTGAACACAAAATGCAGTTTTAAATGATGGTTTTTATTATTTAGTGAAATAAAAAAAAAAAAAACCTACATGGCCCTGCATGAAAAAGAAATTGCCCTCTGAACCGAATAACTGGTTGGGCCACCCTTAGCAGCAATAACTGCAATCAAGCGTTTGCGATAACTTGCAACGAGTCTTTTACAGCGCAGGTCATGCCACAACATCTCAATAGGATTCAGGTCAGGACTTTGACTAGGCCACTCCAAAGTCTTCATTTTGTTTTTCTTCAGCCATTCAGAGGTGGATTTGCTGGTGTGTTTTGGGTCATTGTCCTGTTGCAGCACCCAAAAACGCTTCAGCTTGAGTTGACGAACAGATGGCCGGACATTCTCCTTCAGGATTTTTTGGTTAACAGTAGAATTCATGGTTCCATCTATCAAAGCAAGCCATCCAGGTCCTCAAGCAGTAAAACAACCCCAGACCATCACACTACCACCACCATATTTTACTGTTGGTATGATGTTCTTTTGCTGAAATGCTGTGTTACTTCTACGCCAGATGTAACGGGACACGCACCTTCCAAAAAGTTCAACTTTTGTCTCGTCGGTCCACAAGGCATTTTCCCAAAAGTCTTGGCAATCACTGAGATGTTTTTTAGCAAAATTGAGACGAGCCTTAATGTTCTTTTTGCTTAAAAGTGGTTTGCGCCTTGGATATCTGCCATGCAGGCAGTTTTTGCCCAGTCTCTTTCTTATGGTGGAGTCGTGAACACTGACCTTAATCGAGGCAAGTGAGGCCTGCAGTTCTTTAGATGTTGTCCTGGGGTCTTTTGTGGCCTCTCGGATGAGTTTTCTCTGTGCTCTTGGGGTAATTTTGGTTGGCCGGCCACTCCTGGGAAGGTTCATCACTGTTCCATTTGTGGATAATGGCTCTCACTGTGGTTCGCTGGAGTCCCAAAGCTTTAGAAATGGCTTTATAACCTTTACCTGACTGATAGATCTCAATTACTTTTGTTCTCATTTGTTCCTGAATTTCTTTGGATCTTGGCATGATGTCTAGCTTTTGAGGTGCTTTTGGTCTACTTCTCTGTGTCAGATAGCTCCTATTTAAGTGATTTCTTGATTGAAACAGGTGTGGCAGTAATCAGGCCTGGGGGTGACTACAGAAATTGATCTCAGGTGTGATAAACCACAGTTAAGTTATTTTTTAACAAGGGGGGCAATCACTTTTTCACACAGGGCCATGTAGATTTGGAGTTTTTTTTCTCACTAAATAATAAAAACCATAATTTAAAACTGCATTTTGTGTTCAATTATGTTATCTTTGACTAATAGTTAACTGTTTTTGATGAGCAGAAACATTTAAGTGTGACAAACATGCAAAAGAATAAGAAATCAGGAAGGTGGCAAATAGTTTTTCACATCACTGTATTTTTATCTAAAAAAAAAGTAAACAGATTGACTCGTTTATAAGCCAAGGGTAGAAATTAAGACCCATACTGGCCCCATGACCACATACGGTATAGCTTTGTTGTAGGGGGGGGAAAGGGGTGTGCATCACTTTAAGATTTTTTTGTATGTGCATTTCACTTTATTTCTTTTATCATTCCAAAAGAAATTCATCAGATCATTTTAGGGAATGATAAAGAACTTGGAATACAGGCATAAATTACATTTCCCAAGTCCAAAACCAATCAGAAAAATCAATTAAATTTTTTTCCCAGGAAGTGATTTTTCATTCACTGGCAAAGATCAATAATTAGGTGATTGGAACTGATCACCTAATATTGATCTCTGCCCCCCATTTTTGCTAAGAATAAAAAATCCTATTTGTGAATGGAACTCCTTAGCTCCATTCACAAATACTATAGTAAGATGTCATTTACCAACAGCTTACTATAGCTTGTACTACACTGCGACCTGAATAGAGATTGCAGCTTCCATTATGCAGTCACGGTTTCTAAGGCTGCTAGCTCCCGATCACCACATCGGATTTAGAACAAACTGATGGGGGGGGGGTGTTGAGGGGGCTAGGTGGGAACTTGAATGCTACCCCTCCGATTGCCCCTAGCTGCCTTAAAGGGGCAGTATGCAGAAAAAGTGCCCAGGGCTGCTAGCTCCCGATCCCCCCCATCGGATATGGACCAAACTGGTAGGGGATCGAGGGGGCTAGGGGGGCACTTGAATGCTGATAATTGTCCCTAGCTGCCATAAAAGGGGCAGTATGCAGCAAAAGTGACGTGAATTGAGTATAAGCCGAGGTTATCTTTTCAGGTTTATTTTAAAAAAATAAAAACCTTGGCTTATACTAAGTATATATGGCAAGACTGTCCAGCTAAAGTGTGTTTCTCACCATTAGTCTATCAGTGATCATTGCAGATGGGTGGATACGGTGATCTTCAACACATACATCACATAATAATCGCGGTACCTGTGCAGGTAGAAAGGGTTTAAAGGGAAGGTTCAGTGGAAATTATCAATATTTGTTAAATTGTTAGTTTGTGTAATGCCTTCTACATATATATATTATATAGTTATTCTACATATTCTCTCCCATTTTAGTTTATTTCATCCCCTTTGCTGTTCCCTGACATTAGTGAGCTGACATTTCAGATTCTAACAGTCCTTCTTCTTCCCAGGATGCACCACATCATTGGAATGATCCTAACAGTAATTTCTACTGATTGGCTATTGGATGGGTCAAAGATGCTCAGATCTCTACTGAGCAACTGAATCAACCCAGGCGCTGGGTCAAGGGCAAGACCATAACAGTCTCTATTAGCGGGTCTTGCAAACAGGAAGTCAGTTTTTCGGTTGCATTTATTTATACACAGACAAAATGCTGAATTGGCAGATTAAGGTCATTGGGATGAAAAAATACTGCTCTTTTTTCTGAAAAGTACATGTATTTGCACTGGACTTCCCCTTTAAGAAAAGTAACCGTCAACAATATTATTCCTTTAATTTTTTTTCTATCCAAAACAGTTTCCTTAAGTATCTGCATTATAAATGTAAATGCAACAAAGGAATCCATTCATTAAGAAATCTTTTCATCGTCAGACCCACAATATTGAGTGTGACTTGAATATCGCCTCTGCTTGCTTACGGTCAGATGGCAGCAACATTCACAAATTTAAATAAATCAGTGTGAATATAAATACTCTAATATAGGTCACTGTGCATATTTACTACATTGTATAAATAAGCCAATGTTAATACAACTAATTTTCTTTACTTACAATTAAACATCATCTCAAACTTTTGGGAATTAAGAGTTGTAAATAAATTAGAAACTGACCTGCCTATTGGCCTCAATATACATAGCAAGAGTATTGACCCTACAGCACAGTTGATTTTCAGCTACATGGACATAACACCGCAGTCTGCATCCATGGTACGCTTCTCGCATGTCACCACGATGGTCATTCCAGCACGACATTTCCAGGGCTCTGTCCAAAAGTTTATCTTGTGGAATAAAGCTATAAATATCTGTCACCAAAAGTAAGGTCTATAATCAGCCACAAAGCAGAAGCATTACAAGTACAAGTAGCAAGTGCACTATTATGCAGCATGGATGTTAATGTAAAAAAAAATATATATATATTGTCAAGTTCTTAGGTGTTATCATATACATACACACACGTGTTTGTTCATATAGTGTATAAACTACACATTTGTTTTAATAGCATATGAACACTCTCACCTCTGGGCTTAGAATCCTTCTCTGTATCAAGGTCTTCCTGTTCTTCTTTCTTCTGTTGAGAGGTTGTTGCAGATGAGAACTGCTTCCTTACTAGGTACGGAATTAATTCTCTACGAATGGAAGTGAAGGACCTTCGAAATAGTTAACAAAGTTATAAGCTGTAGCAACAGTGTGAGAACGACATACAAGGTTTGTGTATGTGTTCTTTGATTTATCATACACAATCATAAATGCACTTAAGTTATCAGAAAAAAAATGTACTGCAGTGATCAGGCATATAGCACAATAACAGGATAATGGTTTAATCACCGACATGCAATTTAAGCAGCAGACAAGAAAAGATTAAGCAAAATATCCCATGTACATACTCATTGGCAGCCAGGAAGTCCACTATGTATTTCCTCAGGCAGTACAGATGTGCATCTACCATCCCCTGTTTTATGTAGATACGTGGGTGTCTGCAAAGAGATGATGTTCCTATGACTTAATGACACAAAATGAGGTTTATGTGCACCTTTCTTGCTTTAAAGAATTTCCACACATTAGCGTTATGAATCCCACAATATCTACATCTGAAAAGCAGGATTTTTTTACACTGTTAAATTTGGTTTTATGAAAGCATCAACAGACCTAGATAAAAGTCAAAATCATTATGCACAAGATTGGCAATTAGTGAGCAGAGAAACATCCTTCAAATAATATAAAGTATTACATTTACTTACATGTAACCTACTACAATAATGGCATTATATAACTGATAATTTCCCCATATTGCTTTCTGTGCAGTAGTAACAGCCCTAGTAAGAATGTGCATCTACTGCCCATGCTTTAGAAACCTGCATAAAGCCTGGTACTTCATTTATCAGTCCAGGTCATCCTCAACACTTCATTTTCTGTGCATGGTTAAAGGGCGTGTCCTATCTCAAATTTTTTAGACTACCTTTAGGGCTATTCAGGTAAGTGTCTGTCCATTTGTAAGTGTCCACGTGTTTGTAAATCAGATTTCCATGCCATTATATATACTGGTCAGATAACCCCTGGCTGTTACCTGATTTAAGCATAAATCTTTAAAATCTGAGATAGGCTCCACTTCCCCTGTTGATTTAAGCTTGATTTGCAAGCTGAGGGAGATTTAAGTATATTGGAAGGGTCCCCTCGGTGGAATTGGGTGTTTATTTTTAAGGAATAGAAGATCAGTATGGTCTTATGGAAATGAGCTAGTCCATCGCAACCACGCGTATCCTTTGTCAAGATAGCCAGGGGGAAATACCTTTATTCCTCCACTGTGCCACCCCTCGGGGCAGTCAGTCCTGGGAGTATATTGAGAGTATAATGTATACAGTAATAGCTGAACGGACTGTGACTCCATCCAACGAGAGGTAAATGAACTTTTTTTTGGTAACGTATATACTCTTATATAAGCCGACCCGAGTATAAGCCGAGGTACCTATTTTTACCTGAAAAATGAGCAAAACTGATTGACTCGAGTATAAGCCGAGGGTAGAAATTATGACCACTACCAGAAACCTGTAGTAGAAACTGTCTGTGTGCTCAAATGAATTGAGTAGTACTACACACTGTAGCAAAAATAAAAAAATAGAAACTAAGAAAGTTTTACCAACACAGCCCCCCTCCCCCCCAATAAAAACGGAACAGCCACACCAGCAGTACCGTACTGGGATTCCATCAAACAAAGTAAAAGAACAACATATAAGCAAAAATGAAAAGTTTACTTTTTTCAGCAGCGGAATCAGATTCCTCAGAAGGCACCCAGTTCGGATGCAGGTTCGCAGGCACTATCACTTGCCTCTCCACTGAGCTGGAGCATGATAAGCTGTAAGATGCGAGGCATGCATGCAACATAATTAGCATGGTAACATCACGTGCAAGTGGTGCCGGCTGCACTGTGAACCCTCAATGTTAGTAAATTTATCTTGACCCAAGTATAAGCCGAGGTTTGCTTTTAAGGCTCATTTTAAAGCCTTAAAACCTCAGCTTATATTCGAGTATATATGGTATATATGTTTATTTGAATAATCACTTTTAGGGGAGGAATCCTGTGTACTAAAGGGTTTAAATCTTAGGATTTTGGCCACTTGTTTGAGGCTTGAGAAAGGGAAAGACTTGCAAGAAACATTGCCATTTGTATTTATTAATTCCAGTTATTATTGCAAACCACCCTAATCCCCCCATCCTTAACCCTGCAGCTTTCACAGTAGAATCTACACTTTGATCCAGCGTAGAGGGGGTGTGGCATGTACTTCAGTAGTACCAGGAAAAGTTGCAGAAATCTCAGAAACTGGGATGGATGCAGATGTGTTCGGGACATCCAATTAGAAAGAATGAGGAGGATAAAGAGACAGGCAAAGACACCATAAGCGTTTTTTTTTTTAAATTGGTTTAGTTTTCCTTTAAAACCATTGGCAATTTGATTGAATAGCTTTAAAAGTAGCCTAGATAAGTTTCTAAAATTAAAAAATATTGAGAATTACTTGTATTAATACATATACTGTAGTATATGTATTATGGAGTCAGGAAGGAATTTTTTCCCTCTTTTTTTGAAGCTGGGTTATTGCCTTTCTCTGGATTAAATGGGTTAAAAAGGAGGGTGAAAATGTTAGACTTGATGGACATCTCTCTTTATTCAACCTCAATTAAAGGGCATGTCCACCCCCAAAACTATAATCCCCCCAACTACTGGCCCCACCATGTGGTGTAGTTTAATCCTTACCTTACATCCCAGCTCCATATGGTTCTCCTGTAGTCCCCCCCCAAAGTCCCAAAAACTGCCCACCAGGAGGATAGCAGAGTCCATATAGGACTCTGCCTCCTACCTGGCCTCCGGGAGAAGTTTGGCATGCGTACTGCAGCCCTTCTCCCCCTCCCTCTCCCGATTCCCTCCCCCTAGCTTTAAACCCTTAATGTGTAAGATTCCCCCTGGTCTCCCAGCCTTAACCTCTATATTTATATTTTAAGAAAGCTCCCCAAACTTTACTTACCTCTCCTCTTTCCTCCACCTAAGTGAGCTGCCGGCAGCCGCGTCCGTGATTGGCTGCCGCTCAGCCAATCACAGATGCGGCTGCCGGTCCCGCCGCTCTGCTTGCATTTTCTCGCAAGCAGAGGGCCGGGAGCGCGGCGGAGGAAAGAGGGGAGGTAAGTAGAGTTTGGGGAGTTTTCTTAAAATATAAATATAGCGGTTGGGGCTGGGAGACCAGGGGGAATCTAAAAAGCAATCACCAGTGTGACCATTCAAACAAAAATGTCACTCAACAAGACATGTACATGAAATGTATCTGCTGTCAAAAATGACAATTCGATATGTGTCAATAAAGCAAAATATTGCCAAATCAAAAGCTGGCTTGTTATGGTTTTACTAGACATTAAGCCTATTACAATAACGGGCGCTAAAAGCCCAAAGTTCCCTCTCAGTGTCCCAAGTCCAGAGTCCCTCCTCAGTGTCCCCCCTCTGTCCCAAATCCAGGGCCCTTCCCCCTGTCCCAAATCCAGGGCCCTTCCCCCTGTCCCAAATCCAGGGCCCTGCCCCCTGTCCCAAATCCAGGGTCCTCCCCCCTGTCCCAAATCCAGGGTCCTCCCCCTGTCCCAAATCCAGGGTCCTCCCCCCTGTCCCAAACAGGGTCTCCCCCTGTCCCAAATCCAGGGTCCTCCCCCCCTGTCCCAAACCAGGGTCCTCCCCCCCTGTCCAAATCCAGGGTCTCCCCCCTGTCCCAAATGAAGCCCCCCATGAAAAATCCAGGGTCCCCCCTCTATCCCAAATCCAGGGCCCTCCCCATCTGTCCCATATCGAGCCCCCTCTGCCCCAAATCTAGGGTCACCTCCTCTGTCCCAAATCCAGGGCCCTCCCCATCTGTCCCATATCGAGCCCCCCCTTGCCCCAAATCCAGGGTCACCTCCTCTGTCCTAAATCCAGGGTCCTACCCTCTGTCCTAAATCCAGGGTCACCTCCTCTGTCCCAAATCCAGGGTCCCCCATCCCCCTGTCCCATAATGACCCCCCCTGCCCCAAATCCAGGGTCACCCCCTCTGTCCACCAATTCCAGGGTCATCCCCTCTGTCCCAAACACCCTAACTTGCGGTCTGTGTAATTGCGGTGTTCTGCCTCTGCTTGTTTCCTGTGGCATCCTCTAGTGGTGAGTCAATAGGAACTGCAGAGACAATCTTACCATCACCTTCTAGTGGTGAGTCCGTAGGAACAGCAGTGACACACACAGAATCACACACCTGGAATAAACACCCACGGGAGTTCTATTAAAAAGGTATAAGTAACAGCAAAGAAGCACAACTGGAAGAGTGTAAGTGACTTAAGCAGGCTACAGACCTAAAGAAAACCCAGAAAACTTAACTCCAACAACCTGATCAATGACAAACCTCGAGACAGACCAACCATCCTTTATTTTGTTTTATCAGATAAACAGTCGGGACACAGATGTCTCTTCCTATAACAATCCATTAAGTAACTGCAGAAACATAGATGATCACTCCCTTTAGGGTGACAATATTTTTGTGTCTATGGTTGATAATATAAATGTGCTGTGATTTGAGAGTGAAACATTCTCAAATTACTAATAATTTTATATAACGAGATTATAAAGCAGATATCTTACATCAGTATGTGAACTGTATTCAAGACTGAAAAAGTTAGACAGTGTAAAAAAAAAATCAAACCCACCTCTGAAGTATACTCTTTTTTAAATTCAAGCCATCGTCCAAATCTTCCTCATTGGCCAGTAAAAGGAGACGAGATCCTGTGTCATCCACACCAATAAAATCACGCTCTTCAACTAGAACAGGAAATAAAGAATGGCTTTTAATTAAACTAATTAAAAAGGAACAAAACACTAATGGTTCGTACATGCACGATGTGTACAAACGAACATTTCGAAATGGACGTTCGGTCAGGGAGCGTTGCACGGCCGACCTGGTGGATCCCCAAACGAACGACCGTTTGGCCGAAACATTCGTTTGTCCACATTGTGCGTTGCGGGTCGGGACCCGCAATCACACGTGTGTACGAACCTTAAGACTCCACTTTTGGAATTGTTGCTCTAAACCTTCAAATGCTAAAAATCAAAGAAAAACATTTTACATAGAATTTTTCCGTGTTTATTCTATCCACCCCTTTCCTTCCCACGTTCATGAATTACACCATGATTAATTTGGGCACTTATACTTCCCATAATTGTCTTCTCCCACTATGACACATGCTCAAATCCTCATGTCAATATACAGTGACCGCACAAACAAGGCAGTGACTTGAGATGGGCATGTGATCGACGCAATGCTTTAGAAAACATAGTCTACATGGTTCATCCAACCTACCATATAACACTTTTTTCCACTACAGACTGCAATTAGAAATGCCAAACTAGGAATATTCGAAAGGTAGGAAAATGGACTTTAACATGCCAGTCAAACAACTCTATTCACCAAAATATATTTTTTAGGTAGCCACTTTAAAGATATGTACACTGAAAAAGTAACCTAATGTTATTCAATAGCTGGGGCTGTAATCTGAACGTGTGTTTTTTTTTTGCCTATTCCATTCCCACCCCCTACCTTCAGTGTTTGTTTCTAGCTGGCTTCCTCCTCCATGGTAATGTGGCTCCTAGGACCTCCTCCACGAGATATGCAGTGACATGGGCCATTATATGAAGGGGCCATTATATGAAGGGCGCGGTGACATCATCATGGAGCATGCGGCTATAGCCCCGGGCGCACGCATTGACATCATAGTGTGCGCGGCTACAGCCCTGGGAAGCATGCGTGATTACGTCATCATGGTGCGCGCAGCTACGTCACTGGACGCATGCATTTGCATGTGCCATCTAGATTCTCTAACCACATTGTTTGGAATGGCAAGCCAGATCTCGTGGTGGCTGTCCTAGGAGCCACATCACAATGGAGGAGGAAGCAGCCAGAAACAAACACTGAAGGTAGGGTTGGAAGGGAATAGGCAAAAAAAAATAAAAAATAAAAAAAGGCACACACGTTTACAATACAGCCCAAGCTATCTAATAACAATAGGCTTTTTCAATGTACATATTACCCTTTAAAGGGAAATTTCAGTGGAAAATATTTTTTAAATTCTTAGTTGAATGACTATACCTAGTCATTCAACATATTCTCTTCCATTTTGAAAAAAAACGGTTGAATTTACACCCCTTGCTATTACCTGCTGTTGACATTAGTGAGCTGGCATTTCAGGTTCTTCTTCCTAGACTGCACCACTTCCCTGGAATGTTCCTAACAGTAATTTCTACTGATTGGCTGTTGGATGGGTCAAACATGCTCAGATCTCTACTGTGCAACTGAACCAAACCAGGTGCTGGGTCAAGGGCAAGACCATAATGGTCTTTATCGGGGTCCTGCAAACAGGAAGTCAGTATTTCGGAAGCATTTATTAATACACAGACAAATTGATGAATTGCCAGGGTAAGGTTACTGAGATGGAAAAATACTGCTCTTTTTTCTTAAAAGCATATTTATAATGAAAATGTAGTCATCCGATTTAAATTTGCAGGCACCTTGGCTACTTGGTTTCTGCGATTTGTCCTGCCCTGTGCTTCATGAAACTAAGTCTACTATAATACTATAAAAGGATAAAATTAAGTTAAAGGGCAAGTCCAGCCCAGTTTAAAATCTGAAATATATAAGTCTAACCTGAAATCCTGCACAATGTCCTGTTGCCTGTTTCTGCTTCTTTCAGTTAGCAACTGTCAGTTATGGATTTGACAGTTGACATCAAAGCCAATGACTGAATGATAAAACCCCAGCTGCCTTTCTGAGCATGCTTAGGCTCATTACAGGTCACTAAATTGCTCAGTTTCCAGAAGCATAGCAGGCAAACAGTAATGAATTCAGAGGACAGCGTAGGATCTATCAATATATTTTAAAGATGCCATTCTTTCTAAAAGATGTTATTATGAAGGTGGAGTTGTCCTTTAAAGGCAAATTCCACACCTCAAATGAATTTTTTTATTGGCAAATCCCCCCAAATCCCAAAACGGTTATAGTTAATCGGAGAGATGCAAGACCTGAACCTGAACCTGCCAAGTGTTCTGTTACACCTCTTTCGGCTTCCTAGTTCCTTTGGTAAGCTGCTGTCTGTCATGGATGTAACAGTCGACATTACAGCAAATTAATCCTATTAATTTAGCTGCCTCATATGAGCATATGCAAGTAAAAGAGTTTAAAGGGCAACTGTGATCACCAAACAAGTTAGGGTTAAATGAAAACCTGCAGTATTTCCTTTATAATGAGATGACAATCACATCTTTAGCTTTACCCTGTGAGAAATGATATTGAGGTGACTGTTCAAACTTCCTGCTTCCAGTAGGTTGAGTCCAGTGACATTTTTTTACTGTGAGAACGGTAAAGCTATGGAACGGTCTTCCAGTGGACGTTGTAATGGCAGGTTCATTGGTCAGTTTCAATAAAAAGCTGGATGAGTTTCTGCAAACAAGGAATGTTGCAAGTTACTGGTATTGATACATAAAGTAGAGTTGATTCAGGGAAATTTCCGATTGCCACTTCCACAGGAAGGAATTTTTTCCCCCTTCATAAATTTGGTGGGTTTTTTTTGCCTTCCTCTGGATCAACAGTTAGGCAGGAAATGAGGATATTGCTAGATGGGTTGGACTGGATGGACGTATGTCTTTATTAAACCTCAAATACTATACTATCACCTGACCTCTGCTCGCCCCTCTGCCCCGGGGGAGAAGCATGCTCAGTAAAGACTTAATGCTGGGGAAAACAGGAAGTACCTGGGGAAAAAATTGACAGTTGGGGAGCCTAATAATGCAGTCAGGCTGGTCACATGGCTGAAAACAGGAAGTGTTCAAGCAGGAAGTAATATTTCTGAACCTTTCCAGCAATAACTTCTCACAAATTGGATCTAGAGATGTGATTTAGGTTTTATTTTGAATGTATGATGGAAGGCTTTTTATATAATCCTTACTAGTTTGGAAGAATTGGAGACCACAGTTACCCTTTAAAAAGCTTATAAAAGTAGACAGCAGTGGGAGAAGAACATTTAGCTACCTAACAAGTTAGTCCTACATCTGTTAGCTTTCTAACTATTGTGGCTTTGGGGTTGCGGGGGTTTTACCTATAAACACTTATTAAATGGAAGGGTAGACATGCCCTTTAATTATTAGTCGTCTTTTAATGCAAAATATGCAGTATGTAAGTTCCATCATACAACACATTTCTACTAGTTATATTTTAAAATACATTAAAGCTTTTACACACCTGTCTTCTGCTTGCCCTTTTGACCTGGAATATTTTCACTGGGCTCACAAGCCTTCCGCACCAACATGGAAAGTGAAGCATTGTGGGCTCGAAACAAATCTACAACATCATGCAGTGCCACATCCGTGATTAGATCACAGCTGACCACCAAAACATCACTCTGCAGAAAATACAAACAGAAAAGAATAAGAAGTTAATAAAAAAATGCAGTGACAAATGAATTTCTAACATCAGCAATGCATAGCTCCTTTAAAAAGATAAATATTACAAAAAGCAAAGCACAATTTATTCCCTGCCCCAAAAAGCCTATAACCTATCAATATGTCTTTAAGATAGTGACCCAAGGAAACCCACACTACCAAAGGGAGTACAAACGACTCCTCGCAGATGTGGCTGAGGGTGGTTTTGAACATATTACTTCAATGCTGCAAGACATCATTGCTAACACCTAAGCCTCTGTTCCGCTACCTATTTGCAGACAATATACAATACTTACATTAATTTGATATAATTACTTGTGCAGTTTTATAAAAAATTACCTTAATTTTTTGGTAGATGTGGCGTAAAGAATCTGCAGTGCCCAGTTCACTAGCCTTATCATCAGGCAGGCATACAATATCCAGTTTCATTTTGGTGTCTGGAAAAGACTTTTGCATCTCTCTTTGTACTTCTTTAGTGGTCACCACTATCACCTCTAATGAAAAGTAATAGAGGTAATGGTATAAAGAAAAACTTCTGGAGCGGTTACTGCTTAAACTAGTGTAAGTACTAGATTGCAGAGCAAAAGTAAAAACATAGAGGTAACAAGATTATACTATTAGTATACAGGATGTATACAAGATGTAATTAAAATGACTGCCTTCAACAATACATTCATCAGGCAGTTTCAAAATTATGTCTCTAATAACTAAGTACTGATACTTTTTCTATCTAATAATAATCCATCTAATAACTCAGTCTTATTATACCTGCCTCACCGTAGCACTGCTCACCAACACAAAACACAACTTTTAACTTGTATTCTCCCCTTTCACTGTAGATTATAGCTTGAAAAAACATTACATGTTTACAAGACAGCGATTCAGCACCGAAGCTCAGACAGATTATTTTTGTTTTTATTATTGAAAATACAACCCTGGAGTATTCAATAGAGTAATACCTTTTCTATTACAAAGTGCTAGGAAAAGGGGAACAGGTCTGTGCACATCTCGACTCATCCACGTCGATTATTAGAGATAACCAATAGCTATAGTGTTTTATCCTCCTTTAATAATGCTTTCAGAATATTATCACACAATATAAAGCTGTCCAGTGTTTCTATGGTAGTGGGGGCAAAGTTTTACAGGGTTCTGTTCTGGATTTCAGCTAGGGCAGTCTTCCTCAAACTACGGCTCTCCAGATGTTTTGAAAACTACAACTCCCAGCATTCCTCAACAACAGAGGGAAACCTAGGAACGCTGGAAGTTGTAGTTTTCAAACATCTGGAGAGCCATTGTTTGAGGATCCCTGAACTAGGGAACTGTGCAATAAACATAACACCAACACCTGTATTACTTTCCATTATCGGTATGTATTTTTGATTGCAACATGTTTAACAGTTTTAAATATTAAATTTTTCCTGTTCCCAGTAATACGAGTGAAATCAGATACAATGTAAAAAAGTATATTTTAATTGTTCTTGACAGTTGTGGTGAATTGTTTTTTCTCCCTTGTGCAACAAAACTTCACAGCATGCAGGGCAAACCTTGCATTCATCTCCTTACTACTACTGTAGGTCCAAATGTACAAAGCCCTAGTAAAATGTATTACCCTCAAACCCTGCCCGCTCCAGCATATTTAGTGGATACCACAATAATGGTCTGTTCCCCACAGGAAGCAGCGGCTTTGGAAAGCTTTTGGTTAAATCCATCATACGGGAACCTCCACCGACAGCCATAACAACAGCCTGCAGCTCCACAGCCATTCTGCTAACAGACCGAGGTAAAGACATGGTTGCCAATAGTCCCGGGTTTTAGGTAGCAGTCCCTAGATCTTGGCCGAAGCGGAACACTGTATGAAATAAATTGATCCTGTGCTGCGCCGGTATCGCGGACATAACCTGGAAAGTTGCGCTAGATCAGACAGCGTAAGCACGTCGTTGAAGCTTGACGTGTGCGGCACCACGTCCCTGCACGCACGCAGGGGGAAGGGTTACAAGAGATTACTGAGCAAAGGGAGGCCTGTCTGCGGCTGCGCGTAGCTGAATCTCCTGGCGGTGCTGAAGTTGGAGGGAGAGAGTCAGAGTCACTGTGAAAAAGTCAGTCAGTCGCTGTAAGTTGAGCTCAGCTGTGTTTTATGTCACTGAAGGATTGCTGTATGCAGTTCGCATGTTTTAAAAGGGGACTCAGTCTAAAAGACAGGTTCCCTTCCTCTAAAGAATACAAGTCTGCAAGCAAATTACAATATAGATGGCCATTTGTCAACTAATGTAAATATATTAATGTTATGTATATACAATGTGAGAACTTTTTACATGGACTTTTTATCAGTTTAGACATTACTAAAGCTCCGTGCACATTCTACTCACAACTGAGAGACAAAAGGCCGTTTCTGCTGACTATCTTTTGTCTACATGCGCATGGTTTAGCAGATCTTTTGACACCTGACGGAACGTACATAGACCAACTGATAGTCAGCCGAAGCAGACTTTTGTCTCTCATTAGTGCATTGTGGGTCAGCCCCACAATCCGCACGTCTATACTGAGCTTTACTGCGAGGAGGGATAAATCTTATGGCTCATTAGATTCTTCTGCGTAAAAGACCAAAAGGAAGATTGACAAAAAGTAATTTCTGCCAATGAATCAGAGGTGAGTACCATATATACTTTATAGTATAAGCTGATCTGAATGTAAGCCGAGGTACTTATTATTACCTGAAAAACAAGTAACTGACTCGAGTATAAGCCGAGGGTTGAAATTATGACCAATACTGCAAACCTGTAATTAGTAAAACCACAACTCCCAGCATGCTTTGGTTGCTGGGAGTTGTAGTTTCTAAACTTCTGGAGCGAAGGTTCAACAGTGGCAATCTTCAACAAAAGATACTCCTTCTGAGTCAGTATTGTTTTAAACTTTATTTGCCCTTTAAATTGCCCTTTTATAATAAACAGAAGAATTCCCATGCAATAGTCCCATACAGTATTGGTGCCAATATAATAGCCAAATCCAGTAAACCCAAATTCCTTGGCACTCCAGATGTTTGGAAACTACAACTACATGCTTTGGTTGCTGAGAGTTGTAATTTTAAACATCTGGAGTGGCACGGTTCACACTATTTAGGCCTCAAGTTGCAAGTTACTGGTATTGATTCATAAAGTAGAGTTGATCCAGGGAAATTTCCGATTGCCACTTGGAGTCAGGAAGGAATTTTTTCCCCCTTCATAAATTTGGTGGTTTTTTTTGCCTTCCTCTGGATCAACAGTTAGGCAGGAAATGAGGATATTGCTAGATGGGATGGACTAGATGGATGTATGTCTTTATTCAAACTCAAATACTATACAGTACTATACTTGGTGTTACCAGCTCCACTGACAAGAGAGTCTGAGGACATTCATCTTCCTTGCTCCTCCATTATGTCCGGTGAGGGCTGAGAAGAGGCGCATAACTTTTGTACCAACTTTCTCGCGTCTTTCTTGACTGTTCTGGTCTCCTTACCATTTGCAGCTGCATGGTAATGACACGTGAGTAATGACTGCTCGGAGACACATAATGGCAGCTCCTTTGCTATGTGTCTCCACTCTCCTTCTACCAGTTAACTGCTATGACCCGAGTATAAGCTGAGGTTAACTTTTTAGGGTCATTTTAAAAAATAAAAACCTTGGATTATGCTCGAGTATATAAGATACATAGCTTAATTTATTGCCCTAAATAAGTATAGTATCTGAGGTTGAATAAATATATATATATCCATCTAGTCCAACATTTTTACTCTACCCATAATGACTTCTAACAGTTACATAGTATTGGAGGTTGTATAAAGACACACGTCCATCTAGTCCAACTTTTATACCCTACCCATAATGTATGTCTAACAGTTACTTAGTAACATATTACTGGAGGTTGAATAAATACATACATCCATCTAGTCCAACATGCTCAGCAATACCCACATTTCCTGCCTAACAGTTCATCTAGAGGAAGGCAAATAAAAAAACAGTACGATGGGGGGAAAAAAATCCTTCCGAACTCCAAGTTGTGATCGGAAATATCCCTGAATCAACAATCAATTCCAACTTCATGTATGGATATCAGTAACATGAACATTCTTTATTTTTTTCACCGAGCTTCTTTTTTAAACTATCCATTGAACCTGCCATCTGCACGTACAATGGAAGTCAAATCCATAGTTTAACCCTTATCACATGGGGAAAAACCCTCCTGAACTTGAAGACTTAACTTCTTCCAGTCTTAAGGGGTGTCTGTCTTCTTACATGTTCTATTGGTGTACAATGGCTCAGTTTATTGTCTGGCCTATTAATGTAATAATCATTGATTATATCCCCCTGTAAGACTTTTTTTCTAGTGTGCATAATTATAACATCCAAATGAGGCCTTACCAGGGCTTTGTAAAGAGGGATAATAATATTTTTCTCCCTTGAATCCATAGCCCTCTTTATACAAGACAACATCTTGCTGGCTCTAGCTGTTGCCACCTGGCACTGCTTGCTACGTTTAAGTTTGATATTTGCCAAAACTTCAACATCATTTTCCAACAGTGATTCACTTTACAGACTCATGTCACTTGGCAGCTCGGTCCACCTGACACAATTGCACATGATCTGTAGCTTTTAATGCTCAACAAAGATTTGTGTTGTCTACAAACACAGAGACCTTGCTTACAATTCCTAATTACCCATTAATAAACATATTAAATAAAAGTGACCCCAGCACAGAGCCCTGTGGCACCCCACTTAGAACTTAGTCCATATTGATGAAGCACCATTAAAAACTACTCTCTGTAGCCTA
This sequence comes from Hymenochirus boettgeri, assembly GCA_019447015.1. Taxonomy (NCBI): domain Eukaryota; kingdom Metazoa; phylum Chordata; class Amphibia; order Anura; family Pipidae; genus Hymenochirus; species Hymenochirus boettgeri. The sequence continues at coordinate 157,593,252 of CM033472.1, forward strand.
TCAGGATTACAGGTACCACTGTATTATTGATTGTCAGGGTTATCATGTGCAAGTTAATTAATCCTTGCCATTGTTACCTTTTCAGAGTATACACATATACAGTATGACCAACAGTTTCTAAAACTAAATAATATTGAGAATTACTGGTATTTATATATATATACTCTAGTTCTGGATGATCCAGGGATACTTTCTGATTGCCATTTGGAGTGAGGAAGGAATTCTTCACTACTCGGTGCCAATGTTCCCTCTAATTTTTCATACCCTGTGTGCGCACCACAATTTCAAAAATTGCTCAAAATTTGACAAAATTACATTTTGTGCGCTACATAAAGGAGGAGTCAAGCTATGGGCGAGTTTAATTCTAATATATGGGCTTTTTTAAAGTTGCATCATACTGGGATTATTGATATATAATATAATATTGTGATACATCATACTCGGATTATTAATATGGGATTATTGATATAGGTACAGCATACTGAGATTATTAATAAGGGATTATTGATACAGGTACATCATACTGAGAATATTAATAAGGGATTATTGATACAGGTACACCATACTGGGATTATTAATAAGGGGTTATTGATACAGGTACAGCATACTGCAATTATTAATATGGGATTATTGATACAGGTACAGCATACTGGGATTATTAATAAGGGATTATTGATAGTTACATCATTCTGGGATCATTGATACCGGTACAGCAATCTGGGATTAGCAACTGACAGTAAAGATCACCACATCAATATCTACATGTCAGTAACAGGCTCAGATATAGTCCCTCTCCCCCCCCCCCCATCAATATGTACATGTAGTACAGTTACAGGCACAGATACCCCCACCATCAATATGTACATTTAGCACAGTTACAGGCACAGATACCCCCATTTATATGTACACATGTAGCACAGTTACTACACATGTAGTAAAGGAACAGGCACAGATCCTCTCATTCAAACACTCCTCCTTCTCCCTCTTCCCCCCCTTTCCCCATACCTTTACTGCAGCTAAAGCATGCTGGTAGTTGTAGTTTCCAAACATATACAGTGGAAAGGTATTGGTGGTTACTGTATGGGATTACTGACAATTTAAAGGGCAACTAATGCCTCAAAACAATACTGAATCAGGAGGATGGTATATATTGTTAAACATATTGCCTTCTGATTCTTTATTGTTTTGAGGCTTTAATTGCCCTTTAAATGGACAGCAGAATTCCTATAGAGTAGTCCCATACAGTAATAGCCATACTGGATTTGGCTATTACTGTATGGGGCTACTGTATGGGAATTCTGATGTCCATTTAAAGGGCAACTAAAGCCTCAAAACAATACAGAATCAGAAGGCAGCATCTTGATTCTGCCTTATACTCAAGTCAGCCGTGTTTTACTAATTTTTCAGGTAAAAATAGGTACCTCCACTTATATTCGGATCGACTTATATTCGAGTATATACAGTACTGTATTTTTGTTACAGTATAACAAGCAATGATGTACCATTTCAGATATAAGAGTGTAAACAAAAAGATGAGCCCCAAGAAAAAAAATATTTTGAAATTCTTCAAGAAGTCATCAGCCGGTGAAATTACAAATGAAACAGGCTTATCGTTGCAAGTTGAACAAGCTGTTTTGAAAGAACAGTGTTTTGCAAGTAGCTCAGTCAGTAGTGCAATCCATACTTTTTTGCTGAAAAGGTCAAGAGTTGAAAGTAAATCACCACAGTGGAAAGCACTGAACAGCAAGTGGTAGATATTTCAGATGTTGTTGAACATGAGACCAATATGTACAGTCCAACCAAAAAGAACCAAAATGGGATGATCAGGATGTCCAGTATGAACACCAAGTATCAGAAGCAGAAAATGCAACTTCATTTAAAAATTAATTTCTCCTATTGAGCAAAATATTGCAATTATATATGAAGAGATATTGGAGCCTGATATAGTTGAGGAGGAACAAATGTCTGCAGCTGGAGATTCAAACACAAGTGCAACGCACAAAAAAGATTGTTTACGCTGTAAATTTAATCCCGATTGGCAGTCTAAATATGACTTTACAAAGAAGAGTATCTTGGGTGCTTCATATGCTTTTTGCAGCTATTGCAGCAAAGACACAAGTATTTTTCATGGTGGCATAAATGACATTATACATCATATTAAATATTTGTTGCATTAAGTTAGATCAACTGGACTTGAAGTTTAGTTCTTGAAGATGATTTGCTAGTCCTCCAACTGTCTTTCTCAATTCAGAATGACCGTCTGTTCTCACTGTATGGGACCTTTACCTTCTGTTCTCACTGTATGGAACCTTTACTGTCTGTTCTCACTGTATAGGACAAAGGGGAATAATTTGTTGTGGGCGAGGCTAAAATGCATTTTGCATTATTTTTTTTTTACTTTGAAAAGGTTTCATAAAGCTGCCGTATTAGCCATGTGCTTATTTTTCTGGAGAGAAAAAAGTTAACGAAGTAAAGGTTATTACTGGCATTGGGAAAAACACATTATTATATATATATACACAATACATACAGTGTTGCTTTAGTCAGTGCAGTTTATTAGTTCAGGATGTATTTTATTAACACCTATAGGTTGTTTTACTAAAGCTAATTTAGTAATCAGATGCTGTACTGCTTCTTTACTACTGATGCTGTCTGATCTAGCGCAACTTGCCAGGTTACGGTTGTGATAACCGGCGCAGCACAGAATCAATTAATTTCAAAGGTACAGTGTTCCGCTTCAACCCAGATCTCTGGACTTTCCCCCGGGAATTCAGGATAGGTTTATGTTGAATCTATTAAACATCTAAATACAGTGTTTTCCAGATGGAGGTTTTTACCTTCCAATGTTTCCACAATATTCCGAGCCTTGCCAATTCCTTAAGCAATAACAACTTGATTGCAAAAAAGATCGGAACGGATAAGATACCATGCAAACTTTAGGGAAACATCATTGGAACATCATAAGGTAAAGTTTAAGTTAATTAGACATTTGCTTCTTTAGTCTCAAAAGATAAGGTCCATTGCTTCCGAGCGTGCGCCCTCTCCATCATCTCTTTGCGGTGCGTGATGATGCACAATGAGATGACGTCACGCGTGCAGCGTCCGTGCTCACTTTGACGTCGCGTGCGCCACAACATCATGGGCATGCACGGGGTGAGGGCGCGCGTGCTCGGAAGCAACGGACCTTACCTTTTGAGACTAAAGAAGCAGGAAGAAGAAGCAAATCTCGGAGGGGGGTGTTAAACATTACACTTGGCAGAATCAAGATGTCAGCAACCTTGAAGCTAGAAAGGTAGGCTCAGGAGGGGCATAGGGGAAAAAATGGCAACAGTTTTTTTAAAGCTACAGCTTCCAACTAAACTTAACTTTATTTTACAGTATACTTATCTTTTAAAATTGATTTGGGCAGCATGGTGGCACATACTGATGGGTTGTATGTGTCAAATAAATGTGCACAGATTATAAGCTCTTTAGGGCAGGCCCTGATGTGAATGTAAACATAGAATTGGAAAGCGCTACGGAAGATGTTCGCGTCATATAAATCCACAATAATAATAGCAATTTGGATATATTTGTGCCATTACTTCATCTCTCCGTCACTTCTTGTTGATCCAGGGATCCTTTCAGATTCCCATTTGCAGTCAAGAAGGTATTTTCCCCTCCTTCCATTTTTTTTGCCTTTCTGGATCAACTGTTAAGTAAAGTTCAGCTAAAAATGTTGGTCTAGATTGACATATGCCTTTATTCAACCAATATTGTATAACTATGTAATATTCTTAAAGGGGGTAATGTTCCATGAGGTACAAAATTTGCACATGGTATTAATCTTCAGCAACCAATCAAATATTAGCTATTTACTGGTCTACTGCAATTAGATAACATCTAATTGGTTGATGCAGATTAAAGGGTAACTGTGGTCCAAAAATGACTTTAGGTAAATTGACAGGAATTGCTCTCCTGAGTATTTTTGCAGTTTTAGTTCATTATTATTATTATTAATTTTTTTTTTTTTTACATAATTTTGAAGATATTTACATTTTTATGTGTAAAATGGTAGTAGCATCACCAGATTCCCTCCCCTTGTAGTCCCCTTCAAACCCCCTGTGGCCCCTTCCACTCCTCCTTTGGTCACTGTAACTTAATCTCTTCCTGGTTTCTTCTGCTTTCTCCTGCACTGAGCATGTGCCAACTGCAGATTAGAAGTAGGAACTAGTATTTGTGACCGCAGATTCACAACCTCCCACCCACTAACTTTCTGATCAGTGATTTCTTCATATATTGGGTTGTGCAGCACATAGAGAGGTGGCTGATGGCTCATTTTAAAGGTAGGAACATGGCCTGTAATTTAAAGTCAACTTGTTTAGAGACCACAGTTCCCCTTTAATAGCACATTTTGGTACATAAGCCCCTTAATGTGGATATCGCTAATTGCGATACCGCGTGCGATACCGCGTGCTTATAAATATGGCCCAATGTCCTGTATATGATCCCAAAACAAAGTACCAGTACATTCCCTACCACTGATGTTAGACTTACAGGTCTATAGTTACCAGGCTCTGAACAACTACCTTTTTTGAATTTTGGTTTTACATTGGCTTTTTTCCAATTCAGCGGCAGATCACCGGACAAAAGTGAACCAGAAAAGTGGTCTAGATAAAACTGGACTAAAGATGGGTACACACTGTAACAATCTGTCAAAGATGACAGACAGAATCTATCACTGTACCATTTTTTTGTTGATCTATCCCCAATTTCTTTATATATACAAATCTAAAGCATCTTAAATTTCAGCTGTCATTCAAGTGACTAATTATCCTACACTCTTCTGCTGTGTGAAGTTGGTATGTGGGAATTGCATAGTGGTAAATTCCCTCTTCCATTACTGGCTTATAGTAAATACTGAGCATGCTTGCCTTCACAGATACTGTAGGTCAGATAAAAGGAGGAGTTAGTTAAGATTGGGAGGGATATACTGAGCCTGAGCAATCCAAAACAAGTTTTGGATTGAAGGGGTGCAGCAACACACAATTTAGAGTTCTGCTTACATTATTTAATTATATATTAAGATGAAGCAAACTTATCTTTGTAGTATACATACCTTTTAAAGTGGCAAAACCAATTCCGTTGCCCTTTTAGAATCTTGTGATAGAGTGAAAATTTCTTCCATGTTTAGTATGCAAGACCATGTTTGCTGCAGCTTAACTTCCTTACTTCTGGTTCTTCTTAGTGGTTAAATTGGTCATACACTGGCTTTATATTAGTATATTCATCACTAAAATATTATCCCAGATGTTGGAAAATCGGGCCAAATAAAAGAGATTCAATAAAAGTTCTTATCGTTAAAAATGCTGTTAATTTGGCCCCAACCAGTCAGATCTTATTTAACTTTTGAAAGCCAACATTTGATTGGTTGTGGCAAAATTAACACCATTTGTAAGGATAAAACCTTTTATTCATTCTTACAGATAGTGTAAGAATGCATTAGCTGCATTAGTCTTCAGAGACATTGGCTTGTCTAATCAGCATCTGAGAGCATTGGGGTAAATATAAATAAGGAAGATTACCCACAGCAGTACTATTTATTTGCAGTGGTCTTGAGTCTTGTTTCACAGACCCTCTTAAAATAATTAACTACGGCAAGGGTGCTGCAGGTCACACGGCACTACCATGGAATGTTATCAGCCATTAAAATTATCCACAGATTTTTGTTGTGGCATTAAGCAGATATTGCACAATACATTTTAGGATAATGCCCTCATCTCCCCATCTATAACATATTTTAGATGTGGCTTCAATTATTATTATTATTATTATTATTGTGGATTTATATAGTGCCAACATCTTCCTTGCACTTTTACAATAATATGTATACATTCACGTCATGTTGTTTAAAGGACAACTAAAGCCACATAACAACATTGAATCAGAAGGCAGAACAGCTTAATATAAAACCAGTAATCTGTGTCTTACCTCTTATTTTGATACAGGCGCTGGGAAATTTACCTAAATAACATATGGTTTGTGCTTTACTTCACAGCATTCTAGTATCACACAGTTTGGTCAATGACCATTATGTTCTGCACATGCTCAGTCCTTAGCTATGGCAGAAACTTGTTACAGTTGGTCACACCCATTAATAATCTCTACCAATCCTTTTACAGGACAGATAAAGCAAGAAGCATTGACTGAAGTCGGCGGGTTGTCTGACACTGCACATACACACAGATACTTCATCCGTTCTTAACAGGCTTACATTTACTTTTACAATTTACTGAGTAGTATTTTAAAGCCCCCCCTTCCTTTCCTATTAACACTGTCATGTCTAAATAAGTAGTAGAAATAGAAGGTAGAGGCAATCTCATATAGTGCAAAACTTTAACCTTAATTGAATATATGCTGAAATACACAAAGTTTTGGGGTAGTCCATTTCCTCGGGCACCTGAGGAAGGGACTACCCCGAAACGTTGTGTATTTCAGCATATATTCTATGAAGGTTTTGCACTATATGAGATTGCCTCTACCTTTTATTTCAACTATTGTGTTTCCTGTTTGGTCCAGGTTGGTGGAGTCTCTCCGATTTTTCCCAGCTATCTACTGTAACAAAAGTCTTACCTGTGCCGAGATCCCACGGCGTCTCTGTTCGGTCCCGGCTCTCAGCATGTGATGACGTCACACGGCCGCTCTATTCTCGTGCGGGCACGTCCGTTCATGCTCACGCATCCGCCCGGTCTTCATCCAGTGCTGTGCGGATGCGCACAGGCACTGTCTCTTACCTCCTCCACTCCTCCAGATCTGCTATTGGACGGAGGAGGACTAGTTAGTTCAAAACCACCTATCCCTGCATCAGACTCATTGTCCTCCACTCCCCATTGGTTCCTCTGCATTATTTAAACCCCTCAGCCTATTCTGCCCTTGCCCGATATAGCGGTTAGTTTACTATCTTGCTCGTGGTGTGATTATTCTTGTGTTTTCTGTTATCGACCCTTGCCTGCTTTTTGACTCTGAATCGTATCTGGCTGTCCTGACCTCTGCTCGTTCCTGACTACGCTCTTGCCTTACCCTCTGTATCGTGCCTGGTGGCCTGACTACTGGTTCTGACCTCTTGCTCTGTTTTTGACCCTGCTCTTGCCTGCTCCTAGTCTGTACCTTGTATTTTGGTCTCCGACCTTTTTATCTCTCCTTGTGCCTTGGCTGTCAGTTTTGCTTCGGACTTCTCCAGTATTCCCGGCCTCAGTTCGAATACCTTGCACTCTTAAATCCAGGGGGCACATCTAGCCTCCCGGCAAACGGGGGGGCTTGTCTATTGGTGAAGATAGTGGTTGTAGATTGGGGTATTCGGACTGAAGGAATACTTGGGAATCCGGAGCGTTACAACTACTTTGTCTTCTACCTACCAAAGGAGTATCCATATTTACTGCCCAGTCATGTGAATTATTTAGCCATGTTTTTGCTATATCGATCACATCATACTTTTCATTTAAAGCTATTAGTTCTAGTTCTCCAGTTTTCCAGCCAGAATTCTTGCATTGTTGTAGCATTAAGCAAATATTGCTCAATATATTTTAGGGTAATGCCTTCATCTGTTTGTTTAAAACCACCCAAAAAAAATATAAGCTGGGAGTTGTCCTGCTGTGCTATGCTTTGGAAGGAATGTTGTGAGATGTGTTATTAAAACTACAACACCCAACATCCATAAAGATTATGAATGAAGGCTGTGATTTGCAGATTGTCTGGAAAGTATTGTTGTCCTAGTTGCTTATACTATAACTATATTCTACCTTTTAATAATTTGTAAAAATAGCCATCAGATCACGGGTCCTAAGATGTGGGGCCTACCATAGGGTGGTTCCAAAACTACAGTCCTATAATAAGCATTATTTGCACCAGTGTCTTTCTTCACAACAGCATGCATTGAATAAAACCAATAATTTCTGTATACAATTCTTACCCTTGTTATATTTTTAAAGCCCCACATGTTCATACACAATGTCTCCGGGCAAGAAAGGGGTTAATTGCTGCCATCTGCATGAATGAGCTTGTGGTAGAAGTTTGGCTTAGTGGACTGGACCACCCAGGCAGGGAGTGGGGTCTCTCTGTTTGTATCTTTGTGCAGGGGGGGGGGGGGGGGGGGGTTGTATATGTTTGTATGATTCCATGAGCTGGTTATTTGTGTGTCTGTGTTTATGTGTGTGAGAGACAGATGTATTTGTGTATCCTTTCCTGTATAATTGTATGGGTCTGTGCACATGGGTAATTGTGTGTGTATTTACACAATGCGGTGCAGATGTGTATCCATCTCTATGGGTGGCAGGATTTGTGTATCTTTCTCTGATAAACTGTATGATCTATGTAATGTTTGGCTGTATATGTTTCAAGGTCTTTCACCACCTGGCTCTAGCTAACTATGATTGCATAGATTGTAAGCTCCTTTAGGCATGGAAAAATACATACAACATAATGTCTTTAGGTTAAAATGTTGGTATTATTGTTATTTTAGTGTGAAAAATAAACTCGTTTCATAGCCGGCAGCTGTGACACTGATACAAAGAAGGCAATAAAATGGTGTTTATTTATGTTTAAAAATGGAATCAACAAATGATCTCAACGAGCAGTTCAGATATGCTGAAGCCAAAAGAAAGATAATCTTCAAAGGGAAGTAAAGAAAATATGCACATTTTTATCTTTGTTTGTGGGGCCCCTTTGGCACTTTTAAGGGGACCCAGATAAGTTATTTTTCCCCCTCCTGTAGGAATTGATTTTTTTTAATTGCCTTAATCTAAATTCAATAATCCATATTTTGTACAATTGGTACTCTGCTTTAGAATAAAATATAAAAAATGGCATTAAACTAAAAAATAATCCTACTACATGGCATATTTAAAAGGCAAATATAACAATAATGCTCTATAATATAACCACAGTCACAAAAGACATGTGTAATAGGTACACTGAGCATTGCAATATGCCACAATAGAACATGTTTGACTGTTTTTTCAGCCAAATCTGTAAAAAATGTAAATAGACATATTGGTAAATTTATGCCAATTGGATGGTCTTCAATAGACCATGCGATCAGGGTTGTGCCGGAATATTAGCGGTACTGCATTCCCCCCCCCCCCCCCGAACAATCAACTACAAAGTGTTTTATTGATCTGCAGTCTGATTTGTTAGCAAGATGTTTACAAGCACTTTGACAGGTTTTATGAAAACGTAGTTCAAAAAGACTGTTATATTAGCCATTGCATATACTGCACCTTTATTAATATTCCCCTATATCACACTGGAAATTTATTTTAATACAATTGTATGTGTCCAATATTAATCCATACTTTTTTCAGGTCTGTCCATATGAACACAAAAAAGCTTATAAAACAAACTTTAAAGAAGGCAAAAATTGCAGGCAATTAATGCCTACTAAAAAACACAATGCTCAATTCCTGTATATAAAAGAGCTGCATGGTCAAGTGTTATAAAAAGACAACACTTTATTCGTACATATTAAAATACGTATAAAAGTTTAACAGAGGGGAATCCTGACACGCTTTCTGCTGAGATCCCAGCACTTTGTCAAAGCCTACTTGCATCACTCCCCACAATATTCCAGGTGAGGATAGAAGGAAAGCCCCAAACTACCTGGTTACCAGTGGGAAAAAGGGGACACAGTGGGCAGAAGAAAAGGTAGGGAGTTTAAAGAGAGTGAGATAAGGCAGGGTCAGACACCAACATTTTACTCCTTGGGTGTCTTTCTTGCTCCCTTGCTTACATATCTATCAAATTAAATAGATGAGAAAAGAGGATAAGAAGTGTGAACAGGGTAGGGTAAGGTGGCAAAGAGTAGGAGTGCCATTGTTGTAGGTGATGCCCCAAACAAGGAACAATCAGGGAGATTTATTCAGCTGCTCTGCATAGATTTCCCTTACGAAAATTCAATAGTGGATAAATCCTGGGAAGCATTACCACATGTGTGACTATTAAATGGCAGCTATTAGCTGGTGTTAAATAGTCACGTAGTAAGAGCCGTAAATCCGCTATTGAATGGCTTGCAGTTGCTGCAAGGGGTGTCTTTTGCGAAACCCGTGCAGCAAATAAGGGCAACAGGTAATGAATTTGTAAGAGTGAATTCAACCTGTTTGCAGTGGTGTTGCTCTGGATAAAGTCATCCATATGTTTGTACCATCAGCCCTTGGGAGCTCAGGGTCCTACTTTTAAGACATATAGAACATGAGAGAACCCTGGCATTGTGAGGTCTCTGTTGATGGTAATAATATTAAAAGGTATCTATACTGGAAAAAATTTACTTTCTATTACTGGAATCTATTCTTTTTCCCAACTATCAGTGTACCGTTTATTTTTGTTCATCTGTCCCCTATTTTAATCTGAAAAAAATCTTATATTTGAGCTGTCATTCAAGTGTCTTATCATTAACTCTTCTGTTCTGTGCAGGTTTTGCTGTAAATAAAAAGTTGACAAGTGGTGTGCATGGTGGGAAATAGTGATTACCGGGCATGCTTGACTTCATAGAAAGTCATGTCAGATGGAAGGATAATTCAGTTAAGAATGGGAGGGGGGATACTGAGCCTGAGCAAAACAAGTACCGGATTAAAGAACTAAACTTCAAGTCCAGTTGATCTAATTGAATACAACAGATATACCATGACCTGGATGAATGAGAACCTTCACAAGCATACTGGATTAAAGATATGCAGCAACACACACACCTCAGAGTAAAGGCCCATTCATACATCCTATTAGGCAGACAAGGTGGATCATTGAACGATGCCCGAGCAAATGCATACATACGTGCAACTATTGCCCGAAACAGATGTTCAGCATGGGTGTTTCACTCATGCAGGCGTAGGGCCATAATGTCAAACTTAGACGTGTATATGTAGCTTTAGTGCTTCTTACATGTATTTATTTAGAGATTAAGATGAGGCAAATTCATCTTTTTAGTATAATTGCCCTTGAATCACCACTTGACAGGTCTGTTAAAAGCCTCTAACGCTGGCCATACATTAGTCAACTTACCTCCCACCATTCCTGTAAAGTTCAAGAGTTGCCCGGGCTAATTATTTGGTAATTAACATTATGCTCTTAATGTTGAGCACAAATAATGATGCAGTTGGGACATGTTGGTAGGTAATACTGCCACTCTGCTCAATATCATGATTGGTCGGACAGTTAAACGTTGAATAAATAAATGTAATGCAAAGGCAGCATTCAAGTAACTGTCCCAATATTCTGAAGACAAGTGCAATCTTTTTGTATTACAGATTGCATAATATAGAAGCTGTTCATTGGTTAAATTTCTTCATAAAACAATCCATTTATTGTAACATGCCCATGTCAGTTCTATTTAGAAAAGTACCTTTGCTGAGAGCTAAACATCAATGTTTCCTGGGTGGTCTTGTAATTACAGTTTTGGTGGTTAGAGTTTGATGTAGGCCTTAAACATACAAATGTTTTTTTTCCAACCATTCAAAGTATGTGCCAGGCACTTTACAAATTAAATTTTTTCTACATTCTTTTCTAGAAAGAACAACATTATAAACAAAATAATATTTAAGACTTTTTTTTTTTTTAATTTTGAGGCCTAGTTTATAATTACATATTCATTGAAGATGGCAAACACGAGAAATCTGTGTCTTACTTTTGAAAAGTAGTCTGACCAAGATTATAATTTCGAAACATTACTCTATGATATAGTGGGACTATGTGTAAACAGGAATATTTCTATGGGAATCTTTCTGTGTGGCCCTTCTGTGGTGTCAGATTAACACATGTAACTCTTTTTTTTATTGTAAATAAACTACCCATAAAGCACACGTTTAGCTCTAAGAGATACAAAATATGTGTGTGATCAATGTGTTAAAACTGACTGCTCTGCGTGAGGCACAGATTTGGTGCCATCAGTACAGCATCTGCATCTTTACCTTCTGCTTTATCTTTCAAAAATATCAACTACAAAAAAAAATATCTATCTCAGAATTTTGGTAGTATAACTTGTAAGTGATACACAATTTGAAATGGTGTGACCAAGTAAGTAAACTTTCTTATGGGAACAAATTGTAGATGAGCCACAAGCAACAATGTGAACTGCGACACCTTTAAATGTGTATAAAGTGACATGTTTCGGAGCCACATACTCTTTATCAAACTTACAAAATAGGCAAGGGGCCTTCTTTTGTAGAGATAGGTCCCCGCCCTCTATTTCCATATCATGATGGCATTAGCAATTAAGGTGATCAAATACAAGTTGATGAATTAACAAACATCAAAATTACCAATCAATCACTTCACAAATCAAACTGTGACATATAAAGTGCATAGGCAGAGTATAAAATTCTTCTAGCGGTTGCTATACTTTAAACTTTAAATCTACATTTGATATACTTTATTTTTAAAAAAGAGACAATATTTGTAAAGTGCCTATCTAAGTGCTAGTGATAAAAGTGTTAGGCGTGTTAACAAATTCACAGGTGGATATTTAAATATCTATGAAATATCATATCTAGGACATACATCTCCATGAAACTGCACAATCTGTGCCACCAGCAGAAACCAGATAAAGAAACATTGTTTCCATAAACACTATACTTAGTACACTATTGTTTCTTTATATATATTGAAGTTACGTTGATCTATTTGAACCTATTTGGATTCTCCTGTTTCCACTTGAGTTTGCTCCTTACTTAACTGGTGTGTATAATGCTCTATAACCTTTATGTTACACATGCGGTTTCTTCATTATGGTATTATACATCTATTAAACAGAGAAAAATAAAATTAGAAAGTAATTATGTAGCAAAGCTAGTTACACTGGGTATAATTACAGAGTCTGATACTGAGTTCAAATCGATACTCATACATCCATTTGTTGGAGGATTTTTACTACAGTCCACTGGATCTCCCTTGGTTACGTCTATTGTTTACAGGATCCAGTTACAGTATCACAACCTGGTGGTCTGCGTGTCCTGGTTGGATACCGGTCCTTCCTTAGTGTTGCGGATGTTTGCCTTTGCCTTTTGTGCCTTCTCTCTAAAAAGACGACAATGAGGTGCGGCTGGTTATGAACTCTCCATCATAAGTTAGAGAGGATGCATCCGGGTCGGGTTCTGCGTTGTTCCGACTGGGACAGGGTAACTTTGGTCAACCCTGTGGTCTTTGATATCTCCGATTGGACCCTAGGTGAAGAGCGTCGGTTGGTTTGCCTATTCTGGCGTTGCTCCATGCGGTCAGACTTCCAGTATAGACGCTTCCCTGTTGTTCTTCACTCACGTTGGAACTAGTTGTTTGCGCTCCATAATGGTCTCTTAGCCGCTGGTAACTACGATTTTTCGCCGAATTTCTGCCCATTCTCCAGTTTGGTTTTTGTCTCTCCCCTTTTCCTCATATACATCCGCATTTCCTGTTTGTCAGACTTACTCATTCCATTTCCGGTTTCGTGGCTTGTATTATTTCTGTCATGCTGCAATCTCCTCTTTACCGCAGCTATTTATCTTGACTCTTTCAATGGTTAACCCATCAGATCCAGGCTGCACTTGTTGGCAATTCCTTCCATCTCGATATTAAGGTCGACTATCCGTGCATATAGCAGGAGGTAAATCAATCTAAGTCCTCGAGGTATTATTTTATGCCGAACATATGTATGAGAGAGTTTTGATGTAGTTCCAAAATGATCTCTTTCTTTGTAGATTTAAAAGTGTGCAGGTATTTCCCTTTGAGCTGACGTTTGGTGGAACAGTCAGATATTTCTTGATCCTTCAATCACTGAATCGCTGTAAGCGAATGTATTCACACAAGTGTGTGTAGAGGGTATAGCTTCGTCCTGAAGCATGTTCTTATTCTTTTCTGTTGAGTATCAACAGACCGTTGTCAATATAATTTCAATAAAGCAGGTGTAGATACTCACAGGGTTTGTATCTTTTAGGCTTCAAGTCTACTCCACTCCATCCTCCCACTAAGGAAGGACCGGTATCCAACCAGGACATGCAGACCACCAAGATTGTGATCCTGTAACTGGATCCTGTAACCAGTGGACGTAACCAAGGGAGATCCAGTGGACTGTAGTAAAAATCCTCCAAACAAATGGATGTATGAATACCAATTTGAGCTCAGTATCAGACTCTGTAATTATACCCAGTGTAACCTAGCTCGCTACATAATTACTTTCTAATTTTATTTTTTCTCTGTTTAATAGATGTATAATACCATATTGAAGAACAGCATGTGTAACATAAAGGTTATAGAGCATATATCAACCAGTTAGTAAGGAGCAAACTCAAGTGGAACAGGAGTATCCAAACATATGGTCAAATAGATCAACGTAACTTCATATATTATATAAGAACAAAATGTGTACTAAGTATAGTGTTTATGGAAACAATGTTTCTTTATCTGGTTCTGCTGGTAGCACAGATTGTGCAGTTCCATGGAGATGTATGCTCCGAGATATGATAATTTCATAGATATGTAAATATCCCACTGTGAATTTTTAACACGGCCTAACACTTTTATCACTAGCACTTAGATATGCACGTTACAAATATTGTCTACAATTTGTTCCCATAAGCTGTACCTTACCACTAAAGATGGAGTCGAGTAGACTTGAGCCTGAAAAGATACAAACACTGTGAGTATCTACACCTGCTTTATTGAGGTAAACTTTCTTCCCATTTCTTTAAGACCCAACATTGGGAATCCATCTCCACATGCCCTCTGGGCTGGTGTGGCAACTTTTGGGACTCAAGTGGCACAGTGGAAGTGGCGCAAGAATTTGAAATTAGCACCTCAAAACCACAGGGAGATATGGCAGTCTTTCAAGCCTTGGTTTTCGCTCCAAATAATTGGAAATCCATTTTGATCTTCCAGAAAACTGACAGTGGTAGCTATATCAAGAAGAAAGGTGGCACTGCAGTCCAAAACTGTGGAATGGCCAGGGTAAAGGGAACAAACCCTCAGGTATTCCAATCAATTTGCAGTGCCTAGGGACCCTATACTTAGCCTTATGGCCAGCAGGGAGAACACTCAACTGGAGAGATTTATATCCAGATTTCCAGACATGAAGTCAATGAAGACAGATGCCTTATCAATTCCTTGGGGTCACCAACTTTATACATCCCCCTCCTCTACAGGTGTCAATTTGTCCAGCCATCAGGCTCACTCTCTGGAGGACCTCTACTTCACAGGGGCTTTTCAATCCAGCAATTGAAACTCTCTTGGCATCAAGAAAAAATAAACATCAACAAGATAAAAACAAATCTGGAAAGTCTTTTGTACCTTCAAGACAGACTCAACAAATCCTCAGTTAGCATCTCTAAAATCCCAAGTATCTGCCTGTCAGCCCTACCAATACTAGATGGCCTCTGAAACCCTTTGTCATATGCTTCTTTCAGGGAGTCCAACACCTCAATCCACAAATTAGATCCAAAGTATCTCATTGGATCTTCCAGTAGTTCTCCAAGGGCTTCAAATCCTCCCTTTAAACCTTTACTACTTGCTCTTTAAGAGATCTAACTCTTAAGGCTGTCTTCCTAGTTTCCATAACCTCAGCCAAAGGGTTACAGAATCAAAGTTCTCATTCATTTATTCCCTAAACAACAGACATCCTTAGAACTGACCCTTCCTTCTCCCAAAGGTGGTGTACTCCATTAACAAAGACATTGTCCTTCCAACTTTGGGTACCTCCAATGATTTCAGAATGAACAGGAAATGCTCACCCACTGGATATGGGAAAATGCCTTAGTACTTACATAGAGAGCTTGGCGGAATTCAGATTCTCTCTTCATTCTTCATTCGGCAACAGGAAAGGATTACAACCTTCCTCTTCAACTATCTCAGCATGAATCAAAAGTTGCACCAAACAGCTATTGCAAGTATGGCAACAGCATTACCCTCCAGGGTTACAAACCCACTCTACCAGATCAGTGGCAGCTTCTTTGGCTTTTCTCTACCCAAACAACCCCAGAGAGATCTGCTGAGCAGGCACCTGGATATCTATGAATACTTTTATTTTTTCACATAATCTAGATGTTTTTGCATCTTCTCAGCAGACTTGGGGAAAAAGTCCTACAAGCCTCATTTTTTTTTCTTCCCCTCCAAAATGGAGGAAAAGTTGTTTATTAGAAAGAATATAAAATTCAACATTAAAACATTTCAATAAATTGTACATTTGAAAATTCAAAGGTGTGTTGTCTTCCTTGTATAGTGTTTTCGCCAACATACATTTTCATACATGATCCATTTATCGAATCTTTATGTTGGCAGAAGATGATCTTTAAAGGGTAAGTACATACAATAGAACATTATATGTGGGGAAGAGGGTTAGGGAGGCAATTCCGGTGTGGCGTGTGGGGGAGAGGAGAGAAGAAGAAAGATGAGAGAGGGGGAGGCAATATCAATTTTTTATCTATATTTATTCAGTAGTCTATATTAGTACATAGTCACATATTTTCATAATCATAAACATTGGTTTTTAATTCAGAGTATCAGGTGAGGATAGCCATCTATCCCAGACTTTGTAGTATTTGTGAACAGTTTTGGTGATCATATATTAGTTTTTTTATAATGGATGGTGTTATTGATGGCAGTTTTTCCACATTTGGCGACCATTTTTTTGGCCGTGTCCCCTAGGAATAATTTAGTATATGTATTTTTTTAAGTGGTCCATCGTGCCCAATAGACAGACTTTAGCATCCAGTCTGTTGGTGTCCCATTTGTCATGCAAAAATTGTATCACTTGTTGCCAATAGCCCTGTACAACCAGACACGACCACAGCAGATGGAAAAAAGTTCCTGGTGCCGCTTGCATTGGGGGGGCACAGTGGGTTGGGTTCCGTTTATATTTGGAATAGTTTTGTGTGTTAATAGGTTCTGTGTAGGATGTAAAGCTGTGTCAATTTGTCCAACTTTTGGTAGATTTTTTTATGAGCCATTAGTGCATTCTCCCCACTCCTCTTCCTGTAGGGTGCCCACATCTGTTCCTCAAGTATTTTTCTTTGTCGTTGTTAGTGGTGTCGCTATTTTTATCATCAGAGTTTTGTATATAGTTGTAATTAGTTTGGTAGACAGTGCACCTTTCAGTGGTCTGTATATTATTAGTAGGTAGTGGAGTGAACGTTTTGAAGTTGCGTTAGAATCGCATGTTTCAGCTAAAGATATGGGAATAACATGCGGTTTGGAGTTTAAACTCTTTTGTAATTGTGGGAAAGGTTTAATCTGTGTCTGTACTGTCAAGTACATGTCATTTTTTGTTGTATTCCATGTTTATCCATATTCTGGTTGTGGCACAGTCATCAGTTCGGGAGGGACCCATTGTTCCAGAGAGGAGCACCAGCGTTAATTGGGGGTAGTTGTAATTTATCAGCATCTGGTCCCTATACGTATGTTTGTATATTGTGGTTGGTGTTGCTTTGCGGACTTTGTACCTTTGAGCCCCCTCAAGATTAGGTATAGGGGGTTTGGGAAGGAGATTGCATCTGGATTAGTGATAGTACTTGAAATGACAATACCAAGAAGATATAAGTATCACACAGCACACATAAATGAATGTAAAAGTGTATCTACACACCCTTTATTAAGGCAGTACCTAGGGCAATGACAGTGGAAAGATATTAAAAACATTTAAAAAGGTAATATACAAATATATACAGTGTTTTCTTCTATAGCTACTAATCCTCCTTGTGGAACCTCCTGACCTATGCACAACAGTGCTGCCGTTACCCCCATGGTGTTACCTTGACTTACCTCTTCGACTGGACAGATAAGTTTTTTACTGGGGCACTTGATTTAGGGAGCTTGTAGGCTGAGGGAGGGTTGTACTTACAACATTTCTTTCCACTATGGAGGTGTGTGTAAATATTTGTATATTACCTTTTTAAATGTTTTTAATATATTTCCACTGTCATTGCCCTAGGTACTGCCTTAATAAAGGGTGTGTAGATACACTTTTACATTCATTTATGTGTGCTGTGTATACTTATCTCTTCTTGGTATTGTGATATAAGTACTTTTTTATACACATGCACCTATACCCACTTGGTTATGCTTTTAATACCCTGTGGCCTGTCAATTGTGCAAAAATTGTACTTGAAATGATTCGTCTTTGTCCAGTGGTTATATATGTGCGAGTTGGGATTCCAGGTAGTATTCTAAAATCTGGCACGGCCAGCCCTCCCCAGATCCACTGGCCTCCTAAGTACAACCAGGAAGTTTATGACTGTTGTTCCCCAGATAAATGGTCTTATAAAGGAATCTATTAAAGTATTGGAGGGGGATGAAGATGGGGGAGTGAGTGCCATATAATATATATATTTTGGGAATATCATTTTTATATGTTTATACGGCCTGCTACAGCCAGCGGTACTGGTCCATATCTGGATTTTGATAGTATTTGATAGTATTGTTCTGGGTAGTGGTACCGTAGTTGGGTCTGGTGGTATTCGGGTGTGAAGTTTCTAAAGGCACAATTTGAGATTTTGTCTTTATTTAATTGACTAGTTCTGATTATTCTACTGGTTGTCGATGATTTGTAATGGCAAGTTCCAGTGAGGGCCCTAGTCTGGTAAGTAGAAGTAGGTCATCGGCATATAGTCCCACTATCTCGTTTAAGTTCCCGATTTGGAGGGGGTGGGTGCGCGGCAGGCAGCAAGCGGTTCAAGCCAGTGCATATGGAGGGCGGGCGCCCTAGCCAGTGTGAATGATTCAGATATTGGGCCATTGGCTAGTACTCGGGCTACTGGGTTAAGGTATAGTAGCTGCAGCCATTTAATAAATTTGGGTCCAAAGTTAGTGTTTTAGTGTGATCCACAGATATTCCACTCAACGGAATCAAATACTTTGGCTGCATCTCGGCTAACGAACACCTGGTGCCCACCTGCGCATGTTCCACCTGCATATTCATGAATAGTCTTCTTGTGTTTATGGTGTAGTGATTTTACAGGGTATAAAGCCTGTTTGTATCAGCCTCATTTTAATAATTTTTCTTGAGCAGCATTACTTGTCTCCCTCCCAATTTCTTAAGCTTTTTAGATCCCATTAGTTGACCACTGCCCTGTAAGGACCAGGAAAACAGAAAATTCATAGCTTACCACAATTTTCTTTTCCTGTTCCGTAACACGGCAGTGGTTCGTTCCCTCCTTCTTTTCTCTTCCAAATATCAATGCCCGTACAGTCGTTAAAGCACAGATGTGTAGGATTCATGCACATTTATTACAGGGAAGGGACCAGCCTGCCAATCGTGGATCGGGGATTAACCCATTAGTTAACCACTGCCGTGTTGCAGAACCAGGAAAAGAAAATTGCGGTAAGCTATGGATTTTCTGTTTTCAGACTGAATGGGGAAAGACAGGAGTACCTGCAAAACAAAGATAATGCCACATCTCTTGCCACTGCCCCCAATCAAGAACACTTATTAAACACATATCACCACCAGCAAGGTAGAACAAACTTCTTTCTTAAAGGTAAGGTTCAGGGAAAAATAATTATTTTTTCAAATTCTTAGATTATATTGATCATATATTTCTCTTCCATTTGGAAAAAATTGCTTTTTTACACCTTGTTATTCCCTGCTGACAATAGTGAGCTGACATTTCAGGTTCTGTAATGGTACTTCTTCCCAAAATGCACACAACCTGGAATGTTCCCAGCAGTAATTTTACTGATTGGCTGTTGGATGGGTCAAACATGCTTAGATCAACTGAATCAACCCAGGCCCTGGATCAAGGGCAAGACCATAACTGTTTTATTAAGGGTCCTGCAAACAGTGAGTCAGTTTTTTGGAAGCATTTATTCATATGCAGACAAAATACTGAATGGGCAGTTAAGGTCATTAGAATGGAAAAATACTGCTCTTTTTTCTTAAAAGTATATTTATTTGCACCTAACTTCTCTCTTTAATGATCTTAAAGGACACGTAAACTGAGGCTAATCACACAGTAATTAGGATTAATTACCACCCATCTTAAATCTGCTTTTTATTTTTCTTTCTTTCTATCCCTTGTTTTTTTTTTTTTTTAGCTCTGGGAGTTTTACTTTTTAAAGGGGTGGTGCACAGCTATCAGTAAAGAACTGTCAATCACCCAGCCCCTCCCCCTGGCACACTACATGTGGAAACTATCCATTCTATAAAAGTAAAGCTTATTTCTGTCACTGTATGACTAATTGATTCAGCATTAAGATCAGAAAAGGTAATAAGCATATCTGTTGCTCTGTGCTGATAAACCCAATCCTGCAGTCAGTCAGCTGCTGTCTGTGTTACTGAAGTCCCAATGTAGCACAGGAAATCAATTACTGTACCTAAGGAAGTCCCCCCCCCATAACACCCCACCTTCAAACTACTACAGCTAATACATCTCCCAGTGCTGCTTACCTTCCCAAAGCAGTTTTCTCTTTCATTTTCACTATGCTATTGGCTGTATGAGGGCAGAGATCATCTCCACTGCACATGCTCCATTGTGCCTCAGTTTTGGAAGGGGTGGATACATAGAGAGGAGACATGCATACTAACTAGAGTGACTGAACAGGACATGAGAAGATCTAGTGACAGGAGCACTGAAGCAAAAAGGGATCAAGTTCCTGGCAGCACTAAAAATATAGAAAAGGATAAAGGCAAGTCATTTTTTCAGTTTAGTGTCCCTTTATAAAAAAAAATAAAGAAGCTGTGTTTAATGTACTGATTCTGAAATTGTGTAGACAGACCACTCTAGAAGTCAGACACCACGCAGTAGTATCAAATAATACTTTATTTAGACAGACATACCCACAAAAAATGGCACACGTAGGACCTTTCGCCCGTGGTATATATGTGCCAATTTTTGTGGATATGACTGTCTAACTAAATCATTTATTTGATTATACTGCATGGTGTCCCTGATTTCAAAGCGGTCTGCTTACACGATTTAGAATCTGTATATATATATATGAATCAGGGAGCTTGCCTTGACATGGAAGGAAGGATAGACCTGAGGTGAGTTTGAAACGCTACTGTTTGAATAGACCCGTTACTCATTTTGGATTTAGAGTGTAATGTACTGGTCACTAAATGTTGTTTAATCCCTCTCTCCTACACAATTATGGTGTTTGCTTGTGTATCGGGTGTTACCATGCATTATTTAGCCACCTCAGCCACAAAAGCATTTTTAGGTTTTTATAAAGGTGAGAGTTTGCCTTCTTCTCATGCAGCATGCAGTCCATTAAATAATTTGCTTCCAGAATTTGGATTCTCCTTTAATGACAAAAAGGTTCTATGACTATTATCATTTCCTCATTCACCTTTCTTTTCTGAAGCAAGTCAGATTAAGACTAAATTTGTCCTAGGCAATACTGGGATATGGGACACTGCAAAGGCAGGGAGGCATAAGCAAAACTCAGTTTGCAATCCAAATTGTTTTATTGCTGCTTTAACTGGTGACAACACGTTTTGAACGTGCATGCGTTCTTTCTCAAGACACGTTGTGTCTCCCTGCTTTTGTTCCTGTTGGATGATGAAGCATGGTGCGGACGTGCTACAGGGACACATTTAAACTGTGTGGCCACACTGAGCAATTCTATTAGTTGGATATGGGACCCGCTTTATTTCTGTATACATACTGTAGTCTGCTAATTTATAAAAAAAAGCAGCCCTATTAAAAATGTTAAATGTTTAAGCACTAATAC
The DNA here is from genome assembly GCA_019447015.1 of Hymenochirus boettgeri. Lineage (NCBI taxonomy): Eukaryota > Metazoa > Chordata > Amphibia > Anura > Pipidae > Hymenochirus > Hymenochirus boettgeri. The sequence continues at coordinate 157,614,906 of CM033472.1, forward strand.
ATGGATAATAATTGATTCAGCACTAATAATTGGGCCACAGCAATTATTAGGCACCAAGAATTTCCATCCACAAAACCTCCATTTACTCCACTATTTACCATACAAATGTAGAATGGGGTGCTATTGACTGATATATACTTAATCACCTGTGAGGGCCCTATACACTAAACGATCATGAAAATAGTAACCCAATCTCTTTCAGCAAAGGAAGAAAGGACCGGGACTTTTGCTGGAATAAGTGGAAATATTATTTGATTAAATCTTTTGCCTAAAAAATTGAAAAGAAAACTGCAAATAAAAATCTGCAAAATCCTAATCTATAAATATCTTAACTGTGAAAAATGGATCTCCAAAAAAAGTGCCATCTTTAATATTGGGGATTCCCATTAGAATCTATGGTATTGGTGCCTAATCTGGGAATAACTTGATGGGTGAGGTCATGGGTGGAGTCTGGTTGTGTTGTGGGAGAAGTTTAGCTGGTCTGGGCAGAGCATATGCAGTTTGGGGAGGAGCCAAAAGACCCAGTTACTGTCTGGGTGGTGTTAAGTGTTTTCGCCAGCCTGACCAGGTTGGGACCTATAGGAACTAGAAGGAAATTTTTCTTTCTTTCTGATGTTTATACTAGCCTCCTCAAGTGACCATACACTTTGCCAATCTATGACAAATCCAGTTGCATCCAATTGGATATGCCTAATATCAACAAGGTGTTTGTGGCAAAAATAGTAAATGGGAACGGACAGAAAACTGCCATTTGTCAGCATGCGCTCTCTTTACTGTGACATATAGGGACTCCACTGACTGATGCCCATACAGAGTATAGGAGGTCACTCAGAGTAGTCTGTGCAGGTGCTACTGCATATTGCTGACAGATATATGCATGTCATATCATGACATATATGAAAGCTATGACATGTGTATGGTGGTCTTTACCAGTGGTTTTAATTTATCATAGAAATAATTAAATTGACCAAAGATGTTTGGGCAGTTAATCACATCTTTATAGAAGATAGGGGCTCTACAAAAATATAATTATACCTGGTAAAAAGTCTGTCTTAAAGAAAATGTCAATTCACAATAGATTAATATGACCTTTTTTGAATCTTTCTGTTCACCTCTTATCCCTGTGTGTTAATCATCATTAAGGTGTGTTTGTGGCGTGAAATTGATAAATGTCAGACTGGACAGTTGGTTTTCCTTGAGTATTCAAATATCTACTATAATCATAAAGACATACTGTAGGTTGTGAGTCTGTGATAAGATACTTATGCTGGCACACACACCTCGACATTACGTTCATTTGACCTTCGATCGGAGATGATGTTGAATTGATTGTTATGTAGCTTACCTTTAACTACTGGCTCCTGCAGGTTTTATTGAAGAACGGGAGGTAAGACACAGCTCCTTTACCTCCCGTTCTTCAATAAAACTAAATGCCACTCCCCCCCTCCAGTGGAGATACCCTTTAATTTTATTATTTATTAATAAAGTGCTGTTTTATTTTGCCAAAACCATCTGTTACAAATGTTACAGATCTTTTATGAAGACAGGTCTTCTTTAATATGAATGTTAGACATGGATATTCGGCATTGCCTTGATAATGTGTCATTTTCTTATTTTTGCAGATTCCCTCATGTCTGGAAGTGTGCCTCTGGATTGGAAAAAAGGTGATGTAATTCCAATATTCCAAAAGGGTAGTTGTTCACGCCTGGTAATTACAGGCCTGTAAGTTTAACTTCAGTGGTGGGGAAGATACTGGAAGTTTGAAAGGGAACATATTCTAGAGACTAGAGTATGTTTCAAGGACTGACCTTGTAAGAAATAATTAACATGTATTTAGGTAGAACAGATTTTGTCAAACTAACTCGATAGGCTTTTATGAGAAAGTGGTGTAGGAATATTCAGGGAGATTCAATAAAAGTTCTTATTGTTAAAAAAGGCGCTAATTTTGCTCCAACCAATCAGATCTTGTTTAACATTTGAAAGCTGACATCTGATTGGTTGGGGCAAAATTACCACCATTTTTGATGAAAAACTTTTATTGAATGTCCCTGTTAGTTTGGAATAGCATTAGATGTTAGTTACACTTGGATTTTGCTTAGGCTTGTGATACAGGCTGGGGTGGATAAACAGAGAAAAGAGAAAGTACCGCACTCAACTATTACTGAATATAAATAAAAACCCTTTATTTGGAGAACCATATAGGCCCATAATAGGAGGCAGAGACAAAGTTAAAACCTTAAAAACATGTAACAAAACGGTATCCCACTCAGTATAATAATAAAGTGATCAGTGCACAAAACCTAACCCCAAGTCCCACAGTCAAAAATAGTCTCAGTCCAGTCCCACTTATCTGTCTAGGTGCTGCAACGTAGAACATAATGTCGGGGGGGTCCCGAGGGACGGAAGGGCAACTGCAAAAGGGAACACCGGTTAGCCAACCATGGAGATCAACGCAGAACGCGTTTGTCCAAACCACGGACTTCTCAGCAGCGTATTGCAACCGGCAGTCGAGACGCCATAAATAGGCCCTGCGTGCGCCATATTGACGTCATCACGCATTAACGTGATGACATAATTACTTAAAGTGCGTGCTAAATCGGCATACTACTATGCCGTGACCGCAGTCATTACTGAGGAAAAAAATATATAGTCATGGCCAATAATAAATAATTATGAAAACATACAAAATTACACACAATCACAAATGTTAGATATATTCCGATACTACGTCCTATATCTCAAAAGCATGCATCAAGTGTGCATATATAATATAAAATATTAGGCAAAATCATAAACACCCAAGATATACAGTAGTTATAATACAAATATTGCAGGGATCATATAATGAGTATATGCCCATATGAACCATTGTACACACATACATGAGCAGAGTCCAGATGCATCAGGTAAGTAGAATGTAGGATATATAAATCCAATGGGTCCAAGTCAGACAAAATATGTTCGGTAAGTATCCAGTATATAAATATCCAATATGTTAAATATCCACAGTATGTTTCTCTGCAAAGTAGTCTCTTATTCAGGTCACCACCCCAAGTGTAAAATTAACTTTCTCAAGGCCAAAAAATTGAAGATCCCTATAAGACCCCCCATGTGTCGATAAGATGTCAGCAACGGAGGTCAGGGTTTTCCCTTCAAGTCTGTACGGTCAGCCAATCTAATGTCAGACAAATGTTTGGCCAGTCTCTTTTTAATCTTTTGCTTGGTTTTACCAAGCAAATATGGCATATACCACCCCTTCAGTCCTACAGTTGAAGTATTGTGTCAACCTGTAACATTTTGACCCCCTAGAGTCTCGTACCTCAGTTGTCTTAACCATAAACTGACAAAAACTGCATCTCCCACACGGATAGGTTCCAACCAATGGGGAACCTCTGGTCTTCTCATATGTCTTTCGGGTGTATTGGCTGCTGGTAATCATATCGGCTAGGCTGCAACTTTTTCGAGCGGTCATATACGGTCTGTCCATAAGATATTTGCCAACAATAGGGTCATTTTTAATCACATGCCAAGATTTGGTCAGTGCCCTATTTAACCCATCCCTCCTACCATATGTAGTAATGTAGCATATGGTCTCTGCATTAGAGTTAGGTCTCTTAGTTTAAGCAGGTCGGATTGGGTGAGTGAGCGTGCCCTCTGATATTCCCGATTGATCAGCCTCCTAGGGTAGCCCCTCTTACAGATCTCTGACAGAGTTCCTGGATGCAGTACAAAGTCAGTGTCAGGGTGCTGTTCCTGCGAATTCTAAGGAACTGGCCCCTGGGTATCGAGCTTCTCAAAGATAGTGGGTGTGCACTGGTATAATGGAGAAGTGAATTACTAGCAGTGGTTTTGCAGAATAAGGATGTGATGAGCTTATCATTATGTACAGAAATACGAACAACCAGAAATTCAACACTTGCAGTTGACATATTGTGTGTGAGAAAAATATTAGAGGTGTTATATTCAGTATTTTAATAAACTCACACAAAGTTCCTTGGTGCCGCCTCCATACGAAGAAGATTTCGTCTATATAACGATACCATACTTCCACAAATGCGGTAAATAACAGTAAATCTTCTGCAAAGACGCGCTTCCCTCCCTCCCACAACCAAGAAAAAGGTTGGCGTATAGGGAGAGCATCGGGCACCCATCGCAGTGCCTCTTGTTGCAGGTAGATGCGCGGTCAAACAGGAAGAAATTATGTCTAAGGACAAAGTCTAATAGACAAAGTATAAACTTATGTCTTCCTGTGAATCCTTTGTCCTCAGTCTGTAGAAAATGCCCACTGCTTTAACCCCTTCTGCATGTTCGATAATGGTGTACAAAGATTCCACATCACATGTCACCAAAACTGCCAGGGGGGATAACTATTCCCTGAAGTTTGCATATGAGATCATTGGTACTCGTATGTAAGAATCAAGTGAGGTGACATGTGTTGTAAATGGTGATCTACAATATACATAAATTCTTGTTAAGGCTACCTATACCCGAAAAATGGGCCTGCCTGGAGGATTTATGGTACTCTTGTGTATCTTGGGTGAAGGTACATGGTGGGAGTCCAGGTGGTCAACTTGTAAAAAGCGAGCCTCTTTTTCAGTGATGACAGTCCTGCACGTGCATCGTCGATCATTGCATACAGTTTTTTGCGGAAGAATTCTGCGAGATCAGAGGGCAATAATCTATAATTATCTTTGTTAGACACTGTCGTGCAGCCTCTTTCCTATATAGATCAGGCCAAATGACTATATTCCCACCCTTGTCTGCAGGTTTAATCACAACATCATTCCAATTTTGAATGTCTCTAAGTGCCACCCATTCAGACTGGAGAGATTGTATGAGGTTGACACATATCTGATATCTTTTCAATCTCCAACATATGTGTTTGATAAAAACATTAAGTTAGGATAGTCAGACAAGGGTGGGCAAAGGTGGATCTGTGCTTGAACTACTACTATAGTCAGGTGATGCGTCCTGTTCGAGGAGAGATAAATACAGTGTTTCCAAATTGCTGTCATGTTCAGAGTGGAAAAAACCTTCAAAGCCAGCTTCCTCACAAATAAGTACAATCAGCTGGGGTGGCACATTTGTACTGGATAGAAGGTTGGTTAGGATGCGAGAGTAGTTGTTTATGGGGCTTCATCAATATGGACTTAAGTTCTAAATGGATTGTCACAGGGTTCTGTGTTGGGCCCACTTCATTTAACCTGTTTATTATTGATTTGGATGTGGGTATTGTCAGCAAGGTTTGTGTGTTTGCTGATGACACAAAACTTTGTCGACCATTAAAAACTTCAGAGGATGTGCAATTGTTATGTGTGAATCTAGATAGATTGTCACATTGGGCTGCTAAGTGGCAGATGAGATTCAATGTTGATAAATGTAAGCTGATGCATTTTAAACTTAAAAAGTCTTTGTGCTGCTTATATTTGGATAACAAAATTAAAAGTACAAGCAGTGCCAGGCGGCAACAGCAAGAGCCAGAAAGATATTCAGGGAGATTCAATAAAAGCTCTTATCGTTTAAAATGGTGCTAATTTTGCCCCAACCAATCAGATCTATTTAACATTTGTAGGTGGCGATACACCAGCACGATATTACTTACCCGACCGACCGCTCACGCGACGTTCCTCCGGAACCACCTCTCCCGATCTTATATACGACCGACATGCGATCGCAAATCCATTCATTTTGCGATCGCATGTCGGTTGTATATAAGATCGGGAGAGTGTTTCCGGCAGGATCACAGGAACGTCGCGTGAGCGTCGGTCGGTAGTAATATCGTGCTGGTGTATGGCCACCTTTAGATTACATCTGATTGGTTGGGGCAAATTAGCACCATTTTAAACGATAAGAACTTTTACTGAGAACAGTGAAACAATGGAACTTTCTTCCATTGGAAGTTGTGTTAGCAAGTTCATTAGATAATTTCAAATGAAAGCTAGATGAGTTGGGAATGTTGCAGATTACGGTATTGATACATAAAGTAGAGTTGTTCCAGGGATATTTCTGATTGCCATTGAAGTCAGGATTCCCCCCCCCCTTTATATTGTGGGGTTTTTTTCCGCCTTCCTCTGGATAAACAGTTAGGCAGGAAATGTGGGTATTGCTGAGTAGGTTGAACTGGGTGGATATATCTCTTTATTCAACTTCAAGTACTATACTATACTATTTTGGTCTTGGGACCATTAGACATGGATATGATCTTTACAGTGACATCATGATCTGTGCATGTGTGCTGCAGTGGCAACCATGGCACACTTAGCAATGCAAAATTTTCAACTGTCGACCCTTTTTGTTGGACTTAATGAGGTAAACCATTTTTATGCAATTAAGGGCTACGCTGCACTGGCGCGGTTTTATACCGCAGTCGCTGCAACGCATGCGATTGCGCCTGTTTTCCTTTTGCGATACCCAATCGCATGCGATCACCATTTTAATGCACAATCGCATGCGATTTCGTATCTCTGACGAAAGGTTGCATGCACAAACGCAGCGTAATCGCACACGCAATGTGTGCGATTGTGTGTGCAATTGCGTTTCCGGGGCAGTGTGGCCGTGCCCTTAGGGCTAGGCCACACTAGCGCGTTTTTTGCGCATTTCGCGCTCGCGGTTTTCGGTAAAATGGAAATCGCGGGAACGGGAAAATTCCCGTGATTTCCGATGTGCATGCGATTGCGTGTCCGTTTCGCGTTTTGGTTACGCATGCGCTCACCATTTGTTGTGCGTTAACGCATGCGTTTCCATAACGCAAAATGGTGAAAACGCATGCGCAACACACAAACGCAAAACGCACAAGAATCACGCACACAATCGCGTGCGATAATGCTCACGATTTGGTGCGTGATTCCTGTGCGTTGCAGTGTGGCCTCAGCCTCATTGTATATATTGTAATCATTTTGATTATATAATGTAATGATACAATATACTACATTGACTGCCAGACCCAACTACAAAAAAAAATATCTATCTCAGAATTTTGGTAGTATAACTTGTCTGTGCAGTCAATGTAGTATATTGTATCATTACATTATTTATAATCAAAATTGATTACAATATATACAATGAGGCTGAGGCCACACTGCAACGCACAGGAATCACGCACAAAATCGTGAGCATTATCGCACGCGATTGTGTGCGTGATTCTTGTGCGTTTTGCGTTTGTGTGTTGCGCATGCGTTTTCACCATTTTGCGTTATGGAAACGCATGCGTTAACGCACAACAAATGGTGAGCGCATGCGTAACCAAAACGCGAACGGACACGCAATCGCATGCACATCGGAAATCACGGGAATTTTCCCGTTCCCGCGATTTCCATTTTACCGAAAACCGCGAGCGCGAAATGCGCAAAAAACGCGCTAGTGTGGCCTAGCCCTAAGGGCACGGCCACACTGCCCCGGAAACGCAATTGCACACACAATCGCACACTATTGCGTGTGCGATTACGCTGCGTTTGTGCATGCAACCTTTCGTCAGAGATACGAAATCGCATGCGATTGTGCATTAAAATGGTGATCGCATGCGATTGGGTATCGCAAAAGGAAACGCAGGCGCAATCGCATGCGTTGCAGCGACTGCGGTATAAAACCGCGCCAGTGCAGCGTAGCCCTTAATTGCATAAAATATGGGTTTACATCATTAAGTCCAACAAAACGGGTCGACAGTAGAAATATTTTGCATTGCTAAGTGTGCCATGGTCTGCCACTGCATGCACACATGCACAGATCATGATGTCACTGTAAAGATCATATCCATGTCTAATGGTCCCAAGACCAAAATAGTATAGTATAGTACTTGAAGTTGAATAAAGAGATATATCCACCCAGTTCAACCTACTCAGCAATACCCACATTTCCTGCCTAACTGTTTATCCAGAGGAAGGCGGAAAAAAACCCTCCACAATATAAAGGGGGGGGGGAATCCTGACTTCAAATGGCAATCAGAAATATCCCTGGAACAACTCTACTTTATGTATCAATACCGGTAATCTGCAACATTCCCAACTCATCTAGCTTTCATTTGAAATTATCTAATGAAACTTGCTAACACAACTTCCAATGGAAGAAAGTTCCATTGTTTCACTGTTCTCAGTAAAAGTTCTTATCGTTTAAAATGGTGCTAATTTGCCCCAACCAATCAGATGTAATCTAAAGGTGGCCATACACCAGCACGATATTACTACCGACCGACGCTCACGCGACGTTCCTGTGATCCTGCCGAAACACTCTCCCGATCTTATATACAACCGACATGCGATCGCAAAATGAATGGATTTGCGATCGCATGTCGGTCGTATATAAGATCGGGAGAGGTGTTCCGGAGGAACGTCGCGTGAGCGGTCGGTCAGGAGGAAAAATCGGTAGATGTGTACCTAGCTTTACAAATGTTAAATAAGATCTGATTGGTTGGGGCAAAATTAGCACCATTTTAAACGATAAGAGCTTTTATTGAATCTCCCTGAATATCTTTCTGGCTCTTGCTGTTGCCGCCTGGCACTGCTTGCTACTTTTAATTTTGTTATCCAAATATAAGCAGCACAAAGACTTTTTAAGTTTAAAATGCATCAGCTTACATTTATCAACATTGAATCTCATCTGCCACTTAGCAGCCCAATGTGACAATCTATCTAGATTCACACATAACAATTGCACATCCTCTGAAGTTTTTAATGGTCGACAAAGTTTTGTGTCATCAGCAAACACACAAACCTTGCTGACAATACCCACATCCAAATCATTAATAAACAGGTTAAATAGAAGTGGGCCCAACACAGAACCCTGTGACAATCCATTTAGAACTTAAGTCCATATTGATGAAGCCCCATAAACAACTACTCTCTGCATCCTAACCAACCTTCTATCCATGTACAAATGTGCCACCCCAGCCTGATTTGTACTTATTTTGTAGGAAGCTGGCTTTGAAGGCTTTTTTCCACTCTGAACATGACAGCAATTTGGAAACACTGTATTTATTCTCTCCTCGAACAGGACGCATCACCTGACTATAGTAGTAAGTTCAAGCACAGATCCACCTTCTGCCCACCCTTGTCTGACTATCCTAACATTAATGTTTTTTATCACAACACTATGTTGGAGATTGAAAAGATATCAGATATGTGTCAACCTACATACAATCTCTCCAAGTCTGAATGGCTGGCACTTAGAGACATTCAAAATTGGAATGATGTTGTGATTAAACCTGCAGACAAGGGTGGGAATATAGTCATTTGGCCTGATCTATATAGGAAAGAGGCTGCACGACAGTTGTCTAACAAAGATAATTATAGATTATTGCCCTCTGATCTCGCAGAATTCTTCCGCAAAAAACTGTATGCACTGATCGACGATGCACGTGCAGGACTCGTCATCACTGAAAAAGAGGCTCGCTTTTTACAAGTTGACCACCCTGTGACTCCCACCATGTACCTTCTACCCAAGATACACAAGAGTACCATAAATCCTCCAGGCAGGCCCATTATTTCGGGTATAGGTAGCCTTAACAAGAATTTATGTATATTTGTAGATCACCATTTACAATCACATGTCACCTCACTTGATTCTTACATACGAGATACCAATGATCTCATATGCAAACTTCAGGGAATAGTTATCCCCCCTGGCAGTTTTTTGGTGACATGTGATGTGGAATCTTTGTACACCATTATCGAACATGCAGAAGGGGTTAAAGCAGTGGGCTATTTTCTACAGACTGAGGACAAAGGATTCACAGGAAGACATAAGTTTATACTTTGTCTATTAGACTTTGTCCTTAGACATAATTTCTTCCTGTTTGACCGCGCATACTACCTGCAACAGAGAGGCACTGCGATGGGTGCCCGATGCTCTCCCTCATACGCCAACCTTTTTCTTGGTTGGTGGGAGGGGAAGCGCGTCTTTGCAGAAGATTTACTGTTATTTACCGCATTTGTGGAAGTATGGTATCGTTATATAGACGACATCTTCTTCGTATGGAGCGGCACCAAGGAACTTTTGTGTGAGTTTATTAAAATACTGAATAATAACACCTCTAATATTTTTCTCACACACAATATGTCAACTGCAAGTGTTGAATTTCTGGTTGTTCGTATTTCTGTACATAATGATAAGCTCATCACATCCTTATTCTGCAAACCCACTGCTAGTAATTCACTTCTCCATTATACCAGTGCACACCCACTATCTTTGAGAAGCTCGATACCCAGGGGCCAGTTCCTTAGAATTCGCAGGAACTGCACCCTTGACACTGACTTTTGTACTGCATCCCAGGAACTCTGTCAGAGATTCTGTAAGAGGGGCTACCCTAGGAGGCTGATCAATCGGGAATATCAGAGGGCAGCTCACCTCACCCAATCCGACCTGCTTAAACCTAAGAGACCTAACTCTAATGCAGAGACCATATGCTACATTACTACATATGGTAGAGAATGGGATGGGTTAAATAGGGCACTGACCAAATCTTGGCATGTGATTAAAAATGACCCTATTGTTGGCAAATATCTTATGGACAGACCGTATATGACCGCTCGAAAAAGTTGCAGCCTAGCCGATATGATTACCAGCAGCCACTACACCCGAAAGACATATGAGAAGACCAGAGGTTCCCCATTGGTTGGAACCTATCCGTGTGGGAGATGCAGTTTTTGTCAGTTTATGGTTAAGACAACTGAGGTACGAGACTCTAGGGGGTCAAAATGTTACAGGTTGACACAATACTTCAACTGTAGGACTGAAGGGGTGGTATATGCCATATTTGCTTGGTAAAACCAAGCAAAAGATTAAAAAGAGACTGGCCAAACATTTGTCTGACATTAGATTGGCTGACCGTAACAGACTTGAAGGGAAAACCCTGACCTCCGTTGCTGCACATTTCTTATCGACACATGGGGGGTCTTATAGGGATCTTCAATTTTTTGGCCTTGAGAAAGTTAATTTTACACTTCGGGGTGGTGACCTGAATAAGAGACTACTTTGCAGAGAAAGCATACTGTGGATATTTAACATATTGGATATTTATATACTGGATACTTACCGAACATATTTTGTCTGACTTGGACCCATTGGATTCATATATCCTACATTCTACTTACCTGATGCATCTGGACTCTGCTCATGTATGTGTGTACACTGGTTCATATGGGCATATACTCATTATATGATCCCTGCAATATTTGTATTATAACTACTGTATATCTTGGGTGTTTATGATTTTGCCTAATATTTATATATATATATGCACACTTGATGCATGCTTTTGAGATATAGGACGTAGTATCGGAATATTATCTAACATTTGTGAATTGTGTGTAATTTTGTATGTTTTCATAATTATTTTATTATTGGCCATGACATATATATTTTTTTTCCTCAGTACTGACTGCGGTCACGGCACTAGTAGTATGCCGATTTAGCACGCACTTTACGTAATTATGTCATCACGTTAATGCGTGATGACGTCAATATGGCGCACGCAGGGCCTATTTATGGCGTCTCGACTGCCGGTTGCAATACGCTGCTGAGAAAGTCCGTGGTTTGGACAAAACGCGTTCTGCGTTTATCTCAATGGTTGGCTAACCGGTGTTCCCTTTTGCAGTTGCCCTTCCTGTCCCTCGGGACCCCCCCCGACATTATGTTCTACGTTGCAGCACCCTAGACAGATAAGTGGGTACTGGACTGAGACTATTTTTGACTGTGGGACTTTGGGGTTAGGGCTTTTTGTGCACTGATCACTTTATTATTATACTGAGTGGGATACCGTTTTGTTACATGTTTTTAAGGTTTTAACTTTGTCTCTGCCTCCTATTTATGGGCCTATATGGTTCTCCAAATAAAGGGTTTTTATTTATATTCAGTAATAGTTGAGTGCGGTACTTTCTCTTTTCTCTGTTTATCCACCCCAGCCTGTATCACAAGCCTAAGCAAAATCCAAGTGTACTACATCTAATGCTATTCCAAAGTCTAACAGGGACATTCAATAAAAGTTCTTATCATCAAAAATGGTGGTAATTTTGCCCCAACCAATCAGATGTCAGCTTTCAAATGTTAAACAAGATCTGATTGGTTGGAGCAAAATTAGCGCCTTTTTTAACAATAAGAACTTTTATTGAATCTCCCTGAATATTCCTACACACTTTCTCATAAAAGCCTATCGAGTTAGTTTGACAAAATCTGTTCTACCTAAATACATGTTAATTATTTCTTACAAGGTCAGTCCTTGAAACATACTCTAGTCTCTAGAATATGTTCCCTTTTCAAACTTTCCAGTATCTTCCCCACCACTGAAGTTAAACTTACAGGCCTGTAATTACCAGGCTGTGAACAACTACCCTTTTGGAATATTGGAATTACATCACCTTTTTTCCAATCCAGAGGCACACTTCCAGACATGAGGGAATCTGCAAAAATAAGAAAATGACACATTATCAAGGCAATGCAGAATATCCATGTCTAACATTTCATATTAAAGAAGACCTGTCTTCATAAAAGATCTGTAACATTTGTAAAACAGATGGTTTTGGCAAAATAAAACAGCACTTTATTAATAAATAATAAAATTAAAGGGTATCTCCACTGGAGGGGGGGAGTGGCATTTAGTTTTATTGAAGAACGGGAGGTAAAGGAGCTGTGTCTTACCTCCCGTTCTTCAATAAAACCTGCAGGAGCCAGTAGTTAAAGGTAAGCTACATAACAATCAATTCAACATCATCTCCGATCGAAGGTCAAATGAACGTAATGTCGAGGTAGTGTGTGACCAGCATAAGTATCTTATCACAGACTCACAACCTACAGTATGTCTTTATGATTATAGTAGATATTTGAATACTCAGAGGAAAACCAACTGTCCAGTCTGACATTTTATCAATTTTCACGCCACAAACACACCTTAATGATGATTAACACACAGGGATAAGAGGTGAACAGAAAGATTCAAAAAAGGTCATATTAATCTTATTGTGAATTGACATTTTCTTTAAGACAGACTTTTTTACCAGGTATAATTATATTTCTTTTGTAGAGCTTTCCCTATCTTCTATAAAGATGTGATTTAACTGCCCACACATCTTTGGTCAATTTAATTATTTTCTATGATAAATTAAAACCACTGGTAAAGACCACCATACACATGTCATAGCTTTCATGTATATGTACATGAATATGTACATGCATATATCTGTCAGCAATATGCAGTAGCACCTGCACAGACTACTCTGAGTGACCTCCTATACTCTGTATGGGCATCAGTCAGTGGAGTCCCTATATGTCACAGTAAAGAGAGCGCATGCTGACAAATGGCAGTTTTCTGTCCGTTCCCATTTACTATTTTTGCCACAAACACCTTGTTGATATTAGGCATATCCAATTGGATGCAACTGGATTTGTCATAGATTGGCAAAGTGTATGGTCACTTGAGGAGGCTAGTATAAACATCAGAAAGAAAGAAAAATTCTCCTTCTAGTTCCTATAGGTCCCAACCTGGTCCAGGCTGGCGAAAACACTTAACACCACCCCAGACAGTAACTGGGCTTCCTTTTGGCTCCTCCCCAAACTGCATATGCTCTGCCCAGACCAGCTAAACTTCTCCCACAACACAACCAGACTCCACCCATGACCTCACCCATCAAGTTATTCCCAGATTAGGCACCAATACCATAGATTCTAATGGGAATCCCCAATATTAAAGATGGCACTTTTTTTGGAGATCCATTTTTCACAGTTAAGATATTTATAGATTAGGATTTTGCAGATTTTTATTTGCAGTTTTCTTTTCAATTTTTTAGGCAAAAGATTTAATCAAATAATATTTGCCACTTATTCCAGCAAAAGTCCCGGTCCTTTCTTCCTTTGCTGAAAGAGATTGGGTTACTATTTTCATGATCGTTTAGTGTATAGGGCCCTCTACAGGTGATTAAGTATATATCAGTCAATAGCACCCCATTCTACATTTGTATGGTAAATAGTGGAGTAAATGGAGGTTTTGTGGATGGAAATTCTGCCTGGTGCCTAATAATGTCTGTGGGCCCAATTATTAGTGCTGAATCAATGATATTTCCATGTATTAGTGCTTAAACATTTAACATTTTTAATAGGGCTGCTTTCTTTTTATAAATTAGCAGACTATAGTATGTATACAGAAATAAAGCAGGGTCCCATATCCAACTAATAGAAATTGCTCAGTGTGGCCACACAGTTTAAATGTGTCCCTGTAGCACGTCCGCACCATGCTTCATCATCCAACAGGAACAAAAGCAGGGAGACACAACGTGTCTTGAGAAAGAACGCATGCACGTTCAAAACGTGTTGTCACCATGTAAAGCAGCAATAAAACACTTTGGATTGCAAACTGAGTTTTGCTTATGCCTCCCTGCCTTTGCAGTGTCCCATATCCCAGTATTGCCTAGGACACAATTTAGTCTTAATCTGACTCTGCTTCAGAAAAGAAAGGTGAATGAGGAAATGATAATAGTCATAGACCCTTTTGTCATTAAAGGAGAATCCAAATTTCTGGAAGCAAATTATTTAATTGGACTGCATGCTGCATGAGAAGAAGGCAAACTCTCACCTTTAAAAAACCTAAAAATGCTTTTGTGCTGAGGTGGCTAAATAAATGCATGGTAACACCCGATACACAAGCAAACACCATAATTGTGTAGGAGAGAGGGATTAAACAACATTTAGTGACCAGTACATTACACTCTAAATCCAAAATGAGTAACGGGTCTATTCAAACAGTAGCGTTTTCAAACTCACCTCAGGTCTATCCTTCCTTCCATGTCAAGGCAAGCTCCCTGATTCATATATATATATATATACAGATTCTTAAATCGTGTAAGCAGACCGCTTTTGAAATCAGGGACACCATGCAGTATATATCAAATAAATGATTTAGTTAGACAGTCATATCCACAAAAATTGGCACATATATACCACGGGCGAAAGGTCCTACGTGTGCCATTTTTTTGTGGGTATGTCTGTCTAAATAAAGTATTTATTTGATACATACTGCGTGGTGTCCCTGACTTCTAGAGTGGTCTGTCTACACAATTTCAGAATCAGTACATTAAACACAGCTTCTTTATTTTTTTTATTAAAGGGACACTAAACTGAAAAAAATGACTTGCCTTTATCCTTTTCTATATTTTTAGTGCTGCCAGGAACTTGATCCCTTTTTGCTCTCAGTGCTCCCTGTCACTAGATCTTCTCATGTCCTGTTCAGCTCACTCCTAGTTAGTATGCATGTCTCCTCTCTATGTATCCACCCCCTTCCAAAACTGAGGCACAAATGGAGCATGTGCAGTGGAGATGATCTCTGCCCTCATACAGCCAATAGCATAGTGAAAATGAAAGTAAAACTGCTTTGGGAAGGTAAGCAGCACTGGGAGATGTATTAGCTGTAGTAGTTTGAAGGTGTGTGTATATGGGGGGGGGGGACTTCCTTAGGTACAGTAATTGATTTCCTGTGCTACATTGGGACTTCAGTAACACAGACAGCAGCTGACTGACTGCAGGATTGGGTTTATCAGCACAGAGCAACAGATAATGCTTATTACCTTTTCTGATCTTAATGCTGAATCAATTAGTCATACAGTGACAGAAATAAGCTTTACTTTTATAGAATGGATAGTTTCCACATGTAGTGTGCCAGGGGGAGGGGCTGGGTGATTGACAGTTCTTTACTGACTAGCTGTGCACCACCCCCTTTAAAAAGTAAAACTCCCAGAGCTAAAAAAAAAAAAAAACAAGGGATAGAAAGAAAGAAAAATAAAAAGCAGATTTAAGATGGGTGGTAATTAATCCTAATTACTGTGTGATTAGCCTCAGTTTACGTGTCCTTTAAGATCATTAAAGGAGAAGTTAGGTGCAAATAAATATACTTTTAAGAAAAAAGAGCAGTATTTTTCCATCCTAATGACCTTAACCTGCCCATTCAGTATTTTGTCTGCATATGAATAAATGCTTCCAAAATACTGACTCACTGTTTGCAGGACCCTTAATAGAAACAGTTATGGTCTTGCCCTTGATCCAGTGCCTGGGTTGATTCAGTTGATCTAAGCATGTTTGACCCATCCAACAGCCAATCAGTAAAATTACTGCTGGGAACATTCCAAGGTTGTGTGCATTTTGGGAAGAAGTACCATTACAGAACCTGAAATGTCAGCTCACTATTGTCAGCAGGGAATAACAAGGTGTAAAAATGCAATTTTTTCCAAAATGGAAGAGAATATATATGCATAATATAATCTAAGAATTTGAAAAATAATTATATTTTCCCCTGAACCTTACCTTTAAGAAAGAAGTTTGATTCTACCTTGCTGTGTGTGATATGTGTTTAATAAGTGTTCTCTGATTTGGGGGCAGTGGCAAGAGATTGTGGGCATTATCTTTGTTTTGCAGGTACTTCCTGTCTTTCCCAGCATTCAGTCTGAAAACAGAAAATCCATAGCTTACCGCAATTTTCTTTTCCTGGTTCTGCAACACGGCAGTGGTTAACTAATGGGTTAATCCCCGATCCACCGATTGGCAGGCTGGTCCCTTCCCTTGTAATAAATGTGCATGAATCCTACACTCTTGTCTTTAACGACTGTACGGGCATTGATATTTGAAAGAGAAAAGAAGGAGGGAAACGAACCACTGCCGTGTTACGGAACCAGGAAAAGAAAATTGTGGTAAGCTATGAATTTTCTGTTTTCCCTGGTCCTTACAGGGCAGTGGTCAACTAATGGGATCTAAAAAGCTTAAGAAATTGGGAGGGAGACAAGTAATGCTGCTCAAGAAAAATTATTAAAATGAGGCTGATACAAACAGGCTTTATACCCTGTAAAATCACTACCATAAACACAAGAAGACTATTCATGAATATGCAGGTGGAACATGCGCAGGTGGGCACCAGAGTGTTCGTTAGCCGAGATGCAGCCAAAGTATTTGATTCCGTTGAGTGGAATTATCTGTGGATCACACTAAAACACTAACTTTGGACCCAAATTTATTAAATGGCTGCAGCTACTATACCTTAACCCAGTAGCCCGAGTACTAGCCAATGGCCCAATATCTGAATCATTCACACTGGCTAGAGGCGCCCGCCCTCCTATATGCACTGGCTTGAACCGCTTGCTGCCTGCCTGCGCACCCACCCCCTCCAAATCGGAAACTTAAACGAGATAGTGGGACTATATGCCGATGACCTACTTCTCTACTTACCAGACTAGGGCCCTCACTGGAACTTGCATTACAAATCATCGACAACCATGTAGAATAATCAGAACTAGTCATTAATTAAATTAAAGACAAAATCTCAAATTGTGCCTTTAGATAACTTCACACCCGAATACCACCAGACCCAACTACCGGTACCACTACCCAGAACAAATACTATCAAATACTATCAAAATCCAGATATGGACCAAGCTACCGCTGGCTGTAGCAGGCCGTATAAACATAATAAAAATGATATTCCCAAAATATTATATATTATATGGCACTCACTCCCCCATCTTCATCCCCCTCCAATACTTTAATAGATTCCTTTATAAGACCATTTATCTGGGGAACAAACAGTCATAAACTTTCCTGGTCTGTACTTAGGAGGCCAGTGGATCTGGGAGGGCTGGCCGTGCCAGATTTTCAGAATTACTACCTGGAATCCCAACTCGCACATATATATACCACTGGAACAAAGACGAATCATTTCAAGTACAATTTTTGCACAATTGACAGGCCACAGGGTATTAAAAGCATAACCCAAGTGGGTATAGGTGCATGTGTATAAAAAAGTACTTATATCACAATACCAAGAAGAGATAAGTATACACAGCACACATAAATGAATGTAAAAGTGTATCTACACACCCTTTATTAAGGCAGTACCTAGGGCAATGACAGTGGAAATATATTAAAACTTTTAAAAAGGTAATATCCAAATATTACACACACCTCCATAGGGAAAGAAATGTTGTAAGTACAACCCTCCCTCAGCCTACAAGCTCCCTAAATCAAGTGCCCCAGTAAAAAACTTATCTGTCCAGTCGAAGAGGTAAGTCAAGGTAACACCATGGGGGTAACGGCAGCACTGTTGTGCATAGGTCAGGAGGTTCCACAAGGAGGATTAGTAGCTATAGAAGAAAACACTGTATATATTTGTATATTACCTTTTTAAATGTTTTTAATATCTTTCCACTGTCATTGCCCTAGGTACTGCCTTAATAAAGGGTGTGTAGATACACTTTTACATTAATTTATGTGTGCTGTGTATACTTATCTCTTCTTGGTATTGTCATTTCAAGTACTATCACTAATTCCAGATGCAATCTCCTTCCCAAACCCCCTATACCTAATCTTGAGGGGGCTCAAAGGTACAAAGTCCGCAACGCAACTACCAACCACAATAATACAAACATTACGTATATGGGACCAGATGCTAGATAAATTACAACTACCCCCAATTAACGCTGGTGCTCCTCTCTGGAACAATGGGTCCCTTCCCGAACTGATGACTGTGCCACAACCAGAAATATGGTATAAACATGGAATACAACAAAAATGACATGTACTTGACAGTACACAGATTAAACCTTTCCCACAATTACAATAAGAGTTTAAACCTCCAAACCGCATGTTATTCCCATATCTTTAGCTGAAACATGCGATTCTAACGCAACTTCAAAACGTCTCACTCCCACTACCTACTAATAATATACAGACCATCCTGAAAGGTGCACTGTCTACCAAACTAATTACAACTATATACAAAACTCTGATGATAAAAATAGCGACACCACTAACAACGACAAAGAAAAATACTTGGGAAACAGATGTGGGCACCCTACAGGAAGAGGAGTGGGAGAATGCACTAATGGCTCATAAAAAAATCTTACCAAAAGCTTTGGACAAATTGACACAGCTTTACATCCTACACAGAACCTATTTAACACCAATAACTATTCCAAATATAAACGGAACCACAACCCACTGTGCCCCAAATGCCAAGCGGCACCAGGAACTTTTTTCCATCTGCTGTGGTCGTGTCTGGTTGTACAGGGCTATTGGCAACAAGTGATACAATTTTTGCATGACAAATGGGATCACCAACAGACCTGGATGCTAAAGTCTGTCTATTGGGCACGATGGACCACTTACAAACAAATACATATACTAAATTATTCCTAGGGGACACGGCCAAAAAAATGGTCGCCAAAATGTGGAAAACTGCCATCAATAACACCATCCATTATAAAAAAACTAATATATGATCACCAAAACTGTTCATTCAAATACTACAAAGTCTGGGATAGATGGCTATCCTCACCTGATACTCTGAATTAAAAACCTCAATGTTTATGATTATGAAAATATGTGAACTATGTACTAAATATAGACTACTGAATAAATATAGATAAAAAATTGATATTGCCTCCCCCTCTCTCATCTTTCTTCTTCTCTCCCTCTCCCCACACGCCACACCGGAATTGCCCCTCCCTAACCCTCTTCCCCACATATAATGTTCTATTGTATTGTACTTACCCTTTAAAGATCATCTTCTGCCACATAAAGATTCGATAAATGGATCATGTATGAAAATGTATGTATGGCGAAAACACTATACAAGGAAGACAACACACCTTTGAATTTTCAAATGTACAATTTATTGAAATGTTTTAATGTTGAATTTCTATGTTCTTTCTCAATAAACAACTTTTCCTCCATTTTGGAGGGGAAGAAAAAAAAATGAGGCTGTTAGGACTTTTTCCCCAAGTCTGCTGAGAAGATGCAAAAACATCTAGATTATAGTGTAAAAAATAAAAGTATTCATAGATATCCAGGTGCCTGCTCAGCAGATCTCCTCTGGGGTTGTTTGGGTAGAGAAAGCCAAAGAAGCTGCCACTGATCTGGTAGAGTGGGTTGTAACCCTGGAGGGTAATGCTGTTGCCATACTTGCATAAGCCTGTTTGGTGCAACTTTTGATTCATGCTGAGATAGTTGAAGAGGAAGGTTGTAATCCTTTCCTGTTGCCGAAATGAAGAATGAAGAGAGAATCTGAATTCCGCCAAGCTCTCTATGTAAGTACTAAGGCATTTTCCCATATCCAGTGGGTGAGCATTTCCTGTTCATTCTAAATCATTTGAGGTACCCAAAGTTGGAAGGACAATGTCTTTGTTAATGTGAGTACACCACCTTTGGGAGAAAGGAAGGGTCAGTTCTAAGGATGTCTGTTGTTTAGGGAATAAATGAATGAGAACTTTGATTTCTGTAACCCTTCTGGCTGAGGTTATGGAAACTAGGAAGACAGCCTTAAGAGTTAGATCTCTTAAAGAGCAAGTAAGTAAAGGTTTAAAGGGAGGATTTTGAAGCCCTTGGAGAACTACTGGAAGATCCCAATGAGATACTTTGGATCTAATTTGTGGATTGAGGTGTTGGACTCCCTGAAAGAAGCATATGACAAAGGGTTTCAGAGGCCATCTAGTATTGGTTAGTGCTGACAGAGCAGATACTTGGGATTTTAGAGATGCTAGACTGAGGATTTTGTTGAGTCTGTCTTGAAGGTACAAAAGACTTTCCAGATTTTGTTTTATCTTGTTGATGTTTAATTTTTTCTTGATGCCAAGAGAGTTTCAATTGCTGGATTGAAAAGCCCCTGTGAAGTAGAAGGTCCTTCCAGAGAGTGAGCCTGATGGCTGGACAAATTGACACCTGTAGAGGAGGGGGATGTATGAAAGTTGGTGACCCCAAGGAATTGATAGAGCATCTGTCTTCATTGACTTCATGTCTGGAAATCTGGATATAAATCTCTCCAGTTGAGTGTTCTCCCTGCTGGCCATAAGGACTAAGTATAGGGTCCCCTAGGCACTGCAAATTGATTGGAATACCTGAGGGTTTTGTTCCCTTTACCCTGGCCATTCCACAGTTTTGGACTGCATGTGCCACCTTTCTTCTTGATATAAGCTACCACTGTCATGTTTTCTGAGAAGATCAAAATGGATTTCCCAATTATTTGGAGCTGAAAACCAAGGCTTGAAAGACTGCCATAATCTCCCTGTGGTTTTGAGGTGCTAATTTCAAATTCTTGCGCCACTTCCACTGTGCCACTTGAGTCCCAAAAGTTGCACACCAGCCCAGAGGGCATCTGTGGAGATGGATTCCCAATGTTGGGTCTTTAAAGAAATGGGAAGAAAGTTTACCTCAATAAAGCAGGTGTAGATACTCACAGGGTTTTGTATCTTTTCAGGCTTCAAGTCTACTCGACTCCATCTTTAGTGGTAAGGTACAGCTTATGGGAACAAATTGTAGACAATATTTGTAACGTGCATATCTAAGTGCTAGTGATAAAAGTGTTAGGCCGTGTTAAAAATTCACAGTGGGATATTTAAATATCTATGAAATTATCATATCTCAGGAGCATACATCTCCATGGAACTGCACAATCTGTGCCTACCAGCAGAACCAGATAAAGAAACATTGTTTCCATAAACACTATACTTAGTACACTATTTGTTTCTTATATAATATATGAAGTTACGTTGATCTATTTGACCATATGTTTGGATACTCCTGTTCCACTTGAGTTTGCTCCTTACTTAACTGGTTGTATAATGCTCTATAACCTTTATGTTACACATGCTGTTCTTCATATATGGTATTATACATCTATTAAACAGAGAAAAAATAAAATTAGAAAGTAATTATGTAGCGAAGCTAGGTTACACTGGGTATAATTACAGAGTCTGATACTGAGCTCAAATTGGTATTCATACATCCATTTGTTTGGAGGATTTTTACTACAGTCCACTGGATCTCCCTTGGTTACGTCCACTGGTTACAGGATCCAGTTACAGGATCACAATCTTGGTGGTCTGCATGTCCTGGTTGGGAATATTCATCCCAATCCGATTTTTTATCAGAGGGACCACGCCGAGGACGGAGACCCAAACCGCATGGCCTACCACCACGAGAACGCTACCCCAGATCTGCAAAAAGGAGGTAACTAACAATGTGGTGAACTTATCTAGCTATGAGTTAAACGCAGCAGAACTCAGACTGTTAAATAAAGGACTAGGCTTGGCTTTGTACCTACATACCAATTGATTTTTTGGAATGGGAAATAGCCTTCTACAATTTTATTAGGAAAATAAAGTTGCAAATTTATTTTGATGGGAAAAGGGGTTACCAGAGAGATTTCCTCCTGTAAAACACCTTCCTTCAACACCACCTAGTATGTTCATACCTGATGTACATAATGATAATTTAAAGGTTTTTGAACAGGTTGTATGTATGGAGGCCCAAAAAGTGTTTAAAACAACACACACTAAGAAGGCAAAATGGAATTTAAAATTGGAGGAACGCAAGCTATAAAATCCCTCTCCATAATACCAGTATAGTAATTAAACAGGCAGACAAAGGTGGGGCTGTTTGTGGTCATGGATAAGTGCCAGTATGTCACTGAAGCTAAACGCCAGCTTGAAATACCTGGGCATATGAACCTATACACCAACCCAACATCCACACTCCAGAAAGATATTAAACTCTTTGTCACAGAGGCCTTTCAAAATGGGCTTTCTCTAGTGATACTAGAGACTATTTAACCCCGAACACCCAGGAGACCGGTGTTATACTTTAACCCAAGATTCATAAGTCCCTAGTAAACACCCGGACGACCATTGTATCTGGAATTGGTTCAGTCTTGGAACCACTTTCGAAACTGGTAGACTCATACCTACAACCTTTGGTTAGGAAAATTCCTACATGCCTGACAGATACCACTGAACTTATACAGCGTTTAAGTGTAATTAACCTCCCAGGGGACTTGCATCTAGCTGTATAGATGTTCAAAGTCTATACCACATCAATTCCCCAAGAGGAGGGGATTAAATATGTGGAGGAACTACTTCTTTCCACTGATTTACCACATGGGTTGATCTTCTCCTAATTGATTGCCTGACATTGGTCCTCGAAAAAATTACTTTAGGTTTGACAAACTTCTATTGGCAGCGACAAGGGACGTCTATGGGCGCTGCGGAGCTCCTTCGTTTGCCAACATTTTTATGTATCATATTGAGAACCAACTGTTTTTGAAATCCGGTTTTCTTCCAATATTGTTTTGTACACACGTTTTGTTGACGATATCTTGGTAATATGGAATGGGGATATAGCGGGATTTAGAGAGATGATTGATTCAGCTAATTTATCCCATCCCACTATACACTTTCATATGAATCTCAAGACTGAAATAAATTTCCTTGACGTAAACATTACTTTAGAACAAGATGGTATTAAGAACCTCTCTCTTTTCCAAACCTACTATAGGAACACCTTCTCAATACAAGCAGTTTCCACCCACCAAAATTTTAAAGCAATCCCTAAGGGCAATTTATACGTGCCACTAACGTAAAGCCTCAGATGAGGCCAGATATGAACAGCTACCAAAGGTGTATGAAAAAACTGGTAGTAAAGGTTACCCACCCAGGAGTTAGCAAATATAAAGAAAGGTCAGAAAGATAAGACGGGTAGATCTCTGCAGTACAAGCACCTATACCAACAATCAAGAAAAGGTTACCCTTCGTCTCACGGTATAGTACACAACCGAGATATTGAGAAAAATCATTAAACAGTTCTGGCCCTTGATTCAGCAGGACAAGACTTATGGTAAACTATTTAAAGAGATCCCACTATTTAGTTACCAGAGGGGATACCCTAAGAGACAAGCTGTGCCCAGCTGACCTAAGAAAACCAAAAACAACGTTTAAAGGTACCCCTAAGAAAGGGACCTATGCATGTATGGGCTGTATATGTTGCCATCTATTATTAAGGAGATGCCATAACTCACCCTTTAAGGGTACAGCCATAAAATCAAGCACTTTGCGACATGTAACACAAAACAGGTGGTATACCTAATTAAATGCCCATGTGGATTGTGCTACGTGGGACAAACGTCCAGAGAGGTAAAGAGCGCATAAAAGAACATAAAGAGACATCAGGAACTTCAACCTGAGACCCACTATGATACAACTGTCTCACAACAATTTTCTGAATACAATCACACACATAATCACTGAAATGGACGGTACTAGAAACAATTATGACACCACTTAGAGGGGGTAATGTGACTAGGCTACTACTCCAAAGATGTCATTGGATCAGACACCTGTGTACATTGGTACCCAAGGCCTTAACGATTCATGGTCACTTAAATGTTACTTATAAGCTATGTCAGATGCTATCTATAGCCCTCTACACATTACTTTTGTTTTCCCCCCACAGATAATTCGTCTGTCTATAGAAGTCATAGTCGTTATAGTCACTTCAAGGTAATAGTATCCTTAGGCTATTTATCCATACACAATATGTTATCTGACTTGATCCCTTATTGAACCTTCAGTAGGCCCCATTTGGGCAGTACTTGTGATATGTGTATGGTAGGCATTAGCATACATATTCTTTACTTATGTCTATTGTATATTTGTATATTTGTATGGTTGTTTTCTTACCCCATATAGATGGAAGACACCATTCTACTGCACCGTATGATTCCATTTGGAGGATCTACTCACATGGTGGGGGGGAGGGACTATGATGTCATTTCCTGTGTTGTGTGTATATAGGTAGTATTGAACACTGTTTTTGTACACTTGTAAAGGACACCTTGTCCGAAACATGTCGTGTCAATAAAACATCAAAATATCCTTTGGAGTCTTCTTCAGTCTGGAAGCACCTGTATACCATTTTTTGATTACCTAGTTTAAGTGGCTTGGGACAGTGCACAACAGGATCCAGCAGCCTAGAAGAGTGCAGGACACTAACCATTTGTTACTTTACATATTGTCTCTTTTTAAAAATAAAGTATATCAATGTAGGATTTTAAATTTTAAAGTATAGCACCCGCTAGAATTTTATACTCTGCCTATGCACTTTTATTTGTCACAGTTTGATCTTGTTGAAGTGATTTGATGTAATTTTGATGTTTGTTAATTCACTCACGGTATTTGATCACCTTAATTGCTAATGCCATCACTGATATGGAAATAGAGGCGGGACCTTATCTCACAAAAGAAGGCCCCTTGCACTATTTTGTAAGTTTGATAAAGAGTATGTGGCTCCGAAACATGTCCTTTATACACATTAAGGTTGTCGCAGTTCACACTTGTTGCTTGTGGCTCATCTACAATTTGTTCCCATAAGAAAGTTTACCTTCTTTGTACACCATTTCAAATCCTGTATCACTTCCATTGTCAAAAATTTAGCTGGTTTTGATCCTTTTTCTCGAACTTGTTCAATGAAAGATTTGGAAAATTTTATGTGGTTGAACACATCTTATTGAGTCCAGAGTGGAGATTTTTCATAGAGAGTTTTCATAGAAGTTGTTGGCAAATCCAGGCTCTGGAAACCGGATGTGCCAGAAATCTCTTGACTGACAGAATGAGTCCCTTTGACTTTCTGGTGGCAGTGATGCAGTCATATCCTGAGAGTTCATTATGGTCCCTAGAAATTGGATTTGATTGTATGGGATTAATCTGGATTTTTCCCATTGACAATCCACGAATGGTTCTGAAGACATAAGAGGGTGGTTTGAATGTGGCATTGGAGAATAGAGTGACTTGATCTTTTACTAAAGTGATCTATCATAGGTGGGTTATGATTGGTATGAGAACTTTGGAAAAGACCCTCGGGCCGTGACTAAGGTAGTGCTTTGTACTGATAGTGAGTTCCCAGAATGCAAAACATAAGAATTTTCTGTTTGTCTGGCAAATTGGAACATAGGGGTAGGTATCTTTTATGTCTATTTTCACTAACCAATACTTTGGTTGGAGTTGAATGGTTACTCTCCTGATTACTTTCTTTTTAGAAAGATAGGGGATTAGATGCCCCGTCCCCCTTTCCGAATGGGAACTTCGATAACTCGATCTTTGAGGAGAAGATTGAGGACATGAAAAGGTTTTTCCTTATTGGTTTTAATTTGGGAGATTTTGATTGGATGAATCTGTTCAGTACTGGATAAAAGGAACTCTAGACTGTATCCCTGATGAATGATGTTCAACATCATGATGATATATAAACCCAAACCTCTGGAAAAAGATAATATTCCTCCTACTTCCTAAATTTGTCTCTTACACCTTCATAAAGGTCTGGATTTGGATGGATGGGCTTTCCACAAACACTGCTATTGCTGAAAGTAGAGATGGGATCCAGGTCCAACTCAGACCCAAATCCGACACAGAACCCCTCGAAGTTTCTAAATCTGAATGTTCCGGTCGGATCGTTCAGATTCCGGCTTCGGAGCGCATTTTCCATTTTTATCAAACATTCTAGCTATTTTCGAAAAAAATTGCTTTGAATGTTCGATAATACTCAAAAATAGTTTCTGATCGTGTTTTCGAAGATTATCGAAAGTTCAAAACTATTTTCAAAAATAGCTTAAATGTTTGCTAAAAATCAAAAATACGAATTTGAGTTCCGTTTTCGGTTTTTCCTGAGATTCAAAACGGAACGAAACCCAGCAGTTTTGGCCACTCTACTAAAAGGTTTCCAAGAGCCTCTCTGAGTGTGTTGCCCAAGTACTGCAAAGAGGCCGAGGTGGAAACAATACACAGAATATAGTAACTGAGGTTGAATAAAGATATACGTACAATCAAGTCCAACCTTTTTACCCTCCTTTCTAACCCTACCTACAGTTCATCCAGAGGAAGGTTAATAAAAAAACACGCTAAAAAGGGAGGGAAAATTCCTAAAACCTAAACACTCCTGGGTTGTGGAAGGCTCTTCTTGTTGGAGTTTTTTTCTATAAGTTTTTCTATTTTAGATCCAAAAAGAAGCTTGCCTACAATACAGATGATGCAGAGGGCCACTGCATCATCTGTGGTCAGGACTATTTTCCTGTTATTTTTTTTACAATTGCCGTGTCTACTATGGGAAACTTGTACATACCTGCACTGTTAGGAGTGTCTTCCACCACCCAAGAGATCCAGTGCTACAATCACCTCCCGTAGTGTCCTATCTCCCAATAGGTATGTAATTGCACAAGATATACTACGAGTCCGGTCGCCTGCCTCCGTGCTGGGGATATTCCCCGTTTCTTGTGTCTACTATGGGGCATTCACCAAGAGAGTAGAATGGTTGTGGGGGTTTTGAGACAGGGAAAAACATTTATCTGGAACCTCCCATTCTTTTTGATGACTTCCTGAAATTGTTCAGGAATGTAAAGCAGCCAGAGTCCTTCTTCACAAAGGTCTGAGTATTCGAGGTGGAGGGTCTGAAATTCCCTTTTCTTTTCATTTTCTTTATTAGTGAGGTTAAAATCTTGTGAGTTAATGTTCTTTGGATTTTTCCTCATTCGATTCCGATTCCACGTTTTCTCTCCCAATTCCAGGAATCTTGATTAGGTACCTCTGCATTTGGGGAAGTGTTGGTTGAGGTTCAGCATGTCGGATTCTGTGGACATCATGTTTTCGGAGATTTGACAAAAGATGTATCCATCATAGTTTGCACTGATGAACTTTGTCTTGGGAAGAGTTGATCCTGAAGTTAGCACAGTCTCTGCATAATTTTTTCCCACGAGCAGCAGGCTGGTCACACATGAAAAGAAAGCAAGGCAGTAAAGCTGTTATACCACATACTTATGAAACAGCTGGGGCTAGGTACCGCACAGATCTCCTAACCTAATCCAGAGGAAGGTACAGGAGAGAACACCGGAACTTGTATTTCCCATAAGTCGAAAAGGAGTCTCAGGCGCGGTGACGTCATGGTCACATGACAACGCCATGTTGTTGCCCCGCAACTCTAAAAGAAGCCCACTTCCAGCACTTGCGTGAAAGCTTAAGTGTGGACTTCGTCGATAGGAGAGAGAGGCACAGAGACCCACCAACAGAGAAGAGGAAAGACATCATATTCAATGCGAGGGCAGTAAAAAGTCAAGAGGGGGTAGGATGTGCGCAAATTTATTACAAGGGGGAAGACCATTCTGTCAATTGGTGGATTGGGGATTATAAAGTTGGTTTTACCGGAAGTGCTGCTGGGATCAGGATTAACCCATTAGTTAACCACTGCTATGTAAGGACCAGAGAAATTAGCATGTTTGGACAGGAGGAGCAATGGTCAGGAATGAAACTCAAGCTACTGGAAGCAGGAAATTTGAACATTATCCTCAACTAGCGGGCGTTGCCCGTGTACAATTGTGGGTAAAGTATTTTTTACGTGCAGGTGTGTGCTTGGCTTAGATGGAAGAGACGGGGGGGGGGGGGGGGGGTGGGGTGCACAGTTGTTACGTTTGTGGGCATGTTTAGGGGCTTGGCCATGTTGTATGGGGCGGGCCGTAATGTTTTTTTTAGCGGCGGGTGACCACAATATCTTGGGGCATGGTCACAACATTAGGGGGCATCGTTGTGATGTTTGGGGGCATGGCATTTATCTTTAGGGTGGGCCTTGATGGTTGGAGTATGGTTGTGGCAGTGACAGCACCGTTGAGTGCGTGGTTGCAATTTTTGGGGTGTGACAGTTTTCTTTTAGGGTGTGGCCTTGACGGTTGGGGTATAGGTGTCACTTTGATGTTTGGTGTGTGGGCATGACCATGACATTTTGATGCTTGCCCATGATTTTTGATGAGGTGGCCTTGTATTTCGGGGCATGGTCATGATATCTTGGGTCGCTTTCCATTGCTACAGCACATTTCAGGAGTTCTGCTTTAAATTTCTTCTTAGCATGGCAATAATCGCAAATGTGGTTCATCAACAGCAACATAATATTTCCAGGGTTTATATTTGTATATAAATGTGGTTCATATCACCAAAAGTAACATAGTCTTTCCAAGGTTATATTTGTATATAAATATGGTTCATATCACCAATAGTAACATAGTCTTTCCAGGGTTTATATTTGTATATAAATGTCATTCATATCACCAATAGTAACATAGACTTTCCAGGGTTTATATTTGAAACCTTCCAGGAGCAAATTGTAATGTCCTATAGACCTTAAGGGAAATGTCTGGTTCCCTCTGTTGTGGAAGCTGCTTTTTTTTTGTGTGTCTGCAGCTCTCTGAGTTGTGTAGCAGTACATAACACTGTTGTTGTGTCACTGAAGTGGACTCTTTGTCTGTTTGTTGAATTCGGGCAGCACACAGAGCCCGCCCATCCCTGAGTTACTGAATTTGGGAATCACACTCTGCAAGTGACGTGCAGGCTTTTTATTAGTCAAACTGGACTTCAAGCGTCGTCCCTTTCAGAGGGCTTCGCCGTTATGTGGTTGATTCAGGGTGTGGCTGTGAGGTGAGCACATACATATATACATACATGCATACATACTCAGAAGATTTCTACTTTATATAGTAGATATAATTTCTCACTGTCTGTAGCCAGATAGTGATCGAAGGTTCCACAAGAAAGATGCGCTTTTATTTAACCCTAATTTGTTCAGACACCACTTTCCATCCATGAAGGATAGGCTTTCCCCCCCAAAAAACATTGTCACTTGAATTTAAACACTTTAAGCATCCTAATCACCTACGCCTGGGTTGTGCAGGGTTGGATTCTGTATATTTCTAGGTTTCCATGGAGCCAGATGATTATTAGTGTTGCTTTACCACTTCCGAATTTCGATGCTTTCGATAGTCACTGTCAGAATTACTTTACTGACAGTCCTGCAGATTTTAGTTAGGTGCTGTCATGTTATGTTTCAAGCATTTAAGAGTAACCGTGCATTTTTTAGTCTATAACTAGAGCTTGAAATCAACATTAACACTGATTATTAAAAAAACACAGTTACAGCTCTAATATACAACACATTTATAATAATTATCATACAACTTCATATCTTAATTTTATTCACATGTTTGGATACTCTGTTCCACTTGAGTTTGCTCCTTACTTAACTGGTTGTATATGCTCTATAACCTTTATGTTACACATGCTGTTCTTCATATATGGTATTATACATCTATTAAACAGAGAAAAAATAAAATTAGAAAGTAATTATGTAGCGAAGCTAGGTTACACTGGGTATAATTACAGAGTCTGATACTGAGCTCAAATTGGTATTCATACATCCATTTGTTTGGAGGATTTTTACTACAGTCCACTGGATCTCCCTTGGTTACGTCCACTGGTTACAGGATCCAGTTACAGGATCACAATCTTGGTGGTCTGCATGTCCTGGTTGGATACCGGTCCTTCCTTAGTGGGAGGATGGAGTGGAGTAGACTTGAAGCCTAAAAAGATACAAAACCCTGTGAGTATCTACACCTGCTTTATTGAAATTATATTGACAACGGTCTTAGTTGATACTCAACAGAAAAAGAATAAGAACCATGCTTCAGGACGAAGCTATACCCTCTACACACACTTGTGTGAATACATTCGCTTACAGCGATTCAGTGATTGAAAGGATCAGAGAAATATCTGACTGTTCCACCAAACGTCAGCTCACAAAGGGAAAATACCTGCACACTTTTAAATCTACAAAGAAAAGAGATCATTTTGGAACTACATCAAAACTCTCTCATACAATATGTTCGGCATAAAATAATACCTCGAGGACTTAGGATTGATTTACCTCCTGCTATATGCACGGATGAGTCGACCTTAATATCGAGATGGAAGGAAATTGCCAACAAGTGCAGCCTGGATCTGATGGTGTTAACCATTGAAAGAGTCAAGATAAAACTAGCTGCGGTAAAGGAGGAGATTGCAGCAGTGACAGAAATAATACAAGCCAAAACCGCACCGGAGAAATGGGCAGAAATTGAGCGGAAAAATCGTGAGTCTATCCAGCGGCTAAGAGACCTCATTATGGAGCGCAAACAACTAAGTTCCAACGTGACGCTGAAGACTACAACAGGGAACGCGTCTATACTTGGAAGTCTGACCGCATGGAGCAACGCCAGAATAGGCAAACCAACCGACGCTCTTCACCTGAGGTCCAATATCGGAGATATCAAAGACCACAGGGTTGACCAAAGTTACCTCTGTCCCAGTCGGAACAACGCAGAACCCGACCGGATGCATCCTCTCTAACTTATGATGGAGATTCATCAACCAGCAGCACCTCATTGTCGTCTTTTTTAGGAGAAGGCACAAAAGGCAAAGGCAAACATCCGACAACACTAAGGAAGGACCGGTATCCAACCAGGACACGCAGACCACCAGGATTGTGATCCTGTAACTGGATCCTGTAAACAATAGACGTAACCAAGGGAGATCCAGTGGACTGTAGTAAAAATCCTCCAAACAAATGGATGTATGAGTATCGATTTGAACTCAGTATCAGACTCTGTAATTATACCCAGTGTAACCTAGCTTTGCTACATAATTACTTTCTAATTTTATTTTTTCTCTGTTTAATAGATGTGAGTTAAACGCAGCAGAACTCAGACTGTTAAATAAAGGACTAGGCTTTGTACCTACATACCAATATGACTTTTTGGAATGGGAAATAGCATTTCACAAATTTATTAGGAAAATAAAGTTGCAAATGTATTTTGATGGGAAAGGGGTTACCAGAGAGATTTCCTCCTGTAAAACACCTTCCTTCAAACCACCTAGTATGTTCATACCTGATGTACATAATGACAATTTAAGGGTTTTTGAACAGGTTGTATGTATGGAGGCCCAAAAAGTGTTTAAAAACACAAACTATAAGGCAAAATGGAATTTAAAATTGGAGGAACGGCAAGCTATAAAATCCCTCTCCAATAATACCAGTATAGTAATTAAACAGGCAGACAAAGGTGGGGCTGTTGTGGTCATGGATAAGTGCCAGTATGTCACTGAAGCTAAACGCCAGCTTGAAATACCTGGGCACTATGAACCTATACACCATGACCCAACATCCACACTCCAGAAAGATATTAAACTCTTTGTCACAGAGGCCTTTCAAAATGGGCTTATCCCTAGTGATACTAGAGACTATTTAACCCCGGAACACCCTAGGAGACCGGTGTTATACTTATTACCAAAGATTCATAAGTCCCTAGTAAACACACCGGGACGACCAATTGTATCTGGAATTGGTTCAGTCTTGGAACCACTTTTGAAACTGGTAGACTCATACCTACAACCTTTGGTTAGGAAAATTCCTACATGCCTGAAAGATACCACTGAACTATTACAGCGTTTAAGTGTAATTAACCTCCCACAGGGGGATTTGCATCTAGCTAGTATAGATGTTCAAAGTCTATACACATCAATTCCCCAAGAAGAGGGGATTAAATATGTGGAGGAACTACTTCTTTCCACTGATTTACCACATGGGTTGATCTTCTTCCTAATTGATTGCCTTACATTGGTCCTCAAGAAAAATTACTTTAGGTTTGACAAAACCTTCTATTGGCAGCGACAAGGGACGTCTATGGGCGCTGCGGTAGCTCCTTCGTTTGCCAACATTTTTATGTATTATATTGAGAACCAACTGTTTTTGAAATCCAGGTTTTCTTCCAATATTGTTTTGTACACACGTTTTGTTGACGATATCTTGGTAATATGGAATGGGGATATAGCGGGATTTAGAGAGATGATTGATTCAGCTAATTTATCCCATCCCACTATACACTTTACATATGAAATCTCCAAGACTGAAATAAATTTCCTTGACGTAAACATTACTTTGGAACAAGATGGTATTAAGACCTCTCTCTTTTCCAAACCTACTGATAGGAACAACCTTCTCAATACAAGCAGTTTCCACACACCAAGAATTTTTAAAGCAATCCCTAAAGGGCAATTTATACGTGCCAGACGTATAGCCTCAGATGAGGCCAGATATGAACAAGCTACCAAGAAGGTGTATGAAAAACTGGTAGATAAAGGTTACCCACCCAGGGAGTTAGCAAATATAAAGAAAGAGGTCAGAAAGATAAGACGGGTAGATCTCTTGCAGTACAAGCAACCTATACCAGACAATCAGAAAAGGTTACCCTTCGTCTCACGGTATAGTACACAAAGCCGAGATATTGAGAAAATCATTAAACAGTTCTGGCCCTTGATTCAGCAGGACAAGACTTATGGTAAACTATTTAAAGAGATCCCACTATTTAGTTACCAGAGGGGGAGTACCCTAAGAGACAAGCTGTGCCCAGCTGACCTAAGAAAACCAGAAACAACGTTTAAAGGTACCCCTAAGAAAGGGACCTATGCATGTATGGGCTGTATATGTTGCTCATCTATTATTAAAGGAGATGCCATAACTCACCCTTTAAAGGGTACAGCCATAAAAATCAAGCACTTTGCGACATGTAACACAAAACAGGTGGTATACCTAATTAAATGCCCATGTGGATTGTGCTACGTGGGACAAACGTCCAGAGAGGTAAAAGAGCGCATAAAAGAACATAAAAGAGACATCAGGAACTTCAAACCTGAGACCCACTATGATACAACTGTCTCACAACAATTTTCTGAATACAATCACACACATAATCAACTGAAATGGACGGTACTAGAAACAATTATGACACCACTTAGAGGGGGTAATGTGACTAGGCTACTACTCCAGAAAGAATGTCATTGGATCAGACACCTGTGTACATTGGTACCAAAAGGCCTTAACGATTCATGGTCACTTAAATGTTACTTATAAGCTAGTTCAGATGCTATCTATAGCCCTCTAACATTACTTTTGTTTTTCCCCCACAGATAATTCGTCTGTCTATAGAAGTCATAGTCGTTATAGTCACTTCAAGGTAATAGTATCCTTAGGCTATTTATCCAATACACAATATGTTATCTGACTTGATCCCTTATTGAACCTTCAGTAGGCCCCATTTGGGCAGTACTTGTGATATGTGTATGGTAGGCATTAGCAGTACCATATTCTTTACTTATGTCTATTGTATATTTGTATATTTGTATGGTTGTTTTCTTACCCCATATAGATGGAAGACACCATTCTACTGCACCGTATGATTCCATTGGAGGATCTACTCACATGGTGGGGGGGAGGGACTATGATGTCATTTCCTGTGTTGTGTGTATATAGGTAGTATTGAACACTGTTTTTGTACACTTGATAAAGGACACCTTGTCCGAAACATGTCGTGTCAATAAAAGCATCAAAGATATCCTTTGGAGTCTTCTTCAGTCTGGAAGCACCTGTATACCATTTTTTGATTTACCTAGTTTAAGTGCTTGGGACAGTGCACAACAGGATCCAGCAGCCTAGAGAGGTGCAGGACACTAACCATTTGTTACTTTACAAATATTGTCTCTTTTTTAAAAATAAAGTATATCAAATGTAGGATTTTAAAGTTTAAAGTATAGCAACCGCTAGAATTTTATACTCTGCCTATGCACTTTTATATTGTCACAGTTTGATCTTGTTGAAGTGATTTGATGTAATTTTGATGTTTGTTAATTCATCAACTGTATTTGATCACCTTAATTGCTAATGCCATCACTGATATGGAAATAGAGGGCGGGACCTTATCTCTACAAAAGAAGGCCCCTTGCACTATTTTGTAAGTTTGATAAAGAGTATGTGGCTCCGAAACATGTCACTTTATACACATTAAAGGTTGTCGCAGTTCACACTTGTTGCTTGTGGCTCATCTACAATTTGTTCCCATAAGAAAGTTTACCTTCTTTGTACACCATTTCAAATCCTGTATCACTTCCATTGTCAAAAATATTAGCTGGTTTTGATCCTTTTTCTCGAACTTGTTCAAGAAAGATATTTGGAAAAATTTTATGTGGTTGATAACACATCTTATTGAGTCCAGAGTGGAGATTTTTCATAGAGAGTTTTCATAGAAGTTGTTGGCAAATCCAGGCTCTGGAAACCGGATGTGCCAGAAATCTCTTGACTGACAGAATGATGTCCCTTTGACTTTCTGGTGGCAGTGATGCAGTCATATCCTGAGAGTTCAGTATGGTCCCTAGAAATTGGATTTGATTGTATGGGATTAATCTGGATTTTTCCCAGTTGACAATCCACGAATGGTTCTGAAGACATAAGAGGGTGGTTTGAATGTGGCATTGGAGGATAGAGTGACTTGATCTTTTACTAAAATGTGATCTATCATAGGTGGGTTATGATTGGTATGAGAACTTTGGAAAAGACCCTCGGGCCGTGACTAAGGTAGTGCTTTGTACTGATAGTGAGTTCCCAGAATGCAAAAACATAAGAATTTTCTGTTTGTCTGGCAAATTGGAACATAGGGGTAGGTATCTTTTATGTCTATTTTCACTAACCAATACTTTGGTTGGAGTTGAATGGTTACTCTCCTGATTACTTTCTTTTTAGAAAGATAGGGGATTAGATGCCCCGTCCCCCTTTCCGAGATGGGAACTTCGATAACTCGATCTTTGAGGAGAAGATTGAGGACATGAAGAAGGTTTTTCCTTATTGGTTTTAATTTGGGAGATTTTGATTGGATGAATCTGTTCAGTACTGGATAAGAAAGGAACTCTAGACTGTATCCCTGATGAATGATGTTCAACACCCAGGACTCTGATGATATATAAACCCAAACCTCTGGAAAAAGAGATAATATTCCTCCTACTTCCTAAATTTGTCTCTTACACCTTCATAAAGGTCTGGATTTGGATGGATTGGCTTTGCCACAAAACACTGCTATTGCTGAAAAGTAGAGATGGGATCCAGGTCCAACTCAGACCCAAATCCGACACAGAACCCCTCGAAGTTTCTAAATCTGAATGTTCCGGTCGGATCGTTCAGATTCCGGGACTTCGGAGCGCATTTTCCATTTTTATCAAACATTCTAGCTATTTTCGAAAAAAATTGCTTTGAATGTTCGATAATACTCAAAAATAGTTTCTGATCGTGTTTTCGAAGATTATCGAAAGTTCAAAACTATTTTCAAAAATAGCTTAAATGTTTGCTAAAAATCAAAAATACGAATTTGAGTTCCGTTTTCGGATTTTCCTGAGATTCAAAAACGGAACGAAACCCAGCAGTTTTGGCCATCTCTACTGAAAAGGTTTCCAAGAGCCTCTCTGAGTAGTGTTGCCCAAGGTAGCTGCAAAGAGGCCGAGGTGGAAACAATACACAGTAATATAGTAACTGAGGTTGAATAAAGATATACGTACATCAAGTCCAACCTTTTTACCCTCCTTTCTAACCCTACCTAACAGTTCATCCAGAGGAAGGTTAAATAAAAAAACACGCTAAAAAGGGAGGGAAAATTCCTAAAACCTAAAACTCCTGGGTTGTGGAAGGCTCTTCTTGTTGGAGTTTTTTTCTATAAGTTTTTCTAGTTTAGATCCAAAAAGAAGCTTGCCTACAAATACAGATGATGCAGAGGGCCACTGCATCATCTGTGGTCAGGACTATTTTCCTGTTAGTTTTTACAATTGCCGTGTCTACTATGGGAAACTTGTACATACCTGCACGTGTTAGGAGTGTTCTCCACCACCCAAGAGATCCAGTGCTACAATCACCTCCCGTAGTGTCCTATCTCCCAATAGGTATGTAATTAGCACAAGATATACTACGAGTCCGGTCGCCTGCCTCCGTGCTGGGGATATTCCCCGTTTCTTGTGTCTACTATGGGGCATTCATCCAAGAGAGTAGAATGGTTGTGGGGGTTTTGAGACAGGGAAAAACATTTATCTGGAACCTCCCATTCTTTTTTGATGACTTCCTGAAATTGTTCATGAATGTGAAAGCAGCCAGAGTCCTTCTTCACAAAGGTCTGAGTATTCCGATGGTGGAGGGTCTGAAATTCCCTTTTCTTTTCATTTTCTTTATTAGTGAGGTTAAAATCTTGTGAGTTAATGTTCTTTGGATTTTTCCTCATTCGATTCCACGTTTTCTCCCAATTCCAGGGAATCTTGATTAGGTACCTCTGCATTTGGGGAAGTGTGTGGTTGAGGGTTCAGCATGTCGGATTCTGTGGACATCATGTTTTCGGAGAATTTGACAAAAGATGTATCCATCATAGTTTGCACTGATGAACTTTGTCTTGGGAAGAGTTGATCCTGAAGTTAGCACAGTCTCTGCATAATTTTTTCCCACGAGCAGCAGGCTGGTCACACATGAAAAAGAAAGCAAGGCAGTAGAAGCTGGTTATACCCATACTTATGGTAAACAGCTGGGGCTAGGTACCGCACAGATCTCCTAACCTAATCCAGAGGAAGGTAACAGGAGAGAACACCGGAACTTGTATTTCCCATAAGTCGAAAAGGAGTCTCAGGCGCGGTGACGTCATGGTCACATGACACACGGCCATGTTGGTGCACCCGCAACTCTAAAAGAAGCCCACTTCCGCACATTGCGTGAAAGCTTAAGTGTGGACTTCGTCGATAGGAGAGAGAGGCACAGAGACCCACCAACAGAAGAAGAGGAAAGACATCATATTCAATGCGAGGGCAGTAAAAAAGTCAAGAGGGGGTAGGATGTGCGCAAATTTATTACAATGGGGGAAAGACCATTCTGTCAATTGGTGGATTGGGGATTATAAAGTTGGTTTTACCGGAAGTGCTGGGATCGAGGATTAACCCATTAGTTAACCACTGCTATGTAAGGACCAGAGAAATTAGCATGTTTGGACAGGGGAGGAGCAAATGGTCAGGTAATGAAACTCAAGCTACTGGAAGCAGGAAATTTGAACATTATCCTCAACTAGCGGGCGTTGCCCGTGTACAATTGTGGGTAAAGTATTTTTTACGTGCAGGTGTGTGCTTGGCTTAGATGGAAGAGACGGGGGGGGATTAGAATGGGGGAAAGACCATTCTGTCAATTGGGGGATTGGGGAGGGTAAAGTTGGTGTTGTATGGGGCGGGCCGTAATGTTTTTTTTAGGGGCGGGTGACCACAATATCTTGGGGCATGGTCACAACATTAGGGGGCATCGTTGTGATGTTTGGGGGCATGGCATTTATCTTTAGGGGTGTGGCCTTGATGGTTGGAGTATGGTTGTGGCAGTGACAGCACCGTTTGAGTGCGTGGTTGCAATTTTTGGGGTGTGACAGTTTTCTTTTAGGGTGTGGCCTTGACGGTTGGGGTATAGGTGTCACTTTGATGTTTGGTGGTGTGGGCATGACCATGACATTTTGATGCTTGCCCATGATGTTTGATGAGGTGGCCTTGTATTTCGGGGCATGGTCATGATATCTTGGGTCGCTTTCCATTGCTACAGCACATTTCAGGAGGTTCTGCTTTAAATTTCTTAGCATGGCAATAATCGCAAATGTGGTTCATCAACAGCAACATAATATTTCCAGGGTTTATATTTGTATATAAATGTGGTTCATATCACCAAAAGTAACATAGTCTTTCCAAGGTTTATATTTGTATATAAATATGGTTCATATCACCAATAGTAACATAGTCTTTCCAGGGTTTATATTTGTATATAAATGTCATTCATATCACCAATAGTAACATAGACTTTCCAGGGTTTATATTTGAAACCTTCCAGGAGCAAATTGTAATGTCCTATAGACCTTAAGGGAAATGTCTGGTTCCCTCTGTTGTGGAAGCTGTTTTTTTTGTGTGTCTGCAGCTCTCTGAGTTGTGTAGCAGTACATAACACTGTTGTTGTGTCACTGAAGTGGACTCTTTGTCTGTGTTGTTGAAGTCGGGCAGCACACAGAGCCCAGGCCCATCACCTGAGTTACTGAATTTGGGAATCACACTCTGCAAGTGACGTGCAGGCTTTTTATTAGTCAAACTGGACTTCACAGGCGTCGTCCCTTTCAGAGGGCTTCGCCGTTATGTGGTTGATTCAGGGGTGTGGCTGTGAGGTGAGCACATACATATATACATACATGCATACATACTCAGAAGATTTCTACTTTATATAGTAGATATAATTTCTCACTGTCTGTAGCCAGAGTAGTGATCGAAGGTTCACAAGGAAAGAATGCAGGCTTTTATTTAACCCTAATTTGTTCAGACACCACAGTTTC
Source organism: Hymenochirus boettgeri (assembly GCA_019447015.1). Lineage (NCBI taxonomy): Eukaryota > Metazoa > Chordata > Amphibia > Anura > Pipidae > Hymenochirus > Hymenochirus boettgeri. Next base: position 157,653,736 of record CM033472.1, read on the forward strand.
CATCCATGAAGGATAGGCTTTCCCCCCCAAAAAACATTGTCACTTGAATTTAAACACTTTAAGCATCCTAATCACCTACGCCTGGGTTGTACAGGGTTGGATTCTGTATATTTCTAGGTTTCCATGGAGGCCAGATGATTATTAGTGTTGCTTTACCCGAAATTTCTGATGCTTTTCGGATAGTCACTGTCAGAATTACTTTACTGACATGTCCTGCAGATTTTAGTTAGGTGCTGTCATGTTATGTTTCAAGCATTTAAAGAGTAACCGTGCATTTTTTAGTCTATAACTAGAGCTTGAAATCAACATTAACACTGATTATTAAAAAAACACAGTTACAGCTCTAAATATACAACACATTTATAATAATTATCATACAACTTCATATCTTAATTTTATTCACTATTCATTCACCTTACTTGGCCAGGCTTTCACATACATGCTATAGGCTGACTAAGCAGAACTACCAGTTCAATGCACAGAAATAGACAGTTCAGAGCGCAATCCAGTCTTAAACAATCAAATCACTTTATTAAACACTTGACGTTTCGGTGGTCGTGCGACACCTTCCTCAGACGTACAACAAGTGACAAAAAAGTGCTAATTTATATAGTGTATGGAGCATGAGCAAACCAATCAAAATAAGGAAAAAGTAAAGAGCCACATCTAGTGTACAATAATAATATAACACAATAAAATTAGATAACATTGTACATACACTTAGTATAGCGGAAAGATACAATATAATGACTGGCTTCATTTCATAAAGTGCATAGATAATAAAGTGCTGGTCATATGATATGAAGCACTTTAAGTCATTATATTGTATCTTTCCGCTATACTAATTGTATATACAAAGTTATCTAATTTTATTGTTATATTATTATTGTACACTAGAGGTCGCTCTTTTCTTTTTCCTTCTTTTGATTGGTTTGCTCATGCTCCATATACTTGTTGTACGTCTGAGGAAGGTGTCGCACTGACACCAAAACGTCACGTGTTTAATAAACTGATTTGATTGTTTAAGACTGGAGTGCGCTCTGAACTGTCCATTTCTGGATACTACAACCATTGTAGCAGCACCCAGCAACTTCAACACTATATTACAGGTGTGCGGGGGGAACAAATCTCACCTAGTTCAATGCACAAGTAAGAGTGGACATAGCTTCATTAATTAATGGGTGCCTGGGTTCCATGTAAACAGCTAAATTACTATATAATCACGGTGACATTATTGCACATTATTCATTTACAGCAGCTGAAGTAATAGCCTTTTAGATTACCAGTTAGGATTCCTGCTGTTTACGTTTCTCCCTGTTGGTGGCACTGGACTCTTCCTGCATTTACATTACCCACTAGTAAAGGTCTTTTAATCATCCCCACCTGTGGGGACTTTTAGCTGGCTACTTGAGAACTCTGCTTTCCATTTCTGATTGCCATAACCTCATTCTACCTGGCTCCTCAGTCTAGTTCATTGTATTCTTGATTCCTGCTCCCAAGTACAGTGGTTCTCAAACGTTTTCAGATTGTGGCGCACTTGGCAACGCAAATTTTTCTCTAGGCACAACTGTGTTCTTAAAGTTATAATTACCCATATTTCTACACTTTAGTGTATATTGTATTCTATTCAATGTACACTACATCGACTGTGTTGTAAACACAAAAAAACCCCAAAATGTAAGTTATACTGGTAAAAACATTTCCACTACCAATATTTTGAGGCACACCTCTGGCTCTTTGAAGTCACATCAGAGTGCCCTGGCATACCCTTTGAGAAACCCTATCCTAGTATCCTGTTCTGGTTCCTGATCCTAGTCTCCAGCATTCTGTTCCTTAGTATCCTGTTGTGGTTCCTGATCCTGCTCTCCAATACTCTGTTTTAGCCCACTGTCTGTAGTTCCAACTTATTGCTGTACCTTCCATTGACCATCGCTTGCCCTTTCTTTGGTTATCCTTGTTTTCATCTACAACTGCGATTGGAGATTTACAATCCGCCATAGAATACCATTGCGGTAGTTTACTACCGCATGGTATTCTACGATAGAGCGGTCGTACATTTATGACAGTTTGCCGTAAATGTACGATTTGCCGTAAATGTATGATCGCGGCCAATGGTCGTACAATAAAGAAAACCCGTGGTATCGCAAGTTTTTAAATATGTTCCTTAGTGCCCTGCCTGTGCAGGCTTGAGGGAACTTAGTGAAGGGCCAGGCCAGCAGATTCAGGACCCAGGAGTTGGACAGACACAGCAAGTCTCCCAAAGATCAGTCATTTTTAAACTGAAAGCAAAGGGAGGAGAAGGAGATCTCAGACCCAGGGCTGTAACTCTGCATTTGCAACAAAGTTTCAATCTAACCTGGAGTTTTAAAAATATCACAGAAGGGACGCATGTTGGGCATCACTATAATGACCATGACCTAGTTGACCTTGTCTGAAAACCAGCCCAGAAAATGATCGGTGCCCTCACATTGGGAAGTATATTTCCTACTGTATGACCAGTATTAAAAAGACTGGTGATACATTCTCTCTTCTCTATCCTATACTTGCCAATGCATTTTTACTCACAGTTCCACTCTCCTTTCTATTCCATGCAATATCCTGCTAGCAAAGGGAACTTGTCAGTAAAATCTGAATAAGGCTAATTCAGAGAAACATTTACTTTAAGAGAATATTTAACCCCAATGGACAAATCTACCCACAACTTTTTCTGTAAGCCCCAGCTGATCGACTTATAATTCAACACCTCTTCTATAGCCTGCACCATTGAAACAAAATCCTGGCTCTCCTTCTTAAAAGGCTGCAACCTCAACCCCCATTCTATGAGCTTGCTACAAGCTTGAGTGCAGTGCACTGTGCTTGAGCTCATTACAAGCTGGACTATGCACAGGGCAGCATGCATGGGAAACCTTATTCAATCATTGGCCACAAAGTTAGCAACCATAATTTAGGGCAGGCGGAATCCAGAAACTAGGCTGCAGGAGAGATTTTGGGTTATAAGAGTAAAGAGGTTGGGCTTACTAAACATAGAAAATGTATTCAGTAAATGGTATTTATAAAATGTTGTTAATGTAAAATAACGATATTGCCACATTAACAAACCAATACTTATTTTACACAATAACTGTCCGATACACTGAAGAAAGAGGCGGGCAGCCGATACTCCAATTAAGTAAAATTCACTTTATTTCTCATATAAAAGCAAAACCCCCAGATCAGTGCACGTCTTCAATCACCCTCACCTGAAAGCTCCGCCCAACATGTTTCGTGACTAACTCGTCACTTCCTCAGGGGCTTTTATATGAGAAATAAAGTGAATTTTACTTAACTGGAATATCGGCTGCCCGCCTCTTTCTTCAGTGTATCGGACAAATATTTATGCCGTGGAGGAGCCGGCTATCTGGAGGTGTGGAGAGCTCTGGATCTCGAGGATATACACAGGACTCCCGAGTGCAGGTACTGTAACTATTGGCTTTACACAATAACTATTTTACAAAGAGATTGGTATTTTACAGTTTTGTAAAATAATGATCTACTTTGTGCCTTTATTATTTGAAATATTTAAAAGAAACCAGCAGTAAATATGCCAAATAATAAGTGCACAACATAGATTATATTAGATTAATAGATACTTATTTCGGTATTCCGGCAATATTGTGATTTTACATCAACGTTTTATAAATTATGTCCAGCGTCTGGAAAAATTAAATTGCACCGATAATTCGAATAGTCTCTAAGGTGAGAGTGGCTTAGGGAGTGGGAACAGCAACAAGTTGCAGTGTGATTATCTCCTGCAGTTCCGGTTTTCCATCTGTTGGTGTCACTGTCCCTCTGTTTCCACTGCTGCCGTCTTGAACTTCAATTTACCACCAGCAGTGGGCCGTTTCAATCTACTGGATTATTATCAACTTCACCTGCAAACTATTTTACCTATATAAGGACTCCACCATTTAAACTCAAGGACAGATTGTCATTTGTACCTGACTGTTTATAGTCCTGTTCCTGTTTCCCAGCTACCTGCTTCGTCACCTGTCCCAGCTGTCCAGTTCTTAGCTGCTACCCTATCTTGTTTTCATTGCTTTAAGGTGGCCATACACACAAACCATAATGGTTAAATCCCGTCAGGGAACTACGGGATTTACCTATTATCGTTTGTGTGTGGGGGCTGTTCCCGAACGATCGGGAGTTTGTGGGGATTGTCTTGTTCATTTGGGTTACTGCACTGTGGTTGGTTTGCTTTCCTTTTTTAACTGAGTGTACTATATTGATCTCTGGCTGCATGTGAGCGTTACACAGCGACATACCTTTTGTGCAACTATCTCAATATAGCTAATGTGTGTGGAAGCAAAGAAAAACAGATTATTGAACTCAACATGTCCCCTACACAGAATAAAATTAATATCCACAAATTTTGAACTCCAGTGGAAAGATGAAGGATTCCTCTTATTATCACCCCCCCACATATGAAAATCTAGCTTATTATTCCCCAATATATAAGTGACTTAATTCAGACTTACTTAGATGGCACAAGTTACCAGTTTTGTGGCTAGGCTGGGTAAACTCAAAATGAACATAATCCCTAGAATATGATATCTCTTCTGCTGTTTGTCCGTTTGGATTCAGAAAAAATGGCTAGAACCCCTTCAAACAGATATAATGCAATTTATTTGGGCAGGGAAAAAAACCTGCATATCAAAATCCATTTTTCACCTTTACAGACACTTAGGAGGATTGAGTGTCCTTGATTCCCGACCCTATACAAATATCTAGCAGCTCAGCTCACCCACCTTATTGAATGGCATAGCACAGATAACATTCACAGATGGGTTATCTTGGAAAATGATCTAAAATCCCCTTATCATATGGATACATTACCCTGGATCCTTGTTAAAAAGGGGATACTACCAAAGTCCATGTACACTAACCACTTTACTAATTTTGCAGAGTTTAAACCTGGTTATCTATAAAAAGGACATTCTTGGTGGTCTTCTTTAGATTTGCTCATTTCTGCCAACATAAAACCTCCATCAACTTGTCCTTTCTCTCCTGTGGATCCTATATACCTCCAAAAGAACAATTTCTGCAAATCAGACACTATCCACATTTTAAACTTAAGCTATTTAAGGGCATCTATACTGGAAAAAAAGTTATTTTAAATTGACCGTTATTGGAAACTATAATTCTTCCCAACCACCACTGTATTTTTTTTTTGTTGATCTGCCCTATTTCTTTAGACATCCAGTCTAAAACATCATATATTTAAAGCTGTCAATCAAGTGCATTTCTCTCATAAACTAATCTTCTGTGGACAGTTTTGCTGTAGCTGGAAAGGTGACAGAGTTTTCACAGTTTGTATGCTGTGTTCAGTTTTGACAGTTGGTTTGTAGGTAAAAAAAAGTCAGGTCATGTGGGAGTGGTTAAAAAAGGGAAGGGGGATACTGAGCAAAACGTGCTGGTTTGAAGGCATGCAGCAACACATACACCTTAGAGTAAGTGCTACTTACAAGTGTTCCTTTAAGGGAAGAGGATTCCTTCTCTGAATTAAAAAAAACTATGTTTAAATGCCCCCTCAGCCAGGGGAAATTTACCCAGACTCTAAAAAAGTATTACTAGGAAGGGAAGGACATATACCGATTGGCATGGGAAACATTAGACCACTCTCAATGGCAGATATATATGGGAATATTAACATAGGTAGTCTCAATGTGACCCTATGTGAGACAGATCTAAAACTATTGTACAGATCATACAAAGTCCTTACAACTTTAGCCAAAATCATTCTTTCTCAGTCCTCTGTTCTTCAGGGGCCACAATTAAGAGGGAAACTTCTACCACATATGGTGGACTTACCCCAAGGCACAGAACTTCTGGGTTATTCAATAAAAGTTCTTATCGTTAAAATGGTGCTAGTTTTGCCCAAACCAATCAGATATTAGCTTTCAAATGTTAAATAAGATCTGATTGGTTGGGGCAAAATTAGCACCATTTTTAAACGATAAGAACTTTTATTGAATAACCCTGCTGGTCCCATATTTTCACTATAATTTCTGAACTATTGTATATGCAAATGTTACCAAACCCAAAAGTAGCACTGTTGGGATGCAAACTCTCTAGAAACCACAACCGCTTAATTCAATATATAATGCTGGCAGCAAAAATCCTTATCAGTGCTTTATGGAGACCCCTAGCTCTTCATACAGAGACAGTAGTACAAAGGTCGAACTCCATCATGGTCTATAAATGTATGTTTCATGTAATACATTTGGATAGTGGGGTTGGCAAGCTCCATTCCTTTTTACATTTCACTGTTAATGAATAATGCCCTTTATACAAAAAGTGTTTAGAAAACGCACCACAGAGGTGTTACTATTTTTACTAATACCCTTCAAGTATTTTAGTATGATGTTGATAAACGACGCTCACATACCAGTTTTTAAAATTGTTATTTTTATTTTGTCATGGCTTTAGATGCATACCGCATATGACATATTATGTAATTTCAATGCTTATTACTATCATGTTCACTTTGTAAATCTTTATGCTTTATTGAAACTCAATAAAAATGTATTTATTACTAAAATAATATCACTTGTGTTGCTAAAAAAAGGAAAGTAAATTTTAGATGCAATACAATATGAAGCAATGTAACTTAAGCACTATGATCATGTACAGGCAATATAATAGTAGAGCAGAATAGAGTGTTTTATTGGAAAAAATTAACTCAATTGCAGAACTGTGAAGCAGAGTTGTTTGTGCCATGAACCCCTATGCCTTACCTCCCATTATAAATTAAAGGGCATGTCCAGCACCCCAAAGATGCCTCTGAAGGGACTTACCTGACCCGATCCCTCGCCACTCCTCCTCTGCTCAGTGACGGCCAGTATACGAATGCCAGGGCCGTTTCTAGCCATTTTAGTGCCCTAGGCCGTTTCTAGCTATTTTAGTGCCCTAGGCGCCCTCCCACCTACATGGAGATGCTAGGGAGACCACTGGGCACCCTGGATCAACATAGGCACCCTAGTTCTTTGCCTAGGTGGCCTATGCCTAAAAACGGCCCTGACGAACGCAATTTCCCAATCATAATTGTTTGTGAAAATAACGATGGTTTAAGGAACAGCAGTGGAACAATTAATTGTGATGATATTTTGATCATTTAGAAGACTTGCCTGGAGTAATTGTTGGCTCATCCTAAAATTTTTTTGGATGACATCCTTGTTCTCTAGCTATCATGCATTACAGAACCAATCTGACCAAAGAGGGTGGTTGAAGCTGCAATTTACTGTTGGGAGATGTCCACAGTTAAGACATCCCAATACAGTTGCTTTATAAAGTTATTTGGATCAATCTTTACACATGTACATCATGTTTTTTTAAAAAACAAACAAACAAAACTGACATATAAAATATAGGTTTAATGTTGAACATGAACATGAATTTCAACCAAGTCTATTACATAATTACTGATTTGAAGGGATTAGGCTTTGTTCAAACTAGGCATGTGCACGTTCACAAATTGAAATAAAGCAGTCACGGGCTCAACCCCACACTATTAGTACATATACTCATTAGCACACTCCTTACTTAGAGGGAATAGTGGTCTATTCCTGATCATTGCCTGATCAGCTGCGCATTAAGAAACAGAGACACTCATCATAAGGTAAGTGCTTACCACAATCTCTGTGTGACCCGGGTGCCGGTGGCCCCATGTCCGTTGCAAGGACCCATGTATCCAAAGTCAACACGGTAAGTAGAAGGTTTCGCACTATCCAAGGTCACCGGGACAAGGAAAACCAAACTGCAAGTATGTTAAGACATAAAGTTTATTGGATGACGCCTGGCGCGTTTCAGACCCGCTAGTCCATAATCATAGGCACTATGATTCTACCTACCATGTGCAAGTTCACACTACACACTGCAATGTAATGCATTATAAAAAACGCCATGCATGCAGCAGTTTTGTGCGTTAACGCATGAAAACATTGGGAGGCGCTGTGCGTTAACTCAGTGAAACATCCCACCAAATCGTAAATGTGCGATTAGTGCCTAGTGTGAAAGTAGCTTTAGTAAAAAAAAAAAAAAAAAAGTTGCAGGTTGGCCGGGTTCCTTCAATCCCTGCAATTGTCATACACTCAGCTAGAGGGCAGAGTGTACCCAGGAAACCGAAATCATCTTCTCATTTCATAGAGATTAAGATCAAAATACAGATTGTTAATTAACGTAATTACATTAATCTCTGGGTATCAAAGATAAACGGTTAGGATAAATCACAATGTGTCCTTTTTAAATGCTTCCATACAACCTCATAAGCTAATGAAAGGGGTTCAGTGACTAGTTGCCATATTACCAGTGTTGCTAGTTATTCTATCTAATTCCAAAATATTAATATAGGGACGCTTTTTATATGACAATGACATTTTTTAGTTATTGCTCTGTATATTTAGCACACCTGTAGGAGGTGGCTTTAGCCTCTCTCCCAAATCCCCAAAAGAACACAAAAGGAAAATTTAAAAGCTATGCAATTCATAACTTAGTATTTCTTTATAACCCACTTCTGTTCCATACAATTTACTGCATGTTAGCATAACAACTAAATATATATAAATTATAACAAAATGTTATTGGATAGCTGTGTTTTATTTTTTCTGTCCTCCCATACCCTAACTTTACTGCAGGAAAGTTGCTGGCTTCCTTTTCTGTGCTCTTGTTTTCAGCTCCACCCCTACGGGTCTTGGCGGATCCCTTTGTCGAAAAATACTGGTCCTGGCTGCAGAGCACGCACGTGATGTCAGTGCACGCTAGCGTCACGGCAACGTTACTGTGAGCATGCACGCACTTGATGTCAGTACACCACAACCAGACACAGCATGGCCTGATGACGTCACATGCACACACGCTAGTGGTGATGTTGCCATGACACTAGCGCACATTGACATCACATGCAAACTGACATCAGTGCGCACGCTAACGTCAAGCGTGCATTCTGTTAGGTAGGGTGTGGGAGGATGTTAGAACAAAAAATGTAAACACTTAAAGGAGGACTAAACTTAATTTTTTAAATCCTAATATGAAAGCTTTTCTCCCCAGAATACCTATACATTGTAAGATTCTTCTCTAGTTATTTGCATTTAGTAGATATAAGTAATAGATTCTGTAACAAAGGAGGCTTCCATGTTGTTGCCAGTACAACTCATAGCCCATGTTAGCTTCAAAGAGCCACGCCACCCTGACCCCATGGGGGCACGTTCTGCTTAAGTGCTGGGCTAGGAAAATATCAGACACAGGTTAAATTCCCCATGCTCCCCTTTTCTGTTTTTGTTATGTGTCTAGCAAAAGATTAAGACTACGAGAACTTGTTTTTTACTTATTAGACCTTGTGGCATAAAGGTAGAAAGCTTTCTTTTTAGAAAGACAGTATAGAAGGTTGCTGGTTCGATTGCCCATATTTACTTTTTTGCTGAAATATTAAATTTTCATATTTTTGTATGAAAAGCAAAGGAATTTATCATTGTTAGGGACAGGAGCATTTGAAATGTGTTTACACAAAACTGCACTGAAATCTGTGTTCTGTGTCTGAGCTGTAACATGATTGGCTGTCAGCTTCCAGGAAGCAAGACTGCAGTTTCCTATGAAGTTTACTGCGTACATTTAGCTGTGTGTTCCCAGATAAGGTGAATTATGGGAGCTGACCCCTAGTACCATAAATCACACCAGCATCCACAGCTTATTGTGTGTTTTGGAATGTGCTCTGTCTATTGGGACTATATTGTCTCTGGAAATTAGTTCTCCTTAACATTTAAAGCCACAACTATCCAATAACATAAAGTTATATTTATAGTGTACATGTCCTTTAACATATATAACACTATAACAAGCCAGTATAATGCAGTATTAACGTATCTATATAGCTCATTTCACATAGTCTTTGCCTAAAGGTGAGCTCACCACTGTTGCCAGCTGGATGCCATAGGTCTCCTAAGGTGGACAGTTATAATGTAGCAAATACTGTAAAGAAGGTGAACAGCGCGGTGATAAGTTGGTCCTGTGACTGCAGCGGTTCCTCCTGCAAACCAGGTGCTGTCAGTCTCTGTACAATATTAGGCAGCTCAGTCACATTTTATCCTTTATAATAATAAAACCCAGATACAGATAAACATTTGGTTTGGTGGGGCTGTAACAGCAGTTACATTGACAGCCTTATAGAGGGTACAGTGTCCCTTTACACAGCAGCCTGTAACTCAGGAATAATGTCACTCACCACAACTTTCTATGATGGCAGTCTCCTCAGCGGTTTTCTCTATAACACTCACTGCTCCCAGTCTGATGTCACTACTAAACAGCTCAGGTCCTGGTCAACTTAATTCATGAATCTTCAGTGTTCTTTATGGCTCCACTGAGAACCTATTAGAATCCAGTCTCTTTTCCCACCTAGGACAGATATCCTTTCCTGTTCATCAGGAGTCTGCACGCAGCACCACCTTTTCTTTCTTTACCTCAGAGACCTCGCTTAAAGGCCATAGTTGCTTGATATTCGTAGTTTAGGGATCCGAAAAGTGGATTGCTAAAATAACTATACACTCTAGATTGTTAGCTGAAATTATTGTTTGTGCTTGGGTTGGCTGACAATTCTATAGCATGTGTACAGGTTTAGGTCTGGTACACGCAGGTTTATATTTTAGACCGGTTGGCAGATTTTGATCAGGCTGTATTATAGGCAGTACTGGTTGATTTATTGGTAGTCTGACAGATTGGTAGTCTGTTGTTCTGGAGTATATTATAGTCAGTGTTCTCACGCTGGGGTTAACCCTTTCTGTACCAGCAATGAAAGGGAAGTTCACCCCTCAAATTAAAAATTGTATATTGGTAAATTACCCCCTAAACCCAAAACTGCAATAGTTAGAAAGCTGAAAAAACGCCTTTCTTGAAATGCTGCCCAATGTTCTTTTACCTCTCTTTCTGCTTCCTGGTTCGTCCCTTTAGCAGCTGTTAGTCATGGTGTAACAGATCACATCACAGTCAATGAGTGAATGCTATTAGCAATCAGCCTAGCTCAGGCCTGGGCAAATTAAGCCCCGGGGGCCACATGTGGCCTTGGCTTTCCCAGACCGGCCCCTTGCTACTAGACCTGTACCCCAAAAAAATCTTCCTGTGATGAAAAATAATATTAATTGTCTCAGGCTGGTTAATTGATTTATATTTATTATGTTTATTTTATTAAAAAATAATGGGATGATAAAATTATCAATTTAATTAATAGAATCTAAATCACATACATACCTACTGGTCTTTTTAATTAAAACTGCCCCTGATCCCCTCCTCCCTCCACGATCTCTGTAGCGACCAGCCGTTTTTAAAAAGCTGATCACGCGTATGAAGGAAACATACCGTTATGCATGATAAATTGTTTAAAAGACCGGATTCGAACTTCTGGAACCGAACCAGAAGTTCGGTTCTGGTCTTTCAAACAGCTGATCGCGTGTATGTTTCCTAGATACACGTGATCAGCTGTTTAAAACTGCCTGGATGCTACAGAGATTTGGGCTTGTGGCAGGCCCTACTACCCCCCCCCCCCGAGTTGCGGGGGTGGTGGGGGCAGTAATTACGCCACTGTTAAAAATCAGGTTCACTTAGGAGTGCTGGGAAGAAAGGTAAATGCGGTTTGGGGGTGATTCTATATCTACAAGTTTGAATGGGGGCAAACATGCCCTTCCATCTTTTATATTATTACCATTAATATACCATTATTATAAGATCAAATTAATGTCGAGCAGGCTTAAGTTGAGCCTAATTGTTTGGCCCTTCACAACAGTCCAGGCTTTTCATGAGGCCCACTAGGAAAATGAATTGCCACCCTTGGCATAGCTGTGTCCTCTGGGCACGTAAAAACTTTTTAAAAAAAAGCCTAGTGTGGGAAAGTGGAAAGCATAATTTTTGCTGCATAACAGATTTTGCATTCGACCACTGACAAATGAGCGGCACATACTAGTTTTGCCCATTTGTCAACATTTACGTGCAAAATTGCACTGCAATTTTGCCCATTCTAGACAAAAATCATACTTGTATGGCCATTCCTTCAGGAATCATTCGTTTACCTGCCAGGTCTCACCATCACCGAAGCCTAACTGAACTGCCATACATGTATGATTTTTGTCTAGAAAGGCCGTTCAGCAGCATTCGCCTGCAAGTTTGCACATCTGTACTTAGCTCTAGCCTCTGCTTTCTGAATGGCTGTTTTTTTCTTGCCTGCTTGACTGACTTTGTTCTGCTCTTCTCTCAAAAAAGAGTCAAAACAGGGGCTAGACTTGGGCATTTTCTCTGATGCCCTCCCATTCCCTTACTTTCTTGGTTTGCTGGTTTAACTCAGGAGCAGCTTTTTCTTTGTTTAAAAAAAAAAAATCTGCAAACAGATGTTATACTAAAACACTCTTCACACACTAGCAGCAATGTAAATCCTGTTATTTTGGTCCTGTTTTCAAAATGTCTGAGCATGTAATTTGTTTGCACCTGCTGTTTAAGGTAAAAGGCTACTGGATTGACATTCAACATGAATGATAATTGTTGGCAGATGCAGCCTTTGTTGTTGAAGACTGATGAGGGGAGACAGCATCATGGACTTTATAGGCTTCTAATGTCAGAGAAGTGCCACATGTAGCCTTGCAAGTTAATAAAGTATTATCAAAGACAAACTGTAGTAAACCTGGCCATCCACTAACTCGACAAAACAACAATTAGATCCAAGATGAATGTCAAGTTATGTTCGTAATGTTTGGCCAGCATAAGACACTGTTAAGAAATATTTGGCAGAATGTGCGGTATTTATAAATAAAAATCAGTAATTATCGATATTGCTCCTTTATCGCAGTCGAAAATTACTGCTGGTAGCAGATTTTGCACATGTGGAACGCATGCATTGAGTATGTTTAAAAATTGAAAGGATACTTTTATTCATGGAGGAAAAACATTTCAGCATTTTAACTAATGTGTTCTAATATTCAAAACGCACTGCTGTACACATTTCCATTCAGACATGCACACATTTTAAAGGAAACGCATGTGAACAGGAGAAACATTGTAAACAATGGTAAACAGTGCATGTTTTGGTAGGTGTTTGTATTTTGTAATGGAAATGAAGCCTTCATTTATAAATTGGTTCTGTCATTCTTTTTACTTATTTAAAGTCAAGCAGCCTGTTTTGTTTATATTCTGACTTTGCTTAACAGATACCAGGAACGGTGCTAAGAAGTTTCTGGGGAAATGGTTGGTATGGAGGCAACCACAAAGGGCTCAAAGTCCCTGGGTGTGTTATGTGTTTGTTTGTTCTTACTTATTAACTTTCCATTATCTCCTGAGAATCTCAAAGGTTTTTTATGCTATAGATCTGAACATAGTTGTGCTATGCGTATTATGGGTACCTGGTAAAATATTTTCATGTTATCTTTTTAACTAACTGTTTAACAATAAAACTCTGAGGAATTCCTGTCATAGGTTGTGAGAAACAGAAAGTACCAGATTGAAGCCATGCAGCACACACACCTCAAAGTAGTAATTTAAAGATGAGGCAAAGTATTTTTTTAATTAGTTGCCCTTTAAAAGGAACACTAAACGCTCGGGGGACCTGGAACTTACCTACGCTCCGCTCCTCTCGCAGCCGCTCCTTCACTGAAAGCCGATCTGTCCCGACCGCGCGCCCTATCTTAGGCGCATGCGCGCCAATACAAAAGATAGGGCGCGCGGTCGGGGGAGAACAGCTGTTCAGTAAAGAAGCGGCTGCGAGTGGAGCGGAGCGTAGGTAAGTTCCAGGTCCCCCGAGCGTCCTATTATTCACAGGGAGGTGAGAATAAGCGTTCTCACCTCCCTGTGAATAATAGAAATGGATGGCACATAGTTATTTTTATGCAGGATGGGGAGTTTACAGTCCCTTTAAAATGTAATGCTGGCCCCAGTGTGCCCCTTGGACTTAAACGCCTATATGGCTAGCCTATATTATAGACTAAAATCTATTCCTTCTTTGGAAAATCAACTTAATTAATGACCTCTATTAGTTAGATAAGGTTTTTATTTACTGCTAGAAAAGGAAGCCAATAAATTCTAATGCCGAGTACACATAGTACCGTTGGCCTTTTATCGACTGCATGAAAATTTCTATTGGCCCCCGTATTTAGTATAAGGAGCCAATAGCAGCAGCCGGTCAGCCAAATGAACTCCATATACAAAGTATAGGAAGGTCCTATCAGCACTGTGTTGATAGAAAATGACAGACCGTATCAAAGGAATCTGACCGTATCAAAGTCTGTCATCTGCTATACCTCTGTATTATCAATGTTCCCCAATCCCTGGTCTGATAACTTTAGGCTGGGTGTATGGGGAAGTTGGTGTATCATTAAAAGGCATCTCCAGCCTTTATAAAAAAATTTAATATTATGTAGTTCACCCCTGCCCACCCTCAACCACTGTATTAGATTGTTAAAAAAGATTTAGAACTCTACTTACATGCCTTCATTCCCCCGGAGCTCTGATCTGGACTCCCTGTTTAGTGGAACTGCAAGCAGAGGTCCGGAATGGCAGCCACATCTGTAATTGACTGAGTGGCAGCCAATCACAGACATGGCCACCGTCAATGGAGAGCACCGCAGGAACAAATGGCATGTAAGTAGAGTTCTATCGTATATACTCAAATATAAGCCAAGGTTTTTAGGCTTTAAAGTTAGCCTAAAAAGCAAACCTTGGCTTATACTCGGGTCAAGGTAAATTTACTCATATTGAGGGTTCACAGTGCGGCCGGCACCACTCGCACTGTTGTACATGACATCACGATGCTAATGACGTTGCGTGCGTGCATGCCTCACATCTTACAGCCCATCATGCTCCAGCTCAGTGGAGAGGCAAGTGATAGTGCCTGCAAGCCTGCATCCAAACTGAGTGCCTTCTGAGGAATCTGATTGCCGTGGTCTGTCTGCTGAAAAAAGTAAAGGTTTCATTTTTGCTTCTGATATGTTATTCTTTTAATTTGTTTGATGGAATCCCAGTACGGTACTGCTGGTGTGGCTGTTCTGTATTTATTGGGGGGAAGGGGGGATGTGTTGGTAAAACTTTTAGGTTTTTGGGGGTTTTTTTTGTGTGTAGTGCTACTCATTTCATTTGAGCACACAGCCAATTTTACTACTTACAGGTTTCTGGTAGTGGTCATAATTTCTACCCTCGGCTTATACTCGAGTCAATCAGTTTTACAAATTTTTTAGGTAATAATAGTTACCTCAGCTTATACTCTGATTGGCTTATATTTGCGTATATACGGTAAATCTTTTTTTAACAAAATAATACAGTGGTTGGGGTTGGGCAGGGGTAACCTACCTGATATCAAAACCTTTTTATGCTAGGTGGAACGGAAGCAACAGATGGATCTGGAAGGAGTGTGTGGGGGGGGGCATGTTTTGTTAACTCCCGGAGGCGACAGAAGAGGCAGAAACCTTTGGACAGGAAGACAGCTACTATTTTCAGTTTCCTGGACTTTGGACAAGCATTGCAGTAGAACTATTTGTAACAGAGAAAGGTAAGGAATTTTTTTTTAAAACTACACAGTGGGGCCAAAACCTGAAGATATCAGGCTATAGACCCTGGTGCCCTTGGCCATGGTCTTGTCTGAAATCCGTCCCTGTCCCCAATAATTTTAATTTAAAAAAATTTTACGGTCTAGTTGCCTTTGAAATAAATCTTTATTTGCCATTTGTACTGGGTACAGTGGAATTCTTGTAAAGAAATTTAGCAGTTCCTATATAACCCTCTGAGGATCTAGGGTGGAAGTGAACATTTGCAAGGCATTTGTGCTAACCCCTTAGCTTTTATGCTGCAGCAAACTGCACTTTTTTTTTACCTTAAAATAACAACCAGTGTAACCAATGTAAATTAATACA
Organism: Hymenochirus boettgeri; assembly: GCA_019447015.1. Lineage (NCBI taxonomy): Eukaryota > Metazoa > Chordata > Amphibia > Anura > Pipidae > Hymenochirus > Hymenochirus boettgeri. The sequence continues at coordinate 157,669,641 of CM033472.1, forward strand.
TTGAATATGTTTGGGAGGTGTTGGGATCTAGCTATTTCCTCAGACCTTAATTTATAAAAATAGATGTCTGCCAATAAATGTTATACATTTTCATTTTGTTCTTAATATATATTGGCACATGCATGCATCATGCACATGTGTGTATAAGTTTAGGCCTTTTCCTTGAAGACTCCATCTCCTTGGGCACAGTGACAGCTGGAACAGTGGGGAGGGTGAGTCACTACATTACAAAGAAGGAGCTATCAACTATGACTAGGATTTCCCTCACACTTCCAACTGCATAACTCAGCCCGGAGTCTCCCTGACAACATATCCTGTAATAAAACAAACATACTCGGTGCTGTCAGCCCTTTGTACTGGGCTCTAGGGTCAGTAAAAATCCAGAGTTTTGATTTAAAATACCGTCTGTTGGCACAGCTGCCATATGATTTCTTGGCCCTTAGAAGCAACCAAGTAAACCTATTTTGAAAAAAAAAAATGTTTGTGTAAATTTCAAATTTATAAACATTGTTAAGCTGCAAGTTTTTTCTTTTATCTTGTCTACAATGGAGCTAAATCTCATAGAAAAACAAAAAAATATTTTCTATGTAGACATTTCTTGAGAATGTATCCCCTAAACAATAATTTACCTATTAAACTAAACTCAGTATTGTGAAATAAACAGTATAACATACAAAACACACTCCACACACTATTTTTTCGTTAGTCTGTTGGTTAAGTCTCATGTGATTAACATATTAGTATTAGCCAATGTATGAGCCTTCTCAGGCAAAGGTATAAAATGGGACTTCTGCATTTAAATAAACTCCATAGTAATCATCTAGGGAGATTGGTAGCCCTAAGTTTCCTATCTGCATATTTATAAATCAAACCCTTTTACCCTTCTTTCTTTATCCTACCTCCTATATACTGTAAAAACAGAAAGGAGAAAAGGGCCTGTGGCACACTAATTTAAAATCCTGTTATTTTATGCACTGGGAATATATACAGCATGTCATAAAGATAAACGATCAATATATAAAATATCTCAATATGCATAGGGTTGCTGGTAAATCACCAGTGCCAATAGAAAATAGAACAATTCAAGCTATTTAAATGGGCCCTGCCCTAAGCTCTGTTCCATGCCCGAATGGCTTGTATTGGACAAGGTGGCAACTAAGGCCAACAGTTTGCCACAGCCAATCGTACGGTCCATAGGAGACCAGATCAGCAGACCAACAAATTCACCTCAGGATGCACTAGTTCCCTCAATGTGTCCTCTATGACAGTCTATTAGAGCTCCAGGGAGTATTTTTAACTATAAAGATGAAAAGAATGACACTAGTTGGTAAAAAGCATAATCTACTAAAGGTGTATGATTGGTTTTCCTACCTGTACTGCTCCCATCTCCCTTACTTAAATCTGCTGGCCTGTGTTTTGTACAGACTAAGAATCATACAGATGCTAGAATCATAGGTAGGTCAGTAGATACCAGAGGCCAAAAAAAAAGCCATATTAGGATATGTTTACAGAACACAGTATTTGCTGTTTTTTATATATATAAATAATACAATAAAATACAATACAGCTTACTTTAATAACTACTATTCAAAATATTAGATTGTTTTTCATTTGAATTGACTTGCGATCCTGTGCATGAGACTCCACCATAGCCTATAATTAACAGGTTTACCTTTTTTTAATTTTACATCATGGGTGCAGCGCCCTTGTTGACTTGTAAGATAAAATACTCAACTGCACAGAACCACACATATGAATACAATCTAAAAGACAAACAGGAAGCAATAGAGATTTTTCAAAAACCTAAAATTTTCCAACCTGACTAACCAAGGTTTTATTGATTCTACATTATCACATTTGAATGATCAGATGCATAAAAAGGAAGATATTTTGAAGCTACTGGTTTGAAAATGTTAGCCATTTAATCAACATTTACATTGACTTGTGTATGGCTAGCTTTAGCAGAAGATGCATTGGATAGATGATTCCCTGTGTTCAAAAGATTGAAATAAAGTATAGCATCAAATAAAAAATAAAGCAATCACAGCATACATAAGTAAATAATGGTATACAAGTACAAATAGTAATTGGCTATCCCTGCCATCTGCCTCAAGGTCAAAGGTTATAAAACATCCTTAGCTGAATGTCTGGATTTTAGTGAATGGTTTTTATTGTGTTAATAATTAGCATACCCTGTATGAATAGCATGTTCTTCTAACTCATTTTTTTAAAAAGATCTAAACCATCTTTAATTTTTGGCCTTCAGGATTTAAACAATGCTCCATACATCCATAATGATTTAAAAATTAATTGAATCTAGACTTTTTTTTACTGTACAACTTTTTAAGAAAAGCCTAATTGTCGTTCACTTGTTGCTTTCGGTTTACGTAATAGTGAGAATATGTGATAAAAACATCACATGCGCATTGTGTTTCCACCCTGAGTGTTGGAAGTTGGAATTAATTTCTCCTGATGTTACATATCAATTAAGTAAATGAACAACTTTAACTCAATTTTATTATAAAACTTAAAGTTAAATAATGTAAAGTGGAAAAAAATCCCTTAATAAAAAGCCTGCTACCTATGAATTTTTATTTCAGGGCTAGGCCACACTGCTGCGTTTTTTTTGCGCTTGCGTTTTTAAAAATCATTGAAAACGCAGCAACGCAGAAAAAACGCACGTTTTTGGGTGCGTTGCGATTTGCGTTCTGCATTTTTAATCGCAAGCGTTTTCCTATATCTATTGAAGAAATCGCATACGCAAACGCAACGAAAATCACACATGAAATCGCATGCGATTGCATTTGCGTTGCAGTGTGCCCTTGCCCTTAGGGAGGCAGGATTTCTAGCGCCCTGCCTGAAGCACTAGTGCTGAAACAGTTAAGACTACCAAGAACGCTCACCCACAGAGACTATGCTTATGACAGACCCTTCCATCTTTACAATTAGCTTACATGCATATGGGAAAGATGTTTGTCGGGACGCAGATGCTCACAGCAGCTGTTACGGTTTCAGCTCTGGAATTGCGCTTTACACAGGGAGGTAGGAATACTCAATCCTACCTCCCTGGGAATTAAACTGTTCCAATGATGTCACTGTAGTGACTGCACTGTTACTTGCATTACACTTAAACAAAAAAAGTTAAATAAATAAAAACTCTGTTACACTATTACCTTTATTAGTGGCATAGACACCTCTGGAATATATGTTTTAATATTTTAATATCCAGCTAACCCATGCAGACTTAATACTTATGTCCTTGATGAAGCATTTCCAACAACTCTGCTTTGTAAATGGGCTGTACAGTCTATTCAAGCCTGTCACCATCGGGATCAGTTGGCCCAGTGTGGCACACTGATCGATAACTCCATATATAGATTATAGGAGTAAATTGTTACAGTGTATTTGCAAATTGTTGCAAATTCACTTTTTTTTTTTTTTTTATCAATTTGCAATGTGTATAGCCATCTTAATAAAATCAGAGTTTTAGTGGTTGGTACAAAGCCCTCCTTACTGCGGATTGACAGCATTTCATATTTCAGGCAATATTTTAAAAAGGATCGATATTAGTTATACACTCCTAAGAAGAACCTGGAGGTTTATGTCCTATTGCTAACAGGTGGGCACTCTAATACTAATTCAAACGCCTCCACCGTGACCCAACTGCAGTGACAGGCCCAAAACCAATCATAAACCGTGTAGACACACTGGTTAAAGAGACTACAGATATAGTGCGTGTGAAAATAAAGTGCTTCGTGCAAGTGAATCAAAAGTCACAATAATAGTTTTTTAAAACACATTCTTTGAGTCCCAACAGGACTATCTATATGAAACAAACCAGGACAAGTAGATCGCTCACCCGAAGAAGAAAAAAAGGGGGCACTATGCTCCTTCCCCAGTGTGCCCTCCCTTTTTTGTATCTTATTACACACACAATCGGGGCGCTGCACCCATTAAAAAAAAACCTGCTCAGAGCACTGCCACCCCTCAGGAGAGTAGCCATTAGGTCCTACTGGACAAAACATACCATGGAGTACATACAAAATCTTTTATCTCAGAAAGCACTGTATTTTCTCCCAAACTCCCCCTTCCTCTAATCCCAGGAGGATACTGAGTGGGTTAATGGAGATACCTTTTGCTCTCAAGTAAAGCACATCAAGTATTCTTGAGTTTGTGATGGTAAGCACTTGGGCTAGGTCTCACTGGCACATAATGCAGTCTATTTTTCAGGCCGCATCCTTTTTTAAAAATTTGTGATGATAGAATTTAACCAGTCAGTTGTGAAAAACCAGCCACTATGCACACAAATGTGTTACTTTTTTGTGTTACAGTGTGACCTAGTATCAGCAGGGCATGTTGTATTGAAATGTAGGTTTACCAACTACTCATATGTGTATCTATGAGAAGAAAGCAGATAGAACAAAGTGATACATAAACCAAGGGTTCTCTCAAATGTTTTCAGATCATGGCACATTTGGCAATGCTAATTTTTCTAAAGGGACACCTCTGTTCTTATTTTATCATAATATATAGAATACAAAATAACAAAAATGTAAGTTATACCGGTGAAAACATTTCCACTACCAAAATACTGAGCCACACCTCTGGCTCTTTAGAGTCACACCAGAGTCTCCTGGCACACCCGTACCTCACATCGTTCAAATAATATAACAGGAGCCAGGAATGAAGATAGAAAACTTACCCGTAAGTGCAATCCACTGCTGGCTCCTCTGGCAGGTCCCAACTGCTTCCGGCTTTAACTAAAATATAGTGTGCATGCACGCTATAATCTATTTAATGCCAGAAACAGTTGGTGAATCACATTAGCGGGTAGGTTTTCTATCTTCAATTTAATGCAAAAAAGGAACGGTTTATTTTTTGAGAGAAAAGCATATTGAAAAAATAAAAGTAGTGAAAACACATTTTAATATTATTACCAAGTTAAGGGAAAAAAATCTAATTAATTTCTAGATATTGTCCAAACCCTCACATAACTCAATCACCAGATAACCTCTTGGGAATAACTTGTTAAGTCACAATGTGATATTCAATTGTAACTGAACAGCAACCATATACAATACACTATTGACCATTAAAGAGTGTACAATTATAATGATAAAATATTGGCTGATGCCACAGATAGTGGATACTCTGCCTATTTCTTCAATTAATGCAAAAAAGGATAGGTTTACTTTCAAAATGATGTTCTAAGTACATAAAATTAGGGCTGTCCAGTCTTTAGTATATTCAATGGGTTACTTCCACTCACAATATTTTGGTGCTCAGGCAAACGTTGTGTGTGCTTTGTGTGTAATATGTAAAACGAGTCCTCCCTGTCTGTCGCAGAATTATCAGGTAAAGAAGCACAGTGAACGAACCCCTGAATCTAAATTAATTAATTTATTATCTAAAATAATTTCTGAATTATAACCCAGAAATTGCAGACTTAATTCATCACTTTTCTTTCTAAATGGTTACTTCCTGATAGACAATGACCCTGGTGTCTACCCCCTAACCTGTTTTAAGACCTGGACATGCTCAGTATGCTTCATTCAGGGGGGAGAGCAGGCATCCAATCAGTTACTTTGTATCTCTTTGTGTAAACTAAAGGGTTAGAATGTATTTGAATAGTTTCCTTTAGTAAAATATTTTCATGGTGTTATAATGATGTTTTTTGTTCAGTAATGTAAGAATTAAAAGTCATTTGTAGATATGTAAAATGTGATTTATCCTAATGACTTCATTTAGGCATGTAAAAAAAAAAAAATAACCCTTAGGTATCTTTCTTATGAGGCAAGCCAAAGATAATAGCAGGAATGCTGTTTGTGCTTCCTGTTACATTTTGCCTGCAGCAGAGCTCCTAAAAGACACTCATTTACAAGTTGCAGGAAAATAAATAGAGGGCTAAATTAAGTGGTATTATAAACAATGAATCTTTTTAACTATTCCACAGTCATTTTTAAAAGGAACAAATGTGCCCTGAACCTGCAGGCACAATCTATAATAGGCACATCCATTTCTTTTTGCCCACAGGAAATTCTACAATAAAGATTCCCTTGTATTTCAGTGTGGATCCAAGAAGTGGTGATGTTCTCTTGGCAGAGTTCCCTTTCTTAGTCGGAATAGATGAGACTGCGATTTTACAACCTTCTTCAATGCATGGAATTTCCAAGCCTGGGCAATCTGGCTTTCCTACAGATAAATGAAAAAAAACATTTCTAATGGAATTTAGAGTGGGAAATTGGAATCTGGTAACCAACATGTATAAATGCTTCTACCGGTATAAGCTCATCCTTCATATTTTCTTTTTCAAGAGTAGTTAGATCTTCAGGAGACAGAAGAAAGAGGCGCAATTCCTTGACAACATCAAGTGCTACCATGGAAACAGGTACCTCCAAGACCACCTGAAAAAGGAATTTAATCAGTTAAAGCATGTGCCCCACCAAACCGAATTTTACTCTTTTACTTTTGTAGAGATATCATTATCGTTATAGTTAGATAGAATTACAAAAAAAGTTGCAATGTGCTCTGTAATCCAAAGGTATGTTGGGTAAAAGATGACTATTGTATTTCAATTAACATACAGTACAACCAAAAACAGCATGCCTACCATGAAGCAAACTAAAAAGTTAAGTCAGCCCTCCATTTCAGCAGCTTTAAGTTAGCCTTCCATTCCTAACTTTGAATACCAAAGCAAGATGTTTAGAGGGTGGCTTTAAAAGTTTGTTTCAGGTATCAAAAGGTCTAGAATCACCCCTGGCCATGCAAGCATATTATCTAAAAACATAAAAAACTGCCATGTTTTTTAGCTCTATTAATTTGGCTCAGTGTATATTTAATTTAAGTGTCAGGCCTTGAAACATGAAGCAGGAGGACTTTCTATCAGAAAGCTTACAATCAGGCACAATGCAATAATCAGCAGAGTAAAAAAAGGGGAAACATCGGTTTTGAAACATCCAGGACTGGCCAAAGGTGTATGTCTCCTGTGCAACATTAACAGTAATACAGACATATCTATGCTAAGCAAAGTAGAGAGATGAAGTGTAGAAAGTAGCCACAAGCTGGGAAATATCCCATCACCATAGTGAAAAATCATTTCCAAATCATGAATGCTCCATACTAAAAAGTAATGTAAACATGCAAAGGGAACCAAATGTATCAGTTTTAGCTTGCCAGTTGAATAGGACAACAAAGACTCACTGAGTTGACATGGGCCCATTCTCGCACTGCCTGGATGAGAGGCATCTCATCAATCATCAGCTGGTCACTCTTTAGGATGCTCAAAAGTCCCAAGTCTGAAAGCTCACGGAAGCTCTGGGTTTTAATGATTTCCTGTAAGAAGCAGGAAGGATTTGCTTTCGAAATTAGAAGCTCGAGGGATTGCTATACGTAATACTGAATGCATAAAAGGGACAAAGGGGATGTTTAAATGAATATAAATGTGTTGCTAAGTTTAGCAGTCCAAAAAGTATGTGTTTTTAATGGGTTTTGCAAAAAATTGAGAAAAACACAATTCTAAATTAATTAACTTTAAAGTATATGTAGAAACAGCGGAGGTAGGGGCGGAGCGAACCAAACCACTAATCACTACTCTAAAAAAAAAAAAAGGGAAGATATGCCCAGAGGGGAGGACCTAGTGGATTATGTTCTTACCTTGTGTATTTAACTGGTAGGGTGTGCGTTAAATCAGCACTGCTGTCCTTTAATAATAGTCAGAAATGGGGAAGGGCAGGCCAGGCTGGACTAGTCTGAAAGTGACTCTTAATGTAGGTGTTGGACGTGGCTGCTTTTGCCTTGACAAACAGCCCTTCCTTTCTGGCCGACCGGTCGGAAGCCTCAAACAGTCGGGCAGAAGGGAGGGCTGTCTGTCGAGGCAAAAGCAGCCACGTCCGAGAGTTAGCCATGACCGAGTGTGCGGTCCATAGAGGCCGTGGTTTTCCAAGCCGTCCGATCATGCGTTCCTCCTATTTGCACAAACAAGCGGTTGGTCGTGGCCGCAAGAAGAAGCCATTCGATAATTCAGCCCCGCAGGCCAAGTCACTGAAATGTTAGTTGGTCAGGTCAAATTATTTTATGGCGTGTACCCAGCTTAACGGGGTAAAATTTCTGCTGTATTCCTATTGGGGAGGGCCCACCATTTAAAGTGCATGTCCCTCCCCAAAACTATAATTTAACCCACTCCCTGCTCCAAATGGTTCTCCTGTAATGTCCCCCCAAAGTCCCAAAAACTGACCACCAGGAGCAGTGCAGGGAGGGAAATTGTTTCCGCCTCTGAGGCTTCCTCTCGGAGGTTTATGGCTTGCTCAGAGTAGCCCCCCTCCCTCCTGTTTTGCTCTCCCTCCCCCAAGTGTAATTTCCCTTTGGCACATAGTAGCTCTCCTTCCCCCAGCCCCAACTGCTATAATACATTTTTCCGAAAGTCCCCCGAACTCTACTTACCTTCCCTCTCTCCCCTGGTTTTCTGTGCAGCCATGTCCGTGATTGACTGACTCTCAGCCAATAAGGGACACGTCTGCCAGTCCGGCCCCCTGCTTGTAGTTTCATGCAAGCAGAGGGCCGGGCAGTACGGTGGAGGAATGAGGGAAGGCAAGTAGAGTTTGGGGGACTTTCTGAAAAATGTATTATAGCGGTTGGGGCTGAGGGAAGGAGAGCTACTATGTGGCAAAAATTTTTCCATGGGGTGGACATGCCCTTTAAAGGTCTTACCCTGGGTAGAGCAGAAGTTTGTCTTTAATAACCTTATTTGACCCTTATAAATATTAATGCAGTATACACTGTATATGGTATGCAGACTGGTTATACACATCCTCACAATGGCAAAGCCAGCCATACTCTCTCAATGGCTGCAAGATTATGCAACTGATCAGAAAGTGCCTATATGGTGGGGGAAGGTAGTAACCTTTTTTGGAGGAGAAGCAGAACTTTGCTTAAACTGGTGATGCAGGCTACAGAAAAGGTTTTGGAAGCAAAGTAGTTATAGGTTATTTAAAGGAAAAGGCCACCCCAAAAATGAAGTTTTAGGATAAGGTAGGTACCCCCTGCCCACCCCCAACCACCGATATATTCCATTAAAAAAAAAAAAAAATACTCCCATGCGCATGCCTCAGACCATGCTGAGGTTGAGGAAGATACAGGCACCAGATGACTCACTGACACTTGATAAAGGATCATTAAAGATCTGAAACGTGTGTGTAGCACAATAAAAAGCACGTTTTGGCAATCTTTGTGTTGTCTTGTATTCCGCCAGTTCCTACCTATCTTTGTTTGACTTACAAGTTTGGATGTGGGAGTGGAACGAAAGGGAACTGACTGCAGCTTGAAAATAGGTGGTATCCTTACAAATATATCGACTCACTGACAGCTTCTGCTCTTCACTTTCCTGGACTTTGAAAAAAGCATTGCAGGAGAACCATTTGGAGCTGTAAGGAATACACACTGGGGCCAGTATGGGGTTAAATTTTAGTTTTGGTGGTGGACATGCCCTTTAAAAAGGCAAAGTGATGTGTTCTCTAGCAGTGGACACGCAGAACTCTGGTCAGTAAGATTCCAGTGCAAGATCATTTGTGTGCGTTGATTTTCCGGATATTGAGGACTGTTTCTGCAGTTAACAATACTAGTTTGTAAAAGGTCCCTGTACAATTTAGCACAGTGTCTGACAGACCCTTTCACATTTTTTTCTTAATGTATTAAGGGCCAACTTAAAGGTCCTTACTCAAGATAAGAAAAATCTTACATAGTATCTGAACCAATGAATGCTTCCTGCATAGTCCCTAGCCATTATGGCTCCCAACCACTTCTTTCCTTTGTATCGTATGTTATCTCTTTGTGGTCTACTAATCACTAGTGAAGGAGTTAAGCTACCCAACATGCAGTGTAACAGCAGATGGCAGCTGCCTGTGTCCCATCCTACATGACAATACCATTGTACAACATTGGCTTTTAGGAACAAAACCAGTGACAAAAGCAGCAGAATATCTGCCTATTATACAGAACACCATTTGTATAATAGGGCGGAGCTTGCTGACCCCAGATCTTATCCTTTCATTAATTGGACATGCATCTCATGTCTATGTAGCACCTGCACAAACTGCAGCAGAGTGGTCGCTTTATGTTGCATTGCTCAAAATGATTTAACAGTTCCTAGAAAGTCATCGTCTCTCTAATTAAATTTACAATCAACCTAATAATCTTTCGAACCACTGTAAAAAAAACAAAAAAAAACCCCAAAAAACACTGCACAACTGAAATTACATCACTAGAAGTTAAAGGGTATCTCCACCCCCAAATTGAAAATTTGCTGTAGTGTAGGGTGGACCCCCCCCAACCCTAAACACTAGGGTTAAAACGTAAAAATGAGCCCAGAAATAGACTTACCCACCTTCATTCCATCGGCCTCTACTGCTAATTCTGGGAACGAAAGAGGCCGGACCAGGCGAAGAGAGGTCGCTTAAGTTTATTTCTGGGCACATTTTAAAGGTAAAACCTTAGCATTTAGGGTTGGGGGGGTCCCCTATGTTAATTATTATTATTTATTTATTTTTAAAGATGAATGCAGAGCGGAGGGATCTGGAGGAGGAAGGGGGATTTGGGACAGCAGTGGGAAAAACTTTAGTTTTGGGGGTGGACATGCCCTTTAACGTGGAACAATTTAACACACATTCAATGGTTTTAACCGTATCTGCAAATAAACAGATTCAAGAATAAAATAATCACTGATAAATAAGAATTAGTCAATCAACATTCTAAAAAGAGGCATCTCAGAAAGTTCTGGTAAAATTATACATTTAATTAATCACAGGATATAACGGATTCATAGTGGTTCATTTTGATCATAGTACAATGATGACAGCTGTTCATTGTACAGCATAAAAAAAGCAAATCTATACAGTAAAAAACAAACCTGATTTCAAAGAATGTCACCTACCTTAGCAAAGGTTTCTATAAATGCCATGCAAGTCTGCTTAAGGTCAGTCTGTCCATAGGTGACTGCAGCCTGAAACACAGGAAAAGCAGCACAGGTAATGTAAGGTAAACTCCTTACAGACTTGGACTCGTATGCAAAAATAAATCCTTTTTACTAATGCTGCAGTTAGAACTCTAAGAACCCAGACCAGATGTGGAATTTGGACTTTAATTATTTGCCCATAGTGACTGGTACATACAAGACTGTCTAAACGGCAAGGTTTCCAAAATAGCTCCCTTTATTTCAAGTAGAGGGAGACACTGTACTTACTCCAACACACTGACAACTAGATGTCAGCTGGTAGCACAAATTCAAGAACAACTATACTTTAAAATCTAACTTTTTATAAATGATAAGTACCTGGGTCAGGGGGGAAGAATTGATTATTTCTACCTCCCAATATTTTGTTTATGAGCACTCAAAACATACAGTTTTCTTTTATTTACAATAGTGCTGAAGCACTGAGGAAGCCTTGCATAAGCAGAAATAATATTGGGAGGAAGGAATTACTAATCCTACTTGCCTCAGGTACTTTTCATTTCAACAGCTTTTTAAAAACTTCACATGCACTCTCGTTCTCTGGTTGACAAATTCCTGACTAGCATGTAAGGAACCAGCAGGGCACTGAAAAAAATCACGAAAAAACAAACTTTTGCCAAAAAACTAAATTTGTATATACTTCTGTCCATCTTTAGCAGCTACAACCAATAATCTTATGTACACCGTGGCACAGGTATAAGTAACACAGTAACATGCACCGCTATGAAGTTTAAAGGAAAATTTAAATTAAATTTTTTAAAATCCTAAAGTGAAAGCTTTTCTCCTCAGAACACCTATACGCTGTAAGATTCTCTAGTAAATTGCATTTACGAACATGTGAAAAATATTTTCTATAACTAAGGTTTTCATGTTTCTGCTAGTACAATTTACAGACCATGTAATCTTCAAAGAGTCTTATAAAGGGGTGGGCGAATAGAGATGGTTTTTAACACTGTTAATTCTCTGCTCTTTGTCAGAGAGGCAGGGTCTTCTGTAGCATGGTCTATGACCAACTGAGGCAGGTCTCTGTTCTGTAATTTGATTAGCTGTTAGCTTCTAGGAGGCAAGGCTGCGGCTTTCCTTCTTTGATCTGCTGTCCACCAAAGTAAAGAGGTGGATTATTGGAGCTGAACCCTACTACCCACAGGTAACCTACAGCCAATGTGGTATGGAAACTTTAGGTCTCCTTTAAATATATCCATTAAATGACACCACCGGACCACTCCTTAATATCCAACAGCTGCTTTAGCTGACAATATAACGTGTGTTCCATCAGCATTGTTAAGTTATCTATCCTTCATTGCTTAACTCTGAGCCGAGGGTGTGGGTGGAGTTTTTGCTCACTCTCCCTCCCCATTGACCAAAACAGGCTGCTAAGCTAATGACTTGTTGTGGCAGGGTTGCCAAGTGTCCCTTTTTGGATGGGATTGTCCCGCAGTCAGGGCCAAAATCATGTCTTAGGGACGAAACGCCCCACAACATTGCCCTCACCTGCACGGGCCTTAGAATTATCTGCCAACTCTGTTAGATGATCGACGCAACCGTCTGTCGCTACAAAACAATCAGAATTAAGCGAATTTTAAATATCCAGCCAAAGAGCCTTGGAAGGTCAAAACATATGGTTGTCAACACAAAAGGGTTTATTTAAGAGGTGTAAAATTGTGCCCTTTCCCCTTTTTTGCAGCAATCAGATGATCTTTTTACTGGTCTACTACAGTTAGAAAACATCTGAGGACATCTGATTGGTTACACAAACAAATCAAAAGAGTAGAGTGTATTGGCTGCCCTAAAACCAGACGGTGAGAAATCTACAACAGTCCCAATTACAACATTGTCGGAGACAATCCGGAATGTAAAAATCATAACTCCATATTAAAGGGTAACTGTGGTCTCAAATTCTTCCAAACTAGTAAGAATGATAAAAAAGCCTTCCATCATACCTTCAAAATAAAACCTAAATCACATCTCTAGATAAAATTTGTGAGAAGTTATTGCTGCAAAAGTTCAGTAATATAACTCCCTGGTTGAACTCTTTCTGTTTTTAGCCATGTGACCAGCTTGTAGTCATGTAACCAGCCTCTGCCTGCATTAATAGGCTCCCCTTCTCAACTGTCAATTTTTTCCTCAGGTACTTCCCGATTTCCCCAGCAATAAGTCTTTACTGAGCATGCTTCTGCCCCAGGGGAAAAGAGCCGGCAGAGGTAAGGTGATGTCACTCAACCTACTGGAAGCAGGAAGTGTGAACATTTACCTCTATATCATTTCTCACAGGGTGAAGCCAGAGATGTGATTGTTGGCTCAGTGTAGAGAAATACTGCAGGCTTTCATTTAATCCTAAGTTGTTTTGAGACCACAGTTGCCCTTTAAAAAAACATTAATGAAAATCCTCCCAAAACAGCACATATTTCAGTGGAGAAGGGAACTCCAGTTCTTACACGCTGTGTCGTGGTGGGCCAGGTGGACATGCCCTCGGACCTAAGCACTCCAGCATGCAGCGTCCAAACACAGTAAATACAATGTTGCTTTTGATAAGTACAAAGTAAGAAAGTAGCTCACCAGTCCTGGTGGGTAGTCCGGTTGCTAGCCAGCCCCAGACCCCTTACAGGGTCCGCAGTCCAGATAAGAAGAATCAAAGTAAGAGAAGGGCTGCAGCAGTCCCCGAGGTATTAGTCTCACCACCGCGTTTCGGGTCAGTTGTTTCGTGCCAGTCAAGGCACTTTATCTTACCTTAGGGATGACAACATGAGCAACTTTTTCATGTTGCTTTAAAGGTACCTGTACAAAAAACAAAAAGAAATAGCTTGGCACTCTCATAACAATTAAAAAAACCTTTATTGATACACAGGGTAAAGCATTAAAAACATCTAAAAGCTACAACTGACCGTTTCCAAGTGCAGTGCTTATAATACCGGCAGAGTAAATATACATATCATAGGAGTCCCATTCAGATACCTACATTACTGATCAGACGGACATCCTGATACCTGGTATCCTTGTGACTTTGGAGACGGTAGCTATACCCTATACAAATCTGTTACATTTTTAGGTATCTGAATGGGACTCAAATGATATGTATATTTACTCTGCCGGTATTATAAGCACTGCACTTTATATGTTTAAGGGTGTTCACTATGGGAACGGTCAGTTGTAGCTTTTAGATGTTTTTAATGCTTTACCCCGTGTATCAATAAAGGTTTTTTAACGGTTATGAGAGTGGCAAGCTATTTCTTTTTGTTTTTTGTATATGTTACTTAAATAGCTGTTGTGCACTTCCCCTCACTGTAGGGCTAGCAGGCTTGTGCTTAGTCATATTGTATTCTATTTAAATGTACCTGTATTCATTGATGTATCTCTGGTGGCACAACATGTTTTTAGAAACACAGCCCAAGAAGTCACAGGTTCAAATCCCGAGATACTTATGAAACAATTCAAGTCTATTGCTTTCCCCCCCCCCATCATATTTCTAGAATAATATAACGTTTCTATATATGTAAAAACTTTATATATAGAAGGTCTGTTTTTTTATATATTAATTAGCGTGAATTGCTCACAGCCTTCCTGGAGCAATAGAAAATAGTCAACTGATTTAACTTTTTTCCTTAGAAAATGTTCCTACGGAGTGGCGGCTCACTGCTAAAGTGCTGGTTTTAGAAACAAATAGACTGTTGTGTCACAGGTTCTAATCCCCAGCATTACTTTTTTTGGTTTGTTTCTATTATGTTGCTAGCAAAAGATAAAGATTCTACATGTATTTATATTCCACCTTGTAGCTTTTGTGGGATTGGGTTAGAAAGCTTTCTTTTTAGCTAGACACCATACATGAGGTTACAGGTTCAATTCTAAAGACTTACTTTTTACTAAAATGTAAATATTCTGTTTCTTACATCCATGCTAGCTACAAAATAATCTGCAAAGATTACTTTTCTTTTTGTATCAAAAGTAAAGGAAATTATCATTGTTAGGGACTGAAGCAATTGTAATATATTTACACAAAAACTGCACTGAAATCTGTGTTCCATGTCAGAGGAATATAATTGTCTGTCAGCTTCATGTGAAGTGCACTGTGTACAGTTAGCTGGGTGTGCCCAGCAAAGGTGGATTGTAGGAGCTGACCCCTAGTACCCACAGGTTAACTTCATAAATCACCCAGCAGCCACAGCAAAATAAAAAAGACACAGAATATGTTATTTTTGTGAATGTGCTCCTTCTATTGGGGAAATGTTGTCTGGAGACTTTAGTTCCCCTTTCAACATATTTACCTGGAATAAATGGTTTTATTCTTCAAGTCTTTTGTTAGTTGTAGTGTATTTTTTCTATAATATACAAGCTGTGGTGAGTCATGTAACATAGCTAAGTAATGGAATCCAAGGGGAACTCCTAATATTCCTTTATTTTAAAGTGGGTGTATTATATGCTATATTTACAATTGATTCAGTGGGTCATGTAGTACTGATAACTTATGGCAAAGTTTATAAGAATAAAAGAAAGATGGTTGTTACATGAATATCCTATAAATTCTAATGATATCTAATAGCAAAGGAAGCTCTGCAAATTAAATGTAATTCCCCGCAGCTACTGTGGGTATTTCTGCTGTACTTCTCCAGCCATGCAGATTTAAAGAGGGTTACACTGCAATTACAGTATAAAAGGCAGGAATGTCAAACCTTTTAGATTTTTGAAAATTACAACTCCCAACACACCAGGGAATGCCTCAACATAAAACACACCTGGAATAAAATATATGAACTTTAAATGTGTTTTGATACACAGTGGTCATGAACGGGTTAACGGAAATAATAAGTGAATGCAGTGCTTTAAAAGGGTTTTCTAGATCATGGTTTGAACTTTTATAAACCTCAATCTCCCCATCTGCTGAAATAAAGTTATTACCTTGCTTGTATGTTTAAAAACCCTGAGAACTGCCAGTAGGAACTGGAAACAAACATATTGCACAAATGTGTCTACTCTTGTAAAAGCCACAAACATTGTGATTGTTGTAAACATCTTTGTGTATTTTGTTTTGGTGACAATAGATTATACACCACCAACACATTTTGGTCTATTGAGACAAAATATTGCATTGTGTATAACAGCCCTTAAAGCAGAAGCAGCCATTTGCTTTGCATTTAACCTTATAGCTGCCAGACTAGAGAAATTTGCACTGTGTAATAGAGTATCTTACATTAGGGGAATGCTAGTAACAAATGCTGTAGCTGTTACCATAAGAGACAAATAGAACAAACCTTTACTAGCTGTGCATAGAATTAGATGCGGTAGGGGCATTTCATTTGACATCAATATTCGATTAAATAGCCATCAATCTTTTAAAGGCAATTGACCCCCTATTTAACATCAGCCAGAAAACATGAAGCAACACAGCTGGTCTGAGCTTTTTTCCCATGAGGTAAATTCCATACAAGGTGCTCACAACTTGTACTTAAAAAAAGAAAAACAATTTCCCACTTCAACCTAAAGCTAGCCATACATAGGACAACTCTCAGCAAATCTCTTTGGATCTGGGAATGAAAATGAGGTAAGAAAATAAAATGGACGGCAACACAATGTATTGGGCAAGGCAGAAAATGTATGTTGCAATGTTATTGGCTCCCTTTGCTATAGTAGAGGGATCTGATTATCATTGCAATGTGTGGGCCGCACAAATGATCAAACAATCATCAGAGAATTGGGGGCAATCATTAATATGTATTTGTGAATCACCACAAATTTGCTATCAGATTCCAATAGAATCTGCAACGGGGGTTGCATGTATATGGCCACATTTACTCTCACCCAATTGGCACTGGCATGTTCAAAATATTTCACCCAGTGAAACCAGAAGAGCCTTCCAATAAGATCCTCTCTATGTACTTATGAAGTTGGAGTCTAAAGTAAAGCTTTTGAAGGTCTGTGATGCTTGGCTGTAAAGCTAGGTGACAATGCACACGGGGCAGCATTTCTCAATAGGCCACCTATCCTCTTCCTTACAGCTTCTGCTAAGTAGTCCCATGATTATGTTATCGGCCTCCAGTATTCAGTGCATTACCACAGCACAGTGAAATGTTGTGTGCTACCTGCTATAGTGTGCCATCAGCCCAAACACACTTAACTGCTAGAAGGCTAGCAAGAAGCAGTCTATAAAACGTCCTCTGGCTCCGCTCTTTTTCTCAGGTCTTCCATACATGTTTCCTTATTTATTATCCTCTACCAGCCTATTACCTGGATTGTTTTGTTTCTATCCCTTTTCTCCCCATGTCCCCAGTCCCATTTCACATTTTGCATTATGTCAGTTTTGATTTAATCTTACTTGTTCTGCTTGTCCCAATCTTCTCCCAAACAGTTTTTTCAAATTATTTCTACACCCATTTGGCCAATTTCACTTTCATACATTTTTCTCTATTCTCCTTAAACTGGGCACAAATGGTCCAACCGTGCCCACATATTCCCTTCAGACAGTCAGACTGAATACTATTGAAGAAACTGATCAATTATCAGTGTAATGGAATTCACACAGTACCACCGGTATTTTGGCAAAACCACATCATTGGCCAGAATTTAGACAGATCCAACAGATTTTTAATCCAATTTTCAAAAAAATCTGATGAAAAATGTCAGCCACAGCATGTGCGCCTGTGTATACGTAGCCATTGATAATGAGTTTGGCAAGTCTTTACACTTTTATGTGAGCCTTCAGTTTATCGAAATGATTTGTTCATTTTTCATTATTAGGAAACTTTGCTTTTTAGCAATTGTTCAATCCACTAGCTAGCTGGTCTAGGGGAGACAAAAGTATAAATCCAGCCTTGGATCAGGTGTACCACCATCGCAAATTCACAGCAGATTCCTTTGGCATAACATTAATGATCGTTCTCTTTACTCTGTATAGGGGCATAAAGGGAGTGTGTGTTAACATGGGTTTATTTCCCTTCACTGAAAAAGTTAACTATTCCTTTAAAGTATTGATTGGATGGAAGGTACAGGAGCTATGTGTCTTCTTACCTGTAATGCTTCACAAGCAATCTCCACTGTGAGTGTCTGGCTGGTGAATTCAACACACCGCTACAAAGAAAAAGTGAGAATTATGGTAAAAGAAAAAAAACCAAACATTTTTCATGGCCCAGAAATAAGTAAAATTCATAATATTTCACAAATCAAACAAAGAAAAAAAAAAAAAAACTTACATTATCCCAGCCATCAGAATCAAAATATACAATTAGATTGTGTTTAAGCTTTAAACACAAAAAAAAATATTTAATAGAAAAAAAAAAGTTGAGGGTACGTCCTCCCTTGCACACCAGGATGGATGTGTGAATAGAGCTCTAGGGGAGTGTTGTCCCTGTTGCACCGAAACTTGAGAGGTACATATTTTCTCATTATAAAAGGACAAAAATCCCAATTCATCCATGAAATGATCTGCCAAACTAAGCAATACACAAATAGATAGTTCAATAAATATATTAATATAGTTCTAAGAAAGATCAATGTTGCACAGTACTGGTGTCAATCATAGTGCCTCATTGTGTACTTGGTTGAATAAAAGAGAAAAGCTATTTTTTGCCTTTAGAGAATAGCAGCTTCTACACATTCCCCGTCTACTTTCCCTGAATGCATTTTATTGGATGTTCAATGCCTAATTATGTAAACAAATCTAGAACATAATGTTATATACAAACAAGTGATTTTAAAGGTTTATTTGTTATCTAAAGAAATAAATGTGTACTATGTTTATAGTTACCTTTGGGAATTATGAGGATACAAATATGTTTTCTGAATTCCAGATGTCTGGAAATGTAGGTATAAAAAAAGGAAACTGCAGATAAATCAAATTATTATTTGTAAGTATACCATAACAAACAGGACACATGTTCAATGTATTTCTTCCATATGCCTGCATTGGTATGTTTATGGTCTATTGTACATTATTAAAATATAGTAATAGGACCGACATGCTTTGAAGTAGTTTAACGCATATGGGAAATAACAATTATTACACTCTCACCATTTGGAGTATGTATAGCCTGATATGACGGAGCATTTGTGGGAGGAGAAATCATTCTTTGTTACTACACTAACTTATCCCACATGCTTGTAAAACTTAACAGAAGCAAATGCTGCAGACTGACATTTCAAATTAGTCATTCTAAACTCTGTAGGTGCATAGGATGACCACCTAATATGACTCAAGAGTTAAACTTAAATAGTTTATATGAAATCAAAAGTACTGATCTCTATGCTGAATAAGCCAACAGGGAATTTGCGTGGTTCCCCGTGTATAGAATTCACTGGTAGGAGTTCCCCTTGGATATTTCAGAAGACATGGCTGCTGGAAAGTACTTTAATACAATCATGTCAGGAGATGAGTCACATATGAGCAGTGCTTTAGGGACTGTTAAAACAACATTTTTTAATGCTCCAATACAACAATATGTTACCAGCTGTTAGACAACACACATTTACAAAACAAAAAACTCCCCACAAATGTTCCTTTGGCAGCAGAAAACACAACTTTCATTACCTGAGAGTTAATATGTGTATGGGGAATTTAAAGTCACAAAAACAAAGGTTGGAATTGGGATATAAAGGTCTACAAATTTCAAAATGACAGCTGGAAAAGTCACTTCTAGAAGAGCTTATAGATAACTTCCTTCATTTGCTCTGGCAAAGAGACCTACATTTTTAAAAGCTACAGTACATTTTAGCAATACTGTAAAGGAGAAAAAAAAAAAAAGTGTGTAAAGTAAATAAAATATGTCACTACAGCAAGCTTTCTATTAACTTCCTTACCCCTTCTCCCCCATCTACAGTTCGTAACAGATATACGAAAGATGCCCATACACATGCAATTACAATTGCGCAGATCCCATTGGTGTCCCCATACAGGGAATAGGGATTGGTCGGCCAAGCGCCCACACACGTGGCAAATCATATCATTAATTTAGCTTAAGGTTAAGTCTGAAACAATGCACAATTGCTCCAATATAGTGCAGTCAATCGGTACATCCCAATCAACTTTAAGGTCTATCGTGGGCAGGTTTCAAATAAAAATCAGTCCAAGATACTGCAGCTGTGAACTGGAACATTTTTCAAGTCTGATCCACTTCTGCTTAATGAACTGCCCAATATCTATGGAACAGAAGGCCATACACAGGTCAATAGTTACAATCATCTTGAATGGACTAATGGAAACCAATGGAAATACAGACTTGTGTATGCTATGGTTAAGACTAACTTTCAGAAGAATCATCAATTTTTCTTTTTAAAGGAATTTCAAAGGAATATACTGTCTATTTTTATCAAAAAATTCCAGGGGTACAAATATCAAATATAAATTAAAATTTTACAGTTTTATATAGAATTATAGTGTTTAAATATATTAATGTAAAACATTAAATATAAATGTATACATGTATAATATTTAGAGACTTGCTACTATAGAATTAAAAAGTTGCAAGAATATCTACACTTTGTCCCAAGACTAAGATTTAACCTCAGAATAAAAACTCAAAACCTCAAGTTGCACATTCTGTAAAATCATAAATTGGTTTGAGTTGTTTTAGCTTTAACCTGACCAATCCAGGACCAAGCACTTGTGTGGTGTAACATGTAAACAGTTTTAAATAATGCACAGCATGTATTCAAAAATCCAGCAAGATGAATCAATAAACAATCCTGGGGAAAGCCTTTGAAAGCCTGGTTGGAAGAAACTTTTTGGCCACTATTTTCATCTGACAATTATCTATCATGTGTATGAAACTTTAGGACCGTATGAGGATTTATAACTTTGGCAAATTACTTTGAAATGTGTAATAATATTTTCCATCTAGTCTTTTTTTGAATAATTCTTAATTAGTGATACAGATTGCAAGCTCTTTAAATACTCAATACTTCACATTATATAATTAAGACTGTGACATAACTATGAAGAAGAATTTCCCATGATTTATGCAGGAAATCCAAACCACCATTAAAGAGGAAGTTTACCAGATGTTTTGGATCAAACATGTTATAATAATTCATGAGAACCATTTAAAACAGGTTTGGTCTACTAACCACATTGTATAAGGCTCAAAACCAAGGTGGTCCTGTCCCATAGGGAAAATATATATAGTTCAATAACAGCAAAGCCTGCAGATGAGGACATCATGGGAAGAAAAATCCATATTGGCTATGCTGTCAGTATAGTATTTTTAACAGTTAAAATGAAAAGTCCCTGGGGCAGGGAGGTAGGATTGGTAATTCCTACTTAATATTGTTTCTGTGAGGTGCTACAGCATAAAAGAAACTGCTTCTGCCAGTCTTCCCCAGTGCTTCAGCAATATACCTGTAAAGCACAGGACATTAACCTGGCAGATGAAAACTGTATGTGCTGGCACTCCTCAACAAAATGCAATTAGAAGGTAGGAACAACCATGCTGACCTTGCTGCCCCAGTGTAGATGTTCTTTAATGAATTCATAGAATGGTCATTTTCTTACTGATATTTATCTTCTCCCCAATAAGCATTGAGGGAGCAGATCTATCATGTACACACACACACACACACACAATCACACCCACTATCATTTTCCCAAAACAATACAATGATGTGGCCATAGATAATTAAAAAATGACTTTTCGAGATTATTCATTAAATGATATAATAATCATAGACTATGGTTCATCCATTATAATTTCTATTAAATAAGGAATTAAATTTTTTTAGTATTCTTTTGAGACTAATTTTCAATTTTCAGTGTTGAAAAAAAAAAAAGCATCTTTCATAGAGAATTTTGTCTCCAGCTCACCAATGAAAGGAAGTTATTCTATTTCAGTATGTTATTGGCATCTGTGCAAATTCTGGCACAATAAATACTGTCCAGTCCACTCTCATTTCCTGCCTGCCTATAAATAGTGCATAACCTCCTTCATCCTGAACTCTGTGAGAAAAGTCAGGAACTAAATTTAAAATTTCTGCTTATATCTCACAGATAAGAAAAGCTGAAACCATTCTATTGTCGTTATTGGTCATAGGTAAGCAGATATGTTTCCTTTTGCATGATAATGAAGGTTGTAACCAAAACACATATAAGCCAGTGTGTAACCAAAATACATACTGTTAAGTATCAATACATGGAAAGTGTTTTGGGGGGGAAATATTCCTTTTGGAATTTGTCAGTAATCTGTGACTAATCAGCAAATACACACATACAAGCCCAATGCTTTGTAAAGCTAAGCTAGTTACACACTGTACCGGGAATCTTAAAGGGCATGTCCACCCCCAAAACTAAAATTTAACCCCTTACTGGCCACATTAAGAAGTTTAAAACAAGCCTTGCCTTACATTTCTGCTTAAAATGGTTCCCCTGCTGTGCCCCTCCAAAGTCCAGGAAACTGCTGTGTAGGAGCAGTGTGTGACTCATGCTGTGCCGAGTTCTGCCTCAACTCTTCAAGGTTGAAGCATGCTCAGTGCAGCCCCTCCCCCCTCCCTCTCCCGTTTTCTCTCCCTCCCCCTAACATTAAAACCTTTTGATATGCGGTAGGCATGCTCCCCCCCCAGCCCTAACCGCATTAAAGGGCATGTCCACCCCCAAAACTATAATCCCCCCAACTACTGGCCCCACCATGTAGTGTAGTTTACCTTACCTCACATCCCAGCTCCATAGGGTTCTCCTGTAAACCCCCCCCCCCCGTCTCAAGTCAAAGGTAAGGAGTAGCAGGTCTCTGCCTGCTACTAGCCTCCGGTAGATATTTGCCATGCGCACTGCAGCCCTTCTCCCCCCTCCCTCCCCCTCGTTCTACTATCCCTCCCCTAGCTTGTAAACCCCCTAAATATGCTGCTCCCCATGTCCCCCAGCCCCACCGCATGTTTTTTTTTTTCAAAATGCTCCCCAAACTCTTACTTACCTCTCCGCTTTCCTCCGCTGCACTGAATGACCGGCAGCCCGTCCGTGATGGCTGCCGCTCAGCAATCACAGACGCGACTGCCGGTCCCGCCTTCTGCTTGATTCTCGCAAGCAGAGGGCCGGCAGTGCGACGGAGAGTCGGGGGGAGGTAAGTAAGAGTTTGGGGAGCTTTTTGAAAAGAAGAAACATGCGGTTGGGGCTGGGGGACATGGGGGAGCAGAATATTAAAAACCTATTTTAGGGGTGGACATACCCTTTAATATTATTCTTAGAAAGTCTCCCAATCTTTACTTACCTTCCCCCTCTCCTCTGCTGTTCAGAACTCCCGGCAGAGGGCCGGAACACTGCGGCGGAGGAAAGAGGGAAGGTAAGTAAGGATCGGGGGACTTTCTAACAATAATATTAATGCGGTTGGGGCTGGGGGAGCATGCCCTAACGCATATCAAAAGTTTTTAAGAGGGGTAGACATGCCCTTTAAAGACAAGGGTACACACTGTCCCGAGCATTCTACCGATTGACTGTATAGAGAGAACATTTGGGACTGACATGTTTCCCATGACTATAACAGACTCCCCTATACATTAATACAGGGGCCCAACCACAGGCAAGGGATATTTTCCGAATGTAAATAAGCAATCTCGACAGTGAGCATTTTCATCGGCTTCAGGAACATTTGTTCATGGGGGGGACACACATTGCAAAAAAAGGGACGATATTGTTGTAGTTACGATAATAGTTTTTACAGCTCCCTGTTGAATTTTCAGCAGTGTCAAAAAAAAAAATCCAACTATTAACCAACTACAAAAGTCCCCAAAAATAAATTTATGCCACCTGAAATAAATCGGGAGAGCCAGGGGGTGAGCAAAATGTATGCCAAGAAAATAACTTTCAATGTTTTATAAATACTGCCACAAAAATTCAACATATGTAACAAAATGTTGTAAAAAAAAATTTGGATTTCACAGCAAAGTCAATTTGCCATTTTATAAATATGCTCCTTTTTGTTTTTAGATTATATTGTTTCTGTATGTTCCAGCGTTAATGTGTGTTTAGGCTATTTGCTACTGTAACCAAGCCATTTCCTTCGGGATCAATGAAGTTTCTATGTATCTGCCAGAAGAACAGCAAAGCCAGACATGAAGGTAAGCAATTAAAAAATAAATAAATAACTTTTGGGAAGTTGAAACAACAAGGAAGCCTGGGTGTTGGTGCCTTATTTCACCGAAGGTTAACGTTTTTAGGTTAATTCTCCTTTAATTGAATGTTTTCTACAAACAAACAATTCACAATGATATCCATGGGGTTCCCAGTATTAGGTGCATGAGTTTTAAATGTATATGTAATTACTTTTATTTTAATTTTAAAGATATTGTCCCTAATAGCTTTTACTAGAACAATTGTTATTTTAACACTGTACCCTGTAAATCAACTTAAATGATCTATAATTTTCTTGGAGGTAGGAGATATTACTCCTACCTATTCCTGTTAAGAGGGATACTTTGAGGTAATGGCCCCACTGCAGTATCCGATTTATGGCATTTTACCATTCCAATATGGGGGGGAAAAAATTCACATGATCTGTACAAATGAAAAAAAATGCACACTTGCATTTGGAAAACGAAACACAGCACAATAAAGCAGATCGCAAGTAGTGAGCGACTTCTATGCTAATTGTGGTGTTCTTACTGGTCGCAAAACAAATGCAAAAACGGAATACATAACATTCAGTGTGGCCTAGCCCTGATGGAGAACTGTAAGCGCAGCTTACTCTTACCATTGATATCTCCGATACTAGGTAAGAGTAGGAGGTAGGAGAAATATATCCTACCTCCAAGAAAATTATTGATTTTAATTTCTTAAATTAGATTTACATGGTACAGTAAGAACAACTAAAATATACACATACACATCTTAAGATGAACATACACTGATATTACAACAATTTAACCCAAGATGAATGGCAAATCAATCGTCTGACCAGAAGCAATGTAATCCCCTAGTAATTTGTGCATGCACCACATCTTGTGTTGCCACCAGCCAGCATTGTAGAAAGCAGAGAATATGGAGGAGAATTCTAGGGCAGAGGCAGGGATCATGAATGCTGAATTGCAGACTAACACTTCAGTATGTTACCTTTAGATCCTTAAAAGACTTTAGTCATACCAAACTATTTGCTGAGAAAAAAAAAAATCTTTTAAAAATAAACATAAGTCATTTACAGATGCTTAATTAATAAATCACTATAAATCACTGCTCAAACATCACTCCTTCCCTTTTACCTTTCGTAGGTCATGTAACCCATACTCGACAGCTGAAGTCAACACCTCCAGGGCCTGCATAGAATAAGAAACAAACATTTTTACCATTTTTAAAGTACTAAGTACAATTATGTCAATAAAGATGTTGCCTCTGCAGCTGTCTTGCAACCTCACTGTTAAAACAGAAATATTCAACCTCATGTTATAATGTTTTTCCAGCAGTAAGCAGTTATTTAGAAAAGCATGAAGCTTGAGGGAGTGGGGGGCACCATACTTTCAGTACAGCAGAGAGCAAACAGATGTTGCTGAGCTGATGTTTCCTGTACCCAGGTGATGTGCCAGGGGTACCATGGGAAATGACATCTTTAAACCCTAGGCTTGCTCTTACCATTGATCAGCTTGTGTTGTGATCAATTGGTTATTTAGGCTACTGCATGATATATGTTAAAGGGGAAAGGTTATCTCCATAAAAGTGCTGCAGTCTATCCAAAGTTACAACAATAGAAAAAGAATTGTGTTTTTTCTTACTAGCACTGTGAGCTGTGGCATCACCAGAACCAATGGTCTGCCCCCAAGTTCAAGGTTGGAGCTTGCCCACTGCTGGGACAGAGCATCATCAGCTGCACCACAAGCTCTGCCTCCAAACTTCTTAACCGTTTTTAATCTAGCCATGAGCCTGAAAAGAAAAATGTTGCAGGTCGGAAACTAGATTGATTTTAGGGGTGGGGGTTGTGATACAGCTTATAAACACATGCCTGTCACAGAGACAGGGCAGTCTGGGAAGTGTAAATTTACATTTCTATAACTGAAGATCCAGACAAGGTAGAGACATCAGAAAGTAGATTAGGTAAGACTCCATCCTCGAAGGAGGAACGGTGCTAAGGTAAGTAAAACTTCACTTTTATTGTAGTATCTTATAAAACCACTATGACCCAAACACATATGGACCAAACACATATGGACCTGCACACTTGGGGAATGGAGGTGTGATGCGTTTCACGGAACTTCTGCTTCCTTAGAGACCACAATGAATCCGGTGGGGGGGAAGGAAACCACATTGTTAATAGGTAATTAAATAACAGTTGTACTTAACATATTATATATGCACAATAAAACCTACATCAGAAAGCATACAAACTAAAAAGGCAAAAAGTCATGAAGTGACAATGGACACAGCAGAACCACTACATCAGAAAAGTTTCAAGGGGTACACTTAAATAAACGAGCATGGGAAGACAGTAGTCCAGATGTTAAAATTTTTCTCATGTAGTGGTTCCACTGTGTCCATTGTCACCTCATGAGTTTTTGCCTTTTTAGTTTGCTTTCAGATGTTGGTTTTATTGTGTATATATAATACGTTAAAGGGACTGTCCACCCCTCTTTTCAAAAATTAATATATTGTAGATTACCCCCGAAAACCTAGAGATCGTTTTATCCTAAAGCTTTAAATCGGCTCCCACGTTGAGTTATTATACTTACATGCTCCTCGCTCCACCGCCGCTTCCAGGTTCCTCAGTCAGTCTCCACCAGTGGCACGTGCCCCAGATGTTTTGCAAAGTGCCCCGAATGTTTTACTGACTTGTGCCCCTAGTTCTGGACTCCCCGGCGGACTCCGCCGGTGCGATGACGTCACGCACACGCCGGCGCGATGACGTCACGCGCGCGACGGCGCAGAACATACAGACGGCCTCTGCGCTCCCGGCCTTCTCCTACTAGATAGATAGCAGAGTTAGATAGCAGCGTTAGATAGATAGCGAGTTTTATATAGAATAGCAGAGTTAGATAGAGTAGATAGTAGATAATAAGATAGCAAGTAGATAGATAGAAGAATAGATAGGTATAGATAGATAGATAGCAGTTAGATAATAGATAGTTAGATAGATAGATAGCGAGTTAGATAGATAATAGACAGAGTTGATAGATGCAAGATAGATAGCAGAGTTAGATAGATAGATAGATAGCAGAGTTAGATAGATAGATAGCAGAGAGAGAGAGGGATAGATAGATAGATAGACAGCAGAGTTAGATAGATAGATAGCAGAGAGAGAGAGGGATAGATAGATAGATAGATAGATAGCAGAGTTAGATAGATAGATAGATAGCAGAGTTAGATAGATAGATAGATAGCAGAGTTAGATAGATATAGCAAGTTAGATAATAGTACAGTGTTAGATAGATAGATGCAGAGAGAGAGGGACGATAGATAGATAGAGTTGATAGATAGATAGATAGCAGAGTTAGATATATATATATAGCAGAGAGAGAGAGAGATAGAGTTAGATAGATAGATAGATAGATAGATAGCAGAGTTAGATAGATAGATAGCAGAGAGAGAGAGGGATAGATAGATAGATAGCAGAGTTAGATAGATAGAGATAGCAGAGTTAGATAGATAGATAGCAGAGTTATATAGATAGATAGCAGAGTTAGATAGATAGATAGATAGCAGAGTTAGATAGATAGATAGATAGATAGATAGATAGATAGATAGATAGATAGCAGAGAGAGAGAGGGATAGATAGATAGAGATAGATAGATAGATAGCAGAGTTAGATAGATAGATAGCGAGAGAGAGAGGGATAGATAGATAGATGAAGAGAGTTTAGATAGATAATAGCAGAGTTAGATAGATAGATAGCAGAGTAGAATAGATAGATAGATAGCAGAGTTAGATAGATAGATAGCAGAGTTAGATAGATAGATAGCAGAGTTAGATAGATACATAGATAGCAGAGTTAGATAGATAGATAGCAGAGAGAGAGGGACAGATAGATAGATAGCAGAGTTAGATAGATAGATAGCAGAGTTAGATAGATAGATAGATAGATAGATAGCAGAGTTAGATAGATAGATATACAGAGAGAGAGAGGGACAGATAGATAGGGGCAGAGGTCCATGTAAAAGGTACAAGAAGGTCTCCCTGGCCAAAGGTATGGCCAAGGCGACTGACTACAACTGAACACAACAGTAAGTTTAAAATTACCAGATTGCTACCAGTATATAATATATTGCCAGTTTACTGTGCCTTTGTGTCATTAATTTGTGTCTCTCTATCCAATCTCTATCTCTGTCTGTCTATTTCACTGTCTTTCTGTCGGTTTATCACTATCGGGCTGTGTGTCTATGTTTGTGGTTATCTATCTGTCTGTCGTGTCTTTTGGCCATCTCATTAAGTACTTAGTGGGTGTGTCCTAATTGGGGCGGAGAAAGGGGCGTGGCCTAAAAATGGAGTGCCCAGGAGTGCCCCGGATTTTCTTAGACCCTAGATACGCCCCTGGTCTCCACTGTGGCTGCTCTGTTCTTTTGTGTTCTTGAGCAGCCGCAGTGGAGACTGCTCCGGGAATTGAAGTCGGTGATTGGCTGTGACGTCACTGACGCCTTACCCAGAAGTGCAGAGCCGCGGCGGTGGAGCATGTAAGTATAATAGCTCAGTCTGGGAGCAGATTTACAGCTTTAGGATAAAACGATCTCTAGGTTTTGGGGGGTAGTCTACTATATATACATTTTTGAAGAAAGGGGTGGACATTCCCTTTAAGTACAACTGTTTTTTTAATTACCCATTAACAATGTGGGTTCCTTCCCCCTATTTTAATAGGCTTACTGGATTCATTGTGGTCTGTGAGGAAGTTCCACATCAGGCCACACCTCCTTCCCCCAAGTGTGCAGGTCCATATGTGTTTGGGTCATAGTGGTTTTATAAGATACTACAATAAAAGTGAAGTTTTACTTACCCTAGCACCGTTCCTCCCTCGAGGCTGGAGCCTTACCTAATCTACTTTCTATTGTTGAGTTTTCTCCGGAGGCAGAACCGGAATTACGGGTGCAGGTACAGTGCAGGGAACTTACGGTCTAGATGTGGTCGTAGCTCCTCGCAGTAAGTATGATTGTTATTTTCTGTTTCTGAAGCTAGAGACATCACTCTAGGCTTGTTTGAAAGGTATATTAGAGCTTAGGGCACTTGTAAGGAGACCACATTAACCCTTTAAAATTACACAGCATTTAAAGGAATAGTTCACTCAAAAAATGAACTTTTCCTTTAATGTATTGATTGAACCCCAGAAGATTAAGGAGATATTACTTACCTTCGTCTCTCCTGCTCAATCGATTGATGACCGGAAAGTAAGGTATGGCTTTAATCAATATTTTAAATGAATAATTCACTTTTCGAGTAAACTATTCCTTTAAATGACAAGTTTTTTTAAAAAGTCTACTCATCTGGGGCCAACATAACAAATCTAATTAATATGTAGTTCTCTTACTCCAGGAATCCATAAACACAATGTTAATGTGGTGGTTAGAGGTCATATCTAAGTCTACAATAATATCAATTATCAAGATATTTAGACAGAAACAGAAATGGAACATTAACCTCAGTAATTTCTAATGACATTTTATTTGTGATTGTGATAAATGAAGTGAAAATAATACAATTGCATAAGGAAATTCTTGTGCAAATGGAAACGAGATTATGGGAGTAGTTTACAGACAAACTCACTCAAAGTGACATCAGTCACTAAACCACTTCCTTGACAGAAAATCACACAGGAAAAGCAATGAACCAAATATAATCCATTTACATATATAAAAATATAATGCTGCCTAAAAGATAAAAAAGAACTAACTAGAAAAACATTTTTACATGTTCATGAGATGTTATTCTTACCCTAGATTTATTACCTAGATATAGGCCTGTACCCTGCAAGCATGAAGGTGCTAGGAGAAGGTTCCCCTGTCAAGTCTCCAGCCCAGTGCAGAACAGTGCACCATCCCAGACTCGTACTAGATTACCTGATGATGTTCCCATATCATTTTCCTGACGTCAGAAGAAATGCCTGCCCCAATATTTTTTGCAATTGAGTTGCAATGATAAAATGAATGAGGCAGGTTGGGGAATGCTGCTGGAACACTGGAAGGTAAAACAACAGCACGGCAATCATTGGTGAGCGAAAGTGGAAGCTATCAAACATCAGTAGTGTATGGGTAGCATAAGGAATATTAATGAATGAAGACTAACAGAGTTTGTCTTCCCATTGGCCAAATCTTGGAACAGTTATGGGTGCAGCCATACACATGTATCAGCAGCCAGACTTTGACAGTTCGTTATGGATCCTATAGTGAGAACCTAGGGAGGGGGACCTAGTGGTTCAGTTCCTCAACCTGGGTACTATTAGGGGTGTGTGTTTGGGGGGGGGGGTTAGTATGGGTATTATTGTCCTTTATTTTAGTGACATACTTACAATGATGTTGTTCAGAGAAACATTGTCTGTATACAGGTATTCTATTATGGCCATAAACACTTCGGGGTGCATGTCAGACAATACATATGGAATGTGAAGCTCTTCTGGTGTCTTTGCTTCCTGAAATTGTTGGATAAACATTCTACTGAACACTTTACTTCGACATGCGAGGATACATCGGTGGGCGTGAACCACCTTTCGTTCCTTTCCGACAACAAACTTCACATCACTGTAGAGAAAATTAGAAATAATCAGGTTCCAAGTGGTTTTCAAATGTCATTTATGCTTATACATCATTTTCTAGCTCAGACACAGGACTGCAATATGGTGCCTATTATAAAGTCACTGTATTCAGAAATACCACATGATGGACAATATCACTCTCCATTACTATTTAAAGGGCATGTCCACCCTTCTTAAAAAAAATTTATATAATATTCTCCGTCCCCGCAGCCCCAACCACTATAGTTTTAAGTTTAAAAAGTGCCCCAAATATTACTTAGCTTCCCTCTTTCCTCCGCCGCACTGCCAGGCCCTCTGCTTGCGAGAAAATGCAAGCAGAGGGGAGAGACCGGCAGTCGCAACTTTGATTGGCTGAGCAGCAGCCAATCACGGACGCGGCTGCCGGGAGTTCAGTGCGGCGGAGGAAAGAGGGAAGGTAAGTAATATTTGGGGCACTTTCTGAACTTAAAACTATAGCGGTTGGGGATGGGGGGGACAGGGGGAATGTTATGTAAAAAGGTTTTTTTACGCTAGGGGGAGGGAATCTAAATCGGGAGGGAGAGGGAGGGGGAGAAGGGCTGCAGTGCGCATGCCAAACTTCTCCCGGAGGGGAGACAGGAGGCAGAGTCCTATATGGATCTGCAGTACTACTGGTGGGCGTTTTTTTGGACTTTAGGGGGGGATAGCAGAAGAACCGATTGGAGCTGGATGTAAGGTAAGGATTAAACTACACTACACAATGGGGCCAGTAGTGGGGGGGGGATTATAGTTTTGGGGGTGGACATGCCCTTTAAAGGGGGTCTATATTGAGTTGATTTAATCTGGAACATTTTAATGTTGGAGAAATAGAGTATTCCTTCCTTTCTAAATAAGATTAAAGAAAGGCCTTCAGCCTTACATCTGCCCACTCATTCTCCTTCTTGCACATCCAAAACAAGGAAGGAGTGTCAGGGGAATAAACCAGGCAGCTGACAGGCTAAAGAACTCACAACAATTGTCCTGATTAAACCACTACTTGAAAAGAAAAATGGGAGTTAGGAATACTCATTCTTACTTCCCCAACATTAAAGGGCAACTATGGCCCAACCCCCCCAACCCCTGACCCCACTGCTAAAGAAAGGCTTTGGTCATCCATAGTCCCTAATCCAGGTAGGTAGGAAATTCTACTCCCAACTTCCTGGGTGGCCACATCTATGAGCAGTGAGCTGTCAAAGTACTGATCATGCAGTCGCGGACAGCTTCCCGCACATTTTACTGCTTCTGCGTAACTATCTCACTTGATGTAAAAAAAAAATAAAAAATGGGAAGATAGTTACTTCTGAGGCTACTCAGAAAAGATACCCTTTAATAATTATGGGTAATTAAAAATTGATAGCGCTATTTACAGGTCAGAATATTTTCTAAAAATAGCAGGGCTGGATTTACCATTAGGTACAGTAGGCATGTGTCTAGGGGTTGCTGTCAATCTCCCCCACTCCTTTTTGGGGTTTTAGAAAGTATCTGATCCCCCCCCCTATTTACAGTTAATATTTTAAACAGTTCATGTTTTTTGCAGTTGACAAATATTAGCACAAATATAGTATTTTCTTCCCCAAATAATATGGGTTTGGTCTCTGGGCACCAGATTTTTTGTGCCTACAGGGGGTCCAGAGGTATAAATCCAACCCTAAACAAAAGCTAGCCATAATTAATGATTGTTAAAAACATTTGCCAACCAAATTATTTAATGGGCAGGTAGAGATCTTAACCATAATTAGGGAGATTTACCCAGCTGCAGCTTCTCTGGTTAAATGTCCCATAAGAGATTCACCAGTGTCAAGCATGTTGGCAGAGTTTGATGGTTTGGGGCTGTGAGAGTAATACTGGCACTGGGTACCTACTGTTCATTAAGGGAACCATGAATTTCAACATGTACTGCGACATAGTGAAGCAGAGCATGATCCCCTACCTTCGTAAACTGAGCTGCAGGGCAGTATTCCAACATGATAACAACCCCACACACACACCTCCAAGACTACCACTACCTTGCAAAAGAACTGAGGGTAAAGGTGCTGGACAAGCTTGTCTCCAGACCTATTCATCTATGCATCTGAGGAGCATCCCCAAACGGAAGGTGGGGGAGCACAGGATTTCTAACATCCACCAGTTTTGTGATGTTGACCTGGAGGAATGGAAGAGGATTGTAGTGGCATCCTGAGAAGCTCTAGTGGACATTTTTTATTTAGGGGTGTGCTCACTTATGTTGCCAGTGGTTTAGACATTAATGGCTATAAGTAGAGTTATTTTGAAGAGACAGCAAATTTACGCAGTTATACAAGCTGTATACCAACTACTTTGCATTGTATCAAAACATCATAAAATGGTATAACTACAGTATGTAATGGCCTCATAGAAAGCAGAGCAATGCCACACAGTGTGTGCTTGGGAAAAAACAAGCTGCAGTTTTCAAATGAACTACCTTTAAAATAATCCCTTCTTCATAAACTGTGATTGAAACACAAACGGAATAAAAATAATAAAGTCTGTTCTCTGGTGAGAACATTTTGTATCACACATGTGGCCAATAATAGGCCCAATGGGAATGGTCAAATATTGTTAGTGTGTGTATTCTGCTTTACGAGATGCCAGTAGACAGTCTGGAAGATCATTCACCGCTTGGAATCAAACACTGCTAGTGAATGTGCACCTAAATGGAAAATGGTTATAGCTCTGGAACAACTAGCTCTGAGAAATGTGGGGTATAACAAAACGGTGGTGCCCAACACTGGCAAGAAGCTTTGAAAACATGGCTGGATGATAAAGCAAGTGCTTGGGATTTCAGCAAAGGCTGTTTTTTCCCCTGATATTCTACACATACAAATGGCTGTGGGAACAGAAACCTTCTAGCTGTTTAGGTATAATATACCTGCCAATAGCATTACAATCTGAAAATTCTGTCTATTGAAAGACATTTTGTGTTGCAAACAAATCTGGTATATCTACCAGACATACCGTAGTTTAACCCTTCAAGTG
Organism: Hymenochirus boettgeri; assembly: GCA_019447015.1. Lineage (NCBI taxonomy): Eukaryota > Metazoa > Chordata > Amphibia > Anura > Pipidae > Hymenochirus > Hymenochirus boettgeri. Next base: position 157,703,250 of record CM033472.1, read on the forward strand.
CAAAATATTACACCCGGCAGATCCAATTATAAAAGAATCGCTGATGCAATATTATTTAGTACAGACATGAAACTGTCAGTTATATTTTCCACCTCTGCACTGCAAATCATGTTGCTTATGCATTATGTTGGAGCATTCTCTAGACCAGCATTTCTGAGAAACAAAACCACAGTTATCATTGTTGTGAGGACGAATGAAAGGCAAAAAGGAAGACGGATCAAATGAGTAGCAACAAGTGAAATTTTATTTTAATCTCAATCTACAGGAGTTATCTTGACAATTCTTTAAAGCTGGCCATCCACCTACAAAACACTAAAGCCAATTTGACATTTGAACAGGCAAATGCCGAATTGTCTTTAATGTCTAATGCCACAGCCATTCTTACCTCTGATGTCCCCACAGTGTTCCCCAGCCAGAAAATGCTTTACAATTGATGCTATGCTTTTAACATCAGTTGTAAAGTTATTGGGCCACCTGGTTATGACAAAAGTCACAGGAACATCTGTAGGTAAGAGCTAATGTATGGGCACCTTAAGACAAGGGCCAGCCCTGGTCCAATATTCTCTTCAGACAGACTCCCAATTATTAAAGGGCATCTATACTGAAAAATAGGTTTTATTTTAAATTGTCCATAACTGGAAAAAATAATTCTTCCCAACCACCACTGTATCATTTTTTTCTGTTGATCTGCCCCCTATTTATTTAGATATCCAATCTAAAACTCAAGTTTCTTGCTCTCAAAAACTGTTCTTCAGTGAGTAGTTTTACTGTAGCAGGAATGGTGACAGAGTTTTGACAGTTGGGATGCTGTGTGCAGGATTAATAGTTGGTTTGTGGGGGGGGAAAGTCAGGTCGGATGGGAGTGGTTAAAAGAGGGAGGGGGAATACTGCTGGATTTAAGGCATGCAGCAAAACACCCAAATGGCTACTTACATGTATTCAATTATAGATTAAGATGAGGCAAAGTAATTTTTTCAGCATAGTGTCCCTTTAAACCAATCTGTTGTCTACCAGACAACCATGTATTCGGTACCACAGATATTTCAGCGCAACAAATTGATTGGCCTAATAAAGACAATTTGATTGGGTTAAAATTACAGACATCCAATACATTTTTTGCCTGATTTTGACAAATAATCAGGTGAAAATGTCAGTCCCCAGCCAGCAGAGGCCATGTGTAAGGAGGCTAGGTACAGACAGGCAGATATTTTGGACCGTGCGACCAGTTGAGAATTTCTCAATTACAAATGGAAAACACGGAATGCTGCTAGTTAGTTTTCAAACATTTGGAGGCAAACTGATTAAGAATCCCTGGGTATTAAAATTTCTACAGAAATACAAACCTGCCAAAGGCTTAGGGATAGTACACACAGTAAGATTATTACTCCCGGCTGACCGATCACCACTATCGACCAGTCAGCTGGGGCAAAATGTCTGAAAAATCACTGCAGGTGTTTCGGGACAACAAACCCATATATGGAAATATTGGTTGGTTTCCCCAAAGTATCTGTGTACTGTGCTTTAAGTATTTTCCAAATAGCTAATAGGAAGTAATTTTAAACTACTATTAAAATACTATTGTAATATTTGCAAAAACTCCCCCAGTCATTCCTTACCTTGCCTCTGTCCTTCGGCGTTCTGGATAGCCAGAAGCTGCGTCCATGATTGGCTGCCTCTCAGCCATTCACAGACTTGGCTGCAGGTCTGGCCCCCTGCTTGCAGTTTCATGCAAGCAGAGGGCCGTGACAGTACGGCGGAGGAGAGAGGCAAGGTAAGTAATGATTGGGGAAGATCCTGCAAATCGGTTGGGGCTGGGGGAGGGAGCCCTACACTACAGGAAAAAAAAAGCAAAAATGGGATAGATATGCCCTTTAACTTCTTTCAGTCACTACAATACAGGGAAACAAAACTGGCACTGGCCCTACACTTTAGCACTGGGAGCCAATAGTATAGGTAGAATGCCCTGGGAATGCGTGAAGGGGATTTTAGATAAAACACAGATGCCCGCCATATGGCTATCAGCCAAAATGACAAATCCACTTTGTGTACAACACTTATAGCTGGGTACACACATTAAAGATGTATAGCTGATGACATTAGAAATTCCAGTGGAATTTGTCTATTTTCATTTTCAGGTTGTACAAAAAAAGAACATAACTCTTGGAAAACAATGAAGTCTTAAACTAGGTACAGACGTACGGTGAACGGCCTCTTTGGCTGACAATTTGTCTGTGGTTGGTTGTGCATTTGGGTATTGCGTGATTGTGTGCTAAATCGCATGTCTGTACCTTTTCATCCTTGAAATTTACCAGTTCCACTTTGCGATGAATAACACATACCTGAACTGGGGGTTATCGATCAACCCTCTTAGAGAATCGGAGAGACTACAGCTGTTTCCCTGCAGTAGGCCTTGGTCTGCGAACTTGGGAATGACTGGAGGCCGAGCCATCCCTATGCTGGGATCAAGCAATGCAGTTCATTACAGTCTGGGGCCTGTGCCAGAGTTGCAACTTATTAATTCCTGCAGACTTCAGACTTTCCAGTTTCAGCTCCTCAGCTTCCATTCACCAACCCTGCTCAGTTCTTCCCTCACACACTAGCACAAATGTTGGAAAGCTGTGGAAGTGAATTCTAATCAAACACATATTGGCTTCCCTGCTGGTTTCCTATTACTGCTCCTGGTCCAGCAGGCCAAGGCTGCAACCACATCCCCCTTAAATGTAGGTGTGTCATGTTAGAAGCAACGGGGAGGGGTTAGTGTGTAGTTAAAAAGCAAAGACACAGGGGGGGGGGGGGAGAGAAAAAGGGAAGGGAAGGGGGGGGGGGGGATTGCGTACAGACAGTCCTTTCCTCAAAGTTCTCATTGTATGTCAGCATTATGGGTAACTCAGAACAGTCACTGTACAGATTTACACTAATAAAGGTTTTCACTGTGGCTTTTCCAACCACAAAGACTTGTATTCTGCACCAGCACTGCCCAGGAAAGAGTAACTGCTTTCAATTTGCAGTGGAAATCAAGGGGTAAATTCCCCTTCTGCAAGCATGGCCGTTACTGTAAAGTCTTTCCCTAGCAGGTCTGGCTCTCCCTGTAGTTTAACCATAACCTTGTGCAATATTGAATGATGAGAAAGGGGAAGCAGCAGCAGCACTTTTAATAATTTTTAGTTGCCACAATCAGGGCCTATGTGTGATATAGCAGAACCAGGCGTTCCAGAGGCCACCTTCTGAGAGAACGTTTTGGTAAAGTTATAATCCCTGCGTCCCCAAGTGGCCCGATCTAAAAATAATTTACATACACAAGTTAAAAATGGTCGGAGTTGCAGTTTGCAAACATCTGGAGAGCGACAAGTTGATAACATCTCAGTTGATATGTGGTGTGTGTGTTGTACTTGCTCAGGCTAAAGGTGGCCATACACATAAGCGATATTAGGTGAATTCCTGCGTGGGCCGTCAGGATTTACCCAATATCGGCAGTGTGTAGGGGCTGAAACCGACTGGCCGTAATGCCGACAAAACAACCATAGTCGGCATTAGAGTCAGGCGGGAAAGACGGAAAATTATTATTCCAGTTAAGATTCCCTTTAAACGACACTGGCTACCATAGTAGGTTACCAGTGTGGTCAGTGGTGGTGATTATTGAGTTTATTTGGTATTAACCACAATGTGAAACTGACTGTATGCCACTGAGGTTGTACACAGGATTGTGAACATGGAACAACCACTAAGGGCTAGGCCACACTGATTCGCTTTTAAGCACAATATGATAGCGCTTTTAAAAGCATACACTTGTGTGGCCCAATTGAGCACTAGTGCGCTACTTTGCACTGCACATGCAATCCGTTAATTGTATTACATGTGCTCCAAAAAATTGGTCGATCGCGTACACGGCAATGTACTCTTGCGCTCTGGGAACGCATGTGCTATCACGAGCTTTAACACTGTGCAAATTTCCATGCCATTGGCGGTAAACAAACTTGCAGAAATACCATCCAGGCTCAAATTTTTTTAATGGGTGCCAGGGCCTGAGCAAAGTATTATAAATACATATAGCGGAGATAAAAAGTCTACACACTCCCTGCAAATAGCAGATTTTTGTTTAATAAATACAATTGTCATCCATACAATGAAGTTAAAAAAACAGAAACAATTTAATGAAAAAGGGGGGAAAACAACAACAAATCAAATGAAAACCTGGTTCCATTTTCAAACCCTGTAAACTAATACTTGGTTAAAGCACATTTACTGTTTAGCCCACTAATAGCAAATTAGTCGGGCCGGGTTTATACATTTTTTCTTCCTTAGGCCAGAAAACTTGTGCTACCCTCCCCTGACACTTATCTGGGTTCGCACAAAAGGTGTGTTTTTGCTATGGTAGCATTTACCAGGTGTTTTTTAAAAGGTCACTAGACAGTGAGGACATTGCTATTCAGGTCCTCACACTGGGTACATTTAATGTTTTGTTTTACACCTCCAGTGTCATATGCCGACAGTAATTCCTGCTGCATTGTGATAAACTTAAACTTTTGTGTGAATCCTAAATTGCTAAAACAGTGAGGTACAAGACAGGTCCAGTCACTGTTTTCCTTCTCTCTACATTAGGAGGTGACAGTGTAACTAGTTGGGAGATTAGTTACTATCAGTGAGGTACAAGGCAGGTTATTCACTGCTTTCCTTCTCTCTACATTAGGAGGTGACAGTGTAACCAGTTGGAAGATTAGTTACTATCAGTGAGGTACAAGGCAGGTTCATTCACTGCTTTCCTTCTCTCTACATTAGGAGGTGACAGTGTAACTAGTTGGAAGATTAGTTACCAGCAGTGGGATACAAGGCAGGTTCATTCACTGCTTTCCTTCTCTCTACATTAGGAGGTGACAGTGTAACCAGTTGGAAGATTAGTTACTATCAGTGAGATACAAGGCAGGTCCAGTCACTGTTTTTCTTCTCTCTACATTAGGTGACAGTGTAACCAATTGGAAGATTAGTTACTAGCAGTGAGGTACAAGGCAGGTCCATTCACTGTTTTTCTTCTCCCTTCATTAGGAGGGGGCAGTGTAACAAGTTGAAAGTTCAGTTACTTTGTTTCTTTTTTGATCCCTTGGCAGGTTCAGCCTTTACCAGTTGTTACACTTTACCCCTTTGGTTTTTCTTGGCTGGTATGTAAGAAATACATACAGGGAGATTCAATAAAAGTTCTTATCATTTAAAATGGTGCTAATTTTGCCCCAACCAATCAGAACTTATTGTCATGGACTTACCTGCCACTCCGGTCCCGCGCCGCTCGGCACTTCCGGGTGGGCGGCGTCGCGGACGTCATGACGTCACGACGCCGACCCGCCGGGCGGCGCGAGATTTGAAAAGCCGGCGTCCTCCTGGACCCGGCGCCCGATAGTAGCGTTTGCTACCCTGGCTCCATACTCACCTGCCGTGGATCCTGCTCCTGCTCCTTGTACTTACCTTGCCTGTCTCCAGTACCTACCTTACCTGTATCCAGCATTCAGGACTTACCTGTCTCCAGTACCTACCTTACCTGTATCCAGCATTCAGGACTTACCTGTCTCCAGTACCTACCTTACCTGTATCCAGCATTCAGGACTTACCTGTCTCCAGTACCTACCTTGCCTGTATCCAGCATTCAGTACTTACCTTACCTGTCTCCAGCACCTACCTTGCCAGTATCCAGCATTCAGCCTACAGTTCCCAGCAGCACCTTGTTCCAGCATTCAGCCTACTGTTCCCAGCAGCACCTTGTTCCTGGTTCCAGCCTGGTTCCAGTCTCTTTCTCTGCCATATAACATTTCTCGGTAGTATTTGGGGTCTATCAGGGGGATGCACCGAGCGCCGCTATCGGCAACCCGGTGCAAACAGCCCGGCGATGTTATATGCCAATAGCAGCGCTCGGAACATCTCTACCTGGCACTGTTCTATTTTGGCACTTTCAACGCCAGCTAACATCGGTTAGCGTGACTTTAAACTCCAAATCAGGAGCGATGCGACCGTTGGTGCATCGCCCTGTATATGTCTTAATTGTATTGGTAAGGAGCAGAATAGATATAGGATTTTTGGTAGTATTGTCATTTTTATTGCGGTTATTCTCATTAGTGAAAGTGGGAAGTGAATCCACTGATTTAGTAGTTTGGTTAGTTGTGTGAACATTATTGTGTAATTCTGGCCGTATCCCTGTCTGCTTTAAACCGAACAACACACTGAGGCAGCAATTGGTACATCCAAAAGACCCAATACCAAAACACAAGAAAAGCGACATCATATATGCGGTGCAGTGCAGTGAAGAATGCTCTGATTTGTATGTGGGGGAGACCAAACAGCAACTGCATCAACGTATGGCCCAGCACAGAAGAGCCAATTCCTCGGGTCAGGACTCAGCCGTGTATCTGCATCTTAAGGATAAAGGACATACCTTTGAAGATTGTAATGTTAACATACTGGCGAAGGAACGTGACTGGTTCAAGAGAGGTGTTAAGGAGGCCATTTATGTGAAAATAAAGAAACCAAGCCTAAATAGAGGTGGGGGGGTTCGACACCAACTGTCTGCCATGTACAATGCTGTTTTAACACCTTACTCTGGGCGTTCCTATAACACCTCTTAGCCACTATCTAATCACACCCTTAACACCTGGCTGTGATATGCTAATTGGGATTTTCCAGGGTACATAATTGCAACAGATTCTTGTACAAGTCATTCTGAATTGAGAAAGCCAGTCGGATGACTAGCGAAACGTCTTCAAGAACTACATTTCAAGTCCAGTTGATCTAATTGAATACAACAGATGTATCAATATTATATAGTATCCCCGTACCAACCAGAACTACAGTATATGTATTAATACCAGTAATTCTCAATATTATATAGTATCTCTGTACCAACCAGAGCTACAGTATATATATTAATACCAGTAATTCTCAATATTATTTAGTATCCCGTACCAACCTGAACTACATTATATGTATTAATACCAGTAATTCTCAATATTATATAGTATCTCTGTACCAACCAGAACTACATTATATGTATTAATACCAGTAATTCTCATTATATAGTATCCCTGTACCACCCAGAACTACAGTATATGTATTACCAGTAATTCTCAATATTATATAGTATCCCTGTACCAACCAGAACTACAGTATATGTATTACCAGTAATTCTCAATATTATATAGTATCCCCGTACCAACCAGAACTACAGTATATGTATTAATACCAGTAATTCTCATTATATAGTATCCCTGTACCAAGCAGAACTACAGTATATGTATTAATACCAGTAATTCTCAATATTATATAGTATCCCTGTACCAACCAGAACTACAGTATATGTATTAATACCAGTAATTCTCAATATTATATAGTATCCCCATACCAACCAGAACTACAGTATATGTATTAATACCAGTAATTCTCAATATTATATTGTATCCCTGTACCAACCAGAACTACAGTATATGTATTAATACCAGTAATTCTCAATATTATATTGTATCCCCATACCAACCAGAACTACAGTATATGTATTAATACCAGTAATTCTCAATATTATATTGTATCCCCGTACCAACCAGAACTACAGTATATGTATTAATACCAGTAATTCTCAATATTATATTGTATCCCCATACCAACCAGAACTACAGTATATGTATTAATACCAGTAATTCTCAATATTATATAGTATCCCTGTACCAACCAGAACTACAGTATATGTATTAATACCAGTCATTCTCAATATTATATAGTATCCCTGTACCAACCAGAACTACAGTATACATATTAATACCAGTAATTCTCAATATTATATAGTATCTCTGTACCAACCAGAACTACAGTATATGTATTAATACCAGTCATTTTCAATATTATATAATATCCCCGTACCAACCAGAACTACAGTATATGTATTAATACCAGTAATTCTCAATATTATATAGTATCCCTGTACCAACCAGAACTACAGTATACATATTAATACCAGTAATTCTCAATATTATTTGTTTTAGAAACTTATCCAGCCCACTTTTAAAGCTTTTCAATGAACTTGCCATTACCACATCTGCTGGGATATTCCAGTTTCACCATTCTCACTATAAAACCTTTCCTAACCTGAAGATAGTAAGAGTGAATTGTACCGTGTTAGCCATCGATGAAAGTGAAGACATCTTGGATATAAAATAATACATTTTTAAAATGAATGAAAATGCAAGCTTTCAAAGCGCTTAGGCTTCTTCCTCAGGCATGACGCAATACTGAATCTTAAATCTGAATCGGGTTAGATACAGCAAGATCCCACTACTACAAAACTTTTTTTGGAATTTAAATCTGAGCTGTAGATCTGGAGAAATCATCATTTGAATTAAAATAAACAGTTTTGATATACTGTAGGGCATACCTTCCCACCCCCAACCCCTATATAACATTGCTAAAAAAAAGAATCTGAACTGTACTTACAGCCCTTCCTCCTGCGTCGCTCTCCATTGATGTCAGCGGCATCTGTAATTGGCTGCCTGTCAGCCACTCACAGCCATGGTTGCTGGGCTGGTCCCTGTTTGCTAGTTCTGGCAAGCAGGGAGCCGGATCAGAGACGGCCACTGGAGCAAGGGTCTGTAAGTACTGTTCAGATTATTTTTTTAGCAATGTAATAAAGAGGTTGGGGATTATTCAATCTGTCTTCATATTTAAACCCCCCCCCCCCAGTCCCCTTATTCATCTAGTTGCCCTTCTCCGAACCCTTTCCTTTCCAAGATATCCTTTTTGTACACAGGCTAAGTGGGAGGTAGGAGTATGGTCTCCAGGTCCTACCTCCTTGCTAAATATACATGTCTTACACAGATTACTACCAGAGATTATGGATTTCTCACTAGTCATTAATTTCCTACATCTACAGTGTGTGAATCCTACAGTGACTATCAATAAACCAATATGTAGTCTGGTTCAATGACAACAGAATAAAACCAAATGCAGCTCATTTATACTCCGCTTGCTTTTTTTTCTGCAGTATTTCTCTAGCACACATAGTGGGGGGAGGGCAGACGTCTTTCCTTGTAAGCAATAAGATTAAGGTGAAATTGAAATAGCCAAAGCTCTCCGCACATGATAGAAATAATTGTTTCATATCCAACATACAGAAAGATTCCTTCTTCCCAAATATAAGAAGTAAAAGCCTAGAGTGGAAAACGATTGGAATTCAGCAGAGTGCATGAACTTGCAGCAATGGAGATAGGAGGTCGGGGGTGGACACACAGAGAGAGCGTTGCGTACAATGACAATACGAGAGCTGAAAGACACTGCTACAGGGTTTATCCACCAAGATGGGAAATTCATTTATAATTCCTTAGGACTGGGTGTAAATTACAGGTGGTAAAGGCTTTTAAGAAGTTATTCCCTGTCGGACCAACAAGAGGAAAAGAAACACAGGAAACGACAGACGAACAGGCGCATTACCCGACAATCGTACATATGTGGTCCCTTCCTTTGGTATCACTGGGCACCCATCCTGCCAGATCAACAGATAATGCAAATTTGGGCAAAAAATGGGCATTTGCTGTCTGACATTAATCTAACGTGTGTACAGGCCTTTAGTTTAGAGGTCCTCTATGCATCACCTATGCATCGCCCAGGGACCATTATTTTCTAAACCTGCTTATAACCTTATAAAAAGACATTTCGGGCTTGGTGATTTATTAACAAAATAACAACCTTAGTGACGCAGGTAATAAAAAGTCCATCAAATTCCACCTCGCGGAGACCTTATTTTTATTAATCCAGAAGGAGTAGGAATGACCAATACGGAAGGGACCAGCTGCTTTACAAGGGAAGGAAAATCAATCTGTGTCCATTTTCTCTACCTCAGTATCCTTAGCAGGTCATACACAGGGCAATTTTGTAACAGTTTCAACCAATTCAAATTGACCAATAAAACAACTTGTGTAAAGGCTGTTGGATTTCGGGCAATATAATGAACAGAAGCTAATCAGAACAGGCCACATCAGTTCAAGATTAAAGTTGGATTTCCAGATCCATCTTTGTTGCTTGGTGCCCTACCTATAAAAAAGTTTTTTTCTGTACTGTAGGGCCCCTAGCCTACCCCTAACCGCCATGTTCTTTTTGTAACAAAAGCAGCAGAAATTTACTTACATTGCTTCGCTCTGCATTGCCAGCAGCCGTGTCTGTGATTGGCTGCCTCACAGAGAATCACAGACGCGGATGCTGGTCCAGCCCCCTGCTTGCAACTTCTGGCAAGCAGAGGGCCTGGGTCAGAGCGCTCGGGGAATGAAGCAATGTAAGTACATTTCTGCTGGGGGTGGGCTAGGTTGCCCTACACTATAGAAAAGCTTTTTTTTCTGGGTGGAGATACCCTTTAAGGATTATTATTGCCTCCATTTTGGCAGAGTAAGCTGTGATGGATTCACCAATGATTGACTGCTGATTCCCCAGCTGCCTTCTCTGCACATGCTCCAGCTTATGAAAAGCTCCTTGAGCAGAGGGAGGAGGCAGATACCTTTGCCAGAATGAAAAAGAACTTATTAAATATCTGGTTACAAATAAATGGTAAAACTAACTAAAATAAACTGGTAAAAATAGCAGTTGAAGTTGTGGAAAAGTAACCAGTTTTGTGTTTTAATGGTGGACATGTTCATTAATATCTCAAAATCCTTAAAGGGCATGTCCATCCCCAAAACTAAAATTTAACCCACTACTGGCCCCACAGTATAGGGTTAAAAAAATCCTTATCTTACATCTCTGCTCCAAATGGATCTCCTGCAGTGACTGTTCAAATCCCCTGACGAGAAGGAACTTTCTGTGTGTCATCTGGTGCCTGCTTCTTCCTTGTCCTTGTTAAGGTCTCTGGCATGCGCAGGGGAGCCCTCCTTACTCCCTTACTCCCAACCTTCTGGATCCCTTAATGCAGTTATCCCTTACCGTAAAAAGATTTACCTGCAATGTAGGGCACCCCAGCCCACACCCAACCGCCGTGTTAGTTTTGTAAAATAAACTCCAGAAACAGACTTGACCACATTCCCTTGGCTCTCAGCCAATCACAGACACGGCTGCCGGTCCGGCCCGTTTGCAATTTCCGGCAAGCAGGGAGCCGGGAGCAGAGAGCTGAGGGAATGATTGGTGATAAGTCTGTTTCTGGAGTTTATTTTACAACTAACACGTCGGTTGGGGGTACCCTGCACTGCTGGGGTGGAGATACCTTTATAAAAAGAATTTGTGTGCATATTAAGAGATAACATAACCTCTGCTGTATATTTTAAGGATATTAGTTCATGGGTTCCACGAAGATATAAAAATAAGAACACAATGTAATCCCAGTGCTTTCATAAAGGCCATGGAACTCTGGTGTGTGTCAACTGCAGTAAAACATTCGGGTTAGAGAAGAGAACTGGGGGTAGGAGAACAGTCTTCTAACTTCCTGGAAAATGTAGTTTTAGGACGGAAAGATGTGGTTTGGGCGATTATGATGTCAGAAATCTCTGATGATTTTTAACATGTGCTTATGCATCGATCTTCTTGTCTGGTCCATAGAGCATTCAGTAAAGCTAGCCATACACGTGTCAATTGTTTTCCAATCGGACTTTCGGTCAGCCGAAACAATCGTAAATCCCATTAAAAGAACCAATAGTAATACCCCTCCTTGAACCGGCGATCTTCTGAAGATTCCAGCTTGAAAACTGTGGAAGATTGGTTCTAGAAGATGGAGAAGACAAAAAATTTTTGCCTTGCCCGATCTTCATTTTTCCATGTATGGGGGACGTAACAAGGAGGAGGAATAGCCCTGCCTCTTTCATAGCTCTCTGCAAAACTCAATTCCACAAGTCAGAAGTATTTATATTATGGTCCAGTAAAATCTAATGGTCTAGTACCAGGTATTTAACAGGACTTTGGGACCTACATTGGACTATGGAGGTTAATTTGCTCAGTCCAGGGGTTTGTGAAAGCAGGTAGCCAATCACAGCTCTAATGCCATGGGCATCACTAGTATTTATCATAGGGCTCAACTATACTCTGTTATAATAAATAGCAGGAAACCGATCACCTAGTGCCTATTGCATCCCAGTAATAAGGGGAAATCTTGTATCTGGAATGTGAAGTGAACCCACCTTACTGTCCATAAGCAAAATAAGCATGCCCTGTGGTTCCATGATTATACACAGACTGGACCACAATCTCTGACACGTGTGTGCAGCTTTTGAACTAAGAACTAAGCCATTTGAAAACGATCTGCCAATGTAATTATTACAGCTCCCCTCTCTCTCCCATCTTCCTTTGTATTGTACACACACAGGCACATTGTATCTTACAGAATGCCGATAGGATCAATGTGGGGGTGTTACAGTGACACTGCAAGGGGCTTTAGTAGCCTTATTTAGCTAAACTAACCTTCCAGCAGGAGCCCCCCAGACAATGAAAGGACCAAACAAATAATGGAAAAGAAGAATCTCACAATGCGTAATAATATTGTCCATAAACAAGGACTAAGGGACAATGCTCCCTATACTCTTTCATTTTCAATCCAATTATAATTTTGTGTGCACCATTAGAGTGTGTGTGTGCACGCAGAGCTGAGAGGGAACGCTGCTAAGAATGAATATCTACTGTAATTATGCAGCACACTGCGGTACGTACGGCAGGCAAATAAGGCTCAGTTTACACACAATCTCAAAGGGACTGGCTATTTGGAAACCAAACTTTATAAAGCCAATCAGATTCGTGATAATCTGTTCTGAGGAACAATTGCCTTGAAGCCACATGAGCTTGACGTTACCTGCATTTCCTTACCAAAGATACAGGGGAGTAGAAAGCAGTTGATTGGAGGGCTCCGCTCTCTCACTCTCCCTTAGTGAAGAACATTCAGCGTTACCAAATTCTATCTGTTAAGGGAGGGGGGAGAGGATGTAACTGCACAGCTTAAGCTTACAGATTCTGTCATCTTTCAAAGATTGGTACAGTGTGTACCCGGCTTAGATTTTACCGAATCCACAAAGATGTGTATTTGATTAATAAACATTACAGCCGCAACAGACCTAATGCTGGCTTTGCAACTATGTCTCTTACACATAACACACCTAAACAGAGAATATGAAAGGCCCTCAGAAAGATACAATCCGCTAATGCAGTGGAGACACACGTCTCTTTTACCTGCCAAAAGATAATACTCGAGTATAAACTGTAAAATCAGCCTGAAAACTGACTCGGTAAAACTGACTCGGTAATACTCGAGTCAGTACTTACTTAAGCAATTCGGCGCTCATTCCCTGTACTGGCGCGTCGGATGACATCACTGCCCGGCGTCGATAAGTGACGTCAGCCAGCGTGCCACTACAGGGAATCAGCGCGCGGCTGCCGAATTGCTTAAGTAATGCACGAGAGTCAATGCTGGCACACCGGTACCAGTATAGTGTCCAGACAGGACACTATATATATATATATATATATATATATATATATATATATAATATATACGGTAAGCATTTCTGCATATGCCCACCTGCTGTCACCAAGCATGGCCATGATAACACATGGCTTTCAGTGCAGGCCACCCAGTGCATACACCAAGCATGGCCATGATAGCACATGGCTTTCAGTGCAGGCCACCCAGTGCATACACCAAGCATGGCCATGATCACATATGGCTTTCCGTGCAGGCCACCCAGTGCATAAACCAAGCATGGCCATGATCACATATGGCTTTCCGTGCAGGCCAACCAGTGTATGCACCAAGCATGGCCATGATCACATATGGCTTTCCGTGCAGGCCAACCAGTGTATGCACCAAGCATGGTGCATGTAGAGAAGAGACAGAGGCCAAAGCCTTTAGCATGGAGCGACTTTCGCTGAGGTAATGCTTTTATCATAAATTTGGCTTGAAAAAGCCAAATTCCTGTTCTTTCTATTTCTTCTTCTTTTTCATCTTCCGTTTTATTCTTCCACTTTTTTGGACTGTATCTCTTCCCACAGTTTTTGAGCTACAGACATGACAGACGTTCGGGGAATATAGGAGAAGTGTGCTATCTTCTAGCTAAGGAATCCACGGAAGCGTTACATCGTTATCGGCGAATTTCCGGACATTTTTTCCCATAGACTATAATGGTAATAATCTTAAAATGTGGATATTTTAAAATAGTTTGTTTCATGATCATAAATACAAATGGTGATACCCCCAACCCCCCACGAGGACACAGGTACACCCACCTACTGACCTACCTTTCCATTCCCAATAAAGCATGCTGGGAGTTGTAGTTTTCAAACATCTTAAGTAGCAAATACTTGCAAATAGGGGTAAATCCTCCTTTATATGTGCATACAGTATGCACAAATAAAGAAGGTTTTACTCTTATTTGTAAGTATTTGCCACTTGTGTCCCTGTGCAAGTAAAAGTTTCTCCTACCTTGTCCGGCGGCTGCGCGATCCGCACAGTAGGAGATAGACTGACTCGAGTATAAACCGAGGTAAAATTTTCAGGCTTTTTTTAAAGCCTGAAAACATCGGTTTATACACGAGTATATATACGGTATACTTAAACTTTCCCTTTCTAGTTATATTAGTTATATCAAACAATGTACGTCAACCCATCCTGCCTGAGATCTGTGTTTTAGATTAATAACATAGAGAGAAAACCTGCACCAATGGAAGGTTACATTTTCCAATCGCCCGTTTCTAACCTAGAACCCTGGGAAATGTTGTTTCAGCCTGATCGTTCTGCAGCAAAAACATTGATCTCCCTATTTTCCAATAACCCAAGTTTTCCAGTTTACAGCAAAGTATTGGGGAATGTATCATACACATCTTTCCCGAGCTTGTTACCCCTGCACATTTCTCATCCTTTAGGAAACTTTTCATTTAATTGCACTTACGGTAAAATCTAAGGGGAACTTATATTGTCATATTTCACACTCAATAAATAAAATGTTAATGGAAATCTAAAGGTTTAATGCAAGTTTGTCCCATAGTATTATCTCATAATGAACCATCGGAAATGATTTGGTAAAGGTCTGTGAATTTATAGCAGTTGGGGCTTTATTTGCCTGTGTTATTAATCTGAAGTAACCAATCAGATGTTATCTAATAGCAGTATACCAGTAAAATCCCAAAACCTGATTGGTTTGTCTGTGTTATTATTCTGCAGTAACCAATCAGATGTTATCTAATAGCAGTAGACCAGTAAAATACCAAAACCTTATTGGTTCGCCTGTGTTATTAATGTATTATGTTATCAAACTGCAGTATACCAATAAATGCCTAAAGCAGTGTACACACTATGCAATTATTTGGTCCGATCAACTGAGAGTTAAGTCTATCGGTCTATTAAAATTGCACAGTGCTACTTTTACCTCGACTAACAGTCCTTTGTCTTGGCCGACCGGTCGGAAGTGCCAAACAGCCCAATTGACCAATACTTCCGTGTATCTGCCAGTCGGGCTGAAAAATCTGTGCTGGTTATGGCTGCAACTATTGCCGCGACCGACAGTCATTTGTCCTATTAGTGAACGATCTGTGGGGACAAAAAGTCCCTTCATGTCTACCCAGCCTTAGTCCCCATCTCTCCGCAGATATTTGGCTCAAGGTGGGGAACTACGAGCAGTTACAATGAATACATTGTGGACTATGGATTCATGTTCATGTTAGTCCCTCTGTCTTTTACCCTTTGTGACATCTCCTAAATGGCCATTCATAATGCAGACCAGACACCTATGTTGTATGTATGGATGTATGATTTTATTTATAAAGCGCCACTTGGGTACGCAGAGCTGTACATTATAATATACAGGGGATTAGTGCAAGTCATTATACAGATAAATAAAAATTAAATACAATTTCATACATAGGTCGAGCCTCGGTTTATACTCGTGTCAATCTCTTACCTTTCTGTATTCCAGCGGCCGCTCGCTCCACTTCCTCTGTTCTGCAGGCTGATTTCACTACTTGGCGCCTCTCACTTCCCAGCACCAAGTAGTGACGTCAGGAAGCAGAGGATGCGCAGCGAGTGGCAGCCGGATTACAGTCCTGAAAGGTAAGAGATTCACTCTGCAAGGTTCAAGATACAGTAAACTGGAGAAGGGGTTCCACCAACTAGTCACCATTTTCCATTTGGTACAAGGGGGGGGGGGTTTGAGAGACTGTAATCCCTGCAGTAGCAATCTTGCCACTGCAGATGTTTGGAAATTACAACTCCAAGCAACTAAAGCAGTAGTTTCCAAACATCTGGATTGCCAAGGAATTGGGAGTTACTGCATGGGAATACTGTATATTTAATGAGCAACTAATGCATCAAAACAATATAATACAATCTATTGTTAAAAAGATTGCCTTCTGATTCTGTATTGTTTTGAGGCTTTAGTTGCCCTTTAAATGGACAGCAGAATTCCCATACATTAATCCCATACAGTAATAGCCATACTGGATTTGGCTATTACTGTATAGGCTACTGTATGGGAATCCTGCTGTCCATTTAAAGGGCAACTAAAGCCACTAAGCAATACAGAATCAGAAGGCAGCAGCATTATATTTTCTACCCTTGGTTTATACTCGAGTCAATCAGTTTTACTCCTTTTTCAGGTAAAAATATGTACCTCGAGGATATACAGTATATATAATTCATGAATAAATGGATATAAGCGCAGCATGCCTTGACACATTAAACGCCGGTCTACAATTGTCACTATGGCTCTGCATTCAGCTTGTGTAAAATTCCAAGGCTTCATTCACACTGAAAGCATATTTTAGTGTTTTTGTTCAGCTTGTCTACCGTGTGCAGATTATATAGGAATTACATACGGAGTTCATACTACTGGTTCTCTGTGCGTTTTGCAAACATATTGCCACATGTAGTTTAGTGTGATAACACGGTAATCACTATAATGTACTGCATACAAATGCATAATATTGTTATTTATATTTTCCATGGACTTGGTGTGGGATCCTCTGTATGATCTTGTCAAAGGAATGCGTGGTCTACTACTACTACCAGGATACACCCTACACAGCGCAGTCAATAGCCCATGGAAATTTAAAAGGGCTACATGCAGCTTAGCGGAGAAGAAAGCTAATTCGTGGTAATTGAAATATTCTTATACCGATCTACCGATTGCATTTCCATAAATCACTTCTATGTTTTAATTATTCCTTCCATGTGTTCTGACGGGATTTGCTTTAGACCCATTCATGCCACTAAGAAGCAGATCGGAGACATCTGTTACTGTATACACCGTTTTCTCAGGGTAACACTTGAGGAAACCAAGAGAATGCACCTGTTACTTTCAATTTGCTACTTATAAATGTAATGAGGTAGCGCAGGTTGAAAAGACACCATCTATCAGCAGAGGAATTAGGAGCACTTTAACATCAGCAGTGAGACAAAAAAAAACCACCCAGAAAATAAATGGGGTGGGACAATGAGACTTTAAAGGGATAACAGCTTAAAGCACGCTCAGGGAGATGCAATATCCTGTGCTAAGGGGAAAAATAAGTGCAAAACCCATACTAACTGATGTAATATAGGGTTAATGAGGGTTTTTTTAACTCATTTTGCAATATGCAAATAAATGCAATATGCGATGCAATAAATTTAGAGATGATAATTGCACTTGTTTTTTGCACCAAAATTAAAGCCTTTTCAATTGTGGCTTTAAAGCCGTGCAAAAGGTTGATGCAATAACAGTCACAAAGTGGTTACTACATCGCGGTAACAAGTGCAGGTCAGTTGTGATAGTATAGTACAGTATTTGATAGGGAAATTTATTGCATCTCCCCCACTATACTGTAAAAATTAAAAGGGAGATTCAATAAAAGTTCTTATTGTTAAAAATGGTGCTAATATTGCCCCAACCAATCAGATCTTATTTAATATTTGAAAGCTAACATCTGACTGGTTGGGGCAAAATTAGCGCCATTTTTACCGGTAAGAACTTTTAATGAATCTCGGTGCAAGTTTTTAAAGACTAAACATACCAGTGGCAGGGAGGTAGGATTTATTATTCCTACCTCCCAATATTGTTTTGTTGAAGAGCTACAGCATGTAGTTGTAGTTTTCATCTGCCAAGTTATGGCCCTGGGCCTTCCTGTATTAAAGATAAAGCGCTCAGGAAGGTTATTCTTCTGTAATGGGGAACTAATCGTTTCTATCTTTAGATCCTTTTTTGCTTTGATCCTCAGAGGCTGGTAATGCCCCTTTATGGCCATAGTGTTAGTGGTACAAAAAGAAAATATTTATATTTTAATATTAGGCTTTAGTTTACTTTAAGGGACAGTTCAGTGGAAATTATCAATATTTGTTAAATTGTTAGTTTGTGTAATGCCTTCTTAGCTATTCTACATATTCACTCCCATTTTGAAAAATCAGTTGATTTCATACCCTTTGCTGTTCCCTGCTGTTGACATTAGTGATCTGACATTTCAGGTTCTAATGGTCCTTCTTCCCAGGATGCACCACTTCCTTGGAATGTTCCTAACAGTAATTTCTACTGATTGGCTGTTGGATGGGTCAAACATGCTCAGATCTCTACTGAGCAACTGAATCAACACAGGCGCTGGGTCAAGGGCAAAACCATAACGGTCTCTATTAGGGGTCCTGCAAACAGGAAGTCAGTATTTTGGAAGCATTTATTTATACACAGACAAAATGCTGAATGGGCAGATTAAGGTAATTGGGATGGAAAAATACTGCTATTTTTTCTGAAAATCATATGTATTTGCACTGAATTCCCCTTTAAAGTAAACCACCTAGATTTTGTGAATGAAAAATAATGACAGTATTTTGCAGACACCGGGTATTTATTTTAAATGCTTGTACCCTGCATAAAAGGCTGGATAAGCATCTCAGCCTATCACCCTTAAATGCAGACCACACCCATTTTCACCATAAAACTGTGGGGGATCAACAGCTGCCACTCAGCAGGAGTAACATGTCCATAAGGCAAGTTGAAATAAAATGCTCAGGGTACTGGCTACCTCTGCATTGGATGTCCACATTGGATGGCAAGGGGGGCAGTCTGCCCCGGGCAGAATCAAGGGAATTTTGCTGAAGCGCCCTAGGTACATGCCTACTGTGCGTATTGGTAAATCTGTCCCTGTCTGAATCTTTTTAAACGAATCCCATTAAAGGGTATGTATGCCCCTTAGAAAAAAATGTAATATGCTATACAAGACCCCCAAAACCTCAGTTATGTTTTAGGTAAACTTTAGGAATATGCTCCCAGCATGAGAAATTATACTTACAACCAATGCCGCGGCTTTATTCTACTTCCTGGTAAGGCCGTTGGTCACGGCTATTGGCTAACAGCCATTACCAGCTGTAGCAGCAGTAGTAGAGAAGGAGCAAGCAGCGGTGGATCATGGACTTGTAAGTATAATTTCTCACACATAAAGTTAGACCAAAACATAACCTAGGGAGGTCCTGCATACCCTTTAGATCTAAAATAAAATGGACTGAGGTTAGGGAACAGGACAAATGCAATAAAAATAAAAAACATGATGTTAAAGCAGCCCAAGTTATTCCATAACCCCCCGTGCAATGTCTGACCTGTAGGACTATTTCCCAGAATAATTTGTTTACAAGGCTCCCGCCGGTAATGGTACAAGGTAAACTGGGTGCCTGTCTGTTTTCTTTTTTCCTTCTCAAATTCATTGAAAACAAGGAGAGGGTAGAAAATAGCCTGTCACTTCCTATTTCATAAAAGTAGATTGGGCGAGAAGCTGTTTGGAACTGGCTCCTTTCTCTGCAGACTCCTTAACTAACTGTGCCATGAAATGAAGGAGGAGGAGGCGGCAGTTGGCAGCAGGGTTGGATTGGTCGGAAAACATATCTCTGTGTGACAGCGGCTGTCTGTCTCCATCAGTGAAACTCACTAACGGGGTTGCCATGTTTTCCGACAATGTTGCGGTAATGACATTTAAAAAAAAAAAAAGTATGGGAAAAAAACAAGATTCTTTATAAATAATAAACCAATTAGTTTTGATTTTCTCAGCCTGTTTCTGACCCATAATACATTATTTTATATAAGATATGTTTAATGAGTATACGCCTAAAGGTTCTGTGTTCATAAGAAATCACTTGGTAAAGTTAAGCAAGTATTTCATTTTCTAAGGTTTGGTCACTGGAGTTCAGTGCTTCTTGGAACCTACAAAATAAACCAGGACCCTAACTAACCAGGTCCAAGAGACATATAAAACCCAGCCATTGCCATCACCCAACCAAAACTAGGCAACATGACCTACCTTTAGGGTGGGCTGTGGGCATTACCTAAAGTCTCCATCAGAGAATCTTACATCACTGAATGCAGCTTGCAATCTATAACCAACTTAAGAGGACAGAACCCAATAGTTTAGAGAGGAATACCCTACTGTCAATTACACAATTTGTTTGATTGGAAAACGGTGTCATAGTCATAGTTTATTATGTGAGATAGGATCTGTTTGCTAGTATTTTAGCATACGGCTTTACATCTCAATTGATTAAAGATATCGGTCTGAAATTCTGAATCTGTGTAGAGTCCTTTTGTGTTTTAGGTATGACTATTATATGGGCTTCTAGCATTTCTGTGAGTAATTGATCAGGTCCTGACAGGACCTCATTGAAGAGCTTTAGTAGATGAGGAGTCAATAGTTTTGTAATTATCTTATAGTATTGTATTGTAAACCTGTCTGGTCCTGGTGCTTTTAGTATAGTATAGTATAGTATTTGAGGTCCAAGTGGCAATCGGAAATTTCCCTGGATCAACTCTACTTTATGTATCAATACCAGTAACTTGCAACATTCCTTGTTTGCAGAAACTCATCCAGCTTTTTTTTTAAACTGACCAATGAACCTGCCATTACAACGTCCACTGGAAGACAGTTCCATAGCCTTACCGTTCTCACAGTGAAAAACCCTTTCCGAGCTTGAAGCCTAAACCTTTTTTCTTCAAGTCTTAAGGGATGTCCTCGTGTCCTTTGACATGTTCTATTGGTGAACAATGCCCCAGATAGTTTATTGTATGGCCCGTTAATGTATTTATACACAGTAATCATATCCCCACGCAAGCGCCTTTTCTCCAGCGTACATAATTGTAACTTTTCCAGTCTCTCTTCATAGCATTCTCTTCAAGCTCCCCCAATCCCCTTATTAATTTAGTTGCCCTTCTCTGAACCCTTTCCTGTATCTATTTTTTTTATGGTATCTTCGTTATGTTGTACTGATTTGCCTGCAAATAGGGTTACTGTACGAATTGATCCATTGTGGATCACAGTGTAACGTTCCTTTGTTGCCTCTGAAGGGCAAAAACTTCTTGGCTGTCATCCTGGTTCAGTTTGTTTGCTAACATTGTCTCTGTTTGCATTAGTATCTTTGATGATCTTTGTGAGTCTTTTTTTAAGCTCTAAAGGACAACAGCTGTCCTAGTCCTCTTTTATAGGAATCCCCTAATTTATGATTTGGTTCATTTCAAATCCTGCCGAGTTTTTTGTTGCTTATTCTAATTAGTGAAATTAGTTCTTATATTCTGGCTGTTCTTTCCTTTTTAAGTCTCACTGCCATTTGGATACATTTACCCCTAATCACTGCTATGTGTGCTATCCATAATAAGGATGTGGATATGTCGGGTTGATGTTTTACTGGAAGTAATGTGGGCATTGATCATTATTGAAGATTACTTACTAATTACCTCCACTGCACTTTACACAATTATAAGTGCTTACATAATGAAACAGACTGGAATTTTTCTACCCCAGTCATTCATAAATCATCTGCCTATTACTCTGAACCCAAGGGATCCCATGAGTTCCTTTTATTAGTTTTAAACTTCTGCAATTCTACTTCTACTTCTGCTTTGTTTGACAAGTGATTGTTCTGTGCAGGGATTCCTGGGAAGATTTCTTTCCATTAAATTGTCCCTGTACATTCCTTCCTTTTACAATGAAGAATGGTCACGTATGTATGAATATCTATTTCTTAGTTCATCACAACCTATAGCCTAACATTTAATCATTATAGTGTATATCTACTAAGGCAAATAACACACTCTGATTTATATAACGAGACATGATATCTATATCTTTACCCTGTAACTTATATCCCACATAAATCACCCCCTAATGGATGACAACAAATGCTGGTAGTTATTTGGAATTTTTTAAATCCATTATAAGGTCTGAAACATGTATCTTGGGTTTTTAGTATACTGTTTTGTTGGTAAGTGGGAGCAGCCATACAGAAACCTCCATAACAGATAAAATATAGAACTATTCTCAATGCAGGTGCAAGGCAGTGATTCATTTAACTTGTTCCTGCTTGAGTGCATGTTTCTGGCTGTACTTGCCTCAGCCCACATGTTATGAATGACTTTGAAAGATATGTCATATTGAATGGAAAATAGTGCAGCGAAAATCAAAGCTTTTTCATTTTCATTCCTTGAGGTGATAATTCTATATAAAAGAGTTATGTTTAGGGGTTTTAATTACACATTTATGATTATATGAAATAAAAACCTTCCAAACATGTCAAGGTAATCCCATTATGGAAGGTACCAGCCAATTATCTTGGGTCATTTCTCTGGGTTGACACCAGTCTGATTGTTTCCATTTCCTTGGGAAAGGCGCACCCCTGCCTGTTATTTTTGGGAGAAAGGAAGTGTTCTTAAAATAAAAGGGAAAGACCTCCATTTAAAGGTGAACTAAAGTGAAAAAATTAGCTCCCCCCCCGAAAAATAGAATTACCAACAGCCCTATTGCCTTGCTCGGAGTCGGGAGAGTATTTTAGTCTGATCAGCCGCTTGCACAATATATTGGTTGATCAGACAGGTTAACAGTTCTGATTTCTGACGACTGGTCCAGACCGTTTTATAGGTAAAATCTAGTCTATTGTGCAGACTTCAATAGGTCATATAACTGGCCAGGCTAAAATAACAATGTTTATCAATTTAATTATAATAGATTTACACTTGGTATATTAATGTGTAAATCAGCTTAAAATTAGTTTGTGTGTACTAGGCCTAAAGGTTCCCTATACACTTTGTGACTCTTCCGCAATATTCCTCAAACCACCCAGCCCAATCAATTTATGACAGATCACAAAGTATGTTCTGGATCAGGAATGTCACATTCATTGGAACTAAAGGTGGCCATACACCAGCATGATATTACTTACCGACCGACCGCTCACGCACGTTCCTGCATCCTGCCGGAACCACCTCTCCCGATCTTATATACGACCGACTGTGCGATCGCAAATGAATGGGATTTTGCGATCGCACTCGGTCGTAATATAGATCGGGAGAGGTGGTTCCAGCAGGAGCGCAGGAACGTCGCGTGAGCGGTCGGTCGGGTAAGTAATATCGTACTGGTGTATGGCCACCTTTAAGTCACATTGGCTGTAACATCTGGCCAGTACCCTTTGTACACATGTTAGATAATTGTCAGCTGAAGTGGACGATGAAGTGCAGTGACAGACCTCTTTAGCCATCAATCTAACATGTATGGCGGCTCCCATCGTTTTGTGATATGGCCTTTTCGGAAAGCTAAACTGCTTTGGGGAGCAGCAAGAGTTCCCTCCTTTATTCCCATTCCCGTTCTTGGCACTTGACAGCTTCATGGACAAGCCCAAAATTTCCAAGAGGGCCTTCATTGGTTGTAGCACAACCAGCACACCACTGAAATGTTAGCCATAGTTTGTCTCTCTGCTGGATATAGGGAGAGGGGGACAGATTGTTAAATTTCTGGGCTGTTCCTTAGAATCTGAGACTATAGGCAGTGATGCTGCTAGACTTTTTTTCCCCCAAAAGCCTCCTGGAGCTACCAATGAGGTGTGTTTGTGTGTGTGTGTGTGGGGGCATATAATATTACATATAGGAAATGTGTATATGTATGTGTGTCATTTCTCACTATTACCTTCTAAATGACCATTAATATTTGTATATAAAGTATAGTACTCACACTTATACATGTACATGACAAATATATAAAGTTTTAAACATAGTTACATACCTGAGACCCCTATTTTAATATGAAATAGTCAAAATGGAAGGTTTAGACACACCTCTGTCACTGCTAAAAGGTCTGCATGTGTTTAGACAAGACAGGAAATATAACGAAGTTCCTGTATTACACCCAACTATGTGCTATTTGTAAAACATCTTGGCCAATAAAAAAAAGTTCCACATATCCTTGTAACACACACACACTTGCAGAGTTCACTACTTAATCACTCCAGCGATGCTGGTTAGAATGTCTTTTAACTACATTTTTGGCCCTGCGCCTCTTGGTGCATCTGGCTGTTAGGCTTTCAAACTTTCAGGTAGTCTTTTCTTAGATGTTACCAGATGTTTTTTTGAGTGGTTTTCTGCCATTAAACATCTGGATCTGTTTAAAAATCGATACAAAACCGTTTGTGTGAAAGTAGCCTTACTGGGTGAATTTTGGGCTTCTATGAAAGGGGTTCAAAGTGCATGTCCACCCCTAAAACTAAAATTTAACCCCATACTGGCCCTACTGTGTAGTTATATAAATAATCCTTACTTTACATCTCTGCTCCTTATGGTTCCCCTGCAGTGCATTTTCAAAGTCCAGGAAAGTGAGTAGTAGCTGTCAGTGAGTCATCCCTTCCCTGCATTTTCCCTAAACTCAACAAGGCAGGGACCACCCCCCCACCACCATCCAGATCCATTCTCTGCAACTGTGGCACCTGGCGTGAATCCCTTTGGGCACAAGGTAGGTACCCCCTGCCCACCCCCAACTGCCAAAATATTTCTTTAAAAAAATGCTTAGATCGTTACGGACCCTTCTCTCCCGCGGCGTCTTCAATGTCGTCAGCTGCAACTTGCCGGATCAGAGACTACGTGGGAGAGAAGGGTCTGTAAGTAGTGATTTAAGCATATTTTTAAAGAAATAAATAGGTTGTTGGGGGTGGGATGGGGTCAACTATCTTATACTAAAATTCAATATTTAGGGTGGACATGCCCTTTAAATATAGAGATAAATGTCTCTCGTGATGGATAACTTAGTTCTCAGTTGAAAAAGCAAGTTTGCTAAAACAAGGAAAACCAACAGAGCAACACTGGGCCCAGTATTTAATAATCATTGACTCAAGAGGTTCTGGAAAGGTTGGATAAGTCTCCTTTGAATCCATCATATTCATTCTGACAATTATTTACATGGGACTGTGGAATGTTTAAACAAGGCAGTTAGTTGGGGGGGTGTAGAACAAGCCCAGGCATGTCGGGTCATGGGTATTAAAACATCTTACCAAAAGAATTTCAGATAACTTCAAGCAGATACTAACACTAACAAACAACTAAGAGACTCGGACAGGTAAGGAAATTTTTGTTTTAAACTTATATGTGTTATCGGAGCTACTACCCATTAAGTACTGGCAAGCTAGTTTATTTTGGAAATTGGGTATTCAAGACCTCGGAGGGTGTGACTTAAATCTCTGTTAAAGGGTATCTTTACTCTCAAAAATGGTAACGTTAGATAGAGCAAGAGCCCACTTAATTGAAATCACAGCATTTACTTTTACTCTTCTAAACTAGTAAGGATAATTTTTCCCCAGGTACTTACAGTTTTCCTCATTAAGGCTGAGGAAACACTGCAGTGCATGGAAAGTGCACACACAATAGTAAAGGGCCTAGCCCTGAGCATCCTTCTCCCCCAGAGCAGAGGTCAGGGATGTCACTCAACCAACTGCAAGCAGGAACTCTAAACATTCACCCAAATAAAATTTCTCACAGGATCCAGACTGAGATGTGATTGTTTGCTTTTTTTTAAAAGAGCATGTCCACCCCCAAAACTAAAATTCCCCACTACTGGCCCCACTGTGCAGTGTTAAGAAATCTGTACCGTACCGCTCTGCTCCAAATGGTTCTCCTGCAGTCTCTGTCCAAAGTTCCAGAAAATAAAGATGCAGGAGCCTGTCTGTGTGTGAAAAGGTTTCCGCTTCTTACCTTTCCTCTGAGAGGTTTCTGGCATGCAGAGTGAAGCACCCCCACCCCCGCTCCCTCTGGATCCCGCTTTGCTGCCTGGTGCCCTACCTATAAAACATTTTTCTGTAGTGTAGGGGGCCCTATCCTACCCCCAATCACCATGTGTGTTTGCAAAGAAACTAATCAGAAAGGTACTTACAGAGCTTTGTTCCCCCGGCATAATGCACTACCAGCAGCCGCATTTGTGATTGCCTCAGGCTGCCGGTCCGGCCCCATGCTTGCAATTTCCTGGGGGGTGGGCTAGGGTCCCTTATACTAGAGAAAAAGTTTGTTTTGAAGGTGGAGATACCCTTTGGGGGAGCTTGAGTATGAAGAAAGACTGGAAAAGTTACAATTATGTACGCTGGAGAAAAGGCGCTTGCGTGGGGATATGATTACTGTGTATAAATACATTAACGGGCCATACAATAAACTATCTGGGGCATTGTTCACCAATAGAGCATGTCAGAGGACACGAAAAGGAAAGGGTTTTTCACTGTGAGAACGGTAAAGCTATGGAACGGTCTTCCAGTGGACGTTGTTATGGCAGGTTCATTGGTCAATTTCAAAATAAAGCTGGATGAGTTTCTGCAAACAAGGAATGTTGCAAGTTACTGGTATTGATACATAAAGTAGAGTTGATCCAGGGAAATTTCCGATTGCCACTTGGAGTCAGGAAGGAATTTTTTTCCCCCTTCATAAATTTGGTGGGGGTTTTTTGCCTTCCTCTGGATCAACAGTTAGGCAGGAAATGAGGATATTGCTAGATGGGTTGAACTGGATGGACGTATGTCTTTATTAAACCTCAAATACTATAATAATACTGCAGGCTTTTAATTAATATACCATGAAAGGAGGACATAGTGCTCTCTGAAACGTTGTTTGTTTGTGTGATTTATTAAACAGATTATTCGGTGGACAAATGTGTGCTTCCACTTCAATGCTTAGGCTTTTAATTTAACCTTAACTTGTTTGGAGACCACAGTTGCTCTTTAGATCCTTCGTCCAAATCATCCGTTCGGCACTTCCAAGAACTGTAGGTCGCGGCAAAGGTAAGTTCATAGAGGATTCAGACGAGCGAACAGTCTGACGCCGCTCATGGCCCACCCAAAATACATGCACGTTCTTCAGCCCAGTCGACCGATACACTAAACTAGAGGTTTAAAGGATCAACAGAGGAGAAAAAAAAAAAAAAGGAGGGAGGGGAAGATGTGTAAGCAGAACAGTGTCTATGGTGAGGCTGTGCAGAACCTTTTAGTGTTACAGACAAAACAAAAAGTAATTGAGATGGAGAGGGCAATTATGACCACTCATTAAACAGTTATAATTTAATGACAAACCAGGCAAAGATAAATATGTGAGCGCCACCATTTACGTCTCTCAAATTTTAGTTTCAAATAATGTAAAGTTGTTTGAGTGAGTATAGCACTGCTATAAATCCCAGAAAGATATCATGTCAGCCATTTAACGTTCTTATTGTAATATTTCGGTTTCCAGAAAAAAGTGAGGTGATCTGTAAATGCCTTTTAGCAAGTACCAAGGACATTTTTGTACTAAGGAACCATGCATTCCAACACACTACGGACATTTTTTTGTTTTGTAACGCAACGCATACAGTATGCGATAACATAAAGGGCCTTTATGTTATTGCATACTTTATTGTTTTTCTAAACAATCCAATGTATCCTGTTCCCACTAGTGCATTGCATTGAATAGCTCTGCGATAACGCACAACTGCATGCATTTTTATACGTGGCAGAGTCCAACAGACATCAATACAAGTCTTTCAAGCATTGAGAAAATCTCAGACTATTGCTTTGTACACCATTGGAATGCGCGTTTGTGTGCGATGTTCCCACATCGCATGGTAACACATATGCTTTATCATACGTTTTACACAGGAGTGCCCCTACCATGAAGCAAGTTGAAACATTTGCTCAGGGCGTGCCCCTGCGGAACACTTAAAAGGCGTCAGTTAAAAATAATCTCCTTCCTGCTATACCGCATTTCAGCACCAGTCCACCGCAAGCGACCCACCTCCGCAAGAGACACCTATGATCCCTGATGAAGCTACCTACCCCTTCGCCAATAGGCAGCATTTAAAAGCTGTTTCAGGTGTCAAAAACCCTAGGAACACCCCTAGTTTTACAGCATGTTGTAGTGTGAAAGAAGCCTTACAGTCCAGAAACTGACTATTTCTAGATACTTCCTAACTAAGGGCTAGGCCACACTAGCACATTTCTTACTCCCTTCCATTCGCATATTGTGATCCTTTAGTGATTGAGTCGCATGCCAATGCATTACAGTATGGGTGGCCATCTATTTTCAGAGCACATGCTATCACCATTTTTATGCAACTACGATAACAGATTGTAGCGAGAGAGTTAGATACGATACAGCAAGACTGCAAATTTCATGCGCATCAGTCAGTGTGGCCTAAGCCTACAGAAAATAATTTTTTGGAATACCTCCCTTAATTTACCCCCTCTCCCTGTGTGAAAGGTATGTATACTGCAGCTTATCCAGGGAGATACGGCCATTTTGTTTATTTCAATAGTAGCTCTCAAGAAAATGCTATACCATTTGAGGCTTCTACTTGGAGAACCAATTGTAACCAGTTCCAGATTTATTGCGCCATCATCAGTACAATATGGGGCTCTAGTCTGTAGTGTGAAGAGATCAATCAAGTGACATTACACAGGCTATTTTTCTGAGCAGGTGCAGAGGATTGCTGCTAGAAAAGCGCTCAGACATTTTTCACAGCACACCAACCAGCAGCCCATATCAAAGCAGCCTTTGGGGTCAAGTAGGATAGAGAGAGTAAGACTAGAGCTTCACATTATGCAACCAAAAGGAGGAGAGATTTCTGGGTAATCGTTTGATTTAACTAAACATTGCCATTTTGAAGAGGAGTTTGCAGCATTTACCTCTCCTTAACTTTTAGCATTCAACATGCCTTTTGTAACATTTTCTTTACAGAAACAACATCTTAATGGCTGGTCAATCCGCACCATTGTCTGAGGAGATTCTGGCTCAGTTCAACAAGAATGAAGCTGCAGAAGGTGGGGGAAGTTCACGGACCAGAGCAGCCTCTTTTTCTACACGTAGAAGTTCACACTCTGTTGATATGTCTCCCAGAACACTATTGCGACTGAGGAGCATAGATGAGAGACTACCTATTCTTTCACGTAGAAGCTCAATTGTTAGTAATATGAACCTTCCATTTTCCAGAAAAAACTCTGTTTGTGCCATGGTCCCAGGAAAGTATTTGTCTCTTGGACCCTGGGCCCACTATGGACGGGTTAGTTTCTCAGGGTTACCTCTCTACCAGCCAGTCAAAGAAATCCAATATGAAAACACCTATAAAACAGGCCCAGAAGATGGCTGCAGATTCCCCACATGCAAAATCAAAAAGGTTCTGGAAACTACACTAAATAGCTATCTTGCAGACACTAAATATATGCCAATGACTTGTGGACAGTTGGCCCTGAGTCTTTCAGACTTTATTCGTAACAAGCTGAAGGACCTTATTCCTTCCCGCTACAAGTTAATATGCAATGTTTTTTTAGGGCAAATGGGTAACCAAGGTTTTATGGTAGCCTCTCGATCACTCTTGGACACAAATAATTTTGTCTCTGCTGCATATGCAAATTCCTCCCTGTTTGCTGTTGCAATAGCACATGGCATATACTACGAGTAGCTTTTACAACTTATACATTTATAGCAGGGCTGGACAAATACCAGGGACCAAGTAGCCAATGTATCCAGAAATTAACACCAAAAGACTTATGGTGGCTATAGACTCTACAATCCAATCTGCGTGTTGTATAATGGGATTGCCTGTCAGGCAAAAAAAATTTCAAGTGACATGATGGGGGAAATTATTGGACGATCATCTGCCAATCATCCATACACAGACGATTGTACAATATATGGCCAGGATCTTCGCATTTATGGCCACCTCTTAAGTTTTTTTTTTTTTTTTTTTTTTTAAGTCTGTTGAATTAGCTACCTCAAAAATATTGGCCACTACAATTGCCTGGCTTCTAATGTTAAAAATAATAATCTTCATCTGCAGCAACCAATCGGATTTTCTATGACTGCAGTAATCCAGCAAAAATCTAACCCGATTAGTTTCTACAAGTTAAAGGGACTATACTGTAAAAATGTACTTTCTAAAAATGAGAAGTACCTGGGGCAGGGAGATATGTTTGATTATCCTACCTTCCAACATCGTTAAGGAGTTACAGCACATGCATTTTTCATCCGCCAGGTTAGTGCCCTGGGCCTTCTTGCATTTAAGATTGCGCTGAAGCACTTCAGAAGCCTGGCAGAAGCAGTTTTATTCCTGCTGGCACTCCTCATAGAAGTTATATTGGGAGGTGGAAAGTACCGATTCTACCTCCCTGCCACAGGCACTTTTCATTTTTAAAGGTTTTTTTGGGGGAACAACTTTATGCACTATAGATCTCCCTTATTAAGCTGGGTACACACGATGAGATATTTCGGTCCGATCGACCGATAGTTCAGTGTATCGGTGTGAAATTATCCGACCGATCGTTCGTCCGAATCGGATGGACCGCACGATTGGTCGCGGTAACTGTCGGACGCGGCTGCTTTTGCCGCGACCGACAGTCCTTCCTCCTGGCCGACCGGTCAAAAGTATCGAACGGTCGGTCAGGAGGAAAAATCGCTAGGTGTGTACCTAGCTTTAGAAGCTCCTCTATTTTATTTATGCTATTGTTGCATTTTTTTCCTCATAGTCACACTGGAAATGTAATTATCCATAAACTTAAGCACAAATTATGTATGTACACTTACCATGTAATAGTTAGTATTGCTGGAATGTAAACAACTCTTTCTACGACTTTTTGCTCACATAAGTTCTTCACGTTAAAATGGTGCTAATTTTGCCCCAACCAATCAGATGTTAGCTTTCAAATGTTAAATAATATCTGATTGGTTGGGGCAAATCCATGATTGTAGGTTATGGATATTTTATAAATAAACAGATCTGCACAAATTCTGCATTAAATTGGACAGCCTTAATGTAAATCAAAATTTAACTAAACTAAAAAAGCACAAAATTAATGCTGGTCAGTTGAGTCAGTTTATTTCGGTTTCCTTTATAGATATATAAAAAAAAGTTGAAATCACTTTCACATTCACATAATTAACAAAGAAAATAAATAACTTCATAAATAAAATGGTATATAAATAAATGTGAAGAAAGAACAAACAAGCTTAGCACCCTGCTCATGGTACACAAGCTGTACCATTAATGAATGCACAGAATTCCATGGCAGGAATTTTCAAGTAAAAAGCCTTTAATTAGCAGGCTTTTTGTGGTCGAGGGGTGGGAAAACAGACATTGTTAGTTTAGACGAAACCTTAAACTTGCAAATCTGGAAACAGACCCAGTTATGCAGCATCTAAAAAGGAAATTATTGAGAACTTTAAAGTGCTTTATAGACCTTGAGCACCATAAAGACAAATAAACCTTCAAACAAAATAGCAGTGACATATAGAGATCACACTGTATGCATTTAAGGGTCTTTGGTTAAGAATAGTACATTTCAAATATTATCACCTAACCACATCACCTATAGATTAGTTTCATTATAGTGAGGAAAGCTCAAAAAAATGCTCAGCTTTGGTAACAAAGTATAGTGACTGGAATAAAAAGAAAAACCTGTGTTCAGTGTAACCAACAGAGGAAATGTGCAATTAACACTTGCTTCCAGGGAGCTGCTGCAATCCAGGTCCGATATCTACTTAACAAGAGGCTTACTGGGAACAGATTTTAAGACAATGGCAAGCAGATGCATTACCAAATCAAAAAAGGAAAACCACCCTTACTGTGCATACTATAGATTCTGGCTTATAATTAAGGTAAAGCATAACATGTTTAGTCTTTATTACAGCCCAAAACTATGAAGTAGCAAAAGAGCTATGAGAAAAAAAAAAAAAAAAAAAAAAAACATTACCAGAAATGCCTTTTAAACAATTACACATCAAGATTTAAATAAGACAGGACTGATCT
This sequence comes from Hymenochirus boettgeri, assembly GCA_019447015.1. Lineage (NCBI taxonomy): Eukaryota > Metazoa > Chordata > Amphibia > Anura > Pipidae > Hymenochirus > Hymenochirus boettgeri. The sequence goes on from CM033472.1 coordinate 157,735,236, forward strand.
ATGGTCTGTTGTGTGACAAGATCTACTACAGTAGTGTTTTCAAACTTACAGGAAATTACATAATGCTAGTCTAGTTTGTGTTGCAATAGAACATCCTATATTGATGTTAAAACGTCATATACTTACTGCAAGTATAAAAAGGAACATAGTGCATGTGGCAGGAAACATATGTACGTCTCAATATGGACATTTGCCCAAAAGAATAACAGCAGCTGGTAGGCTTTGAAACAGATTTCCCCACTTGAATAAAAGCAGAGCTATTTCTTTGATATGAAGACGTAGCACAAAAGTGTCACAACAAAAATGTTACTTTGACCATTGAATATTTTAGAAATTAGAGGCAAGTACTGTCAGTACCCTGTTAAAATCTTAATTGCCAAAGCCAACAAATTTAGCTTCTTTCTTATAATACACACAGAAGTCAATAAGCAAGTAGGTTATATTCACAGCTGCTTGTAACTTCCATTTTGAAACCTTCAATGATTTTGCAGAAGGGACAATGTCATGCAGTCTTGGCACCCCATACAGTTTAGTATTTAGGAATTAAATGATCCATTTTCCTCATTCTAATAATGGAGACTCCAGCAAAGATTAACATTGTGACATTCAAACTACATGTAAACACAAAACGCATTCAAAGCCCATGCAGTTCAGAAGGAGACTGCAAAATACAAAAACTAGACGCTCTGACTCACTAGTTCTCATATAAGAAATGCATTAAGGGCTAATTTAGTGATGCAGTGAACATTAATTGCCTTTGTTCTCTAAAGACAAAACGAACATCTCTTTGCATGGCTTGCAATCTCCTGGTCCGTAAAAAATAAAGCAGACAGATCACATGTAGATTCCCAGATTACCACTTGTTGCATTATTCTCTGCCAAATTAAGTAATTTGGTGTGAAATTCTAGGCAAAGGGAGCCTTATCCATTCTAAGATTCAGTCTTCTGCTGCAGCAATTTTAAAGTATACCTCAGACGATGAAACATATCTGAACTGCAGCCAGTCTGAGCTAGGGAGCTCAAGAGGAATGTCTTTGAATTTCGCTCTCTGTTGATGTACGTGAGCAAGTAAGAGTCTTTAGGCTTGCAAAGAATTATTTTAGTGTGATCATTGTAAAAATTCACCTGAGGAGAGAAAAAAACCAATAGAAATAGGTGATTACAGACAAACATGGTCAGTTCTTTCTGCCTCCCCTCAACCGAAAACTTTTATCAGTGCTTAGTAACATCATTAAGGCAAACCTGAGGATTAATGTGGTGCATGGCGGCTAAAGCTGGGTACACACCATGTGTCCAACTGTTCGCCACTAGCGATCCGAACAAAGCACTGCAAATGTATCTGCAGCTGACCGTTTGCCACAAAAGATTGTCCGTGCTTTTCCAGTGTGTCAGATTTAGATGAAGACAACTTACCCATATACTGAAATGTCAGGCAGTCACCCTGTAATATTGGGTGGTGTGTACCCAGCCTAAGACCTTTACATAACCAACATTTCTGTATAGAATAAAATGTCAAATTTACACCATTTTTTAAATCAGGATTTTCATGGCCACCTAAAAATAAGCTCAGATTTTCTACATGGATGCCAAGGATTAAATATTTTGAATCTGTTGTAATGTCAACCATTCTTAAGCAATAAGTGTTGGGCTGTAAAATAATGGACCTTACCTGGAGGGTACCGTTGCTGAAAAGCATTAGCAGTGCATGTTCCGTTTTAACCCACTGTAAAAGCAGCAAAGGTGTCTCACTTCCCTCTTCATAACAAGGCAGATCCCCTCCCTATAAACAGATAAGCCAAAATGACCACTGAATTAGTAAAAGCAAGTTCACAAAGGTTAAATACATTTCACTATTGAATGTGCAGTCCTATCTACAACATTAAACTGTTTTACACATGGATATAAAAGCGGTGTTTACTTTCAGGAAATAGCTTTCAAGCAAATTTAACACGTACGTTAAACGAGTTTCCATCATTTCCACCCCAAAACAAGAATTGCTGATACAGAATTGTCACTGCACAATTAGGAAAAACATATACATTATGGCAGAATGATTGTTCTTCCCAAACTAAACCATCTTGCATCATCTATCTTGTGCAGGTTCACCCCCCCCCAAACTACACTTTTATTTTATCAGTTCGTATATCAAACAGATTTTATTTCCTATTGACTATCAAATTAACCAGTGTATGCCAAGCCTTAAGAGCCAGCGCGGCACCAAGAGAATTGAAGGTAAACTTTACCTCACTTTCTCATTTAATCTTAAAGCATCAACAACAAAGATAGCATTCTTCTCACATTTCCTCCATTAGTATGCTTACAAACTCTTAGGTCCTCATCCCTTTTTTTAAAGTAGGATCAAGTGCCAGATTCAGTCTTTAATAATTATTTAAAATAGAGAACATGCCAGAGCTAGCGCTCTCCTTGCAAAAACAAAAAAATTACCCTAAGTTTATATAGGAAATGCTTTACTTTGAGTTAAAGACTTCCTTCAATTTCTTATTTTCTGGACTAGCATTCATGGCTGGTCACATGTGACTCACCATGCTGTGGTTGCCTGCCAACAGCAGGATATGCCAGGTAGCTCACACCCATCCATCACACAGAGTAAAATGCTTCAATGGAGACCACTACATCCGATTTTAGCAGCATTGAGGACACAGACTTAAAAAGGAGCGTCGGACACGAGTGCAATCTCAGGACCGACACAACATAAAAGGTACAAATGGCCATTTCAGAGTATTGTTTTAATGTATGGCCACTCAGGCCATATCGATGACCAACCAGACTGAGCGTCCAAGCATTAAACGATAGTTGGCCAAGATGAGAATTCGGTACATTATGAGTCATGTTGCCCCCACCATCGCACATGTGTACGGACCTTTAACGGACTCCCATCCCAAGAGAAAAGTACATCAAAATAGCAGACCATGCTTATTTACCTTCATCAGGTTTTTCTCCATGTATGTAGCAAAGTACTGCAAAATGCTCATCTGGCCCTGCAACTGTTCAGGGACAGCAGAGTTCGCAAATATAAAGTGTCGGCTGTTTGTGAGGTTGTAGTGAATATTCCTACAAGAAAACAAACAATCAATACCACAACATATACCAAAAATACATTTGTATGAAAGCATTTTCACATTGACAAAAAGTTTATCTATTCTTATAAAAGAGGTATATTTGTTAAACTTCCTATGGTGGATTTTCCTTAACTAATGTTTAAAATTTAAGTACATCAGCATATGCTGTATAGTTTTAAATATTTTTCTTTAGGCACAGACCAGAAGAGATTGGGTGAGCCAAGGTGCTGAAAGCGGAGGAGTACACCTTTCAAAACGAAGAAACTTAGTATAAAGCAGATTTGTATGTATGTAATTTCTAAGCATAGGTCCCTTTTAATTATTTGCCACTACTCTAAAACACAAGTGAAATGCGGTTAGGAAACACAATTGGAATTCTGAAAATGAGTTTTACTAAATAAACAAATTACCTGCGATGGGAGGGGAGCACCATGTGGGTCCCATTGTTGAAGAGGACTCCTATACTGCGGTTTGACAGCTGATAGCCAAAGCCATATTTGTTTGAATAATCTACCCATTTGCTAACCCAAACAAAATGTTCCGGTTTTGAAAGGCTGGTAGGATTTCCCTCCGCTAAAAGAAAGACAATAATAATCCATTGATAGATCGCACATACTATGGGTTTATAGGTTGCACTGATCATTTAGTTCTAGTATAATGCATGACTCATGATTGTTACATAGATCCTGTGTTACCTGCTGGCATAGAAGACAAACAGTCCTTCAAGACTTCGAGAGCAGTTTCCATCACTCCAGAGGCTGTAACACAGTCTTCAAATGCTGTTTTATAAAAGAAATGTAAAAAAAAAAAAAAAAAAAAAAAAAAAAAAAGACTTGTTTTGTAGTTGAGCCGGGATTGCACAGGTAATATCTAAAATTGTTCTTTACATTTAGCACAGGTCAAAAAAAAAAAAAAAATAAAATCTGAGCTCTAGCTGTAAATAAAAAAAAAAAAAAGCTTTGAGTTCAAATGTGCCACCTCTGTGCTCATTGAGACAGGGCATACTATGTTCAACTAGTTCTTGATAAAAGAACAAGGCAAAAAATGATGTACTTTTTATAGCATGGAGATAATGTACAATGTCAAAATAGTCCTGTTATAGATGAAATTAGAAGCTTTAGAAGTTGCCCCTGGAGTCCATTTTTATTTCACACACGCCCTCTGCTTATTGGATCTGTGTTTCTTTAATAGAATAATGGTTTGAGAGATGTGAAAGTCTAAGCACAAACATCCTTTTTATGTCCACCCCCAAAACTAAAATTGAACCCACTGCTGGCTCCACTGTGTAGTGTTAAAAAAAACCTTGCCTTTCTCCTCTGCTCCTTACAGCTGCTTGGCAGGCCCCTAATGCTACTCCGCTCCCAGAAGCATTAGAGGCAGAATCTGAGGGAACAAAGCTCGGTGTACGTTTCTGGTGACTAACATTTAAACATGGCAGTTAGGGTTGGGAAGGGGGTCCCTACACTACAGCAAAATGTTAATTCTAGGGTGGACATTTCCTTTAAATTAAGCTTAACATTGCTCAATAACAGTACAGTATGAAGTGCTATGCCCTCTCTAAAAGTTAAAGTTATAGGCTTGAATGGTTTGACACCACCTGACTAAGTTAGTGTTTAAGTCACTAAGCTGTCGCCCAAGGGAGCAAGCCTACCAAGAAATAATGATGACCCCCCCCCCCCAGAACATATAGCCAAATTAACAGTTTACATTTTAAACTTACCATCACTACTGCTGACCAAGCTCCCGTGAACTGAACGAGAAATTGATTTCCCAGAAGCTTCTTCAGTCAGAGTTTCCACAGGACTGGAATTGCCATTTAAAGTAGGACTGGCTACTGGAGCCACCTAAACACAAGAAAGGAGGCATTGGTAAGGAGATTAAAATAAATAGTTGCTCCACATCATGCGAGGTACACCGACTGTCTGTACAATATGATCAGTCATGCTGAAATATAGACCAGTTCGAATCCTTACTTAGCACACATGAAGACCAGAAGAACCAATTTTAAATCACTGCCATCAACTACAAACTTAATTCCTGATAGTATTATTTTGTGATCAATGTTCAGATTGTAACATTGAATGGGATTACGATTGCAAGTAAGGTCCGGACAGTAAACATTGCATTGCTCCACATTACAAATCGATTTGACATTGCCTCTGGTTGAATACCAAATGATTAAAGTGTCAAGGTAGTGTATTGTCCGCTTTAGGCTAGTCTCCCACAAGTGATGAATCTAAGCGGTTTCAGAGGTTTGTTCCTAGAAGAAAGCTACATGCAGGAAAACGTAGGAAACGTTCAGATTAACCAAGTGCCGTTCGCTGAACGTAGCCTAAAACAGTGCTGTAAAAGTGAGGAAGTGACTGAACTTTCTGCACTAGTCAATGATTTTACACACTGCATAGGCAATTTTCTGTATGGAGATCAGCTACAAAAGGCAAGTGAATTGGCCATTTCTCAAGATGGCCAAAGGCTAAAATACTCTTTCAGCCCAACATTTAGAAAATTAAACAGGAGGGAAAATGTTTGACCCCTAGCATAAAAACACAAACCAGCCTCGCCACCCCCAGTGGTTTGTTTTTTTAACCACAATTATGGAAGCTTACCTCATTCCCATCAACAGTCTTGTAACTCAGCTGTCTGCAAATGGAGGTTTTTACCAACCCAGAGACCAGCTTGGATATATCATCTTTCTCCTCTGAAGGACTTTTCTTTGCTGCAGACACAACGATTCAATAATAAGATAAAATGCACAAAATGTAATTTAAGCAGGCCTTTTCTGATTAGTACATTACTCCATTAGGTGCTTGGATAAGTATTTGTAACACTGCACACAACTGTTTAGTTTAGAGAGAAGACAAACTTACTTTTTGATTTGTGTTTTCCAAACAAACTTTTGGCAACTTTAGTAAAGAGGCTCTTGGCAGGATTGGGTGGGTGCAGATCTGGAACCATCACACAGCTGCTCACTGGTAGCTTGTCTGGAGTGTAACCCTTTCAAAAGCAAAAAAATATATATAATTTGGCTCAATTTTTCTCATTTTATTTATTTTTAAAGATTAACACAAGTGTTGATGCTATGATAATATACCTTCGTGAAAAATTCATGTTCTAAGATCTGGTCTAGTGTTAATCGTTCTCCAGGAGTTCGTTTTAGAATTGCCATGAGAAGGTGCTTGGCAGCAGAAGACAGACAAGCTGGTAGGGTGTACTTCACTTGCTTGATGCAGCGGTAGGTCTCCTTTAGATCAGAGGTCTCAAAAGGTGGAGTTCCACAGAGCAATGTATACCTGCAAAAAAGAAATGAACTTATTTTTGGAAATTCATACAGTGTGTGTTTCAATACAGGGAAAAGTGACCATCACACTATCCACAGAAATGCAAGTACATTCTTCAGAGACAAAGTAGGTCTACAGACACTGAAAATGTATCTATGCAACAATGCACTCATATTACACTAAAAATTAGAGGCAAAGCAAATTCCCCATCTACCACAGATTTCCTGCGTGTGTCAAACTAGTATCAAAACGAAACAAAGGTTTTTCTATATAGCGCAATATAAACCATGCAAGATTAATGTTATAACCATATTGTTCCTTGCAAGGCGAGTTGGTACATTTGATCTTTTAGTCAAACAAACTTTAATAACGGATCACTATATTAATCATTGTTTTAGAAACTAGTACACCCTCCTTTTAGTGAATGTCACTTTCACTACAATACATAAGTTTACTCTATTGCAAAGCTGGAATGATGATTTAACACATTACTCACATGACACATCCTAGTGACCAAATGTCAGATTCTGGACCATGCCCTTGTCTGTAAAGAACTTCTGGTGCCAGGTAATTTGGTGTTCCACATATAGTCCTAAATATATATATATAAAAAAAAGTGAATAACTGTCTGAAGAAAGACCAAATACTGTTGCAGAAGCAGCAATTAGAATCTACCTGTTGTTGCCAGAAACAGGTGCAGCTGTTAAAATGCTAGTTGTAAGGAGGGGAAGCCACATGCCGTTTACCATCAAATGATCTCAATGACAGCTGGTACTTGCAAGAGGCCATGTATTCAGTACAATAAATCACCCAGCTATATATTTTGGTCGGTTAATTTTGGTTATGTGTGGTTTTCTGCAAAACTGGTTGATCCACTTTATTTGGAAAACCACATCTGATTGTGCAGTCTCCAGAAGACTGCAATATTGTTCGGAGCAAAAATATCAGTGTGTACTGATTTTAAATGGAGAGACTACAAAGCAGTATTTCAATATGTACATCTGTTGCTTCCAATTTGCAGGCTGAAATTATCCTGCATTTACCAGGCCCAGTGGAAAAGAATATGGGCCATGCAGGTTGGGCTATACTTACTTTTTCCTCTGCTCAGGGGGCTCTAAGCGGGCTGCTAATCCAAAGTCTCCAACTTTCAGCTCCATGCTGTCATTTATGAAAAAGTTACCTGCATAGAAACATAACATTTTATGAAAAAATACAAACTGCAGAAAAATGTAGAGTAATTTGATTAAAGCTAAAATTCTTTACCTAGTTTGAGATCACGATGCAGGATTCCCTTAAGGTGCAAGTACTTTAGACCAGAAATAATTTGCTTTAAATAATATCGCACTTCTGGTTCCAGTAAGGTGTGCCGTGCCTTCCAGATGTGAGCAAGAGACTAAACAGAACAATGACATGACAAGATAAAAATCACACTGTTTTGATCAGAGTAAGAAAGTCGTGCAACTTTCTATGCACACATTTCCCTATTCTGTTCAAGTATCTTTTCTAAGCTTACCTGAAAACATATATATGTCCAGCATAAAATCTTGTTATACTGTGGTAGAGGGCCCCCCAAACCTCATTTTCGCATTAGTAGGAATTGTCAAAGATGCCTCTGAAAGGACTTACCTGACCCCTCCAAAACAAGCAAAAACAGGAGCAGTGCGGCTTTGCGCTGGCAGCCACTACTTCCACATCGTGATTCTACCAATAGCCGCGGCCAGGAAATAGAGCATAGGTCAGGCACAGAGCAGAGGTGGAGTGGTGAGGGACCGGGTCAGGTAAATACTTTCAAATGCATCTTTGACAATTCTTACTAATGCATAAATGTTGTTTGGGGAGGTCCTCTAGCACTATATAAAAAGATTTTATGCTGGTCATGACTTAAGACCTTCAACTAAAAAGACAAACTTCGTATAAAACCACAGAACGGTATAATTCAGCTATACAGCAAGCCTTTGTATACCCTTCAGGTGCCATCTGCATGCCTGCCGATACAGAAACACAACACAGACATTCATAGTAAAACAAAGACTATTTAGAGCTGAAGTCTGCACAGTGGCAGAACAGCCGGTTGTCATTTTATGAAAAACACAGATTATATTACATATTGTGGATACAGAGGTCAAAAGAGGAGTGGGATTTTAAAACACGCCCCACCCTTAAAACCAATACAGGCATACAGTTAAACGGAATCTGCATTAACTGACACCAAGCACATTTCAACTTACATCAGATGTAAAACAAGCTATTTGTTCAAAATTTCATACATCATAGAATAATGTATTCTGTTAACCATGCATTTCTTAGCCCAAGACCGAGTATGGTTAAAGGGTATCTCCACTGAAAAAGAAGAAGATTACCTCCCATCTATTCAATTAATGTGAAAGGGTGAGGAGCAAAGGTGGCCATACACTACAAAAGGTTATTAAGATTGTAATTGCGGTCTTAAACTGACCACTACTTTGATACAAATGTACAATGTTAATTTACCATATATATTGTTCGACATGCAATTTTTTTCGTGATCAATGTCTAATGTCGTCTATTTTAAAGGTTACATTACATTTAATCGGAATTTAAGAAAACACTACAATCATTTTACCTATCGACTTAAAAAAAACAACTTTCCCGATCGTAATTACGATCGAATGTTGCATAATAAGATTGAGAAAACGTACAATTTTTCGGCCAATCAATGGAAATGTCTGTATGTTGGATTGTACATAAAATCCGCCACCTTAAGTCTTACCACCCATTCAATTAATCTAAAAGAAGCCAGAAGACAAATTGACAAATCGGAAAACTTACCCATAATCCGACTCCTTCCTCTGACAGGTGCAGACTACATCCACGCTCCCTTACAATATACATGTGCATATAGTATAAGGGAGCATGGACATAATCAGTGCCCATTAGAGGAAGCAGCAAAGGAGTGCGATCACAGGTAAGTTTCTCTGTCTGCTGGCTCCGGTTTGATTAATTGAAGAACGGGTGGCAAGACTTGGTTCCTTTACCACCTGTTCTTCAATTAATGTGAAAAGGGGCATCTTCCCTTTTTCAGTGGGGATATCATTTTAGTTACAGATTGCATTTAAAGGGTAAGTTGCACAATTTCTATTTATCTTGGGAAATAAAAGTGATGAACAGCATGGGGAAAAAAAACAAACTTCCATTTGATTCAAATGAACATTCAAGTGTACATATTTGCTACCCAGCCTTTGGAAAATCACTCCCTTTATTGGAGTCATAAGGAGAAAAAGCAGGAAGTGATAACATATGCCTATGAACATTTTAATAAAAGCAAATTAAGCAACTTCAGGGAGCAGAGTATAATTACTAGAGGACAGACTTTCTCCAAACTAGCAGAGTGAATGTGGACACCCATCATTGATGATCCACCAAATGAACAAAGATAAACCTAAAGTCGGCTGAAACAGACGTTAGTCATGGGTCTGCCCCACTATTGCACGTCTGTACGGAGCTTAAATATTACAAGCATGGACCTAACATACTCACTTTTCTGCTGCAAATTTCCAAAAAAATATAGATGTTTTCAGAGTCTTCGAAGTGATGAGAGAATTTGACCACATGTTTATGATGGAGTTCTCTATGAAGCTCTATTTCATTTACAATCTGAAAATAATATGACACTTCTTATACACACACTTTAAAATCAATAACTTCCAATCTATAATATTTTTCAGCCCAATCTAAAATGGATGCCAAGCATAAAGTGACTCTCTTGAGGACAGAAAAATAAAATCATCATAAAATCAACATTTTCAAAATTAGAAGCAATTCCATATACTCCAATTCCACTCACCTTTTCTTTTTGGTGAGGTTTAGCAACTCTGCTGTGTGGAATAACTTTGACTGCATAGGCTTTGCTAGTGCCAACTTCTGCCATTTCATAACACCGTGCAAACCCCCCCTGAACGGGACAAGATAATAAAAATTTTACATGTGTATAATAATCTACTACTAAGCAATGCATTTCTACCACATGGATAAAAATAGCGTCCGAAGCATGTGTGATGAACAGCGTTTTTTGTCAATAATTGCACCAGTGTAGCCTTTGTAAGGCATATTTCGTTGATCCACGAATGACACCTGACCTAACAGATGCACACCTGTGATTATCAACCCGAATGGCCAATCACACATATGGCCTACTTGGGAGTTGGCGCTAAATCGACTAACTCCCATCAGAGATGCCAGGTAGCGAATATGCACACTAGGCAACTACATTTTTAGGAAGTGCTTTTAATTGATGTCTATGGCATTGGCTACCAAGAAAATCTAGATTTGCACCACTGGCTCCTAATGTCAAGAAGCAATTTGTTCACCCCTGTACTTCGTAAACTTTGTTACAGCTCCTCCTGTCTAGGCACAGTAGAGCACAACTCAAAAGAAAAACATATTATACCCACCTGCATGGTAGGACCTATAGAAATACAATTAAACAGCTAAAGCCATATATGCGCATGAATACAAAGCAGATTCTCCCTATACATGCCCATGTCAGACACTGGATCACAATTCCAGACAAAGCACAACATTTTTAGGTTTACCTCTTCCTTAAAAAGTATGGCATGCTAGAGGGGAGGGAGAATATCTGTACACGTGTTGGAAATTTGTTTGCAAAGATCTGTAAAAACAGCTTTTTATATTCATGTCAGTGTTAATTGCCTGATATATATATATATATATATCTATCTATCTTGCAATCTCTATATAAATAAAATGCAATGACTTGACTCCACATAAAGGTGTATTTACTTTCTAGACAATACTGTTTAAATAGGGAAGTATGAGCAAGAACACTATGCTTAGTCATGTAAGTATAGGATTGTGTAAACCGCTCTACTTACCAAAAAAAGTATTTGATTAACAAAGTATTCTCCCACATTTATGTATAAAGGAAAAAAAGGGTGTGTGTACTGAAGATATTCAGCAGGGCACTCATGCGATTTATCAAAAAACAAACTTTATTATTACCAGCACCAATCAACGCGTTTCAGCCAAAACCGACTGTCGTCAGTATCTGGACGGCTGACTATTTTGGCTGAAACACGTCAACCTGTACTGGTAGTAATAAATTCTGTTTTTTGATAAATGCAGTGACTGCCCAGAAAAAAAGAAAATTATGCATAGGCGACCAACCAAGAAATATTGCAGCCTGGGGAACTACTGGGGTGGGGTAAGGGGCAGCATCAGACAGAGCAGTCTGGCAACCAAGAGAAGTGCCACAAATGTAGCCCACTAACATAGGCAAGTTGGGCACCCCGATGGAATGTCCAGCACAGAACCTTAACCCTTTGGGGGTACAATGTGTCTGTAGGCCATGTGCTACAGAATAGAGCCAGTGCCCATAAGGAGTAGTTTCTGTGGCCCTACTTTGCTTGGGGGAAACTAAATTCCTCTACTCAGCGATAAAGCCCCAAGGACGGTAAAGGTTTCCATCTGCCTCCCTTCAACAGTGATTAGCTGGACTGCAGGTAAGAGTACAGGGAATTTATAATTCACTCCCTCTTCCCAATTGCCATGTTAGACAAAAAGGAAAAAAAAAAAAAAAAACAATTTCAAGGGAAAATTCACCTTCAATGCGTCTTAGAAAACAAAGCCCCCCCAATATTCATACACAATGAACAACGGACCCCGTTTATCATTAGTCTGGAGATTGGAATGTGCCATTCCCTGATACAAAGATAAAGGGGTGAGCCTAATTCTGGAAGGAAGGGGGGGGGGTGACTCAGGGATCTGTGCAGATCCCAAAGTTATTGAGTGGATAGAAAGGAACCACTGTGCCGAAATGCCCATTACACAGTCACTGTGCCCAGACATGCCTATCACCCAGTCACTACCAACCCTAATCCCCCGGTAATGGACGGACACTGCAGCACAGGGAGATTCCATCCCAGATAAGGACACGGCTGGCTGAATGGACCGGCCCGGCCATACAGCGCCCGGACAATGACTGAAATAGGCGCAACTGGTGGGAACACCGAGCACCACCATCATGGAAACAGATCGTGTATTCACATCACGGCTACACTGGGACACCCCACAACATGTCCGGGTATCTCCCTCCCCTTTATACCCCGATAGACCCGTAACGATGGATCAGGCTAAAGCCGGGGTTACCTTGCCTAGCAGTCTGCCTTTAGTGTACGATCTGCCGGTGAGGGGATCCGTAACCAGCTTGCAGGGCTGCTGCGGAGATCGGGGAGGGTCGGGCTTGGGGGATGGCGGAAGAACGGGACTGTGTTGGTGAGTAGCCCGAAAGACATCTGCGCCCAGCACGTGGTTTTGGTAAGGATGAGACTGAACGTAGCATGCGGACTCCATAGCGGACACCCGGGTACACCGTATAGCGGACTGGCTGGGAGTCCGGATAGTACCATTTAATGCTACAGCGCTCTCTCCTGATTGGCTGAGACGCGCTGAACCTCTCTCTTCGGCTCTAGAAGAAATGTCCGCGCTGTTCAGGCAGCCTGGCGGTTTTATGAATGAGGCGAACATGACGTCACTGACATGCGCTGTAACGGGACTGTGTCTGAAGGCCGGGCAGATGCTCCTTGGAGCGGAGAAGAATGGCTGAGCCACGTGTGATTTGCACAGAGGGGGTCGACCATGGTTTGGAATGTTCACAGTAAATCTCCTATTGTATCGGAGCTTTGTGAGACCTTGAAGTGTCCCCATGTCTGGGGACAGTAAATAAAAGGCCAGGCTAAAGCAACAATAAGGGGAAGTTTACTAAAACTGAACATGATCTTCCAGCTGAATGTATCTGACTAGATTTTTAATGATTTGCTTAAAAAAACTGAAATTTTTTAACGTAATCGATCGTCAGGGCTGTTTCAGGCCATCTTGGTTCCCTTCACCCACCTAATGAGAATTTGGTCACATCTGATTTGTTAAACTCTTTCAGTGCCAGCAGACTTTACGGCATAGACCAGAACGCTCTCAATTGTGCAAACACAAGCGCGTGCGTTGATCTCCACTTGCACGCACGATTTGGGAACTTTGCCCTTGTTGGAGCGCATGTGAATCGCACCAAAAATAATGATCGTATCCGCTCCAAAAAGTGTATCGCAGCAGACACCAACTGAGGTGATATGGCTACCTCCATAGGCCAACACTACTGTGCGCTCAGATCGCAAATACCATTGTGCTTACAATATAGGGTTAGTGTGGTCTAACAATCCAAGAGTATGGCCATTACCAATTTCAGTGCCAACACTTTCCCAGAGTATTGCCATTACCACTTTCAGTGCCAGCAGACTTCCCCAGAGTATTGCCATTACCACTTTCAGTGCCAGCAAATCCCCAGAGTATTGCCATTACCACTTTCAGTGCCAGCAGACTTCCTCAGAGTATTGCCATTACCACTATCAGTGCCTGCAGACTTCCCCAGAGTATTGTCATTACCACTTTCAGTGCCAGCAGATTTTCCCAGAGTATTTACAATACAAGACTGGGGTTACCTTGACGTGGTTGGAAGGCTTTTCATTCATGTGATCACAGTAATGTATACTAAAAACCCCTTGTTTATAAAGTATGCCAGTGTGCAGATATGATATTGTATGGGGCCTAGGAATGTGCATTGATGATCTTTTCTATGTTTCCCAGAGTATTGCCATTACCACTTTCCGTGCCAGCAGATTTCCCCAGAGTATTCCCATTAACACTTTCAGTGCCAGCAGATTATTACCATAAACCCTTCAGAGGGGGAAATCTGCCAGCCCTTTTTCAAGAGTTATTGCTATCAACTTTTTAGTGCCAGCAGAGTATTACTATTAATCCTTTCAGCTGCCAGCATTGACATGATATACAGTATGTACCTGCCATGTCTCCTCCATTGAAATGTTCACCCCTCACCTGCAGAGTTGGGTGGAAGGAAGAAAGAGGCAGGGATATCATGGCTGCTAGTCACAGGGGCCACTGTTAAAAAGTCTGCAGCAGCTTTTACTTTTTTAGAACCGCTCTCCTTAGTCCTTTTAGCTCAAACCCCTCCCCTTCTTCCTTCACCTTTAGTTAATTTGCAATATTGTTTCCAAGAAGAGTGAGCTGAGTTCAGGCTCCCTACTCACTGCAATGTTGCAAATTACAGCAGCAGAACAAAGCGAGCAGGTATAACACAGCAAGTAAAAGCTGACAGGGAGATGCTAGGGAGAACACTGGGCGCCCTGGTGTAACATAGGCACCCTAGCACTTTGCTTAGGTGGCCTATGCCTAAAAATGGCCCTGTCAATCGAAGTATTGCACCGGCTAATTTATTTTTTTACACGTATACTAGGTCTAAGAACACAAGATAACTTTAACTAGGGCTTGGTGTTGCAGTTATCCAGCAAATCAAGAGTATCACAGAGTGACAAAAAGCTGAATGAACACAAATGAAGCAGAGTGAATGCCAGAAAAAAAGTAGTTCATGTGTTTATATACAAGAGAAAGTCATTCAAGCACACATTTCCCTTCTCACGAATAACCAAGAAAGTACTGATGAAAACAATACATTACTTGCCTTTCTCATTCGGACCATACACTGACTCGATATTTGATCTATCCATCATTCAACTCATTAGGAACTTCAAATTGTTCTAAATATTGGATCATTCCACTAGCTGATAATCAGGCAATGGTCAGTATTAGAGAACTTGATTATGTAGTTTAACATTTCAGTTGAACAATGGCAATAGTCTATTGATGTCCAAACTGTGTCCCTCAAGCATTTAATGTCTTCTACTGTAAAAGATCAATAAATGCAGCAGACGCGTAGTCATTCATCGGTTCAATCTATATCCTCATGAAGCCCCGCCTTGTCACGGAAAAAAGTGCAATGGCTTGGTAGCTTCCTGGGAGTAGTGTCAGACTGGAATTCAAACAAGTACCTGCACACCCAGAACCCTCTGGTGCCAATATGTTTAGGGTGGTGCTGGACTCCGGGCGTCTGGCTATGTCCTCAATCTGCAATAGTAATCCAAAGATGAAGAGCGCAACACACCTACACCTGCATGGTGCAAAAAGGCTCTTAGCCTACTTTATTGGAAGCATGAATGCCGTGATATTAAAAAGAGTAATGACAATAAATTGCCCAAGGGCTTGTTCACACTAGGAATGGACAAAAACACAACTTAAAAACGCATTGCATTAAGTGACGTTTCAAAAGGTTTTTGTATCCGTTGCTGCCTGTTTGCGTGTGTAACAACCAGAGGTACTGGGTGCATCCCTTGCTGGAGGACCGCCTGGAGAAAGGGCAGTTTTCTTTGCTGTATGAGGATCTTAGGCACCATCCAGAGAAGTTCTTTAACTATACCCGGATGTCTATTGAAAGGTAAGACTAGTTTACATGTTTCCTGTATGTGTTATGTACACACTGGTGCTGCTTTCAGTGCTCAAATGGTATCCCTCCACATGTTTGGAAACTACAATAACTCTCTCACTGCAAAAGCAGAAAGCAAGCAACCAGATGCTGCCAGTTGTTATTTTCATACATAGAGAAGGACACAGGTAGTTCCCTGTCCAGTGGTAATTGATTAATGTTCTATAGCAACATGTCCTTCAGAATAAATACACCATATTACCAAATAAAACCTTTTATTTAGAAAAAACTGGGGAGAGCTGTGCAAACACAGATATATTACCATATATCTCAAAGTGCTTTAAAAAAATAAAAGTGCATACATCTATACAATGTACAAGATACAGCAAATAGGTATTTAACATCATACCATTGCAAATAGCATAATTATACAAACAGTTTATAAAACACTTGTTTCCAAAAATATACAGTGTACATAAAGTGCTAGTACATTATTAAAACAACAACAAAAATGCCCTCCCCAGCAGGAACCAATATTAAACTATTGTCATCTAAAAAAACTTGGCATGTAAGCAGCATCCCTCAAAACCCACATGTGGGAAGAAAGCTGGACGTTTGGGTTTAGGGGGGTGCTGCTTAAATACACCATTGTCTGTAAAACATTTCTAAACCATATCATAGGCAACATTAACTTTTTTTTTTTCTGCAGCTTTGACCAACTACTGCAGGTGTTGGAGATTGGCCTGACCTATGAGGACACTCGCTTCAGAAAGAGTGTACCACCAGCTGAACGTCTTCTTATCACATTGTGGTAAGTAAAATGTAAAATATAAACGTTATATACAAACAGATACACAAAAAAAACAGACTGAAAAAGGGATGATGATCATAATCAGACTTTAACATGTCATCTGCAAACAGTCTGTCATGGTTGGTGTTGTTGAACGTATGGAACTCTGACTGTCTGAGCTTATTTGACTGGTTGGGCGTGATGGTGGGTTAAGTGTAGCATAGGTGGGTTCTATGTATGGTACTGGAGAATTTTGACGGTATGAAGAATATTGTCTGACGGAGTATGGATTGAGTATGGGGCATAGGGGGATAAGGCGTATGGTGCATGTAATATTGTAGATTTCTGGATTGGTTGTCAATTGGTAGTTGTGGAGTGTGTTGTGGGGTGTATTGTGGAGTGTGTTTAGGAGTGTGTGTTGTTTGTGTGCATGATGAGGGTACAAATGACTGTATAGTGTTCAAAAGGGCAACATGTAAGCTTATGTGTTTTTCCATCAACTCCATTACGGACTTAAGTGAAGTGGCTAGATCATCATCATCCCTTTTTTATTGGTTTGGTACACCCTTTTGGTGTTGCGTGGGGGCTGTGTATGCCTGGAAATTGGAGGTGAATGTTCATATGATGATAAATGTACAGTTGCTTGTGTTTGTGGTGGGGACCTTTCTGTTGGCGAGTGTGCAGGCCCGGAACGATCAGCGGAGTGTATTAATGTCTCATCCTCTGGAGTACTACTAAACAGGTCAACACTCTCGGCATTTGACTCCTCAAGTTGGGATGGTCTCGTTTCGTCCTCCGAACATAAATTATCCTCAGTTCTGGAAAACAAATCACCTTGTGAGCACATATGTGTATGCGTGAAAGTTGGGATGCACAACATGTTGACATGGGATACTCCTTGTACTGCTTCTGGACCCACTTCTACTTTCTTTCTCCTCAGCACTTATTTCTTTTTGAAAGTTGTCGCGCACAGATCGTCAACGTGTTTTCAGCTCTTGCACTGTAATGAAATAAAACACAATTTTTAATGTTTATTAATAATTTTTTTTTTCTCAAACAGGTTTCTATCGACTGGACACAGTTATGCCTCCATGCATTATGAATTTCGGATGGGGAAATCCACTATTCAAAAAATTGTGCTGCACACGTGCAAAGTGATGTGGAAGGAGCTCCAGCCAACTTATCTACCTTTCCTTAACAAGGAGAAATATCAGGACATCAGCAATATGTTCTGGTCGAGGCATAACATTCCAAACTGCGTGGGGGCAATTGATGGCAAGCATATTCGGATTGTGATGCCACCATGCAGTGGAAGCCAGTACTTTAATTATAAGAAATATTTTTCAATAGTTTTGCTTGCTGTGGTTGACGCGGACTATAAATTTACTTATGTGGACGTTGGATCCTATGGTAGCACCAATGATTCCAGGATCTTCAGCAGGAGCCGCTTTGGTCAGCGACTGAGCATGGGCAAGCTTGACCTACCCCCCCAACCCCTGGCTAGGGGATCTTTAATTACCGTTTAAGCAGGGCTAGGAGAGTGGTGGAATGCACCTTTGGAATTCTGGCCAATAATTGGCAAATTTTTCGCGGTGCAATCCAAATGAAGCCGGAGCATGCTGTAACGGTAATTAAAGCTACATGTCCGTGAGAAGGAGGGGGCAACATGTGTGGAGAACATAGAGTGTAATATCCCCAGGAGCATGCGTGATCCTGTGCCAAGGGGCACATTAGGTGCAATAAGTCTGAGAGACAAGCTCTCTCAGTATTTTGTAAACCCTGCTGGGGCAGTTTCTTGGCAGGAAAATTGTATATAATATGTATATAAAGTTTATATATTAGGGAAAATACTGTTTATTATAACGGTTTATTGTTGTTGGCAAATATATTTTTTGACCCACAAATATTGCTGTGTTTTGTTTTTGTACAACATATTATACATAGCCCTGTCCCAATATGATAAGCAATTTACAAGATATTTAAGATGGAGATCTCAGCACATGGAGACTACAAAATGGAGACCTCAGCACATGGAGACTACTGCACATTGCCTGTACTCCTCCCCTATTCCTTTCACAGTTTGGTGTCTAAAAAATATAAATACATAACATTTCACTCACTAAATTTCAGTCCCTTTGATTCACCCCAAATAAAAAGTATTTATTATTACTAAAATAATGGCACATACCTTTTGCTCTGCGTTGCCTCTCAGATAAATCTGCCCATTTCGTCCCACAAATCTCTTTTGCAATTTCCAGCCAAATGAAATTTGCTTTCACATCTTTATACTATTTGTGGCCTTTATCATAAAGTTGAGGATGACCCTGTACTGCATTTATCAAATCATCAGTTGACAAAAAAGTTTCTGTCATTATGGCAGACTGGCTTGCTTCAAATTGCAAAAGAGCTGTCAGACTGACTTGCTGACAGCTGACAGCCAAAATGGATGCCTTGCTGATGGCTGGTAGCTGACTTGCAAAATTGCGCCTCTCCCGTGTGTTTCTTATAGCCTGCTGATCGGAAATGACATCACAGGAACTCCCAGGCATCCTTTTCGAAAAATGTACGCAAACGCGTGCGTTGTTATCCGTTGTAAAGCATTTTCATGCATTTAAAATTTCTGCTGCAGTGCGTTTTAAAAACGCACTGGAGCGGAACGGAATATAACGCAGCAAGTGTGAACAATATTATGAAATCCTATGGAGTTTTACTGTCTGTTTTTTTAAACGTGTTTCAAAAACGGATACAAACTGATGTAGTGCGAACGAGCCCTAAAAAAAAGACTAGCAATGTCTATGAAAAGTATTAAGATGGGTACACACCATAACATTCTTTAAAAGATGTGTATCTTTAAAACAGAATGTGTAAGATTCTTCATTAAAGGCTACACACAGTCCAGAGCACCTTCCTTTATAATGTATAAGTGTGTACCAGCTTTAACCCTTTCTTATTGATAATGTAAATTACCGTAGTGGCCATTTTGTTTTTTTATTACCCTTTATGCACTGAGTGCCACCCAAAATACACATACCCATTTTTGTCTTTACAGTTTAAATGGGATAATATGTATAGTAAAAGATGCACTTCATTTGAACAGATGCATGTTGAGTGGCTACTGGCTACATAGATGTTAAGGTGCGAGCGATAATAGGTAAATCCTGTCGTTCCACAACGGGATTTACCTATTATCGCTTGTGTGTAGGGGATATTCCCGACCGATCTGAGTGCCGACGAATGACCGTTGTCGGCACCCTGATTGATCAGGAAAGTGGGAAAATTCCGGCTCCCTTTACTTTAATAGAAGGAGCTGATACCGATCTTGCAGTGTATGGCCGCGTATGGGGATAGGTCATTTCCATGGGTGCAGGTTCCCTTTCACAATGTTCACATTGTTTTCACATTGCGAAGGAAATCGCAGGTGTATGGCCAACTTTAGACAAAGTTTGTTAGGACAGATTGTTGGATGATCGGTCTAACAATCTTTATTTTCTATTCCCCTATTCAGCATTAGTCAAGCAGCAAGGTCTGTTCTATGGAGTAGCGAACAACACCATTTAGTGATCAGGCAGAACAGATCACTAAACATTATTGTTTGTATTATGGGGGAAACTCCATAAACATCAGATGATTGACCAAAGTGGACATTCTTCAGCTAACTAATTTTCACATGTAAGTACTTAAAAGGTGCCCATAACATGCCATTACGATAATACCTGTACCGGAAGATCCCATTGGAATCTGTTGGGAACCATGCTGTGGTAACCACATACACTGCCCTTGTCTGACTCCCATACACAGTATGGGGATTGGTCTGCCATGTGCCCACACGCATGGCCGATCA
Organism: Hymenochirus boettgeri; assembly: GCA_019447015.1. Taxonomy (NCBI): domain Eukaryota; kingdom Metazoa; phylum Chordata; class Amphibia; order Anura; family Pipidae; genus Hymenochirus; species Hymenochirus boettgeri. Next base: position 157,755,547 of record CM033472.1, read on the forward strand.
TATCGGCTCTCTCTACTATAGTAGATGGAGCCAATACTGGCCAACAGAAAATTTCTGTCCAAACGACCGATAGTGGTACTTATGGCAGTAGTTAGTTGTCTGTTGTTTTTGGTCCCACCTCTTACAGATACTGCAGATAGGCACTTATGCATACACAGACAGATGTTCTTCTGATCAGACCTCCGATCCAGTGCAACAGAATATAGTTTTGGACATTTTTAGCGATCCAATCTAATTTATCGTAGTGCTCAAAATAACGATCCCATGTATGTGCTTTAGACTCCAGGCAAATTCTTATTTATAAACCAAAAGCCTCTGTATATACAGTCACAATGGAGGAGAACAGAATATTTAATTTCTGAGGAAACCTTTGAAAATGCTTTTCTATGAGCCAAGTAAGGTTTACATAAGTTCTTAGTTACACAGCCAATTGAAGTTCAAGATTTGCAAAACAAATGAATGCTGCTTCAGAGCAAGGCAAACAATATCCCACACTCCAATCTTGCTGTCAATTTAACTCATTGGGTTGGAGCTACCTTTCTACACAACTTAAAATTTGGATAATCCCCTGAGTTTTTATAACTATAGTAATTCACAGTAAAAGGAAGTAAAATTAATTTTTAATGTAGGGACACTAAAGTGAAAAAATGACTTGCTTTTATCCTTTTCTTTATTTTTAGAGCTGCCAGAGGGAATGCATGCCAACTAGTAGTGAGCTGAACAGGAGAAGAGGCGATATAGTTAAAGGGAGCACCCTTTTTAACCATATCTTCGTCTTCTGTTCAGCTCACTACTAGTTGCTATGCATTCCCCCCTCACTGACTCGCTTTTGGGAGGTTCTGGGAACAGAGAGAGGGGCAATGCATACCAACTAGTAGTGAGCCAAACAGGAGATGAGGCGATATGGTTAAGTACAGTATGTGATTGTTTTATTTGCACTGCATACATCTCCCTCCAGCACTTATCCTAACTAGATTGTAAGCTCTATGGGGCAGGGACCTCCTTTCCTCTTTTTGCAAAGCTCTAGCACTTCTATTTATATAATTTATATATTTATGTACACAACCATCTATGTATTTATCCCCCTTGTATGACTATTGTATTTTGATACTGTACAGCGCTACATCCCCTAGTGTCACTTCATAAATAAACTATACATTCACATACAAAGGGAGCACCTTTTAAAGGGCATGTCCACCCCCAAAACTATAATCCCCCCCAGTAATGGCCCCACCATGTAGTGTAGTGTAATCCTTACCTCACATCCCAGCTCCATAGGGTTCTCCTGTAGACCCCCCCTAAAGTCCCAAAAACAGTCCACCAGGAGGCTAGCAGGGCTCTGCCTGCTACCTTGCCTCCGGTAGATATTTGTCATGCGTACTGCAGGCTTCTCCCCCCTCCCTCCCCCTAGCGTAAAATCCTTTTAATATGCTGCTCCCCCATGTCTGGTAGCCCCAACCGCATGATTAGTATTTTGCAAAAGCTCCCCAAACCCTTACTTACCTCTCCTCTTTCCTCTGCTGCACTGAATGACCGGCAGCCGCGTCCGTGATTGGCTGCCGCTCAGCCAATCACAGACGCGACTGCCGGTCCCGCCCCTCTGCTTGCATTCTCGCAAGCAGAGGGCCGGCAGTGCAGCGGAGGAACGAGGGGAGGTAAGTAAGAGTTTGGGGGGCTTTTGCAAAATACTAATCATGCGGTTGGGGCTACCAGACATGGGGGAGCAGCATATCAAAAGTTATTTTTAAGGGTGGACATGCCCTTTAACAATATCTCCTTGTGTCCTGTTTAGTTCACTTTTTAGTTGGTATGCATTCCCCCTCTCTCTGTTACCAAAACCTCCCATGTGCCTCCAAACAGTGAGCTACAGCTAATTGCATTCCCCTGTGAGTTTGTTAAAGTGATAGTGAAACTGCTCTGGTATGGGAAGGTAAGCAGCTGTTATCACTGCTTAAATTAAATATGGTTTTCTTTTCAGCTGTGGGATTTTAAAAAGGGATGCATGTGTGTGTGTGTGTGTGTGTGTGTGTGTGTGTGTGTGTGTGTGTGTGTGTGTGTGTGGGTGTGTGTGTGTGTGTGTGTGTGTGTGTGTGTGTGTGTGTGTGTGTGTGTGTGTGGTGGGGGGTAATGACTTTGGGATAGGTTTCTTCAGGTGCAGTGCTAGATTGGGACTCCATTAACACAGACAACACAAACAGCAGTTTTGCAGGATTGGTTATAGATTAAAAACTGCTAGATACAGTCTAAAAATTGGAAGAATTAAAGAGGAATTTAAAAAAAAATTAAAAGCACTATTTTTTCAAACCAAATAAATTATTTCAAATATATTTGCTGTATGCTATTTCTATTTGTAGACATTTTATTCCAGTTTTTCTGGTTACTACTGTCGAAGCAAAATTCCTTTTACAATTGTGGGCTACTGATTGTTAGAAAGGATAACTAGAAAATGAACAAGGACAAATTGTCCTACTAGAACAAGTATAACTGGCTATTTACAAAACTCAGCTTGTTTCTCAACTGCCATACAAATGCTGTTTCTTCTAAATGTGTGACTTATCCATCACTAACCTTGAAGACAACCAATGTGCTACCAAAGTCATCTATCCGACTACACACCACATCAAAGGGACTTTCTCACTCGGAAAAACGGGTAATGGTGCCGTGGAACTTCCTTTGCCTACATTGCAGGTAACACACATTTAAACATGCCCATTTAACCAAATAACCCATTCCCATGGCATAATCACACATTGGAACTTGGTATTAATAATAATAAAATGAACAAATATACCCCTCACTCCTCTTCTTTCATAGCTGCATAGTCCCGCTTTGTCTTTACCCTTGGGTACTTTACCTAACAGCTGTACTTACTTACATTGTTTCCTCTCAGCATTGCAGTCTTCTTCCGCAATCACATTGTAATGTGTATGGGCAACTTAAGATAGCAGAATACAGAATGCAAATACACACATTGAAATAATGAAAATAGAAACAATATCTGCCTTCAAAACAATTGATACCAAACACCTTTGTCCTTCTTGGTATTGGAACAAGCGTCTACAACTATGAAAGCTTCTAAAGCCACCAGAGGAAGTGTAAACATTCCTTCAGGAATGCTGGTGACCTAGGTAAGTATTGCTATACTAGGGTTTGGGGATGGGGGTTCTGGTCTTGGAGGAAAACAATATCCTTGTCATATTTAAAGGATATCATTATCTTTAGTAAGAAAAAGCTTCAAATACTTATTAAAGTGACACTACTGAAAAAATGGCTTTGCCTCATCTTAATATATAATTAAATACATGTAAGTAGCACTCTGATTTGCGTGTGTTGCTGCATGCCTTCAATCCAGCACACATTTTGTTTAGGAGCAGTTTTCCCCTCCCTCTTCCATCCGACCTGACTTTTTTCCCCACAAACCAACTATCAAGCTTTCACACAGCATTCCAACTGTCAAAACTCTATCACCATTCCAGCTACAGTAAAGCTAGGTACACACCTAGCGACCTTCGACCGGTCGGCCAGGAGGAAGGACTGTCAGTCACGGCAAAAGCAGCCACGTCCGACAGTTACTGCGACCGATTGTGTGGTCCATAGAGGACCGCACGATTGGACGAGGTTTTCCACCATTTCCGTTCGTCCGATTCAGACGAACGATCGGTCGGACATGGCCGCATTCGGATGCGATAATTTTGGTCTGATCGACCGATACACTGAACCATCGGTCGATCGGACCGAAATATCTCATTGTGTGTACCCAGCTTAAAACTACTCACAGAAGAATAGTTTTTGAGAGCAAGGAACTTGATTGACAGCTGAAATACAGTTTTAGATTGAATATCTATAGAAATAGGGAGAAGATCAACAAAAAACTGATACAGTGGTGGTTGGGTAGATTTAACGTTTCCAGTTATGGTCAATTTAATATAACCTATTTTTCGGTATAGATGCCCTTTAATAATTTTTTTGTAATTTGTGGATGAAAAGAAAGCACACATTATGCCTTAAAAATATACTGTATATACTCGAATATAAATCGAGGTACCTATTTCTCCCTAAACAATTAGTAAAAGTGATTGACTTGAGTATAAGTCTAGAGTAGAAAATATGACCACTACTGCCTTCTGATTCCGTATTGTGTTGAGGCTTTAGTTGCCCTTTAAATGGACAGCAGAATTCCCATACAGTAATAACCATTCTGCATTTAGCTATTACTGTATGTGACTACTGTATGGGAATGCTGCTGTCCATTTATAGGGTAACTAAAGCCTTAAAACAATACAGAATCAGAAGGCTCACTATTGTTTTCAGGCATTAGTTTCCCTTTATATTAAGAGTAATCCCCAATTCTTTGGCACTTCAGGTGTTTGTAAACTACAACTCCCAGCATGCTTTAGTTGCTGGGAGTTGTAGTTTACAAACATCTGCAGTGGAACTGCAAACCCCCCCTACCCAACCTTCTCCTCCCTCCCTGCCAGTAAAAATAGAGCTGAATAACTAAAAAACTGAAATACCGGCAGCATTTGGCAACTTTCACTAACTTGTAAGAAGAATCCGGTTGCCGCATCTCCCGATCATCGCATCCACTGACGTCACTACTCGGCTCCAAGTAGTAAGACAGGCGCCAAGTAGTCACGTCAGTGGATACAACGATCGGGGGATGCGGAGGCCGGATTCTTCTAAAAAGTTAGGGACTGACCTGAGTTTTTACAGCCTGAAAACCTCGACTTATACTCGAGTATATACGGTAAATCATGTATTGATATATGCTTTGCTGTATTAGCCGACATACTTAAAGGGCATCTATAGTGGGAAAATGTAATTTTTTTGTTTCTATGTGTTCTATGATTCCCCCCAACCTCCAGAGTACATTTATTTCCTTCAGTTAAAAGAAGTCATGATTTCAGCTTGAGCTGATAATCAAATCCACTAACAGCATGCCTAACAGTGTTCGTTCCTACACGTCGCCCGTCGGGACACAAAATCGCATGTGTGTACGAACCTTTAGCATGCATTATATTAGTCCTTTAGTTTGGCTCTGTCTTGTTCCCTTGTTAAAGCAACTGCAGTGAACCTTTACGTCTCACGTCATACTTGTTCTTGTCTTCCCTCACCCCTTCCTAGATATAAGTCTGAAGCCAGTTCTGCTGGCTTCCCTGGACTGTCATTGGATTGTCAACTATTCCTGTCTACTTAAGAGGGCCTGGTACATCATAGTATGATAATGTTTGATGTCAGCTTTATGCCTGGAGGTAGGCTTCTTGTTTTTCTTCGTTTATATGAGCTAAAAACTACAATTCTCATACAATCATGGAGTGAATTCTCAGAACTGTACAATATGACCCATAAGGTCTTGGTCCTACCATGTTTAAAATCTATGCACCATGTGTGATTACTATTGTGGTGTCCATGCCCCACTATCCCCTTCATTTTGACAATGCATGCAATCACCATTTGGCATAATAACTGATACTAGGATCCAATCATCCTGCAAGTCAGACAGGTTAGTTGATTTGATTTGAATAAATAAATCAGTCATTTCATAGATAAATACTTGTTTGTAGCTTAAGACCTTGTGAACATTGATGTTTTTGATGGAACTTGTGGAATCCATGTAATGGTCATTTATCACATTAAGCACTGATGTGTCTCCACAGTGCTGAGCTGTTTGTTAAGTAAGTGCATATACCATAGCTTGTAATATAGTCTAGGGGCAAAGATAATATAGTGAAGGTATTTTAACTTAGGAGTAGCCTTTAAAAGAGGGGACATGGCTGAAATATTGGTGGTGCACTGAGCTTAAGGCCGAGGCCACACTGCAACGCACAGGAATCGCACACATTATCGCGAGCATTTTCACATGCGATTGTGTGCGCGATTCTTGTGTGATTTGCGTTTTGCGCATGCAATTTTGCCGTTTTCCGTTGTGGAAACACATGCGTTAATGCACCAAAAATGGTGAACGCACGAGTTACCGAAACGCATTTTCATTTTAGAGAAAATCGCGGGTGCAATTGTGAGTGCAAAACGCATGCGCAAACACGCACTAGTGTGGCCTAGCCCTAACACCATCTCAGGAATCCCTCCCTTGGAAATCTTCCACTTGCCCCTGCTACCTTAAAGGGGAACTGTGGTCCAAAAATGACTTTAGGTAAATTGATAGGAATTGCTCTACTGAGAATTTTTGCAATTAATTTTCATTGTTTATTTTAAATAATTTTGAAGATATTTACATTTTTGTGTGTGATATGGCAGCAGCATCACCAGGTCCCCTGCACTTCCCGCTTCCTGCTCTGAAACCTGTCAGTCAATCTGCCCTATGTAACCTCCCCTTTGCAGCCCCCCTGGTCCCTCCCACTCATGGACCCCATGGTCCCTCCAGTTGCAGGCCCCCCTTGGCCCATTCCCTTACAGCCTCATGTGGCCCCGCCCACTCGTGGGTGTCATGGCCCCTCCCACTCGCGGGTGCCTAAGCCCCACCTGCTCACAGGTGCTGTGGGACACTCTGACACCAACCCCCCTACCCCTGAAAACTGCCTTTTCAGGCAGAGTGAGAATTTTGCCTAAAAAGGCTGTTTTCACATAGTAGGAGAGAAGGGCTGTAGATTCCCTTACCTTCCCTATCAGGACTTCACATAGCAGAGAGGAGGAGGGACTTCCTGTCTCCCTCACACACTGAGGGAGTCTGAAGCTGTGCTCGCCGGAGGCACTGTGCAGGAGAAGCCTTAGGAATGACACATGTCAGCCTCCCACCCATTAACTTTCTGGTCAGTCATTTCTTTATATCTTGGGCTGTTGAGCACGTGGAGAGGTGATTGATGGCTCGTTTTAAAGGTAGGATACTGGCCACAGTTCCCCTTTAACTTGAACTAAATTACTTGAAACTTATCATAATGAAACGAAGCAAATATGTTGGAATGGATTTTCCAAGAGTGTGAATAAAAATTAAGAAATCTCTGCAAACCACCGATGTACACAGCAATCTATAAAGCCCCAAATTACAAAAGCATAATTGCAGATGTCTAATGATAAATCCAAACCCCAAGTTCACAGATGGTAAAACACAGTGGGTAAAATAAAATAAAGCGTCTTTGAACTCAATTTGTTTATTCAATTTTTTTCCTCACGATCTGACTCTGATTTTATTATATATGTGTCTTTAAATGGTTTATAGTCTTTTATAGTCATTTTTAGCTGATGTCATTTTTTATTCAACATTTTATTATACACACTAAAGGGAACCAGTATGTCACATAGATGCTCCTGTTGCCCCATGTAATTGCAAATGGGTGACTGTTAGTGTCCCTTGCAAATATACATATTTTTCTTTCGGTCAACTCACATGTGCATTTAAGCCTAAATCCAAGTTTCCATACCTAGGAAGCACGTTAGCCAGGGGTGTAACTGCTACAGGATTGGCCCCAACCAAGGCGATTTCTAGGCATAAGTGACCTTGGCAAACTGCTAGGATGGAGGGCACCATTTAAGTTTTTTTCTTTTTAAAGACAGGCATCCTTATCATGGAGCAATAAAGTGAGAGATCTAGTTTCTTGTACCCTCCCTGTTTGCCCACAGTATAAACACCTTGGCTGATTTCTCAGCACTCTGTACTGTCAGTGTGAATACAATGTGTCCATAAATGTCGAACAAACATAGCTGAATACAGGATTATTCTCTATCTCTGTCAATCGCTTTAAATTTCCTAATTTATGTAAAGAATAATGCAAGAGGTGGGTTGTGTTAGGAAGGGGCATCATGGGAGACTTGCGTAGGGCACCAAAATGTCCAGAACCGGTCCTTGCTATTTTCATACTATTTCTACAACAGCCTCACCTCCAGACAACAACTGTAGATGAATCAGAGAGGGGGGGCAATTACAGTTTTGCTTGGGGGGGCCATTGATTCCTAGTTATGCTGTTACAGTAGCTAGGTGTTAGTTAATGGATTATACTGGGTGTTGATCTGGTAATCTGGCATCCCTAGAATGGGAGTGATACCCCAGTTGCTGGGCCTGTAGCAACCCCATCCCCCCTTACAGGGGTGACAGCTTAAAGAATGGCATGTTAAGATGAAAAATATAAAAAATTTGGAAAATTGGAAATAACTGTTGACAGTAATGACACTAAGGGCCATTTATAAAGTGCGTTTTTGCAATTTAGAGATAGTGTGCGTCATCGGTAATGTACAACAGCGGCCATATATGTAAATCTGCGGTAGTACATTTACAATGAACATTGTAAATTAACGAACGTTAGGTCGTAGAATACCATGCAGAAGTAAACTCGCACAATGATATTCTATGGGGATTGTAAATCTACGACCGTGTTATCGTAAATTTAAGATCGTCATTGGTAATTTACAATCGTTATTGTTAATTTACGATAGCGATTGTAAATTAAAGATTATTAAACGGATTGGAAATTCACAATTGGTTTAAAGGAGAACTAAACCCAAAATACAAAGGCAGCTCCACAGACTCTATATCTGTCACTTAGTAAAACCATTTGTCTCTCACCACTGAAATCAACTTCTTACTGTAGAAATCATTTCTGAGTACTGGCAATCTATGATGTCACCGCTGGCTTCTAGTGTTGCCTCTTCCTGGTGGTCCTGGACCCAAAACTCCTTCTGCACATGCTAACTAGCTACCTTCTGTTTGTTTCCCACTCCCCTTATGCTAAGCTGCATGTAACAGTTGAACTCAGAGTCCCCACCTGCCAGTGTCTCCCAGCCAATCATCAGAGATAGCAGTGAATATTATTAGCAGATTTTTCTGCTCAAACAGAGTGGTGGAAGGTGTTAACCCTTTTCATATGGATTTAGGAAGCAACTTGTTAACCCTTTATATTTGTGAGCATTTCTGCAAGACTGTCTTTGTATATGTTTATTTCTGCACTCTACCATTTAGATTAGTGTGTGTATTGCTGAAATGTACATTTAGGGCATGGCCACACTGCAACGCACCTGAATCGCACACGATTTTATATGCGTTTACCCTTTCGATTTGTCCATTGTCATTATGAAAACGCATGCGATTGCACAAAACGCATGCGTTACCAAATTGCTGATGCATTGCGTGAATCACCTGAAATCGAAAGATTTTGGTGCGTTACTGCGATTTCAATACAATTGAAAAATTGCAATCGCCTGAAAAACGTGCTTGTGTAGCCTAGCCCTTAAAAGTGTAAAGCAGGCTGCATTGATCTGGGTGTTGAGCTTTCACAATTGGACCCTAGCAGAGCGCATGCAATACAGACAAAAAAATGGTGATCGCATGCACACGGAAACACATTGCATGTAGTGGGGCCGGTCCCATAGGCTATTACATGCCTGCACTCCCACTAGCACAATCGGATCGCAAATCGCAATCCGAAACGTGCTAGTGGGAGCTAGCCCTAAGTGTTTGAGTCTTAAAGGGAAAGGTGGCAGCCCAGTAGAATTGTACTGACCACTTTACAAGGTATACTTATAAAAACAAAACAGCTCAGAGCTGCAGGTGCAACATATTGACGTGAACATGGCCTTAGCACAGCTCTGTGCAATGCATTTTAAAGGGGAATGTTGGAGCCTGGAAGAAGTTTTGGAAGTAGTGTAAAGGCAAAGGCCACCTTTGCCTTTAAGACCCAAACACATATTAAATATACATGTTGCAGTGCTAAGTACCATTGCATTAAATACAAACTATCAGCCTGCATCATGCTTCTAAAGAAAATACTAACAACCTTTTGTTGAGTAGATATTATCAGGCCTATGTCATAAATGTTCTTATGCTTAAATCTGATTGGTTGGGGCAAAATTTGCAGCATTTTTAATGATAAGAACTTTTAATACATAGGCCTGTATATGTGTTCGGGTCTTAAAGGCAAAGGTGGGAACCCTAGTTGGAAGAGTGATTTTCTTTATGCAAAACTTCCCACAAGCAGCCCACCTGCTGCATTAATTTTATAGAACATGTTTGCGTTCCCTCTAACAGTGCCCCTTTAATTGGCATTCCCTCCAATAATTCCTATTAATATGTACATTTATATAAATAACATGGTGCAGAGCAAATGGCATACCCTCCAACATTCCCCTTTAATACATACACTTATAGAGCATGGTGCAGTGCTGCAGGTGGATAATATAATGACTCTGATCTTAGCAAGCTTCGCGCAATACATTTCTCTGTGTAATACATTTCTTAGCTTAGCTCTGTGCTACATTTTTTTTTCTGTGCTACATTGTTTTTATACAGACAGCTAAATTAAAGACACACTCTTCCTACCCTCCAACATTCCCTTTAATAAGGTACACAGATGAGAAATGCATTGCATAGAGCTGTGCTAAGATCAGGTTCACTTCACTATCCTCCCCCTACAGTTCTGCACCATGTGGTTCCTATAAAAACACACTCTTCCTACCCTCCAACATTCCCCTTTAAGAAGCTACACTTTCCACTAATATTGCTACAGCTGACAGTGAGTTAGAGACCTTCACACTACGGGCCATATTTATAAAGGTGTGGTATCGCCTTCTTTAGCGATCGTTATGGCGATCATCAATTTATGATCACTATTGTAAATCTTGTAAATGTACGATAGCCAACGTAAATCTACGAGCGCCCGTAGAATATCATTACGGTAGTAGTATTACCGCATGTTATGGTATACTACTGCCACGGTCGTACAGTAACAAAAAAACGAGGTATCGCAAGTTTTTATATATGGCCCTCCAACACTTAAACAATACATTACAGGTGAAACAAAAAGACAAAACATGTGTGCTACATGTTTCTCACCCACTTGTCCTTCCTGAAGTGCTTGAGTGGGTCTGAAACATGTAGCACGCATGTTTTGCAATAAACATGCAATATTCACAGCTACAGACCTGTGTCTTTGTATGTTTCACCTGCAATTTATTGTTTATATATCGGATTTGGTGGAGTGAAAGCCGTAGGTGAGACATACATTATTTCAGATCCCGACACACTAGATACCCAGACCTATATACATCACACTACAACACTGCTACTAGGAAAGTGTTCAGCTGCACCACCAATTTGAATATTGATGATTTAATATATTTCTACATTATAGGGGTTAAGAGGTGGGAGTGGAAATCACACAGGTGCTGAAAATGTAATCAAGGCAAAAGTACTGGCAGGGAAGGGAAAGTGTCAGCTTCAGAGTTGGGGAACAAACAGAACCTAAAATGAGCTCATAGAGGTAAAGAAAAGGCCCCTGAGTGGGATCTTCCATGCTGAGAAGGATGTTGAGGCAAGTACTTTCTAACTTCAACTTTGATTTTTTGGGGTTTAGTTCTCCTTTAACAATCCAATCGCGCTACATTAGAACTTACATGCCAACCGATCCTGCAACATTCATTCAATATTTCCTTTCAATATTGCCTTTCCTGGTTTTCTTCGCACCAACATATGATAGTCAGGTTCCGCGTTCGTATCGCGTTCCGTCAGGAAGAAAAAATGGGAAAGGCAGTTCTGGAAATATTGAATAAATGCTGCAGGATCGGTCAGCAGGTAGGTTCTATTGTAAGAGCACCTTAAAGCTGGCCATACACATGCAACCACCACTGCGTATTGCAGCAGATTCCATCGAAAGTTGTCTGTGCAACAGGCACATTCACACACACACTACCAATCAGCCTTATTCTGTATGGGAATAATCAGCCAGGTGAGCATAGCCGCTACCATTGTATCAGTTCCCTCTACTTTTGTAAAGGGAACCAAAATTTTATTTCCGACTCAATTGTCCACAACGCCAGCCATAGTAGTTTGTTGGCATCATGGCCATTCATTTCAGTACCATCCCCATTATCAGGAAAATGTTGTTTGATGGGATTTTCTTAATATTGTTAATGTGTATGGCTTTAGAGACTAATGCAACAGATGCAAAATTTGCCTGTGCTATTGATTTGCAGCAACCAATCATGCTTTTTACTAGATTGCTGCAGTGAGACAACATCTGATTGGTTGCTGCAAACTTTTGCAACTTTTATTGCATCAACCCTAAGCTTTTTTGAGATGTTTTAATCCCCACTGTGGTTGTTTAGGGTAGTCAGTGGCTGCAGTTCTGGTGACTGCTATTCCATCCCTATATGAAGCCTTTGAGGAAGTGGAGTAAAGCTACAAAACATGTTGGGCGGAGCGTGCGGTTCTCCATCTTGTTTGATATACGTGTGTGGCATCGATGTTTTTATTTACAATGGAATAAAACTTGCTCATAGCAGGTAGCCTACCTCACGAGATCCCTTGGATGGATTCACACAGTGCTATCCCTATATAAATTCTATCCCATATATCATAAGCATACATTTCTTCAGCAGTTAAAGGGCATGCCCACTAACCCCCCCCCCCCCACACACACACACACTACTGGCCCCTGTGTATAGTTTTAAAAAAATCCTTACATCTCTGCTCCTTATGTTTCCTCTGCAGTGCTTGTCCAAAGTCCAGAAAACTGAAGAGTAGGAGCTGTTTTCCTGTTCAAAAGGTTTCTTCCTCCTCCTTGTCCTCCGAGAGGACAGTGGCAAGCACTGGGACACCCCTCCATCCATATCCATCTATCCACCTAGCATAAAAAGGGTTTTCTGTAGTGTAGGGCATCTAAATAAAGATTTAGAATGCTACTTACAGCCCTTTCTTCACGCGGCACTCTCCAATGACGGCAACCACCTCTGTGATTGGCTGCCTCTCGGCCAATCACAGAAGCGGCTGCCGGTCGGGCCCCTGCTTGCAAGTTCCGCCAAGCAGGGAACCAGATCAGTGCGCCATAGGATCGAGGCGCTGTAAGTAACATTCCAAATTCCTTTTTTAACATTTTGATATGGTGGTTGGGGATGGGCAGGGGTGCCCTACATTATATAAAAAGTTTTTTCTTAGGGTGGAAATGCCCTTTAAGTCAAAATAGGCTTCTATGGCCTAATATAAGGCTTTAAAGATGATTTTGGTCACTGGGTGTTAGTTGGCCACTCCGCTCAACAGTAACTTTCATGTGTACAAGGCTTTAGCAACCAAGGAGTTCCATGGCCATATACTGCAGAAGCATAAGGACAGAAGCTAAGTGTATTTATAAAGTTTGCAAATCTCAGATGCAAGGTATGCAATCCAATGTAATCTGTCGTCAGAGAAAGAGGACAGAAATATAAATATACTAAAACACAGGGTGGGCAGAAAGAACCCCAAAATAATCTGTGGAAAAACTGCACAATGATCATTAACAGAGATAGATGGTTAATAAATTGCCACAGAAAATAATGCTGAACCATCTACTTGTAAGCAGTAGGTGTGTGGTAATCTAAAATGATTTAACTTCATTGTATTTCTAGCAGCAGAAAGACACAACTTGAAATGTCTGTTTGTATAGTTTATCTGAATATAAACTCTCATATTGTTGTCAGAAACAATAGCGCAATCACCCAGTCAGTGAGAGTTGATTGGGATTATTTAGACACCAAGCTTTCAAGTGCTTCTGATACACAGAGCTTTCCAAGGCATGAACAGAGTGGGTGGATAAACGAATGCAAGGCTACATTTGTCATTACAGTTTATTAACTATTGTATTTGCATATGTACTTAGACCAGTGTATTAGCCACAAGTATCCAGGAATGGTTGATGGTCTGGAGAGACTAATAAATTGTGGATCGTCCATATTGACAGAACCAGATTTGTCAATAGGCCACCTAGGTCGTGGCCTACAGCAGCAAGGCTGCTTGGGTGGCGGTATAAAAATGTAAGGCAGCATCCTTTCTACTTACAGCTACTGCAAATCTGCCCCAGCATTACTTTATTTGTCTCCGGTGCAGTCAAAGCATTCTGTGAAAAGTTTGATTACAAATGCCTCCAAAACGGTAAACTTCAATGGGCCCCTAATTGCAACAACGTTTGAAGGAAACCATGAGTCATTGTAACTGGTGAAAATGAGCGTATTAATACTCCATAGTGGAATAAAAAAAAAAAGACAGCCAACGATTCAGGTGGTACTCCAACCTTTCTCAAGCCACCCAAATACTGGAGTACCACCCAAAACATTGCCTGTGTTTTTATTCCACGATGGAGCATAAAATGACTCCGGTAGTAAACTACCTCAATAGTATTCTTTGGGGATCGTAAATCTACGATTTCGTTATCATACATTTACGATCAGTATCGTAAATTTACAATCGGTATCGTAAATTTACGATTGTTAAATCGAATGTTAATCATAAATATACAATACCGATCGCTAAAGTTGCATTATTGCTAAAAAGTAAATAAATATGGCCCCTGGTTTCCTTCAAACTTGCAATAGCATTCTGTAAAGATGAAATGTGACGTACGTGAAAGTTACGTTACATTTTGCTACCAACTCTGGCATTACATCTTCCAAAGAAGTAAGCAATCTGCAAAACGTGGTTGTCTTCTCCGCAACTCTTCTTCTGGGCACCAACCATTCATGCAGAGATGATATTGCTAAATGCTAGCTTGCTATTATCACTATTAATGTGCTTAGTTCTAATGTGCTTCCTCTATTGGACCCTGCTACCTGGATTGTTTTCTTTTTATCCCTTCTTTTCCCTAGTTCCTTATCATATTTCGCTTTATGTCTGTTTTGATTTAATAATTTTTCTTCTGCTCTTCACCAATTTCCTCCTGTTTTTTCTCTTGCGTCTTCCTTCCAATGTGTTTTCGTTATTAATTCTGCCAATTTCACCTTCTCTATCTAACTTAGCACAAACAAGAGAGGATTCCGCCGCACCTCACTTCACCGGTAAGTTTGTTTGCGGAACAAACTTACCGGTGGAGGAAGGTGCGGCGGAATCCTCTCTTGTTTGTGCTTGTTTTCCCAGGCAGAGACAGGACGCTCTGATCCGCGAGCACACTTGACCGGTGTTGGAGAAAGTGCAAGGTACGGAGGAGGATCACAATCGGGAGAGACGTGAGCCGCCATATTAGTATCTATCTAACTTAGCTTGGACACACATGGGTCAATCCCAACCCTGTAATCTCTTCAGACAAGCTACTGATTAAGAAATACATTTTTTGTCTGTCTGATGGTATTAATGCGGTACAATCAATATTTTGGCACAAACCAGACATGTCTGACCCATATACATTTATTAAAAATGATTTGTCCTTGCTCCATTTTTAGGGCATTTGTGTTTTTCAGTAAAGTAATTGTTAAATCCACAGTGTTTGTGACTATTTTTTCATGGTATGGGGGGTGGCAACAAGCTAGCTGGTCTAGGGCAAAAAATATATAATGTATAAATCTGGCCTTGCATATAGAGGGAGAAAATGTAATGCCTCCAAGCCACAGAAATACAGAATAATGTTTTTTTATATTAATGAGTTATCCTAATAATAATAAAGCAAGTGCATGTAGTTAAAGAAGAACTACAACCACCTTTCCACCCCCTTCCCCTTAATTGTACCCAGGTCCTTACTCCTGGGTTTAGCTTGAAACAAATGTTTTACTTACCTTAACTTTCATACACCAATCCATACCAGCACTGCCCCTCAATCTGTCACCAAGTAGACCTATGGGAAGATGCCCACAGCTAGAGGCATGCCTCCCCATTGGCCACATCACAGACTGATGAAGGAGGGAGAACTGGACCAGACCAGTGAGGGAAAGTTAAGGTAAGAAAAAACACAGATCCAGAGTGTTGGGGAGGTAAATATAATTGTCCTCAAAACCAGACACTGCCACCAAAATTCCTATTTGTTTTGAAACTTCATAATATTAAGATGATCTGGAGCCTATACAGTGTGCTTATAATTTATTACAGAATTAGTTTTAAGTAGTCCATCAAGTTGCTCTATACACACACAAGTAGAGACTTTTGCCCCCGAACAAAATACACCAAAAAAAAAAGATCCTTGGATGATGCTGTTTTACGGTCTGTGCATAAAAAGTTTCTTCAAACCCGGAAGTGCTGCCATTGCCATTAGACGAATTACCATTGTAGCATTTTTGCAATACACATAAACTACGGAATGTTATTTAACTACCATAACAGGTGTACCAACAACCAAACCTTTCACTGTCTATCGAGTGCAATTCTGTGTTCTAAGGTCTGAAGGGAAAGGTATCCAGGAAACACGTTATGTAAACTGTGTGCATTTCATTGTGGTGTGAAATAAAATGGCCACTAGCACGCATTTCCCTGCATAACAATGGAGAGTATTGTTAAGAGTAATGTCAGCAGCATACACAGACATTTTTCCATTTAAGTTTAAAGGGCATGTACAGCTTTTTTTTCACCTTATATCTTTCTCACCTTATATCTTTGCTCTAAGTTGGTTTTTCCCTTTTTCTTTTTCCTTGTAATTTCCAAATAGTGCATTTCATCCATTTTTGCAGCCACATACTTCCTTATTAAGGATGGAGTTTTGTCACACTGCATTCTGGGATTCTTAGTAACTAACCAGTCAGCTGGATTAGGGATATTAAAAAAAAAAATTAGTAGCCAGATTGATCTGCTCTCAAGTTTTCATATGTATGTGTGAAATGACACACTGAAACTAAAGATTGTGCGAGCAGATGCATATCTTCCAACATTTATCATCAGATAAGTACACTATAGAGAAATGCATTGCACAGAGCTGTGCTAAGTCTAGATCAGGTTCACTTTATTATAAACTCTCTGATGCATTCACTAATCGCTCATAACAGAGGACACGTGGACATCCTTTAAGATTAGAAGAAAGTTTCTTTACAGTGAGAACGGTGAAACTGTGGAACTGTCTTCCAGCAGATGTGGTAATGGCAAGTTCATTGAATAGCGTTAAAAGTGGGCTAGATAATTTTCTAAAACTAAAAAATATTGAGAATTACTGGTATTAATACATATACTGTAGTTCTGGTTGATCCAGGGATACTTTCCAATTGCCATTTGGAGTCAGGAAGGAAACCCCCCCCCCTCCCTTTTTAGCTGTGTTTTGGGTATTTTGCCTCTCTCTAGATCAGCTGTAAGGGCAAGGCCACACTGCAACGCAAATGCAATCGCATGCGATTTCATGTGCGATTTTCGTTGTGTTTGCTCATGCGATTTCTTCAATAGGAAACGCATGCGATTGCGATTAAAAATGCAGAACGCAATCGCAATGCACCCAAAAACGTGCGTTTTTTCTGCGTTGACGCGTTTTCAATGATTTTTAAAAAACGCAAGCGCAAATGCAAAAAAAACCCGCAGCAGTGTGGCCTAGCCCTTAGGTAGGGTTAAAAAGGAAGTTGAAAAGGTTGGACTTGATGGATGTATGTCTTTATTCAACCTCAATTACTATTTTACTTTGCTACTATGTTATGTTAAGTCCAAATTTGGCAAAAATGGCAGTGATAACAGTGGTGAAATTTTAACGCACCTTCAGAAATATGCCCCAAGGTATGCATAATATAAACTAAGAATTTTACAAATAATGATTTTTTCCACTGATCTCCATCTTTCCCTTTAAGGCTGTGTATTTTGGTGTGACCAATCAAGTGGCACATTTGATGCAATTTGGCAAACGTGTCCTATCTATTTTTCCTCCGATTTTGAAAAATAAATCCATTGAAAAGCTCATTCACAGCTAAAATGTTGCTGCTGTTTTGAAGAAATTTGTTTTCAATGGTAAATTGGGTTAAAATATTGTCCTAACTGTACCTGCTCATCACAGCAGAAGCCAATGAGAAGCCATTAATAGTGAATAGAATCACTATTCTACAGAACTTAAAAAGCCACTAAAGGTTCGTATAAACGTGCGATCGCGGGTCACAACACATGGTGTGTACAAACATTCAAATCGGACATACGGGCAATTGGGTCAGTTGGCAAATCACGGCTGATCATGCGGTTCCCTACCGACCGGTTGCGTGCACTGTTGGCCATGGCCACAATTGCCGTGACCAACAGTCATTTGTCGTGGCCAAGCACTCGCTTGCAGCGAACGCTCTGTCAGGACAAATAATTGTCCCACAGCATGTACCTGGTGGTTCATGGCATGGGGATAGTTAACTTTTTTTTCAACAAAACTATCTAGTCATAGTGCTGTCTCCTGCTGTAATATATTATTACACAAATGAACATCCCACTGGTAATTTATCTCAGATGAAACATTTTTAGTGTGTTTGATAAGGAAAGGAACAATGTTACTGCTGGAAACCACACACGATCAGATAACTGTGTAATAATGAGTATACTGTCACCTTTATACAGAATGCAAGTTTGATAATCTTATTATTGGGGCTCTTCATTTAAATGCAAAAGCAAAATCATTTTAAGGTACACGTAAGGATACTAGGTTGGTTTTTGATTCCCAATCACGTCTGAAGGTTCGTGCACACGTGCGATTGCAGGTCCCAACCTGTGACTCACGATGTGTACAAACAAAGTTTCGGATGATAATCGGCCCCGTGTAGTGTGTAGGCACTTTATCGGCTGAAACAGTCATTCGTTTGGGGATCTTTGAACGACGACTTGGCGGATCTCTGAACAAACAACTGTTTTGGCCGATAAAGCGCCTACACAGTGGGCGATTATCGGCTAAAACGTTCATTCGTACACATCGTGCGTCGCGGGTCGGGACCCACGATCGTATGCGTGTACAAGCCTTAAGGCATGAAATAATTCTGTTAAGGTAACAAAAAGGAAAATCACAATATAGTTATACAGGGAGATGCAATATCCTGCGCTAATGAGAAAATAAGCTATAAAATAACGCTAAATTATGTATGTTGCACTGCCTGGGCCATGTCGCAATTTGTATTCTTTGCGCAGCGCAAAGCGATGCAATAAATTTTGTGCCGGTTTTTGCGCAACAATTAACACCCCGCGCTAATGGTGTCTTTAAAATATGTGCAAAAGGTCGCAACTTACTGCTAGTGTTTTCACAATGCATTAACGGTCGCAAAGTGGTCAATACATTGCGGAAAGGAGTGCACGTAGGTTGCAATAGCAAAATATATTGCATCTCCCCCATAGTTTGGGGTGTTATGTTTCAAAAACTTTACACACCTAGCACTTCTTCCACTTGTCTCCCTCTGCCTCTTCAGAAAGAGGATGACTTAGGGCACGGCCACATTGCAACGCAAACGCATGCGATTTCATGTGCGTTTTTTTGCGTTTGCGATTTCTTCAATAAGTATAGGAAACGCATGCGATTGCGATTAAAAATGCAGAATGCAATCGCAATGCACAGAAAAACGTGCGTTTTTTTGCGTTGCCGCGTTTTCAATGATTTTTTAAAATCGCAAGCGTAAAAAAAACGCAGCAGTGTGGCCTAGCCCTTAGTGAGCAACAAATCAGTGAGCTACTTAATTGAGCTTGGTGGCTGAGGAACCCCCATCAAAACTTTTCTCCCTGTATTAGGCATTTAATGCCCAACACTTGTTAGGGCAACGCTTGTGAAAAAGGATTACCTAGTCCTAAGAAATGATTAGGGCATTCCTGACATACAGGCTCCTATCCATTTGTGGTGATTGTTTTCAGACAATCTAATTTTATAGCTCAAACTCTGAGAAACTTTCAGGTTAAAATTTCTGATGCTGCAGGTCCCCTAATTGCCAGTCTATCCACTTATTACTCCCCTCTAAAAGATCTTTAAAGGAGAACTTTAGACAGAGCACATTCACAAACATATAACAAACTGTGTCTCATCTCTTCCTTGGCTGTGGATGCTGGGTTTTATGAAATGAACCTGTGGGTACTAGGGGTTAGCTTCCATAAGCGTTTTCTCTATATATAGTATAGGAAGACCGCTCGTGGCTGCCACACACCCTACAATCACGGCCGACTCCCTATACTTTAATACAGGAGGCCGACCGCGACTGGGGGAAATTTTCAGGCAGTTCTCCTTATATTTTATATAAGCTGGGAACACACTTGCCAGATGACAGACAGGATCTGTGTTTCCCTTTGTCGCGGTAGGCTCCCCTATATTGAGTCTACTATAGTCGAGGGAAATTTTCCAACAAAAATGAGAAGATGAGGGTTGCACTCCAAACAAATCAATTTAATAGTAAAACCACACACATCTGTATCACAACGTTTCAGGCCAACATGCCCCTTTCTCAGGTGACGTGCAAATAACCCAAACACTATGCTTCATACCCATGAGACTCCTCCTCCTGGGAGTGTCTAAACAGATCTGTCACTCAATTCTGTGCAAATAAGCAATAATAAAAATATATCATAAAATCACATATAGCGGCTAGAAAACTAATTGTTATAAATATATCAAAAAGTGTCCAAAAGTATCAATAAGAAGTCCAGATCATAATATGTTAGTGGATACATAAACAGTTCATATATAAAGTGTCCAATCGATGCAAATAAAGTGTCCAAAATGTATCATAGTCAGTATCCAAATTTTCATACCAATAAAAATTCCTGTGTGTATCCAAAGTGAGATAAAAACAACAAAATAAAGTCTTTTTAAATATATTCCTGTGGATAAAACTACAAATCTTCCAAAAAAAGAATACAATGAATAAACAGAAAATAAATTGATATTACCTTAAGAGAAGTATCAAAAATCACGAGCATAGGGAGAACGCTTGGAACTGTGTGTTTCCCTTTGTCGCGGCTGACTCCCCTACATTGAGTCTACTATAGCCAAGGGAAATTTTCCCTCTTTCCTGAATGTGCGCTCAGCCGACCCAAACGTTCGGCGGGCGCACGCTCATTGGAAAAAGCTAGGTACACGCAGTACCGATGGTATCAGGGCTTTATCGGAACTGTGTGAAGAAAATATCTTCTGGTGTGTACCCAGCCTTAAAAATTCTGTCTGTGATCTTTTAAAGAACTTTGCTGTGTGTACCCACCTTAAGTGTTGTTTGGGGGCAGATGTGAAACTGTTTATATAAACAATGACAAAGGCAACATAATTGCACAAATAGACTTTTTGATAAAGGGGCAATTCCGTTGGATCATTTACTGTTCATGTCTGCAGCTTTGCTACCATTGTTTTAATCTCCTTTTACACTGACCCTTTGGACTTTCTGATGGTGTCAGAACTGCAGATAACAATAAACCATCAGAAAGGGGGGGGGGGTTCAGGGCACCTGTAATCCCCACTAAAACCGCCTATGGACTGTAAAACACTCCAGACACATACTGTAGTTATGATAATAGTTTTTACACCTTCCAATGAAAATTCACAAAATTAAAAAGTCAAATACTCCCTGGACAAAGGAACACTCCGTGGCCATTTTTCAGCGCTAATAAAACAATATCACCTTTCTCAAGGGTATAAAAAAGTCAAGAACAAAATTACTTTAAACTAACGTTTGCCATAATATAGATATTGGTCCCCCAGCCCCAACTGCATTACTATTATAGCAAGTCCCCTCAGTCTTTACTTACCTTACCTCTCTCCTTCGCCACACAATCCTGGCCCTCTGCTTGCATAGAACTGCAAGCAGGGGGTGGGACTGGCAGCCGCATCCGTGATTGGCTGAGAGGCAGCCAATCACAGACGTGGCTGCCGGTAGTGTAGAACTGCGAAGGAGAGAGGTAAGGTAGGTAAAGATTCGGGGGACTTTCTTTCTAGAATAGTAATGCAGTTAGGTCTGGGGGACCAATAACTATATTATGGGAAAGGGGTTTAATGCTAGGGGGAGGGAGACCAAATCGGGAGGGAGAGGGAGGGAGGGCTCTTCTGCGCATGGCAAAATTCTCCCGGAGGGGAGACAGGAGGCAGAGTCCTATATGGACTCTGCAGTACTCATGGTGGCCAGTTTTTGGGACTTTGGGGAGGGATTACAGGGCAACCATTTGGATCTGGGATGTAAGGTAAGGATTTTTATACACTACAGATTGGGGCCAGTAGTGGGGGGATTATAGTTTTGGGGATGGACATGCCCTTTAAGCAAAACCCCAGATCTGTTTTACTTACGTTCCCAAAAGGTTCCCCCAGAACATACTTACAAGACCCGGCCCCTCGCTGCTCTGCTGCTGACAGCCACTCTGCTTCCTGGTCACAGCTGTCAGTCAAAGACATGCCAATGACATCATGGCCAATAGCTGTCAGCAGCAGAGTTGCTCTGCTCCTGTTCTTGCTTGAAACCAGCTTGCAACAGGCGCAGGGGGCAGCACCCAGGCAGCAAGGGACCGGGTCTTGTAAGTATGTTCCTGTACATCTT
Organism: Hymenochirus boettgeri; assembly: GCA_019447015.1. Classification (NCBI taxonomy): domain Eukaryota; kingdom Metazoa; phylum Chordata; class Amphibia; order Anura; family Pipidae; genus Hymenochirus; species Hymenochirus boettgeri. The sequence continues at coordinate 157,777,648 of CM033472.1, forward strand.
TGGGGAAGGTAAGTAAAACAGATCTGGGGTTTTGGGGGGTGCTTATTCAGTGTGTGAAATTTTGTTTTATGGGTGGAAATGCCCTTTAAAAATATATATTTCCAGGCCACAAAAAACAAAGGCATGAAATGCTGAACAAATAAAACAGGCTTGATGGTTTTGCTACAATATTTACATAAAACATATAAGGTAACCAGTAAATAAGAGTAAACATAGGAGTGTCTGTAACAGTGAAAGGAAGAGAAGAAACTGCATATGATCAAGTTCAAGTTCATTGCTTTTGTGTAAATAGCGACAAAGTAATGTGTAATTTGTATTAGGATTTTTGTACTATATTTTTAAATTTTGAGCAGAATATTGCCTGTATAACAAAAAATATTGGATTTATATTCCTTTTGTAATGACAGTACATTGTTTTAAATCTATATATAAAAAAAAAAAAAAAAATATATATATATATATATATATATATATATATATATATATATATATACACACACACATACATTGAATATATATCAATGCATTGAGATTTTCCACAAGGATTTGAAACGGATTCAGAACCACACAATTCAGCAAATTATACTTAAGCTGGGTACACACATTTCCGAACGTTCCACATCGGTGTAGGGGGGGGGGGGGGGGGAGTTAAATCCCCTAGTTCACAGTTGGCTCCCTGTACTAAGGTAAAGGGAGTCGCCCGCGATCGTAGGGAGTATGGCAGTCATGAACGTTCTCCCTATACTTTATTTAGGGAGAACCATTGTGACTGTGTGTACTGCAAGATTCTTTCTGTCATCTTTGACAGATTGTTACTGTGTATACCCACCTTTATTTATCCTGAGAAAATAATGTCACATGCCTAACAACGTGTTTGACTGAGATTCTGCTCCTTCTCTTTTCCTTAAAGGGCATGTCCACCCCGAAATTTAACTTTTGATATGTGGTAGGGCATGCTCCCCCAGCCCCAACCGCATTAATATAATTGTTAGAAAGTCCCCCGATTCTTACTTACCTGCCCTCTCTCCTCCGCTGCAGTGTTCAGGCCCTCTGCTTGCATGGAATTGAAAGCAGGGGGTGGGACTGGCAGCCGCGTCCGTGATTGGCTGAGAGGCAGGGAGGGCTGCACTGAGCATGCCTCAACCTTGATGAGGTTGAGGAAGTCTCAGGCACAGCATGAGTCACACACTGCTCCTACACAGCAGTTTCCTGGACTTTGGAGGGGCACAGCAGGGGAACTATTTTGAGCAGGAATGTAAGGTAAGGATTGTTTTAAACTACTTGATGTGGCCAGTAAGGGGTTAAATTTTAGTTTTGGGGGTGGACATGCCCTTTAAATTTTTATTTAATGCCATCCTACAGAAAAATCTGACAGCAGTCACAGTCATCATGTGTGACTAGGGTTCAAAGAGTTTGTGCAAGCAGGACGTTTAGGAAACCTTAATCAATCAATAGCCATGACAGCATCATGACTATGTCCCCCTACCATTTAAAACTTTATGTTAAGGATCCCTCAATCCTCATTGTCGATATACTCACCTTTTCCGAATATGCTCCTAAAGTTACTTAAAGACTCTGATCCCTTCAGTCTCCTTTGTGAGCTGGTTACAAGCTCACAAAACAGCAAAAGGGGCTGCTTCGGTAATTACCATCAGCCATTGGCTGTTAGGTCATCATTGTGGTTTTTAGTGACAGACGCTACCTAAAAGCTGCATGACTGAAAGAGGAGATCCAGTGAGGCATCAAAGTCAAGTCCCTTTAGAAGCATCTTAGGAATACTGTAAGTAGAACCAAAATGGGGTTTGGGTGAGTCCTTAAAATAAATATAAAATATAGATTTGGAGGGTGGACATTCCCTTTGATTTGAGTTGATGGGAGGCAATTACCCCATTCATTGTATTGTAATATGTGTGTGTGTGTGTGTGTGTGTGTGTGTGTGTCCATATCTTTCTTTTTATAGCCATTAAAACATAATGATCTGTACCTTTTTCATTTATACTGAAAAAATGACTTTGCCTCATCTTAATCTATAATTAAATACATGTAAGTAGCAATTACTCTGAGGTGTGTTGCTGCATGGCTTTGATACAGTACGTGTTTTGCTCAGGTTTATATTCCCCCCTTCCTCATTTATCCGACTCCTCCGACTCCTCTCTGACCTGACTTTTTTTTTTTAAACTTAGCTTAACTGACAGCTGAAGCATCTTATCTTCAGATTAGTATGTATCTAAAAAGAAACGGGACCGATCAACAAAAAAAATGGTACATTTAATGAAAGCTTCCAGTAATTTGCAGTTTACAGTAATAGGCAATTAAGTAAAACTATTTTTTCAGTGTACATACCCTTTAAGGAGGGAAAATCTTTAAGATTCTGTCATTTTTCAAAGATCCCCCTACACACAGTCCTGAGCATTCTCTCCCTATTTAAAGTATAGGGAGAACATTCAGAACTGCACATTTCTTTCAGCCGTAGCTGACTTTCTATACTTTAGTGCATGGAGATGAGTGTGGCCCAGGGAAATTTTCAGGCAGTTCTGAGCGATCCTGAGGCCAACGATGAATATTTGTGTGTACCCAGCTTTACTCCCATTTCTGTCTCTGTATGGCTCTAAGCTCAAGACAAATACCTTCTCACACATGTGCACTGAGCCTGAATGGAGAGGGCATCCAGGGCCAGGCTTTGTTTGAAAGCAGTGTGTATGTATAAAAATGAAAGCAGCCATGAGCAAGTGAAAGTTTGACAGCATCTCCTCTGCTCCACGCTACTATAATGAGCATGGGGAAATTAAAAATATTTTTGAATGGAGTTTAATAGTCCTTTAAGCTCTAAATTACTGTAGTTTATTAATTGCTCAATATAAGTATTCATATTTATTTTAATTTTAAAATTTTTGACACACAGATTTGTATTTTTGGGGACATTCCCTTTAAGGAGAGGTGCTAGGAGTGTTTTTTTCTGAAATTTAATCTCTAGTCTTGAGAACATTAAAGAAGCACTAAAGCGGTTAATTTGATAATTACCCCATACATTGTGCAATGTATTGTAGTTCTGAATAATGTACAAACTGCTTAACAAATGCATATATGAACGATGTCCAATGAAGCGTATTCTCTGTGTGCAAAAAAAAATGTGCATGCTACCACCCATTTATTGTATGATATGAAGAGGTAGAGCAAATAAGTTCTGTGAGCTCACACAACCACCAAGCTCCCTTTTGAAGAAGCTACAGGCCATAATGGAGAACTTTTTAGAAAAGCATACTGTAGATAACGAGACAATAAGAAATTAGTGACTATATTCCAAATATATTCAATGTGCCTTACCTTCTAAATCTTCTTGTAGCATTGAATAATTAGTTTCTGAAAATCAGACACTTAAAGGGCATCTATAGTGGGAAAATTAACTTTCTTTTTTCTTTCCTTTCATGTGTTCTATAATTCCCCCCAACCCCCAGAGTGTCTTCACTTTCTTCAGTTTCCCTCTGTGTCCTAAGATTCACAAATTAGAAGAAGACATGATTGCATTCCTCTACTCCTACTTGTACTGTCAAATCAAATCCCTATGGCGTCACCCTCTTCCCTGCTCTGTAACAAACAGAACATTAGCAGGGAGAGAGAGGTAGCTTTGACTGCAGAGATAAGGCTGCACTTGACCCCCCTTTTTGATAGTTTTCACTGATTGATGATGGGTCACAAAGAGAGAGATTGTATTGCAGCAGTAACTGTACTGTTCTCCCTTCTCTTATGTGTCTCCAGGACAGCTTGCTTTCTATTGGCCACTGAGCAAGGGTGTGTTTTTTCAGAATGTTGAACTTTTAACTCCTGCTGCATATGAAAAGATTGTTGGGCAGCCGGAGTTAAGACATGGAGGAGGTAACAGAGGGGAGGGGCAAGGGGAGAGTGCTGCAGAGAGATCTGACACCATGGAAAAACAGAGTCACTGACAAGCTTTTGCACACATGTTAAAGGGTATCTCCATTTACAAAAGTGCCTTAGTTTTTTCAGTTTATTTGAAGAATGGGAGGTTCTTCAATTAAACAGTCAGGAGCAGTACGTACTTGGGATTATGCTCATAATGAATGTGCATACAGTGCAAGCTCCGTCAGGACCTGCCAAGCCAGCTCTGGAGCGCGATAGCAAGTAAATTCCCTGCCTCCTTTACCTCCCGTTCTTCAGTTAAAGGACAATAATACTCAACTTACTCTCACTCCTCTTCCGCCATAGCTGCATAGTACCAGAGTTAGAACCTAAATCGCTAAGTCCTCACCTCCAGGTACTTTACCTAACTCCTGCAATACTTATTCAAACCCTCGGTCCTCTGTTCCAATTCTCTTCTCTTCCCCTGTAAGAGATTGCGATGCAGCCAATAGGAAGGCACACTCTGCAAGGAAGCTTGTCTTCCCAAAAGCATGGTTTTGTCTAATGTGCTGTGCTCTCACACTCTGCCTGCAGCAGTCACCCAGTTAGTTGCTTTCTGTGTTTCTAGATCAGAATCCCAGTGTAGCAATGCATCTAAAGAAATCAATTCTTAAGTCCCCTTTCCACATATATGCATACACATCTCAAAACTCCTACAGCTGAAAAAAAGCTACTGTGTCTAGGAGGGGCTGAGCCCAGAGAGAGGGTAATGCATTCTAACTGAACTCAGTGAGCATGAAGAGATTTGGCAGTTCTAAAAATATAGAAAATATTTACTTTACTATTTAGCATTATTATAGTCATGTTGGCCTGGAAAGTACACAGAGTAGCTGTCAACTACCACCATAAAAATTTCCAGGATTCCTAAATGTTTAAATATTTTACTCTACATTTAAAAATTGTCTTGTATTTATAAAATCTGTTGGAGATAAAGGTATTAGCAGGGGTTGTGTGCCCTTGACACATGTGATATTTAAAGCATTTTGTTTGCCATAACTTTGAAAAAAAATATTATTTTACATTGCTTTTATAAAGCATCACCGTGGTCATAAAATAACGTTATTGGTATTTAAGGCAGCAGTGTTAATTTACTACTGCGTCCTAAATTAAGGCCTTCAGCCATTAATGGGGTAACACTATTCTTTATGCAGTCAAAAATTAAAGATGGAAAATAACAATATTGATCCTTTTAAATACTACAATGTCTCACTTATCCAAATAGAATTAAATCACTTAAAATTTAAGTGAGTGTGTTCCTCATTATATGAAATATATTGTCAAATGCTGTTAGTGGTTAGCAGCCAAGAGGGTACAGCACCACCACAAGATAAAAATCAGGTGTACATGGATGATCCAAACTTTAAAATAGTCAAATAGTTGACTGTCTAGAATTTCTTGATAGACCTGTTCTCCTTACTAGTACTAATATCCCACCCATCTATGCGTAAGTTAAATAGGATTTGTCACTTACAACCAAATATTAAATCTAGCATATCTGTTGTATTCAATTAGATCAACTGGACTTGAAGTTTAGTTCCAGTTGATCTAATTGAATTCCATTACATCCTTCTATTCCATTGTTCAGTTTACAATAGAATATTATATACATTATAAATGCAGTATATTGAACAGTAAAAAAGATTATAAAAAAAATCACTGCAATGTGTGAACAATAGAGATGGCCGAACTTTCAAAAGTTTGAAAAGTTCTAATGAAATAAATACAATTAAAATATCAATGGTAACTTAATGTAAATGGCTGTGGGACCTGGGAAATGGTCTGGGGAACATGTTCGATAATCCATTCGGAAAATCAATTTTACTCTCACTCGCGCTATTTTCGAGCTTGTTCGCGCCTAGATACCATGGACATTTTACTTGCGGATTCAATGTTCGCGTACAGGTTTTAATGGACACTTTACTCGCGGATTCGATGCTCGCGCCTAGATACCATGGACATTTTACTCGCGGATTCGATGTTCGTGTACAGGTTTTAATGGACACTTTACTCGCGGATTCGATGCTCGCGTTCGCGCCTAGATACCATGGACATTTTACTCGCGGATTCGATGCTCGCGTATAGGTTTTAATGGACCCTTTACTCGCGGATTTGAAGCTCGCGTATAGGTATAATAGGCATTTTACTCGCACATTCGAACGGTCAAACATTCGATATTTATCGAAAGTCCGAAAATATCATAAATCCGGGTCCGGGATAGTTCGAGAAGTCCGAATTCGAATAGTTCGGCTCGAACTCGGGTTCAAGTTCTAGTCGATCTCTAGTGAACAATTGGAATCCATTTGTTGCACTTGTTGGAGTGGTCTGAGAACATTGTTGGGGTGGGCTGGCCCTGCTCCTGGACCACCCCAACAAGTAAGCCCCACCCAGATATGGGTATATGTTTAGTTTGTAATCGCCTAAAAAACATGTAATACATAATTAATTTGGCTTGAAGAGCCAAATTACTGCTCTTTCTATTTCTTCTTCACTTTTATTTTTCCGCTTATTTTGACTGTATCTTCTCCCAAATTTTTCGAGCTAGAGATATGAAATTCGGTACAGACATATGGGAGACATAGGAGATGTTTGCTATTACCTAAGGAAAACGTGGAAGCGTTACTGCATTATTGGGGAATCTCCCTGTAAAAGGGAGTATCTTTAAACACTTTTGTTTTTCATTTTTAAGCAGTAATATAAAAAATATGGACATGTTACTGTTTCAGCAACAATAACTGGACCTGGCTTAAGGTTTCCTGAAGCTTACAAGGAGCCTATAATGCCCTTTGGTTAATCCTGTCTCTGCTTCGTAGTTGAGCTGCTCTATTGAGATTTTTACAAAAACCTGAAAACTATTTAAAATGCCTATAGTGTTTTTTTAGCAGAACCAACAATTCTGCTTGATTAGTTTTAGAGTATTACCCACCCATTTTGGTGGCCATACACTAATGAGACATTGTGACGTTTCCCTGCCTGGTCCATTCAGTTTGAACCATGTGATGTCACATTCACAGTTCAAAATTGACAGTTACTAACTGGAAGGACCAGGAAGCAGAAACAGGGGAAACAGGACATTGTGCAGGATTTCAGGTTAGACTTATATATTCCAGATTTCAAACTATTACCGTTTAGGGGGGTGATTTACCTGTATGTAAGTTTTCATTTTGGGACTGGACTTGCCCTTTAAGCTAGGTACACACTATACAATCCTTCCTCCTGACCAACCGTTCAAGGCTTTCAACCGGTCAGCCAGGAGGAAGGACAGTCGGAGCGCAGCAAAAGTAGCCATGTCCGACAGCTAGGCTTGACCAACCGTGTGGTCCATAGAGGACTGCACAATTGGTTTTGATTTTCCGACCTGTCCGGTCGTTCATTTAGACAAACAAACAGTCGGCAATCAGTCGCAAAAAGCTGCAAAAAGCCACCATTCAATAATTCGGCCCAACCAACCGAAACACACGGTCGGTCGGGCCGAATTATTTTCTCGTGTGTACCTAGCTTTAGCCACTCATGGAGAACTTCAATAACAGAGTGCAAAAGAAAACTAGATGATGTGACAGGAAATACCAACCATTAAATGCCCCAGACTTGGAGATGCTTATACAGAGAAAATCAGTCTGTCTGTTTTTTCACTGGGCTGTGTCTCATTGTGATTCAGATTCAATGGCTGGTCACCAGATGCTGATTGCTTTTAGCACATCATAACTATTTGCATTTATAAAGGGTCTTTCATTCAAACTGGTTAACAAATAACATCTGTTCAATTTTCTTTTTTCTTGCTCCTTTTCTTTGACTGCTAGCAATAGACTTATCTCTTGGTAGCCTGGATGTTACATTACTAGAATGGCTACAGACATATTATACAGGTATAGTAATAGCAGTGAAGTAGTTATGATCTGTGGTTTTACTATGTGATAAAAGGTTTTCACAAACAAACTTACTAGTATACGCTCTATTGATTTGCCTGGCACAGAATTCCAGTAGTCCGGAAATATCTGATGGTATGGGTTCGGTCGCCCTTTCATCTGAATTGGAAGAACAAGCGATCAGATCCGTTGCTAAATCACGACCAATCGTGCGCACTGTCGGCAACGGCCACTATTGCCGCGACGGACAGTCATTTGCCACGGCCGAGCGATTGCTCGCATTGAACGCTTGGTTGGGACAAAAAATAGCCCCATGTGTACCCAGCCTTAGTCCCCCAACACCCTGTCAGACTATCTGACTCTCTGTGCGGGCAAGCATGCTCAGTAATTAATCCCTAAGAGGCAGCAATGAGAGGAAATTTCCCACCATGCAGTTCTCGTACGGTCACCATTTCACAAAAACTCTACATAACAGAGGAGTTTATGATACTAAGGGCCATATTCATAAATATATATTCATATTCATCGGTTTAATGATCATTAATTTCTGATTGATTTAGCAATCATTAATTTTACGATCGCTATCGTAAATAATGGTAACGATTGCAAATTACCAATAACGATCATAAATCTCCGATAATACGATTGCAGATTTGCAATCCCCATAGAATACCATTGCGGTACTACTGCATGGTATTCTACAAGCGAACATTCGTTAATTAACGAACGTTTAGTGTAAATGTACGACTGGGGGCCATAAATTAACGGCCACTGTCGTACATTACTGATAAAGCGCAGTATCGCTAAAACGTGATACCGTGTCTTTATAAATATGGCTCTATAGGTGGCCATACATATATACAATTTTACTTACCTGACCAAGCGCTCCCGCAACATTCGATCGATCGAATTCCATTCATTTTGCGATCGCATGTTGGTCGCAGAGAAGAACGGGATTGATCGAATGTCGCGGGAGCTCTCGGTCAGGTAAGTAAAATCGAATATATGTATGGCCACTTAAGGCACTTGATTGACAGATGAAATGTAGGATGTTTCAGACTGAATATCTAAAGAAATAGGGGACAGATCAACAAAAAAATGATAGAGTGATACGGTAGTTTGGAAGAATTATTGTTTTCAGTTTTGGGCAATTTAAAAAAACAAATTTCCCAGAGTACATATCCTTTCATGGTATAATAATACAAATGGCATACAATTCTTTTAAATGTCAATGCTTACACAGTTGTTTTTTAGGACTGTTAACTGCGATTGTTATCTTTTAAGGGAAAGACTTTAAATGTAATCTAATCTATCTAGATGCAAGAACAATTATTTGTTTGCAGTTGCAATTTAACTATATGATATGAATCTTACAAACATTTAGATTCAGTTCAAAACTGCTACAGTAGTGTGAACACTAAAACTTGTTCCCCGTGGCGCAAAGTCTGTTTTTATTCGGAACACAATGCATTCCGAAAAACAGACAGAAACATTTCAGCTGTTGACACACATTCTGATATTTCGCCCCTTCCTTGCAATGTTTCCTGCCATTTAATGCTTTGTGACCACATTATGTTTGTAACTTCAGTTACAAAGTAGTTGGGCCAGGTGGTTTTCTGAAACGTTGCTAGGATGTTGGAACTACGTTAGATTGTATTGCCACTTTTACAGTTTCTGACTTATTTACAAGACATGTTAAATAGAGCAGGAGTCCCATCTGGAATACAGGTGGTAAGTGTACACATTTTGGTATACAGTAATAACCCTGCACATAGCAGGTATAAGCAAATGACATTGTTAGGGCTGGTATCAAGTGATTAAAGGTTATCTCCATCCAAAAAAATAACTTGCCTTTCTCCCTTTAATTGAAGAAAGGGAGGTAAATGAGCTATGTCCTACCTCCTTCTTTAATAATGCCTACAGGGGCATGGAGAGAAGGAAGAAAACTAACCTGCAATTGCACTCCACCGCTGCTTCTACTCGTGCAAGAAAAGGTTTCCTACAGAGACTCCTTACTGAATGTAAAGTGAACACAGCAACATACCGTATATACTCACGTATACACCGACCGAGTAAAAACCGAGGAACCCACTTTTACCTCTAAAAAGGAGTAAAAGTGGTTGACTGGAGTATAAACCGAGGGTAGATTCCGTATTGTTTTGAGGCTTTAGTTGCCCTTTAAATGGACAGCAGAATTCCCATACAGTAGTCTCATACAGTAATAGCCAAATTCAGTATGGCTATTACTGTAGGAGACTACTGTATGGGGATTCTGCTGTTCATTTAAAGGGCAACTAAAGCCTCAAAACAATACAGAATCAGAAAACAGCAATAGATACCATCCTCCTTCTGATTCTATATTGTTTTTAGGCTTTAGTTGCCCTTTAAAGGACAACAATACCCAAAAAATCATCTCCCCCATTACATGTCCACAGTTCCAGCAGCTGAAATCGCTTACTCTCATTTACAACCGTGCTGCCTTCCCTTAGATATCACACAGCATAGATGAGTGCTAAGAGCCCGCCTCCTAGATGGCCCAGGGCCATGATTAACATATAACTTGTCACTGGCTAATAAGAAAGTCTGTTACAACCTCTCTCCTCCGCCAGTCAAACAAACTTGAACTGTTCGGTTGCTAGGATACAGCCTACATAATCAAGCTGATCAAGGATGGGTGGAGGAGTGTTTTCTCACACAGTTTCTCAGCTAGTTTTGAGTGACAGTTACAGGCAGACAGAATTGTTAAGCCCCCTTCACAGCATGGCTAATTGAAGGCAGAGAGAAGCTCAAAATCAGGAAAAAAAAACGTATGGGGAGGGCTGCATACCATCACTCTTTTTAAAGCAGTTTTTTTTTTAAAATGCATTGAGGCAATACAGTTATCCTTTAAATGAACATCAGAAGTCCCTTACAGTAATAACCATACTGGATTTGGCTATTACTGTATGGAAATTCTTATTTCCATTTAGAAGGCAATTAAAGCCTCATTCCTTGGCACTCCAGATGTTTGGAAACTACAACTCCCAACAACTAAAACATGCTGTGAGATGTAGTTTCCAAACATCTGCAATGGCAAGGAATAGCCACTGCAGGCATTACTGTGCATTCCCCCCTTCTGAATCCCCACAGTTGCCTTCTCCTACCTGCTCAACATGTTTCCCTGCGAGCTTCTCTGGATCCTCTTCTAAGCTCCTCTCTTCCCGGTGCCGAGTAGTGACGTCGACCAGCAGAGGATGCGGAGCGTGCGGCCGCCGGAGCAGTTAAGTATTTGACTCGAGTATAAACCGAAACTCGATTTTCAGGCTATAAGGTATGGGACAGTGAACACAATCAGGGAGATTCAATAAAAGTTCTTCAGGGTTATTCAATAAAAGTTCTTATCGTTAAAAATGGTAATGCTAATTTTGCCCCAACCAATCAGATATTATTTAATCTTTAAAAGGTAACATCTGATTGGTTGGGGCAAAATTAGCACCATTTTTAACAATAAGAACTTTTATTGAATCTCCCGGAAAATATTTTACAAAATAAAACATTATATAAACTGCAATACGCTGAATGTGATTTATCTCTTGACCTGCCCATGCAATTTGCTCTACGTAGGAAAGGCTAAACAAAAATTAAGTTTGAGGCTTTTTGTCCAATATTAGATTGGCAGGCAGAGATCAAATCGAGGGGGAAACAAATTTCAAGTGTAGCACAACACTTTAACTTTCATAAAGGTCTGGAATGAACAGGACTCAAAAAAGTCAGTCTGAATGATAGAGGTGGGGGATTTAGAGAAAAAGATGCTTTGCAAAGAATCAAGATGGACCTACATCAAAGATTATAGCACACAAAGGCATCAATGAAGAATTAAACCATACTCCATTTATTTAAGTTGAATATGTTTCTTTCTGGTGAACAGATCAACTATCATATCAAACTATGTGTACCTTGCATTAATGCTTTAAAGGGCATGTACACTGTAAAAACAAGTTTATCTTACTGGGTAGCTGTGGCTTTAAATATAAAGGTGGTGGGTTTTTTTTTGCCCCATTACTCTCCCATACCCTACCTTTAGTGGTTGAATCTTGCTGGTTTCCTCCACTGTAATCATGTTTTTAGCTTCGCCCCCACAACATTTCCAAATCTCCAGCATCCACTTGGTCAAAGAATAGCGCGGCCATTTGACATTTTGATGCCCCGGTGACATCATCGCCCATGGCAGATATAACACAGCCAAATCTCCTTCAAGATTTATTATATGTTATTTGCCACATGGGAGAGTAATAGTGCAACCCCCCCACACACACACACACACCTTTATATTTAAAGTCACAGCTACAGTGTACATGCCCTTTAAAGATGCAAGATGAACATGGATATTTATGAGACCCAATCTAAAGACCCTTGGATACAACTCAAGACACTGAAGATATAATTTGAATTATCTGTGTCTAGAATCTATCGAAAAATACATCTCCCTCTTCAAGATACCTTAAAATAATTCCAGGAATCTGAATATGATATACTGTAGGGTGCTATTAATAGATTTAAATCTGGAGAAAATTTGACCTCAATTGTCCCTTGTATATAAAACTAAGAACTATGGATTCATGCATTTTCATTGTGTCTCAGATTTACAGTATGTTAGCCATTGTGAACTGTACTGTGCAGACATATATATGTACTGATATTGATAAAATGTATTATAGAAATATTTTTATGTTTTTAATCATGACATCCCATGAGTAAATAAAGGATCATTTATCATCTAATATATAGTGAGTGCTGCACTCTGGTTCCTTATTCTGTTATGATCCCTGTTTGCATGCAGAGGTGGCAGGGCAAGAGGTGGGGCATGGATGTTCCAGAGGCGGGGTGCAGGTGGATTGGACGGGGCTACACCTTTGGCCCAGTCACTGCATGGGGGGTTACTAGTGAGGCCCCTGGAATACAGAATAACCATCTTCGCTGAGTTCTCAATACATACTGTGTACTCCCAGTGTGAATACAGTGTGTCCAAAAAAGTTGAACATAGCTGAATACAGGATGATTCAATATCTCCAGTAGCATAACGGCCACCACCCCCACCACCGCAGGGGAGGCCCCGGACTGTAAGAGGGCCCGCCACAGCACCTGTGATCAACTGTTTTTTTATGAAGGAAACCGATGTGAGATCAGCTATTTAATAGACCAGAAGCCGAACTTACGGAACCGAAACGGATGTTTGGGCCTGGTCTTTTTGTATAAAAACAGTTGATGGTGGACCTCAGTCTGGAGAGGGGAATGGGTCAGTCAGATGCCCCGTTTCCAAAGTCGCGAGGGGTCGGGGGCCCAGCAGTTCCGCCCCTGACTATTTCGGTCAATTACTCCAGATTTTCCAATCTACACAAAGACTAATGCAAGAGATGGTTTTGGGGAGGCTCTGTACCCACCTTGCCCAGGTCATCTATCTGGTGTGCCAGGCCTAAGAATAGATACATGCAACAGTTCCATCCTGTAAATGAAAAACATAGAACCTAGTTTTCTATGGGAGGCATTGAAAATTTATACAATTAATATCAGTTACTATGGACTATAAGTAGCTGAGTTATATAATGGTATAATCAGAACACCATACAAGGGGTGGTATCCCTGATGACGGCTGGAGAGCCGAAATGCATTGGACACATCTCCTGAGACGACGTGGTAAACATACACGAGACTGAGGCTAGTGCAGACCAACCAACAAGAAGTCCCGTCACTTGGTATCAAATGGGAATAGCAATTACTAAGTGGTGCACGCTGCCTAAATCCACAACTAATTTATTTGCACATTCATTATTTAGTGCAGCAGTGTTATATTTTTTCATTGTATTCATTTGGTTAAAAAAAAAAATACTGATAACAAATAAATTAAAAAAAAGACCCTGAATTTTTAGCCCCTTGTCAAGCTGCCTTGTTCCTGGAGAAGTTTATTTGTAGTCCCTTGAAATACCAATGAGCAAACCCCCCCCCCCCCCCCCAAAAAAACAACAACAAGTATTTCTATTTTTACAGCATACAAACTAAAGGTGCCCATACACACTAGCGTTAATGGGTAGATTCCGTTGAGGAACAACAGGATTTTCCTATTATTGTCAGTAACATAGTAATTGAGGTTGAATAAAGACATCAAGTGCAACCTATTCACCCTCTTTTTTTTTTTTTAACCCTACCTAACAGTTGATCCAGAGGAAGGAAAAAAAAAAAAAACAGCAAAAAAAGGGGGGAAAATTCCCTCCAAACGGCAATCGGAAAGTATCCCTGGATCAACCAGATCTATATGTATTAATACCAGTAATTCTCAATATATTTTAGTTTTAGAAACGTATCCAGGCCTTTTTTAAAGCTATTTAATGAACTTGCCATGACCACATCTGCTGGAAGACAGTTCCACAGTTTCACCATTCTCACTGTAAAGAAACCTTTCCTAACGTGAAGATAAAACTTATTTTCTTCCAACCTTAAAGGATGTCCACAAGTCCTCTGATATGACCTATTAGTAAATAATGCACCAGAGAGTTCATTGTATGGCCCATTAATATATTTGTATAAGGTTATCATATCCCCACGCAAACATCACTTCTCAAATGTAAACAGCCCTAACTTGTCTAATCTGCCTGCATATTCAAGCCCCTCCATTCCCCTTATTTAGTTGCCCTTCTCTGAACGGCTTCCATTTCCAAGATGTCCCTTTTGTATATGGGATTCCAAAACTGCACCGCATATTCCAAATGAGGCCTTACCAGTGGCTTGTAAAGAGGGAGAATAATATCTCTCTCTCTTGAATCTATTCCCCACTTTATACAAGACTATATCTTGCTAGCTCTAGACGTTGCTACCTGGCATTGTTTGCTACAGCTAAGTGTTATCTACCAGAACCCCCAAATCTTTTTCCATTAGAGATTCACTTAGCACAGAGTTATTTATGGTGTAGGTGTCACAGGGATTATTAAATCCCAAATGCATCACCTTACATTTATCAACATTGAATCTCATCTGCCATTCTGCTGCCCATTTTTATAATCTATCTAGGTCTGCTTGCAACACTTGCACATCATAAGATGTTTCCAAAGCTTTGCATAGTTTAGTGTCATCAGCAAACACAGAGAACTTGCTCTCAATGCCCCCTTCTAAGTCATTTATAAACAGATTAAACAGAACCCTGAGGCACTCCGCTGAGAACTTTAGCCCACATAGATGTAGCTCCATTAACCACCACTCTCTGCTTGCGATCCAATAACCAATCCTCTATCCATGAACAAATGTGATCTTCAAGGCCAACATACTCAGTTTATACATTAGTCGTCTACGTGGAACTATATCAAAAGCTTTCGCAAAATCCAAGTATACCACATCCACTGCTGTGTCAGTGTGTAGGGGCTAAAGCCGACGCAGTGCCGACAGATGACCGTAGTTGGCATTACAGCTGGTCAGGAAAGACGGAAAATATCCTTTGGCCGGTATTGGCTACCTTTACTATAAGTAAAGGAAGCCGATCTGATCGTACTGTGCATGGCCACACTGTCGGTTTCGTATTGTGTGGTTCCCACCGCATGTGTGCCAACAGATACCAATGTGATTTGTCGGCACACATGCTGTGGGAATTGCATTTGTATGGCTACCGTAATGTGAACATTTTAGAGAAGAAAAGTAGAGCTGCGATACCTTTTATTGGCTAACTAGATAAAAAAAATTAAGCAAACTTTCGGGAGTCCTAACCCCCCCTTCATCAGGCTGGATGTTACCTAAGCCCCCCTTAATCAGGCTGGGTAACATCCAGCCTAATGAAGGGGGCTTAGGACTCCCAAAAGCTTGCTTAATTTTTTTTTATCTAGTTAGCCAATAAAAGGTATCACAGCTCTACTTTTCTTTTACTTGTCGCTAACATGGTACAAACCTTAATAATTGGCTGAACATTTTAGAGAATGAGTGTTTATCATGAATGCAGCTCCCCCTTGTGGTACTATAGGGCACCTGAGGCGCTGATCCCCAAACGGAGGTATTGGGAGGCCAAATTGATTCTTTGTTTACACTATCAAGTATTTGTGTTCTGGAAAGCAGTCATTTTTCTGCCATAGGGATCGCATTGTAGCAGTGCGATGCATCTTTAAAACACACTGCTGCAAACTCATTGTGTTTCCATTGCATAGAACTGAAATGCAAATGTGAAATGTGCAGGAAAATGAAAACACAGTGCATTTATTTATGCAAATAACAGTTAGAGGAGCCTGAAGGGAAAAGTTTAAATGAACCCCTAACAATCCAGGATAGTGAAATAAAAATATAAAGTAGAACACTAAGTTTCTGGCTGTATATTTATCAATAGTCAATTTAACAAATATTTTTAAGAAGAAATATTGACTTGATGTTTAAGCAAAATTGTAGTGCAGATTGAAATGGCAATGCTGCTAGCTTGGGATCACCTAGTTCCACAACTTGTGTGTCAGGCTAGTGAATGAGACAAAGGGAGCCTAGAAAACCTTGTAGGCTCAGTCTTTTCTCAGTGGATCACTCGATCCACTAACACAGGGGGTCAGACTCAATCACATAAGCGGCCAAAATCAATAAGAGAGGCGGTGGGCCAAATTAAGATGCTTAGCAGGTGCAGGGTTGGGACTTGCTTAGGCACAATTGTGCCTAGTGCCAAGAGAAGGGTGCGAAGCACACTGCTTTGGACTGGCACAATCATGTTCTAATGTGGAATGCCCAACTTACTCTTCTGGCGCAGTAATGGAACGGCTATTTCCAATGGAAGGTTCTTTTTTCACACACCCCTCCCCAGCATTGGGCTAGATACTTGATCAGCTGTTTAAGTAGCATCATAACTATAGATCTGCCTGCTTGAAACAGCTGATTGCGGTATTTAGCAGGCAGATCTATAGTTGTGCCGATGTTTGGGACTGCACAAATAGATAGCAGTGTAGTAAGTCTTGGATGCAGTACATTCAAATGAACAAGATTGTAGCTACTCACACCAGATGAGCGTTCAATGAAAGGCTTGGATCCTACTCCACTCTGTCTTAAGTGGCAACATCAAATCCATAAGTCAAAAGAATGTAGGAGAGCCACACGCAGAGGTTGAACTGCAAGCAACACTTTTATTTTGTGCAACATGTTTCGGAGCTGCGTGCTCCTTTATGAAGCATGAATAAAACAAATCAGAGAAAACTTTTAAAGAGTAAAAATCCCTGCCCCTCAGGTACTGATTGGTGTCACTTAATTGCAATTAAGAAGGGTTGAGTATGATGACATACAAAGGGAATCAAGTGAAAAAAATTAGTAGAAATAGTGAACAATAAAAATCCATGGTACTGCTCCATCGTGCCTTCCTGTTGCTGGATAAAGGATCGACATCCCATAATAACATATTACGTGAATTTCTTTATCCTTCTATAGTTATTAGAAGAAAATATGTGCTTCTAATCAAAAAAAATTTGATGTGAGTAACACCTGAATGTAAGGAAAAACATCCCCACTTGTAACAAATGTATATAAGCAATGTTGCTAACATCTAGTACACACACTGATGATTTAACAAAAAGTATCAAGCTCTATAAAAGATCCAACTCAAAAATGAATATTTTAGATATAAGTGTGGAGTTATGTTAAGAAACTAACACAAGAACCATTTTAGATACAAATTAAAGTCTAGCTAAGGGCTCGTTCACACTACAAACTGACAAATGCACAGCATGTGTTTCTGACAGTTAGTATCCATTTTTTTCATACATTTGTTTCCATTTTTTAACAATGTGTATTCCATAGATTTCTATAGAAAATGCATGAAAAAAAACGGATAGAAATGCTGCATGCAGTGCGTTTTTTAAACGGACTGGAACGGAACGGAAGCCCTAACTCAGTTTCTGCATTATAGAAATAACACTAAAGCCAGCCTCATATAATGCAGTGTGGTCAGGGTGAAAGCTATCATACATTAGATAAGATGGTTTATCTGTTGGGCTACGCTCTATGGTGGTTTGTAAACTATTTTCCCTGATATGAATGGCTGTATCTAGAAAGTGAATGTGAGTATGGGAGAAGTTCAGTTTAAAATTGATAGTTGGGTAAAAGTCATGAAATTGTTTGTGAAACTGAATTGTTCATGTTCAGTACCTGTCCAGATTATGAAGATGACATCTATGTAGCAGAGGTATGTCAGAGGCTTGGTGTTACAGGTGGAGAGAAAGTCCACCTTTAGTTTAGCCATGAAAAGATTGGCATATTGGGGTGCAAAGCATGTATCCATACTGATTCCCATCTTCTGTAGATACTTTTCTGTGTGTCAAGGTAAACTCAATCAGTTGTATAACTGCATGAGATGGTAGGCCCTCCTTTCCCAGAAATTATTTGCAGGCGCCTATAACATCTGTATGTGAAATGTTTGTATAGAGAGATTCGACATCCATTGTTGCCAACATGGTGCCCTCTGTGAGTGGCCCTATACTTTGTTAAGCAGATCAGTTGTGTCTTGTAAATAGCTTGTTATGTTCCTTACAACAGGATTTTAAGATCTGCTCAACCCAGCCTGATATGCCCTCTGTCAGAGTGCGAATCCCAGATACTATAGGCCAGGGATTTCCAACCTGCGGTCCTCCAGATGTTTGAAAACTACAAACATCTGGAGGGCTGCAGGTTGGACATCCCTGCTATAGGCCGTTCAGGGTTACCTTCTTTGTGTATTTTAGGAAGCATATAGAAAGTTCCAATTTTAGGAGTCTCTGTTATTAAATCATACAGATCTGATTGTGTGGCTGGGAGTGTCTTGATTAAGTTTCTGAGTTCTTTCCTATAGGCCACTGTGGGGTCAGTATCTAGTGTAGTGGTTCAGGTTCGATAGCTGTTTGTGAGCCTCCGTAATGTAGTCTGAAGTATTCATAATGACCACTGCATCCCCTTTCTCAGCTGGTTTGATGATAATGTCTTTGTTGTTTTTGAGGAATTTAACCGCTAGGGGAGGACTGGCCTAGTAGGCTGTGGGGCAAATGCCCCCCAGGCTGGTCTCCAATGAAAAATATGGGCTGCCACCTGGGGAGGACTGGCCCAGTAGGCTGAGGGGAAAAAGTTCCCTGGGCTGGTCTCCAATGAAAAATTTCAATAGAACAATAATGAAGTCCCCACAAATAATAGCCAATCCTAGAAAGTCTAATAAATATCTATAGAGAAAGCAAGGATAGTGTGTATCAAGAGAACCTATACACCCTTAAAAGAATCCCCCATCCCAGATGGTATAACCAAACAGCATGAATACAAGTCAGTAATAACCTGTAGCCCTATACTGTACATACATCCATGCACAGAAGTCACAAAGTAATGCAGAGTATAAGGCTAGCTGTACAGAAGACCAGAGACATGATGCAGGTAGAGGGGGGACCCAGCACCCCAAACGCCCAGTAAGGGGTTAAATTTTAGTTTTGGGGGTGGACATGCCCTTTAATATATGCCACCAGTACTTGTCATACAATAGGTCTTACTTGTCATACCAATGAGATGGCATACAAAGACTGACACAGTCAAGGGTTAAAAAGAAACACTAAATCGGTTTTCAAAGATTTAAATTTTTTTTGTAACTGAAATGTATAATTTTCTGGTAGGTAGGACGGAGTGCTATGTTAGAGAAAGGGGGAAGGTTGACAGCTCACAGTTCTCATGTTACAGGCAATAGTGAGAGGTAGGAGTGCAAACGCCTACTTCCCAGAAGAATATAGATTGAATTTTTCAAGTAAAACTAACCTTTCCACACTTTAAACATTCTTTAACCAATGTATTGTCAAATTCTTGCAAGTAATGATGTAGAGATCTACCAGTCAAAAAAACAGAAATGAACTATGTTTCTCACCCAGGGATACATATAGGAGCTAATTGTAGCACTTGTAACATCATAACAGAAAACTGCTTAACAAAAAGTTTAGCTGGAGTTATTGCTGTTGGCAAATTTTGCACACTTTTTTTCCACTTAAATCCACTTGGTCTTATTTCATATTTTTAATATCTCCATATAGTGCAGCTGTAGCCTGATATTTTCAAGCTTAATGTCACATGGGATGAAAGCGATCAACAAATGTTGCATTAGAGCTGTTCCTGTATTTTCATAAATCCAAATACGATATCTCCTTGCACTCCTTCTTTATTAATGTTGGTGTTGTGCTCTCTAGGCTGCTAACCACAGAAAGGGTTTGTTTGCAGCTCCAGCCTTCCTTCGGTCACTTGGTTTACCTAGAGAAAATTGGGAGGTAGGTGGGAGGGAGATATGTGTGACGGTTGGTGTGCTGCAGGAACTAAGGAGCACTCTTCTCCTTCAGTATACTCACAAGACAGAAGAAAGTATTCCCAGCACCTACCCTCATCGCCACAGAGATCCAAGGTCAGTCACATGTTAAAAACAATTAGGGTTATTCAATAAAAGTTCTTATCATTAAAAATGGTTCTAATTTTGCCCCAACCAATCAGATATTAGCTTTCAAATGTTAAATAAGATCTGATTGGTTAGGGAAAAATTTGCACCATTTTTAACGATAAGAACTTTTATTGAATCTGCCTGAATATCCTTTATTAGAAAAATTAGTTAAAACCAGAATTCGAACACATCTTGAGTGGGTGAGCAAACCCCTCTCAAGATGTGTTCGTATTCTGGTTTTAACTCCTTTTTCTAATAAAGGATATTCAGAGTTATTCATTAAAAGTTCTTATCATTTAAAATGGTGTTAATTTTGCCCCAACCAATCAGATGTTAGCTTTCAAATGTTAAATAAGATCTGATTGGTTGGGGCTAAATTAGCACCATTTTAAACGATAAGAACTTTTATTGAATCTCCCTAATTGTTTTTAACATGTGCATCTTGGATCTCTGTGACGAGGGTGATGGGAACACTTTCTTCAGTTTTGTAACCACAAAAAGCTATACAAATAACGAGAGCCGCACTCATGATTTATTTATATGAATTTTATTGTGACACAAACACAAAAGGGCTGTGCACAAAGGGTATAAACAGAACGCTGGTGCAGATACTCCCGCAGACCTCCATAAGGTCCAGCAGTCCAATATATAGAAACAAACACAGGGGAGACGCACACTGCAAATCAAATCTGGTTTATTCAAACATCATGCGTGCACGTTTCGGTGGACTGAGAAAGGGGCTAGTCCCCCAAATCGCGCATGCGTAATGTTTAAATAAATCAGATTTGATTTGCAGTGTGCGTCTCCCCTGTGTTTGTTTCTATATATTGAATTTCATTGCGACCAGATACGTGCACAACATTTCAGGACAATCTCCTTCGTTAAGATGCACCAGAGCAAGATGCAGCCTGCTCTGTATTTAGTCCTTATGACTAGCCTGGTAGCCCAAAAGTTAGATATTCTGTCTATATCTTGTACTGACAAGTGTATGATGTGAACAAGGTTGTCATTGCAATGAAGTTCTGTTATTAATTGTTATCATTCTCCTTAGACCAAGTTTGATTCTGGGAATCTGCTATTGACAACTCATAGACTTATCTGGAGAGACCAAAAAAACCATGTAAGGAGCCCTCTGTTTGAATCACATATGTATTGTTTTACGTGCTTTAATTATTTGCTGCAACTCCATATCAAAAATGTGTCCATATCTAAGGTCTGTGTAGAAGTATTCAGTCATTACAATTTCCTGGTTCAGTTATAAGATAGATTATATTTAGTCCTGTACAGTAATATTTTAAAGAAGCCATGTAAATGTTGTTATAGCAAAGTTAATGTTATGAAACACAGTTCTGTATATTGTATATTTGCCGGACAACAAATAACCATTTCGCTGACAATTTGGAGACTCCCCTCTCCATAGAAATGAAGAAACTGCTCACCAGTAGCACCAAAGTTTGTTGGATTCCACCCCCTTTTTCTGTCTACAATTACTTAATGCACAGTAGAGTAGCACATTAAAACACTTATTTTGCCAGAGCTAGACACATATTTACTACAGCTCTACATAATGACATTTTCTCAGATGCTCCTTCCATATTTTGGGTGCCAGATGGAATATTAAGGCAAGTGATACAGTTTGATTTAGCCTTTACTTTACTCCTTTGAATGGACATAAAACAAAAAATATACATTTTCTCCCAAATAATCTATAAATATGTAAGAGGTAGGAGTATTAGCTGGATATTTTTATACATATACACTATGTACACAGTCATACACACATGCATACAGCGCGAAAATAAGTATTGTATGTGTCAATGGTGTTCTTGGTGAATCTATTTTTAATGGACATGAAATCTACAGCAGATATTGGTAACATACACACATCCAAATAAATCAAAACAAGTCCATAAATGAAAATGGGGTTATGCATAGTAAAGTGGAATGACACAGGGAATAATCATTGCTCAGGTGTGATTTGGACCCATCCTTACACAAAAAGTCTTCGAAAACCAGGGGACCTCTTTTATGAACGCTTATCTTCAGAGAAAAACTTTGACATGTTCAATATTTAATTTCCACACTTTATATCATCTATACCAGTTATAAATTAGTTTAACAAAGCGTAATTCCACCCAGAAAAACAACTTTGGCAGCATTCTCCACAGCTCCATTGAGTTATTTATGTGGGCATGGGCAGAACACCAGAAAGAGGTGGGAGTTGCCAGCAGGGGAGAAAGAGCTGCAGGATTTGTAAGTAAACACTGGCAGATCTAAGCTTGCAAATTGAATTGGTATATGCCTGCTAGATCCTATCACCCACTGAATTATAGAATCCACTTTTTAAAGACAAGACAACAGATTGTAACGCACTGTATAACAAAAATAATTATATTTTCTGATACCATTGTATTGTAATTATGCACTTGTGTTTCCTAAATGTGCAAATAAAATAAGTAAAAAAAAAAAATGAAAAGTACCTGGGGCAGGGAGGTAGGATAGATTATTCATACCAATATTGTTTTGTTGAGGATCTACAGAATGGACAGTTCTTTATCTGCCAGGTTAGTGCCCTGGGCCTTCCTGTATTAAAGATAGTGCTGAAGCACCCAGGGAGACTGGCAGAAGCGGGTTTTTTTTTGTGCTGCAGATCCAAGTGGGGGGAGGGATACAAAATGCTCAGACAGCTCACAATCACTAATAGTCCTCGTTTTCAGAAATGAAGGCAAACGGTTTAGATTTAAAAGAGCTAAAGGATGTCACCAGGCGAAGCGAGAGAGGGAGAGAGTTCAAAAGGTAGGGAGCACAAAAGAGAGAATGGTTTAGGATGCTAGGGGGCAGTGTTCGTTGGGGGTTTGTGAAGAAGATTTCCTTGTTGGGAACGGAGGGCACGTAGAGTAAAGGGATTTAAAGGTCAAAAGAAGGGTATTGAATATGATTCTTTGTTTGATGGGAAGCCACCCTATGGACTGCAGTATCAGGGTTGCGGGTCCTCTTTTGGAGGAGAATGAGCTGATCCGAGCTGCCGAATTTAAGATAGACTGGAGAGGGGAGAGATGACAGGGCGGGAGACCAAGTAGCAGGATGTTACAGTAGTCAAGACGGGAGATTATAAGGGCATACATGAGCATTTTAGTAGTGATGGGAGAGAGGACAAGTACATTTGGGTATCATCATATAGGCGATACTTTCTCCAAAAGAGAGGGAGAACTGCAAGGGTCCTAAAACCAAGCCCTTGATAAAGCCCAACTCTGCCTGTTGCTATTTCTATGTAGTTGGTGTTAACACTCTACCTGTTTTCTCTTGAAGGATTTCTGCATTGCATTTCCTCTGTCACAGATTGTGTTCACTGAAGAGCAGGCAGGAGGCATTGGAAAAAGGTATCCACACCTCTTGTCTTTTTAAGTGAATTCAAAAATGCCCAGATCTTCCCTGCAAGGCTAATGCCGTCCTGCACTGGTTTGTTTGCACTTAAGTAACTGTTTAAAAATAAATGTTGTTTATTTAATTATTTCAAGGACAGAGGTGTTAGAAGCAGATTCCAGTATTGTAAACTGAAAAGGTCAAATTGGGCCCTTATTTCCTTTTTAAAGTTTATAATAATATGTGTAATCACAGTTTCCATTCTCCTAGTGAGATAATCATTCCATCTGTTTTTATTTAGTCTATAAGTTTATTTCATCCTTAATAAAAAGAACGGGCACTTTTTCTTTGTATTAGCGCTAAAATAGTGGTACATCTCCATCCTCCCTCTCCAAACAAGGAACCCGGCCCTTACCAAACCAGTCGCTACTCCTACATCAAGCTGGCCTTCAGAGAACATGGTCAGATAGAGGTACGTAGTTCCTATGACCACCATAATGACCTACATATGTATTTATGATATAGAGATATGTTTATGTGTGTGTGTCATTTTATTTGTGTGTTACTTAACTGACTTTTTAACAATTTATTTTTGAAAGGCAAAGTGACATCTGCCTCATAATTCTCTTCATTTTATTTGTGCCTTAAGTATCCATTGCTTTATGTTGAATAGATGACCATTGTTGGCTTATTTATACAAAATGCAAATTGTGTTACCGTTCAGTTCCAGAGACGTCTAACAGAGGAACTGACCCAGAGAAGATGGGAGCGTTCATCAACAGTACCGTCTCTTCTAATGAATAAGGGCCCGCAGGTAAAATAATCTGATTCTCCAATGATTAGTGATCTACCATATTTTTGACCTGAACCTTGTGGCAAAACTGTCAACATTTCAACTTCAAAGCCAGGTTTGGACTTGAGATTTCCCTTTCGACTGTCAGTTCCTCAAACTCACTGTCGGAGAGTTCACTGGTGGGTTCCTGCATCCCTGCTCTGCTGCTTCTCCATCAATATCTTTGTACTTAATGCTTATTGTGCTTTGGCCAGCAGTTTATCTTTAAGCAGAAAGTAGTGAGAAGGGCAGTTGGTACTTAGTTGAAATCAGCAGCTTTTGAGATGGAAGTCAGGAAGAAAATGTGTTTTTAATCCATTTTATATTTAATTTACTTTTAATTTGTTTATTTAATAGTATTCCCATTCCTGTAGATTATCCACAGAATTGAAAAGGTGGAGAGCGAAAAAAAATAATAGTGAGTCATTTGACAGAGGGCACCTCTACCAGGACAGGTTATTAAAATAATAAGCACTGGGAAATTACTACTGCTTACTACTAATTATTAAATGACTGCATTAATAATAATACATGAGTCCTGACTTATTACTTAAGAGTGTTAGTAAACCATTGTGATCTAGTAACCAGCAGGAAAGCAAAGAATTTAGTGCATCCCTAAAACTGACCATACTCTTAGGACATTTTTTAGCAGTGATGTTTGATAGTTGCACCATTACAAAAGTAGAGGAGACCATTGGTTTCACATTGCGGAGATCCTGCGTTATTTTACGCTATAGCATTTTAAATGAGGTTCTGTCTAATGTTGTGGGAATGTCAGATGGTAAGGTAGATTGCACCTTTCTTCCATTTAATTGAAGAACGGGAGGTAAAGGAGATGTTTTACCTCCCGTTCTTCAACAGGAGAGAGAGAGGAGAGAACTTCTCCACAATTGGTCCATCGCTGGCTCACTGACAGGTTACGACTTTATCCACACTCCCTTGCGCATGCGTGCGCAATGCTAGGGACTGTGGATACGTCAGAACCTGTCAGTGAGAAGCCAGCGCTGGATTGATCGCCATTAAGTTCTCTCCTGGCAGTTTCATTGAAGAACGGGAGGTAAGACATAGCTCCTTTACCTCCCATTCCACAATTTAACTGAAAAAACAAAAGTTCAAAAAATGAGTGGAGATACTTAGCCAACAAAAAAATTGTCTTAAAGGGTATTTCCTATTTTTGTCCGTACATACTTGCTATACCTGCTAACTTGTTAAACTGAACTGGTCATAGCATTTCCGCTGTAAAATATCAGGTTTATATAAATAGACATTCTTTAATGGGGTATGACGCTATCTATAAAAGCATGACATTTGGCCTTATGGATATTCAATGTTCAATAGAACTCTCTGACTTCCTTCTAAAATTGTTGTCCAATAAGCCTGGCTTTGCTGTAAATAAATGGGGAATTGAACAATGCATTCTGAATGCCTGCATCCTGAAAGGTATAGTTCATTCTTACTCAGATCTTTGTTTGAATTCTTTTCCCTTCCTTCCCCTTTTTCTTTTTTCCTGCCCAGACTGGAAGAATAAAGGCAGTGGGAATTGTTGGCATTGAGAGGAAATTGGAAGAAAAAAGAAAGGAGACCGACAAAAACATTTCTGAGGTTATTACATAATCATTATGGTTTACAGGGCACACAGTATATTACATTAAGCAGCATGACTATAATGGTCAAATATTACTTAATGCGGGTCGGGTATAATCTAACACAGGTATAGACAACCAGTAAATCTCCAAATGTCTGAAACCTACAACTTCCAGCATTTCTTACAAGCAGTGAATGCTGTTCACTTCTACCCTCCTACTGTATTAAATCTACATTGTTGTCACATTTTACCTAAACACAGTATTATGTGAACATGAAGGGAGTTGAAGTACAGCAATGCTGGTCCTTGTTCTAGCTTTAATTTGAATATTCTAGAATTTATGGGGAATGTCCTAGATACAGTGTTACAGGGAATAAAGTTATTCTTAACATTAGTGCTTCTGTTTTACTGACTCAATATAAGAACTTCTAGTTTCCTGCAGATAAGGCCATTCTGCTGCTGCATAATGTTTATAAGAGGAAATTCCTCTTAGGTGGGTTCCTGTTCCCTTAGTCATCCATATTATGTTATGAATTACATTTCTTTTATTGACTTAATAAATCATTTTTAATACTGAGAATCTGTTAAAGAATTGGCTGTATGGTACAAAGAAACACTTTGTTTAAGAAAAGAAATCTGTTTGAGTACTGGCACTGTGGTGTTTTCAGATAGAAGGTTTCCTTCATTTACATAACATCAGTTCCAATTAACTTAATTACCCATGACGGCCCCACTGTGTAGTGTTAAAAAATCCTAATGGTTCTTCTGCAGTGCTTATCTAAAAGCCAGGAAAGTGATGAGTATGAGCCTGTCTGCCTGGGAAAAGGTTCCTACTTCTTCTCTGTCCTCCCTGAGGACTTAGACATGTGCTGTGGAGCCCTTTCCCCCCTCCCTCCCTATCCAAATACATTGGGGCTGCAACGTTTATAATAAAAACAAAATATTTTCTGTGGTGTAGCTTACCTCCCTCCCAACCCTAACTGCATTGTGTATTTGTAAAAAAGAATAACATACTTGCGAGACTGGGATGCCTCGGCTAAATCAATAGCCGGCAGCTGTGTCTGTGATTGGCTGACTCTCAGCCAATCACAGACACGGCTGCTGTCCAAGCCCTAATGCAACTATGTTCCTGGAAGTTGCATTGGAGGCTGAAACCGAGGGAATCTGATCTGGTAAGTAAGTTTCTGGGGACTTTTTTTTTTTTTACAAACACACCATGCGGTTAGGGTTGTGAGGAGGAAAGCTACAATACAGAAAGTTATTCATTTTAGGGTGGACATATCCTTTAATATAATTTATGTGGGAAAACACTTGTTGCTGTTTTTTTTTTTTTTATATAAACTTAAGGTTTGTAAACTGAAGGTTGTGCGTAGAAATACCTTAAAGTATTGGGGTTGTGGGCAGAGAACACAGGGTTTTTTTGTTTTAAGGGTGGAAATGCCTTTTAAAGTTTTAATAGGTATAATCAAAATCTACAGGGTGACTATGTAGTTTATTCTTCTCTATTATTGTGATTGGACATGAAAACCCTGCTAAATTAGCTTTGTTGACATCCCCATAACAATGAGGTTTTATACAAACTTACTGTAATTATGCGTGTGCTTGCAATTTGCATACAGTTTAAAACTGTTGCAGTTACACCTGATTACACTACAGCAAAGCACTCAAGCCTAAAGGGTAAATATATAGGAGTGAAATGTTCTGTTTTTAAAAAGCAGCACCATTAAAGGTTGCCATGATAAAGCTACATAGAATAACAAAAAATATTTCAGGTTTCAGTGCAGTTAAGAGTGAATAAATATATTTCACATTTGTTTTAGCCCATTTCGCTGTAGGTTCTGAAAGTGCTAACAAGGCAAGTGTCAGAAATAATTGACCTATATGTCAGTACAAATCAAGTTTAACAATAATCCTCTGCTGTTTTGCATTGCAGGCTTTTGAGGATCTCAGCAAATTGATGGAAAAGGTATGTGGTGGACCTTGCTACAAAGGAAGCTGAATCTAGCTATTTCCTGTCATAGGTACGCTGAAATTTGCTTGCCTTTATTTTTACAGGCAAAGGAAATGGTGGAGCTGTCTAAATCAATAGCTAATAAAATAAAAGACAAACAAGGTGACATTACAGAGGATGAGGTAAATATGACTGTATAAAGCCCCAAAACCTTTATTTGTTAGCAGATATTTCACCGGCAATCTATGAGTATATTCTGTCTGAACTTAGACCATAAATAAAATTTTTACAAAAAATGCTGTTCCCTGCTTCCTCCTTCCGGTCCACAAGCTAACCAATAGGAAAACACGCTGTTGAAGAAATGTTTCTTCCTAAAGGTGAAGCCCCTGGCAAGGAGAGGGAGAACAGGGAACATTGCGCTGGTGATCGTTACTATGGGAGGTAAGTACAGGACTGAACCCAGGGATGAGGACCGAGTGGTTTAGGGCTTCACCCTGGGTTCTTTTAAAGGGCCAAACATGAGGATCGGGCTAAGGTGAGTAAGGGTGGTTGCCAAGTACACTTTAGTTTTCATTTAAACTAGATTTGTTCTTGACATCGGTCTTTTCTCCATAAACTAACAGAACCGTTTCACTTTAGAATTAGACAACTGTTGTTGCTGCAATGTAACTCTGATATAAGCTTTGTGGACTGTTTGAGTTTTTGGGATTTCACATGCAGCCCAATTTGTCATTTTCCATCTTGTCCCCCTGCCAGAGCTGTTAATTTCTAGGTGTCCCGGAAAATGCATGACTTTAACATCACGTCTTAAAGGATAAAAACATTGCACACTGGTGCAATAACTGACAATGTGACACTGGTGCAATAATTATTATAAACAATCGGTCTTCCTTGCCCCAGGTATTTTTCATTTTTACAGTGAGGTTAAATAAGATCAAAGAAAACTGATCATGGCACATTTTAGAGCCCCATAAAGTATCTCTGGAAATGTTAAAATAGTGTTAATTTTTAGCAGAACACCATGTGACCAATGCAGTGCAATTTCCTTATACCCGTCATTATTACAACCAGTTAGGTAAACAGTAACTGTGCTTTTATGTATATGCAAGTTGTGTATGCATATTGGTTTAACATTTCTTTATTTTCCAATTAACTAATCAATGTGACAATTTAGACAATTAGGTTTAAATCCTATTTGCTAAGCATGGGAATAGCTAATCCGGTGACGCGGGAAACCCATGGATCCGGCACACACTACCATATGCAACTGGCAAAGCAGCTGGCATCAATACTCCAGGCTCCTCTGGAGGTAAGTCCTAATTAATCACCCCATATTGCGTAATGGAGGGATGATTAAAATACTTAACTGATTCCTTTGGTCTGGATATTTAAAGGACCACTATACTGCCCATAATGGATTTTTATAAATTATTTCCACATACTTAAAATTTATATAGGAGGTAGGAACTCCTTTTCTACCCTCCCTCAAGTTTTTCACAAGCCCAACTTGTTTCCTTTGCTCGTGTGGTTTCGCTAATGAAGAATACATCCAGGGGTCTTGCATTGGTGGGAAGAAAAAGGGACTTATGCTGTAAATAAATCTCAGTGGGAGGTAGGGAAACCTCCCATATAATTACAGGATATATGGGGATGTAATTAAAAAAATTTAACTTTTTTAAAGGGCCATTATAGTGGTCCTTTAACAAATGTTTTTGATGCTATGTATTAAAATAAATGTGTGTCACAGTAGCAGTATTACTATCGGCCTAGCTGACCCTTTAGGGATAGGAACACATAGGAAAGTTTACATGTAGTGCTGATTGGTGGTATTTCTACTTCTCTGTATAGGAGCGAGGGGGAATAATGTCCCTTACCGAAGTTTACTGCTTAGTTAATCGTGCCAGAGGCATGGAGGTAAGCACGTCCCACGTCCCCATTTGCACCTGATTTTCACTGTGTAAAGTAGATGACTTTTCATTATGTTTGTTGTTGCTGATATTTAAGGCCACAAACATCCACTAAAAACAAGCTATTTTTGTTGTGATTGTTCCCTTTTAATTCTTTCTGTAATTGCAGAATTAGCAGGTTGTAAATGTAGTTAGCTTGGTGCGTTCCGTTTATGGTGGATACACACACTAACATTAAAGCGCAGATACTGTCCGACGGTCGGATCATTAGTGTGTGTAGCGCATCTCTGAACGATCGCAAGGCCCACGAACGTTCACCATCGACCTTGCGAACGTTCAGAAAAGAAAAATTTCCCTTGGTCACGACCATCTCCCTGTACTAAAGTATCGTGGGTCGGCCACAGCTAAGAAAAAGTGCAGTCCCAAGGGTTCTCCCTATACTTTACATAGGGAGAGTGCTCAGGACTGTGAATAATGGAACTTGCAGATTCTGTCTTTGATGGGTGTACCCAGAATATTATACTGTGGCATATCAGGTGCAATACCAGATATGCTATAATATGGAGCATCCTGATCTACAAATCAACTATGCTTATTCACAGCACATGTCTGGACAAAGCTTTGTGGTATGCGATTCTTACATTCCTGACAAGGATTGGGAATAAGAAATGTATGACTGGTGATGTCCCACACAATAAGCAGGGGAGCGATTGTCTTTGTTATTGCTAATTTAGCTGTTGGTGCCGCACTAACCACCGTATCCCTCTGTGTACAAGTCAATGAGACATTTTGTTAATGTATGATGAAGTAAGTATTTTCTATAATTAAAATTCTGGTATTTTCAGTCTATGAAATTTTATTAAAAATTCCATTACTTACATTTTTACATGTGTTGGGACTTGTTGTGCATAACACTATTTTAGGTGAATAGGGCAATTGAAATAGATGCTGATTTCTTATTAAGCAGAAAACGTATGGTTCTCTAAAGAATTACAGAGCAATTTATTTTAACAGTTGCTGTCACCGGAGGACTTGGTCAATGCCTGCAAAATGCTCGAATCTCTAAAGCTCCCGATAAGGTTTGAAAATAATCAAACTTCTCCTTTAAATGTATCTGTCCAGTGCATTAGGTTCCCTTTCTTCCCCCTCTCACAATCTTAGCACTTGGCAGCCTTCTCTGTGAAATGGAAAACGATTCTCCATTCTGTTCTCTTCCTGCTCTGCTTCCTGTTTTAAGGCCACTGCCTCTTATAAACAATAAACTCTCAATTGTGGCCTGTTTCTTTTCTGAACAAATGAAGATCCTGTTGTTTGCTAGAATCCTGTGTAAGAACAGGTTAATTTGTCTTGACTGCACATTAAAGTAGATTTGTTACACTTTACAGTTATTCAGGGGACATTTCTATTATATCATTATTTTTTTTAATTTTCATTTGTGTAAATGTCCATACAGACGTTCCAGCACCCATACGTGGCGGTTCGGCCATGTCTGTATGTACCTTTGAGAATTTTTCTCCATTTTTATGTAGTGTAGCTTCCTGATTGGCTGATCCCTAAGAATGAATTATTATGAGATGTCCGTGTATAAACTGTAAATATTTGCCATTCTAATTAGAATTTTACATTTTTTTTTATTCTTTATTAGTTTTCCACCCAGATTTATTTCATGTCTGTTTATTGTTTCTTGCTCCGCAGACTTCGTATCTTTGAAAGTGGAGTTATGGTGATTGAACATCAGTCACATAATGAGGAGGAGATGGTTTGTTCTGCTTTAGAAACGGTTTGTATATTTCATTTATAAATTGTTATATTAAAGGGTATGTGCAGCAAATATGTAAGTTTGTTTCTAACTGATTTACTGAAGAACAGGAGGTAAATGCACTATCTCTTACCTCCCGTGTCTTTAAGTTTTATAAGTATGACTTACTACATGTTATAAAGATTCTAGATGTCAGTATATAAAAAAGAAACAATGATTCTGGAGTTGTCATTCATAACAACATGTTTGGACTTTGTATTTTTATAAGACTGTTTTTAAATTACTACTGAGGCAACCACAGGTGGTGTAATTTCAAATAGTTACAATGTATTAATATTGACTGTTCATGCTGTAACAATTGTACACTTGATGTTTGCCTAACAGGCTATCTAATTGTTTTTAAAAGTTTTTTGATACAATTTAATGTCAGAGGAGGAGTATCCACTCTCTGTGACGTTAGTTTCCTTATAAAATGGGAGAGATTAGAATACACCCCCAGCCTATGATTAAGAGCCGGTGAGGCTTGAAACGCGTAAGGCGGGACCTCCATATGTTTGTATGTTTGTTTGTATAAGGCGGATGATGCCGTAATAAAGAAAGGACTTTTTATCTATTATCTATCGTGAGTTTCTTGGACTGCTGTATTCCCGGTGTGCGCCGAATGAATGAAAAAACCTCCACAATTTGATTCCATTTTGAACCTGAAGCGAAGGGTTCGGGGCAGGCAGCACCCGGACCACCAAGGGGAAATGGTGAGTACCTATATTCCAGAGTCCGTAGGCTGATTGCTTTCCATTGAAGGGAGTTGAATCCAAGTGAGAGGCACGGGGTATGTTACACCCGTGCCTGCAACATAATCAAGTGAGTTAACTGTCTCTCACTGATTTACCGCATCGTATAGAAACATTTTTGCAATGCGTTTTTTGAATAATACTGTAAAATTTGCCTTCATGGGCACTGCTGAAGTTGTATGTTCTCCATGTGCTTTTAGTAGGTTTTCTCCAGGCACTCCGGTTTCTCCCACAATCATAGAAAATACTGATAGATGTATAAGATTTGCTTAGATTGTAAGCTCTTTAGGGCAGGGCCAGATGTGAATAGGTTAAATAAATTAAAGCATTATGGAATATGTAGCGCTATGTAATCAAATAAATGTAATACAATCATTTAATGATCACATAGATGATCACATAGATGATATTATTTTCAAAAAGTGCATGGTCTGTTGCTTTTGTAAACAAATTGCTTTGTTTTGTTATTTATAAATAAAATTACTTTAAAAAAAGATATGGTGTGTTTTTTCTTTTATTACATTTCTTATTTCTGAACTTTTTTATAAGATTAAGAACACAAGTAGGGATACGTAGAATTATTATAAATATATATTACAATAATATATATTGCAATGCTATTTCATTCGAAAACACAATACTAAACGCATTGCTGTCTAGAATGAATTTCATGCTGCCCATACATTGCGCATCATACCTTCTTGTGACATTACATTATCTGCATGGGACAATACTATTCAATCATTGATCTAGGCCAGGGAATTTAACAGAATGTCAGCTGGTAAGTCTGCTGGGTTGCCCAACATTTAGATGCATTTAAAGGGTATCTACACTGGTAAAACACCCTTTTTTCTATTCAGTTTTATTAAAGGGCATGTCCTTTTTGGTACTTTCTATATATATAATGTAGTTATTGGTCCCCCAGCCCCAACCGCCATAATAGATTTTTTAGAAAGTGCCCCAATTTTTACTTATCTTACCTCTCTCCTCCGCCGCACTCTCCCGACCCTCTGCTTGCACGGAACTGCAAGCAGGGGGCGGGACCGGCAGCTGCGTCTCTGATTGGCTGAAAGGCAGCCAATCAGGGATGCGGCTTCCGGCTGCTCAGAACGCTGGGAGAGAGTGGTAAGGTAAGTAACTAACGGGGGACTCTCTCTCCCTGCGCATGCCTCAAACCATGTCGAGATTAAGGCAGACAAAGGAGCAGAATGAGTCACACAGAGCTCCTACACTGCAGTTACCTGGACTTTGGAGGGGCATAGCAGGAGAACCATTTGGAACAGAAATGTAAGGAAAGGATTTTATTAAACTACAGAGTGGGGCCAGTATGGGGTTAAATTTTAGTTTTGGGGGGTGGACATGCCCTTTAAAAATGGGAGTTAAAAGAGCTGTGTCTAACCCCCCGTTCTTCAATAAAACCTTCAGGAGCCAGGAACGAAGTGAAGGAACTTACCGCACGCTCGCTCCTCTGCCTCTTTATCTGACAGGTCCTGACGGACTCTGTACTCTATGTGTGTGTGCATCGCATTTGTGCATGCACAGACTACTAAGTTAGTCGGGACCTGTCAGACTACGCGGCGGAGGAGCGAGAGATCGGCAAGTTCCTTTAATTCGTTCCCGGCTCCTGATGATTTTATTGAAGAATGGGAGGTAAGACACAGCTCCTTTACCTGTCATTCTTTAATACAACTGAATAAAAAAGGGGGGTTTTACCAGTAAAGATACCCTTTAATGCTGAATTGATCTAACATCAAACAGTGTATGGCCAGCATACCTACCTTAATTTCACATCTTTAAAATCCATCTGCTAGAACCCTTACTATGACTGTGCTTTCAGTAAAAGTATTGCTGATATCCCATTTTGCCTATGTCACTACAAGTTCCCTGAGACATTACAAAGATAGAGAGTTGCTGTGATTAAACAAGCCGTACTAGAAAGGAGGCTGCATATTACACAGTATAACACGGCCCCTCTCAACTTCAATGTACACACTGCAATATGTAAACTAACTGCAATGTACATACTACAGCACCTACAGAAATCTTTGAGTTGCAGTTTCACAGCAAGGTGGTAAAGATAATAGGGTTGGTAGAAGAGGTAGAGAAGATGAAAGAGGTGGTACAAATAGTAGAGGGGTCAAGATGGTAAATATATATGAGGTTGGTTTTGTGGCAAAACTTAAGAGTTTTCTGAATTTGCAAAATTTTACAGATTAGGCCAAATCGAGAAGCCTAGAGAATTTTAATACCGTAATGACCTGTGATACTATAAATAATGGGTCAGTTTACATGTGCCAGTTCCCTTAATCCTAGCAGTCATTTGTCAGTGTGTGGGAGTGTGCTAGGGAAAGCAGACAGTACAAAATATTTGTATTAATAAATATGGGTGGAAGCTGCCATATTCACAAGTGAAACTGCAGAGGCCCAGACCCCCTAGCAAGTTGATACTGATCGTGCGTATGTTAGTAAAGATGTGTGTGATCAGCTGTTTAAAACACCAGTATCAGACTGGCCGTATAACAGCCGATCACACACATCTTTAGGCTTGTGGAGGTTCTCATTCATTCAGGTCATATCTGTTATATTCAATTAGATCAACTGGACTTGAAGTTTAGTTCTTGAAGATGTTTCGCCAGTCATCCGACTGGCTTTCTCAATTCAGAATGACTTGTACAAGAATCTGTGGCAATTATGTACCCTGGAAAATCCCAATTAGCATATTACAGCCAAGTGTTAAGGGCGTGATTGCATAGTGGCTAAGAGGTGTTATAGGAACGCCCAGGGTAAGGTGTCAAAACAGCATTTTACATGGCAGACAGTTGGTGTCGAACCCCCCACCTCTATTTAGGCTTGGTTTCTTTATTTTCACATAAATGGCCTCCTTGACACCTCTTTTGAACCAGTCAAAAACAGAAATTGGCTCTTCTTTGCTGGGCCATAGGTTGGGGCAGTTGCTGTTTGGTCTCCCCCTCATACAAATCAGAGCACTCTTTACTGCACTGCGGTATATGATTTTGCTTCTCTTATATTTCAGTATTGGGTCTGTCGGATGTACTAATTGCTGCCTCAGTGTGTTATGGTTTAATGCAGACAAGGATAGGTGTTTTTTTTTTTTTAAATCTTCTTAAAGGGCAACTGTGGTCTCAAAAAAAGTTAGGGTTAAATGAAAGCCTGCAGTATATGAGCCAACAATCACATATCTGGCTCGAACCTGTGAGAAATTACAATGGGGTGAATGTTCAAACTTCCTGCTTCCAGTAGGTTGAGTGACATCACCTGACCTCTGCCCTGACCATTTCCCCTGGGGGAGAAGCATGCTCAGTTAAGACTTAATGCTGGGGAAATCAGGAAGTACCTGGGAAATGAATTGACAGTTGAGAAGGGGAGCCTAATGCAGGCAGAGGCTGGTCACATAACTACAGGCTGGTCACATGGCTGAAAACAGGAAATGTTAAAGCAGGAAGTAATACTGCTGAAGCTTTTCATCAATAACTTCTCACAAATTTTATCTAGAGATGTGATTTTGGTTTTATTTTGAAGGTATGATGGAAGGCTTTTCATACAATTCTTACTAGTTTGGAAGAATTTGAGACCACAGTTACCCTTTAATTTCACGAAGATCCCTGCTATACATGGAATGACATTGTCAAACATCAAATACTGATCTGTGTGGTTTGGTTTTCTGTAAAAACCAAAAGTTTACCACTTCCTCCAATACAGGGTTCATAATTGTCAACAAATTCTTTTACAAGTCATTCTGAATTGAGAAAGCCAGTCAGATGACTAGTGAAACGTCTTCAAGAACTAAACTTTAAGTTCAGATATACCATAACCTGGAAGAATGAGAACCTTCACAAGCATATTGCAAATCCTCTTTGGCTTCTAATATCCGTATAACTTACATTACACTCACTGCCATCCCTTGCCACCACCACCCCAAGCACAGGCACCATACCCTCACTGTCCTCCTTGCTATCGCCCCCCCCAAGCACAGGCATGATATCCACACTGCCCCTACTTGCCATCACACCAAGCACAGGCACCCTACCCTCACTGCCCCTCTTGCTTTCTCCTCCCCAAGCACAGGCACCATACCCTCACTGCCCCTTCTTACCCTCACACCCCCAAGCACAGGCACCATACCCTCAATGCCCCTCTTGCTATTTCCGCCCCAAGCACAGGCACCATACCCTCATTCCCCCTTGCCATCTCTCTCCAAGCACAGGCACCATAGACTCACTGCCCCCCCTTGCCATCACCACCCCCCAAGCACAGGCATCATACCCTCACTGCCCCCCCTTGCTTTCTCCCCACAATCACAGGCAACAGACCCTCACTGTCCTCCCTTGGCATCTCCCAAAAGCACAGGCACCATACCCTAACTGCCCCTCCTAGACATCACCCCCCAAGCCTAGGCACTCCTCAGCACACAAAATCAGCCGTTTCCAAGTTTACAGGCAGTTTCTGACAAGACAGCAGAGCCGAGTGGAGTAGTAAAACAGCTGTTAAAATTCCTCAGGTCACGGGGGCGCGCATCTGAAACAAAGTACTTCGCATTGTTTTATTTGATCCTTGCCGCGTCCCCTTAAGTTGCCGGGTCTGTGAGAGCAAGGATTTCGGCAAACCAGGAAGTGGGAGATGAACTGTGCTCCGTGAACTTCAAAGATTTATTGCTCAGTGCAGAAGGGAAAAAGGAATGTAAGAGGCTTTTTAATTGTTTTTTATGATAACCTTTTCTTTTAACCCTTTGCTAGAATGTGCTTTAATACTGCTTTAACCCTTAACCATAACCCAAAAACTTAACCTAACACTAACCCTAAATGTTATCCCTTACCCACACAAAACCTAACCCTAACATAATCTCAACCCTAATCCTGAAGCCAAACCTTACCTTAACCCTAATAAAACCCTAACCAAACCCTAAGGCTTAACACTTTCTTAAACCCTATCCTAAAACTAACCTTACCCTAACATTAAACTTAAACCCTAACTTAATCCATAACCCTAACCTCTAATCTAACCCCAACCTAACCCTAATCCAATAACCCCAACCCCTAATTCTAACCTAACCTTAACACCAACCATAACCGTAATCTAAACCTAACCTTAACCGTAATCTAACCCTAACCTAAACATAACCCTAACCTCTAAATTAACAATTACCCTAACGGTAACCCTAGCCCTTACCTTAACCCTAAACTAACCCTAAATCCAAATCTAACCACTAACAGTAACCATCAACCATTACCCTAACCCAAACAAAACCTAACCCTAACTTAGTCTTAAAGGATAACTAAACCCAATTTTATATACTCCAGAATCTGAAAACAACCCCCCTAAAAACACCAATAAACTATAAAATGCCACTTTAGTTAACTCTGTTAAAGTAAATCAAAGCCTGTTAAGAACTGGATGAAGTATCTGTGTGTATGTGCAGTGTCAGACCACACCTCCTGACCTCAGTCACATGCTTCCTTGCTTTATCTGTCCTGTAAAAGGATTTGCT
This sequence comes from Hymenochirus boettgeri, assembly GCA_019447015.1. Lineage (NCBI taxonomy): Eukaryota > Metazoa > Chordata > Amphibia > Anura > Pipidae > Hymenochirus > Hymenochirus boettgeri. Next base: position 157,815,526 of record CM033472.1, read on the forward strand.
AGAGATTATTAATGGGTGTGACCAACTAACAAGTTTGTGCCATAGCTAAGGACTGAGCATGTGCAGAACATAATGGTCGTTGACCAAACTGTCTGATACTAGAATGCTGAGAAGTAAAGCACAAACCATATGTTATTTAGGTAAATTTCCCAGCGCCTGTATCAAAATGAGAGGTAAGACACAGATTACTGGTTTTATATCAAGGTGTCCTGACTTCTGGTTCAGTGTTGTTCTGTGGCTTTAGTTGCCCTTTAATCCTAATGCTAAATCCTAACCCTAAAGCCTAACCTTACATTAATAACCAAGCCCTAATATAACTCTAACCACACCCTAAAATAACTCTAACCAAACCCTATAATAAACACAGTAACAGAGTTATTGAGGCACAGGGTCACAAGATTTTTTGCAAATAGACAGTATCTAGTCCACATGGACCAAGGTGCTAGTACTACATATAGTAAATATAGTAAGCAAACAAAGAAAAAGAAAAGTACCGCACTCATATAATACTGGATATAGATAAAAACCCTTTATTGGGAGAACCATATGAGGTACATGGATAAATGACAGACAAGAAAATAATTAAAGGCTATGTCCACCCCTAAATTACACTTTTAATATTATGCTCCCCCATATCCCCCAGCCCCAACCGCATGGTTTTTTTTTTTAAAAAGCCCCCCAAACTCTTACTTACCTCCCCTCGATCCTCCGCCGCACTGCCGGCCCTCTGCTTGCGAGAATGCAAGCAGAGGGGCGGGACCGGCAGTTCGCATCTGTGATTGGCTGAGCGGCAGCCAATCACGGACGCGGCTGCCGGTCATTCAATGCAGCGGAGAAAGCGGAGAGGTAAGTAAGAGTTTGGGGAGCTTTTTTTAAAAAAAAAACATGCGGTTGGGGCTGGGGGACATGGGGAGCACAATATAAAGGGGATATGAGCTAGGGGAGGATAGTAGAACGGGAGGGAGAGGGGGGAGAGGGAGGGGGAGGAGGGGGGAGAAGGCTGCAGTACGCATGGCAAAATCTACCTGAGGCCAGCTAGCAGCAGTGTCCTATATGCCCTGCTAGCCTCCTGGTGGGCAGTTTTTGGAACTTTGGGGGGGGGACTACAGGAGAACCAGATGGAGTTGGGATGTGAGGTAGATGAAAACTACACTACATGGTGGGGCCAGTAGTGGGGGGATTATAGTTTTGGGGGTGGACATGCCCTTTAAAACTTTAAAAACATACAAATCAAAGGTATAACCCTCTACATGATAGTAACGTGACCAGTGCACAAGGCCCTAACCCATCAGTCATACATAGTCTCAGCTAATATAGTCCAGTACACACTTATCTGTCAGGGGTTCTGCAGCATGTAGACACAGTGTTGGGGGGTCCAGAAGAAAGGAAAGGGCACCTGCAGAGGGAACACCGATCAGCCAACCATTGATACAACGCCGAACGCGTTTCGTCCAAGAAGCGGACTTTTTCAGCAGCGAGCTACAACCGGAAAGCGAGACGCTATAAATAGATGGACATAGATGGACATATTCCAATGTACTTTGGACCTTTGTTTGTCTGGTTACCCCGGACCTTCACGTTATTATTCCTGGACCAACTCGTTATGAATATTTCACATCATTTATAAATCGGTCACTATCTTGCATCCATTGTGGATTAAAGGGCATGTCCACCCCCAAACTATAATCCCCCCCAGTAATGGCCCCACCATGTAGTGTAGTGTAATCCTTACCTCACATCCAGCTCCATAGGGTTCCCTGTAGACCCCCCCTAAAGTCCCAAAAACTGTCCACCAGGAGGCTAGCAGGACTCTGCCTGCTACCTTGCCTCCGGTAGATATTTGTCATGCGTACTGCAGCCCTTCTCCCCCCTCCCTCCCGTTCTACTATCCCCCTCCCCCTAGCTTTAAACCCCCTTAATATGATGTTTCCCCCATGTCCCCCAGCCCCAACTGCAAATTTTTTATTTTCCAAAAGCTCCCCAAACTCTTACTTACCTCTCTCTCCCTTTCCTCCGCTGCACTGACTGACCGGCAGCCGCGTCCGTGATTGACTGCCGCTCAGCCAATCACAGACGCGACTGCCGGTCCCGCCCCTCTGCTTGCATTCTCGCAAGCAGAGGGCTGGCAGTGCGGCGGAGGAACGAGGGGAGGTAAGTAAGAATTTGGGGGGCTTTTGGAAAATAAAATATATGCGGTTGGGGCTGGCAGACATGGGGGAACATCATATTAAAAACTACTTTTAAGGGTGGACATACCCTTTAATTAATGTCTGGATACTCTTGGATATATATACTTAACACGTGGTTCCGTGGTTCCGGACGTGCTTCAGTGGATACTCTGTTTGACTTGGATTCAGTGGATATATAGTTTGTACTTTACTTACCTGGGTCACCTGGACTCTTCTTACTTATGTCTGCACATTGGACTGTATATATACAATTGACTTTATACTCATCATAGGATCCATGCATAATTTCCACATTATCGTCTGTGAACCTTGGGTGTCTATTACCATATATATGTATCTATATATATTTATATGTTCATTATCTGTATACTTGATGCGTGCTGATTAGACTCAGGAATTAGCACGAGAGCATTATCTGACATTTTTGTATGTTTTTATATGTATTATGTTGTATTTCTTACCTTTTTTGGTATTTGCACTTTATTATTGGCCATTATATGACTTTGACCGGTGACCTTTACTATCTGCTTTTCCTGTTTTCCCATCTTATGTCTCTTACGTTGTGCCGCTTCCCTTAGTGTTGGTTACTCTATTACTCTGAATTGCGGCCACGTAATACAGTAATGTCACTAGTACGCGCCTTACGTAACTACATCACCAGTACGCGCCTTGCGTAATTACGCCATCACGCTAATACGTGATGACGTCGATATGGCACTCATATGGTCTATTTATAGCGTCTCGCTTGCCGGCTGTAGCACGCTGCTGAGAAAGTCCGCTTCTTGGACGAAACGCGTTCGGCGTTGTCTCAATGGTTGGCTGATCGGTGTTCCCTCTGCAGGTGCCCTTTCCTTTCTTCTGGACCCCCCAACACTGTGTCTACATGCTGCAGCACCCCTGACAGATAAGTGGGTACTGGACTATATTAGCTGAGACTATGTATGACTGATGGGTTAGGGCATTGTGCACTGGTCACGTTACTATCATGTAGAGGGTTATACCGTTTGATTTGTATGTTTTTAAAGTTTTAATTATTCTCTTGTCTGTCATTTATCCATGTACCCCTATGTGGACTCATATGGTTTTCCAAATAAAGGGTTTTTATCTATATCCAGTATTATATGAGTGCGGTACTTTTCTTTTTCTTTGTTTGCTTACAAACCCTATAATAACTCTATAATTAACTCTATAACTATTCCTAACCTTATTCCTTAACCCTAATCTAACCCTAACCTAAACATAACCCGAACGTCTAAATTAACAATTACCCTAACCGTAACCCCTAGCCCTTACCTTAACCTAAACCCAAATCTAAACACTAACCTCAACCCTTAACTAATAACCCTAACCGAGAAAATAACACAAATCTAACCTTAGTCTTAACCCTAAACCCTAATCTAACCCTAACCTAACCCAAACTCAAACACCCGAACGTCTAAATTAGCAATTACCCTAACCATAACCCTAGTAACCTTAACTATAAAACCTCAATCTAACCACTAACCCCAACCCTTAACCAATAACCCTAACCCCAAAAATAACCCTAATCTAACCTTGTTCTTTACCCTAAAACCAAATCTAACCCGAACACTAACTCTAAGATAAACCTAACAACAAATGCAAATGGACGCTCCAAAGTTTGTTTTAAAAAAGTAATAATCTTTTTGTTTCACCCATCCATAAGATATCCCTCCAGCAACGTTTCAGGTGGACCTTCACCCTTTATCAAGCTTAGGTAAAGGGTGGACTTCCACCCTTTATTTAAGTTAAACCTAAACATAACCCTAGTTTGTTACGTTTCTCCTCACACTCCTGTACATATAACTGCTGTGGTGTTGAAACCCCAAAAAAAACCCTAACCTCTAAATTAACAATTACCCTAACTTAACCCTAGCCCTTAACCTAACCCCAAACCTAACCCTTAAGCCTAACCTCTACCCTAACGCTAATCCTAATCATGAAGGGGGCCCTGCAAGGGGAGCATGGCATAAAGGGACACCCTAGGCATGCTTGCCATCCCTGTCGACAAACCACAACACCTACCAGTTAGCTCAGTGGGGTAGTGAGATGCTGTGTCAGGAGGAGAGAAGCTACCATATATTTTAGATCAAGAGTTATAAAGCATTGATCCTTTACTAGCATCTGGCTGGTACCCCAAATTGATTAGGAGTGTACGACCCTATATCTCTCTGTTTGCTGCTGGATCTTTCAAATTCCTGTAGATCCCATAGACCTTCAATTAAAAAATTAAAAAGTTAAAGGAAGAAATATTTAACAAAATTCCAATTTAAACATTGCAGTTCTCACATATATCTCTAAATCACGGAAATAATAATAGCACAAAACATTTAAAGAGGAACTGTGGTCCAAAAATGACTTTAGGTAAATTGATAGGAATTGCTCTCTTGCAATTTATTTCCATTGTTTATTTTGCATAGTTTTGAAGATATTTACATTTTTGTGTGTGATATGGCAGCAGCATCACCAGGTCCCCTGCACTTCCTGCTCTGAAACCTGTCAGTCAATCTGCCCTGTGTCTCCTCCCCTTTGCAGCCCCCCTGGTCCCTCCCTCTCATGGACCCCATGGTCCCTCCAGTTGCAGGCCCCCCTTTGCCCATTCCCTTACAGCCCCATGTGGCCCCGCCCACTCATGGGTGCCTAAGCCACGCCCACTCACAGGTGCTGTGGGCCACTCTGACACCCCCCCACTCTGCCTAAAAAGGCTGTTTTCACGTAGTGAGAGAAGGGCTGTAGATTCCCTTACCTTCTCTGCAGCTGCAGGTCCTTCACACAGCAGAGAGGAGGAGGGACTTCCTGTCTCCCTCACACACTGAGGGAGTCTGAGGCTGTGTTCGCCGGCGGCACTGTGCAGGAGAAGCCTTAGGAATGTCACATGTCAGCCTCCCACCCATTAACTTTCTGGTCAGTCATTTCTTTATATCTTGGGCTGTGGAGCACGTAGAGAGGTGGTTGATGGCTCGTTTTAAAGATAGGAAACTGGCCTTTTGGGGACCACAGTTAATATCAATTCTACCATAGAATTGTTACTCTATGAGAGATTGATGATTGGTTAGAGTTGTGGATGGGAAAACTAGGTGACCTAGGACCCCATGTATTGTACAGATCCAAGCATCACACTGAAAAGCTGTGGAGAAGTTTGTACACCTTCCTGATCTAGTGGCTGTGGGCGAGTGGAAGGTAATTCTGGTGGGAGATATTCACAGAAATAGAAGGTGATGCTATAAATCTTAATCTGTTCTAGGAACTGCTAAATATATCTCCCTTATCTGTATCCTTATGGGACCATTTTGTCCAACAGATTCTTTTCTTTTTATATTTGCAAGATTAGTATTAGCCCATAGATGAAGGATCCGAACACTAAATGGGTCAAAGCAAACAGAGGAGGAAGGGGGAGAGCTGCCCACAGCAGGGAGAAACTTTACAGGGGGAGAGCAGGTAACAGACATGTTTAAGAATCTCTGTGAATGAAAGCATACAGGAAGAGGGGGAGGGACTTCAGGGGAGAACAGAAAGTGTATGATTTAACAAAGGGATACAAGTTTGACAGGGAGACTCAGGGCTGCACCAATACTATTTTAGCCCTGCAGTTAAGCAGGGTATATTCATAGGGTACTGCTGGTTGCACGGGAGTGTGCCACACCTCCCAGATGACACCCCCGAAGGGAGGGATCCTAGAATGGGAAAAGTGCCCATAAGAAACATGGCTGATCCCAGTACCTGAAAAAAGGAGGAGCAAATGGACAAAAAAATCCAAAGGGTTTAAGTAAGATAGTATGACAAATAGTATGCCAGAGGGGTAAGTGCACCCTTAAGAACATATTCAGACAAGATCATTTTGCACTGAAAGCTGGAGAGTTAGTCCCAAGAAAGCAAGCGAAAGAGCAGCAGGGACTTTCATCTCATAAAAGGCAGGTACTGATATAAAGACAAAGTTTGAGAAATACGTCTCCTAAGAAGGTAAAAAGGTTAAAAGTTAGGACCCAGCAGAATAAAGCAAACCGTGAAGTGGTTTCTGGGCTTAAAGGGCATGTCCACCCCCAAAACTATAATCCCCCTAACTACTGGCCCCACCATGTAGTGTAGTTTAATCCTTACCTAACATCCCAGCTCCATAGGGTTCTCCTGTAGTCCCCCCCCAGTCCCAAAACTGCCCACCAGGAGGCTAGCAGAGTCCATATGGGACTCTGCCTCCTACCTGGCCTCCGGGAGAAGTTTGGCATGCGTACTGCAGCCCTTCTCCCCCTCCCACCCCCCCTCCTCTCCGATTCCCTCCCCCTAGCGTTAATCCCATTTATATATAGCCTTCCTCCTGGTCCCCCAGCCCCAACCGCATAATTTTTATTTTAAGAAAGCTCCCAAACTCTTACTTACCTCTCCTCTTTCCTCCGCCGAAGTGAGCTGCCGGCAGCCGCGTCCGTGATTGGCTGCCGCTCAGCCAATCACAGACGCGGCTGCCGGTCCCGCCCCTCTTCTTGCATTTCTCGCAAGCAGAGGGCCGGGAGCGCAGCGGAGGAAAGAGGGGAGGTAAGTAAGAGTTTGGGGAGCTTTCTTAAAATAAAAATTATGCGGTTGGGGCTGGGGGACCAGGAGGAAGGCTATATTAAAAATGTGAATTTAGGGTGGACATACCCTTTAAAATAATTTGGCCAAGTTACTGAACTAATTGCTTTAATTTATCCAGAGAGAAGGGCAGGCTTTTTAAGTCGCAATACAATGGTAAAGTAAAATATAAGCAAATTAAATGGATGTGCACTAGGCTTCTATTTTTTGTATGTATAACACACACCTATTGACCTACTTACTTATCCATTACTGTGGCAGACATACTTATAGGTTAACTAAAGTAAAAAAAAAAATGTTTTAATCAAAAGTTTGTTTTTTTAATTTCTAACCTGATCCAGCTACACATATGCCTACTCACCTACCCTTACATTTTTATGGCAGCCATATTTAAAGGGTAACTATAGTCAAAAAAACTATTTTGTCTAATCTTCACAAAGTTTGTTTTTTTTAACCCCCAACCCGACACAGGTACACACACCTACCGATCTACTTATCCCTTACTGTGGCAGCCATACTAAAGGGTAACTAAAGTAAAAAAAAACAAATTTTGACCTATCATCAAAAAATTTTGTTTTTTAACCCCCAACCTGAGACAGGTACATACACCAACCGACCTACCCATTCATTCATGTGGCAATCATATTTAAAGGGTAAATAAAAAACAACAATGTCCTCATCGTTATTAGGGCTAGGCCACACTGAAACGCAAACGCAAACGCAATAGCATGCGATTTCCTGTGCGATTTTCGTTGCGTTTGCGATTTCTTCAATAAGTATAGGAAAATGCATGCGATTGCGATTAAAAATGCAGAACGCAAAACGCAAACGCATCGAAAAACGCGCGTTTTTTTGCGTTGCCGCGTTTTCAATAATTTTGAAAAATCGCAAGCGCAATCGCAAACGCAAAAAAAACGCAGCAGTGTGGCCTAGCCCTTATTGAGTTTTAAAATCTGCAGCACAAACACACATTCCCTTCCACAATTTGGCCTTTTAAGTCAAATTCACAGTTTATACTTTCCCTTTCTAGTTGACACATAAAGTTACTAGGGCTGTGACCACAGCTCCCCGATTCCCTGTGACACTTGCAATATCTCCCCATTGAGTTAGCAGGTTTCCCGTGTGGTCACTGACCGAACCTGTATGGTCACATTCCTGCAGCCGGCTAGGCACACCCCAGGGCGGGGAGGAGGGAATCAGGGCTGGGATATGGGTGTGGGGCGGACAATGGACTCGCTGGAATACAGAACTGAACCGCCAATAAACACTTCCTTCCTATTGACTTGGCCATAGACATTTACTATATCACGGTCACATCCATTGGCTCCATTCAAATAAACGTCTAACGTATATTATATGAGTACTATTATTATTATATATATTCCGCTAGGAATTCTCTCACGGGTGTCAGAACCCAGAGACAGTGATTGGCACCCGATCCCCAGACCGGACACATGTAATGTAATAGAAATCCACAGCCCAAGAACCCTCATAACCTATAGCACCACCAGCCTAGGGAGGCACCGCAAGGGGAGGGATTGTGTAGGTGCCCGCGCGAGAGGAAGAGAGAGGGAGGGAGAGGGGGCGGGACATTGAGTCTCATCGCTGTCAGTGGGACACGGGAAAGTAACTAGTGGGGGTGTGAGCTACTTACTGTACCAGACCCAGACTGGAGGTGCCGAGTTCTCTGTAGGGAAAAAGGTAAGAGACAAGGAGGGGAAGGGTAAAAAGGGTTGGTAATGGGGCTAGTAATTGGTAAGAGTTAATAGGGTTGATAATGGGACTAGTAATTGGTAAGGGTTAATAGAGTTGGTAATTGGGCTGGTAATTGGTAAGGGTGAATAGGTTTGGCAATGGGGCTAGTAATTGGTAAGGGTTAAGAGGGTTGCTAATGGGGCTAGTAATTGGTAAGGGTTCATAGGGTCGGTAATGGGGCTAGTAATTGGTAAGGGTTAATAGGGTTGGCAATGGGGATAATAATTGGTAAGGGTTAATAGGGTCGATAATGGGGCTAGTAATAGGTAAGGGTTAATAGGGTTGGTAATGGGGCTCCAGTAAGGGGTTAAATTTTAGTTTTGGGGGTGGACATGCCCTTTAATATATGCCACCAGTACTTGTCATACAATAGGTCTTACTTGTCATACCAATGAGATGGCATACAAAGACTGACACAGTCAAGGGTTAAAAAGAAACACTAAATCGGTTTTCAAAGATTTAAATTTTTTTTGTAACTGAAATGTATAATTTTCTGGTAGGTAGGACGGAGTGCTATGTTAGAGAAAGGGGGAAGGTTGACAGCTCACAGTTCTCATGTTACAGGCAATAGTGAGAGGTAGGAGTGCAAACGCCTACTTCCCAGAAGAATATAGATTGAATTTTTCAAGTAAAACTAACCTTTCCACACTTTAAACATTCTTTAACCAATGTATTGTCAAATTCTTGCAAGTAATGATGTAGAGATCTACCAGTCAAAAAAACAGAAATGAACTATGTTTCTCACCCAGGGATACATATAGGAGCTAATTGTAGCACTTGTAACATCATAACAGAAAACTGCTTAACAAAAAGTTTAGCTGGAGTTATTGCTGTTGGCAAATTTTGCACACTTTTTTTCCACTTAAATCCACTTGGTCTTATTTCATATTTTTAATATCTCCATATAGTGCAGCTGTAGCCTGATATTTTCAAGCTTAATGTCACATGGGATGAAAGCGATCAACAAATGTTGCATTAGAGCTGTTCCTGTATTTTCATAAATCCAAATACGATATCTCCTTGCACTCCTTCTTTATTAATGTTGGTGTTGTGCTCTCTAGGCTGCTAACCACAGAAAGGGTTTGTTTGCAGCTCCAGCCTTCCTTCGGTCACTTGGTTTACCTAGAGAAAATTGGGAGGTAGGTGGGAGGGAGATATGTGTGACGGTTGGTGTGCTGCAGGAACTAAGGAGCACTCTTCTCCTTCAGTATACTCACAAGACAGAAGAAAGTATTCCCAGCACCTACCCTCATCGCCACAGAGATCCAAGGTCAGTCACATGTTAAAAACAATTAGGGTTATTCAATAAAAGTTCTTATCATTAAAAATGGTTCTAATTTTGCCCCAACCAATCAGATATTAGCTTTCAAATGTTAAATAAGATCTGATTGGTTAGGGAAAAATTTGCACCATTTTTAACGATAAGAACTTTTATTGAATCTGCCTGAATATCCTTTATTAGAAAAATTAGTTAAAACCAGAATTCGAACACATCTTGAGTGGGTGAGCAAACCCCTCTCAAGATGTGTTCGTATTCTGGTTTTAACTCCTTTTTCTAATAAAGGATATTCAGAGTTATTCATTAAAAGTTCTTATCATTTAAAATGGTGTTAATTTTGCCCCAACCAATCAGATGTTAGCTTTCAAATGTTAAATAAGATCTGATTGGTTGGGGCTAAATTAGCACCATTTTAAACGATAAGAACTTTTATTGAATCTCCCTAATTGTTTTTAACATGTGCATCTTGGATCTCTGTGACGAGGGTGATGGGAACACTTTCTTCAGTTTTGTAACCACAAAAAGCTATACAAATAACGAGAGCCGCACTCATGATTTATTTATATGAATTTTATTGTGACACAAACACAAAAGGGCTGTGCACAAAGGGTATAAACAGAACGCTGGTGCAGATACTCCCGCAGACCTCCATAAGGTCCAGCAGTCCAATATATAGAAACAAACACAGGGGAGACGCACACTGCAAATCAAATCTGGTTTATTCAAACATCATGCGTGCACGTTTCGGTGGACTGAGAAAGGGGCTAGTCCCCCAAATCGCGCATGCGTAATGTTTAAATAAATCAGATTTGATTTGCAGTGTGCGTCTCCCCTGTGTTTGTTTCTATATATTGAATTTCATTGCGACCAGATACGTGCACAACATTTCAGGACAATCTCCTTCGTTAAGATGCACCAGAGCAAGATGCAGCCTGCTCTGTATTTAGTCCTTATGACTAGCCTGGTAGCCCAAAAGTTAGATATTCTGTCTATATCTTGTACTGACAAGTGTATGATGTGAACAAGGTTGTCATTGCAATGAAGTTCTGTTATTAATTGTTATCATTCTCCTTAGACCAAGTTTGATTCTGGGAATCTGCTATTGACAACTCATAGACTTATCTGGAGAGACCAAAAAAACCATGTAAGGAGCCCTCTGTTTGAATCACATATGTATTGTTTTACGTGCTTTAATTATTTGCTGCAACTCCATATCAAAAATGTGTCCATATCTAAGGTCTGTGTAGAAGTATTCAGTCATTACAATTTCCTGGTTCAGTTATAAGATAGATTATATTTAGTCCTGTACAGTAATATTTTAAAGAAGCCATGTAAATGTTGTTATAGCAAAGTTAATGTTATGAAACACAGTTCTGTATATTGTATATTTGCCGGACAACAAATAACCATTTCGCTGACAATTTGGAGACTCCCCTCTCCATAGAAATGAAGAAACTGCTCACCAGTAGCACCAAAGTTTGTTGGATTCCACCCCCTTTTTCTGTCTACAATTACTTAATGCACAGTAGAGTAGCACATTAAAACACTTATTTTGCCAGAGCTAGACACATATTTACTACAGCTCTACATAATGACATTTTCTCAGATGCTCCTTCCATATTTTGGGTGCCAGATGGAATATTAAGGCAAGTGATACAGTTTGATTTAGCCTTTACTTTACTCCTTTGAATGGACATAAAACAAAAAATATACATTTTCTCCCAAATAATCTATAAATATGTAAGAGGTAGGAGTATTAGCTGGATATTTTTATACATATACACTATGTACACAGTCATACACACATGCATACAGCGCGAAAATAAGTATTGTATGTGTCAATGGTGTTCTTGGTGAATCTATTTTTAATGGACATGAAATCTACAGCAGATATTGGTAACATACACACATCCAAATAAATCAAAACAAGTCCATAAATGAAAATGGGGTTATGCATAGTAAAGTGGAATGACACAGGGAATAATCATTGCTCAGGTGTGATTTGGACCCATCCTTACACAAAAAGTCTTCGAAAACCAGGGGACCTCTTTTATGAACGCTTATCTTCAGAGAAAAACTTTGACATGTTCAATATTTAATTTCCACACTTTATATCATCTATACCAGTTATAAATTAGTTTAACAAAGCGTAATTCCACCCAGAAAAACAACTTTGGCAGCATTCTCCACAGCTCCATTGAGTTATTTATGTGGGCATGGGCAGAACACCAGAAAGAGGTGGGAGTTGCCAGCAGGGGAGAAAGAGCTGCAGGATTTGTAAGTAAACACTGGCAGATCTAAGCTTGCAAATTGAATTGGTATATGCCTGCTAGATCCTATCACCCACTGAATTATAGAATCCACTTTTTAAAGACAAGACAACAGATTGTAACGCACTGTATAACAAAAATAATTATATTTTCTGATACCATTGTATTGTAATTATGCACTTGTGTTTCCTAAATGTGCAAATAAAATAAGTAAAAAAAAAAAATGAAAAGTACCTGGGGCAGGGAGGTAGGATAGATTATTCATACCAATATTGTTTTGTTGAGGATCTACAGAATGGACAGTTCTTTATCTGCCAGGTTAGTGCCCTGGGCCTTCCTGTATTAAAGATAGTGCTGAAGCACCCAGGGAGACTGGCAGAAGCGGGTTTTTTTTTGTGCTGCAGATCCAAGTGGGGGGAGGGATACAAAATGCTCAGACAGCTCACAATCACTAATAGTCCTCGTTTTCAGAAATGAAGGCAAACGGTTTAGATTTAAAAGAGCTAAAGGATGTCACCAGGCGAAGCGAGAGAGGGAGAGAGTTCAAAAGGTAGGGAGCACAAAAGAGAGAATGGTTTAGGATGCTAGGGGGCAGTGTTCGTTGGGGGTTTGTGAAGAAGATTTCCTTGTTGGGAACGGAGGGCACGTAGAGTAAAGGGATTTAAAGGTCAAAAGAAGGGTATTGAATATGATTCTTTGTTTGATGGGAAGCCACCCTATGGACTGCAGTATCAGGGTTGCGGGTCCTCTTTTGGAGGAGAATGAGCTGATCCGAGCTGCCGAATTTAAGATAGACTGGAGAGGGGAGAGATGACAGGGCGGGAGACCAAGTAGCAGGATGTTACAGTAGTCAAGACGGGAGATTATAAGGGCATACATGAGCATTTTAGTAGTGATGGGAGAGAGGACAAGTACATTTGGGTATCATCATATAGGCGATACTTTCTCCAAAAGAGAGGGAGAACTGCAAGGGTCCTAAAACCAAGCCCTTGATAAAGCCCAACTCTGCCTGTTGCTATTTCTATGTAGTTGGTGTTAACACTCTACCTGTTTTCTCTTGAAGGATTTCTGCATTGCATTTCCTCTGTCACAGATTGTGTTCACTGAAGAGCAGGCAGGAGGCATTGGAAAAAGGTATCCACACCTCTTGTCTTTTTAAGTGAATTCAAAAATGCCCAGATCTTCCCTGCAAGGCTAATGCCGTCCTGCACTGGTTTGTTTGCACTTAAGTAACTGTTTAAAAATAAATGTTGTTTATTTAATTATTTCAAGGACAGAGGTGTTAGAAGCAGATTCCAGTATTGTAAACTGAAAAGGTCAAATTGGGCCCTTATTTCCTTTTTAAAGTTTATAATAATATGTGTAATCACAGTTTCCATTCTCCTAGTGAGATAATCATTCCATCTGTTTTTATTTAGTCTATAAGTTTATTTCATCCTTAATAAAAAGAACGGGCACTTTTTCTTTGTATTAGCGCTAAAATAGTGGTACATCTCCATCCTCCCTCTCCAAACAAGGAACCCGGCCCTTACCAAACCAGTCGCTACTCCTACATCAAGCTGGCCTTCAGAGAACATGGTCAGATAGAGGTACGTAGTTCCTATGACCACCATAATGACCTACATATGTATTTATGATATAGAGATATGTTTATGTGTGTGTGTCATTTTATTTGTGTGTTACTTAACTGACTTTTTAACAATTTATTTTTGAAAGGCAAAGTGACATCTGCCTCATAATTCTCTTCATTTTATTTGTGCCTTAAGTATCCATTGCTTTATGTTGAATAGATGACCATTGTTGGCTTATTTATACAAAATGCAAATTGTGTTACCGTTCAGTTCCAGAGACGTCTAACAGAGGAACTGACCCAGAGAAGATGGGAGCGTTCATCAACAGTACCGTCTCTTCTAATGAATAAGGGCCCGCAGGTAAAATAATCTGATTCTCCAATGATTAGTGATCTACCATATTTTTGACCTGAACCTTGTGGCAAAACTGTCAACATTTCAACTTCAAAGCCAGGTTTGGACTTGAGATTTCCCTTTCGACTGTCAGTTCCTCAAACTCACTGTCGGAGAGTTCACTGGTGGGTTCCTGCATCCCTGCTCTGCTGCTTCTCCATCAATATCTTTGTACTTAATGCTTATTGTGCTTTGGCCAGCAGTTTATCTTTAAGCAGAAAGTAGTGAGAAGGGCAGTTGGTACTTAGTTGAAATCAGCAGCTTTTGAGATGGAAGTCAGGAAGAAAATGTGTTTTTAATCCATTTTATATTTAATTTACTTTTAATTTGTTTATTTAATAGTATTCCCATTCCTGTAGATTATCCACAGAATTGAAAAGGTGGAGAGCGAAAAAAAATAATAGTGAGTCATTTGACAGAGGGCACCTCTACCAGGACAGGTTATTAAAATAATAAGCACTGGGAAATTACTACTGCTTACTACTAATTATTAAATGACTGCATTAATAATAATACATGAGTCCTGACTTATTACTTAAGAGTGTTAGTAAACCATTGTGATCTAGTAACCAGCAGGAAAGCAAAGAATTTAGTGCATCCCTAAAACTGACCATACTCTTAGGACATTTTTTAGCAGTGATGTTTGATAGTTGCACCATTACAAAAGTAGAGGAGACCATTGGTTTCACATTGCGGAGATCCTGCGTTATTTTACGCTATAGCATTTTAAATGAGGTTCTGTCTAATGTTGTGGGAATGTCAGATGGTAAGGTAGATTGCACCTTTCTTCCATTTAATTGAAGAACGGGAGGTAAAGGAGATGTTTTACCTCCCGTTCTTCAACAGGAGAGAGAGAGGAGAGAACTTCTCCACAATTGGTCCATCGCTGGCTCACTGACAGGTTACGACTTTATCCACACTCCCTTGCGCATGCGTGCGCAATGCTAGGGACTGTGGATACGTCAGAACCTGTCAGTGAGAAGCCAGCGCTGGATTGATCGCCATTAAGTTCTCTCCTGGCAGTTTCATTGAAGAACGGGAGGTAAGACATAGCTCCTTTACCTCCCATTCCACAATTTAACTGAAAAAACAAAAGTTCAAAAAATGAGTGGAGATACTTAGCCAACAAAAAAATTGTCTTAAAGGGTATTTCCTATTTTTGTCCGTACATACTTGCTATACCTGCTAACTTGTTAAACTGAACTGGTCATAGCATTTCCGCTGTAAAATATCAGGTTTATATAAATAGACATTCTTTAATGGGGTATGACGCTATCTATAAAAGCATGACATTTGGCCTTATGGATATTCAATGTTCAATAGAACTCTCTGACTTCCTTCTAAAATTGTTGTCCAATAAGCCTGGCTTTGCTGTAAATAAATGGGGAATTGAACAATGCATTCTGAATGCCTGCATCCTGAAAGGTATAGTTCATTCTTACTCAGATCTTTGTTTGAATTCTTTTCCCTTCCTTCCCCTTTTTCTTTTTTCCTGCCCAGACTGGAAGAATAAAGGCAGTGGGAATTGTTGGCATTGAGAGGAAATTGGAAGAAAAAAGAAAGGAGACCGACAAAAACATTTCTGAGGTTATTACATAATCATTATGGTTTACAGGGCACACAGTATATTACATTAAGCAGCATGACTATAATGGTCAAATATTACTTAATGCGGGTCGGGTATAATCTAACACAGGTATAGACAACCAGTAAATCTCCAAATGTCTGAAACCTACAACTTCCAGCATTTCTTACAAGCAGTGAATGCTGTTCACTTCTACCCTCCTACTGTATTAAATCTACATTGTTGTCACATTTTACCTAAACACAGTATTATGTGAACATGAAGGGAGTTGAAGTACAGCAATGCTGGTCCTTGTTCTAGCTTTAATTTGAATATTCTAGAATTTATGGGGAATGTCCTAGATACAGTGTTACAGGGAATAAAGTTATTCTTAACATTAGTGCTTCTGTTTTACTGACTCAATATAAGAACTTCTAGTTTCCTGCAGATAAGGCCATTCTGCTGCTGCATAATGTTTATAAGAGGAAATTCCTCTTAGGTGGGTTCCTGTTCCCTTAGTCATCCATATTATGTTATGAATTACATTTCTTTTATTGACTTAATAAATCATTTTTAATACTGAGAATCTGTTAAAGAATTGGCTGTATGGTACAAAGAAACACTTTGTTTAAGAAAAGAAATCTGTTTGAGTACTGGCACTGTGGTGTTTTCAGATAGAAGGTTTCCTTCATTTACATAACATCAGTTCCAATTAACTTAATTACCCATGACGGCCCCACTGTGTAGTGTTAAAAAATCCTAATGGTTCTTCTGCAGTGCTTATCTAAAAGCCAGGAAAGTGATGAGTATGAGCCTGTCTGCCTGGGAAAAGGTTCCTACTTCTTCTCTGTCCTCCCTGAGGACTTAGACATGTGCTGTGGAGCCCTTTCCCCCCTCCCTCCCTATCCAAATACATTGGGGCTGCAACGTTTATAATAAAAACAAAATATTTTCTGTGGTGTAGCTTACCTCCCTCCCAACCCTAACTGCATTGTGTATTTGTAAAAAAGAATAACATACTTGCGAGACTGGGATGCCTCGGCTAAATCAATAGCCGGCAGCTGTGTCTGTGATTGGCTGACTCTCAGCCAATCACAGACACGGCTGCTGTCCAAGCCCTAATGCAACTATGTTCCTGGAAGTTGCATTGGAGGCTGAAACCGAGGGAATCTGATCTGGTAAGTAAGTTTCTGGGGACTTTTTTTTTTTTTACAAACACACCATGCGGTTAGGGTTGTGAGGAGGAAAGCTACAATACAGAAAGTTATTCATTTTAGGGTGGACATATCCTTTAATATAATTTATGTGGGAAAACACTTGTTGCTGTTTTTTTTTTTTTTATATAAACTTAAGGTTTGTAAACTGAAGGTTGTGCGTAGAAATACCTTAAAGTATTGGGGTTGTGGGCAGAGAACACAGGGTTTTTTTGTTTTAAGGGTGGAAATGCCTTTTAAAGTTTTAATAGGTATAATCAAAATCTACAGGGTGACTATGTAGTTTATTCTTCTCTATTATTGTGATTGGACATGAAAACCCTGCTAAATTAGCTTTGTTGACATCCCCATAACAATGAGGTTTTATACAAACTTACTGTAATTATGCGTGTGCTTGCAATTTGCATACAGTTTAAAACGGTTGCAGTTACACCTGATTACACTACAGCAAAGCACTCAAGCCTAAAGGGTAAATATATAGGAGTGAAATGTTCTGTTTTTAAAAAGCAGCACCATTAAAGGTTGCCATGATAAAGCTACATAGAATAACAAAAAATATTTCAGGTTTCAGTGCAGTTAGAGTGAATAAATATATTTCACATTTGTTTTAGCCCATTTCGCTGTAGGTTCTGAAAGTGCTAACAAGGCAAGTGTCAGAAATAATTGACCTATATGTCAGTACAAATCAAGTTTAACAATAATCCTCTGCTGTTTTGCATTGCAGGCTTTTGAGGATCTCAGCAAATTGATGGAAAAGGTATGTGGTGGACCTTGCTACAAAGGAAGCTGAATCTAGCTATTTCCTGTCATAGGTACGCTGAAATTTGCTTGCCTTTATTTTTACAGGCAAAGGAAATGGTGGAGCTGTCTAAATCAATAGCTAATAAAATAAAAGACAAACAAGGTGACATTACAGAGGATGAGGTAAATATGACTGTATAAAGCCCCAAAACCTTTATTTGTTAGCAGATATTTCACCGGCAATCTATGAGTATATTCTGTCTGAACTTAGACCATAAATAAAATTTTTACAAAAAATGCTGTTCCCTGCTTCCTCCTTCCGGTCCACAAGCTAACCAATAGGAAAACACGCTGTTGAAGAAATGTTTCTTCCTAAAGGTGAAGCCCCTGGCAAGGAGAGGGAGAACAGGGAACATTGCGCTGGTGATCGTTACTATGGGAGGTAAGTACAGGACTGAACCCAGGGATGAGGACCGAGTGGTTTAGGGCTTCACCCTGGGTTCTTTTAAAGGGCCAAACATGAGGATCGGGCTAAGGTGAGTAAGGGTGGTTGCCAAGTACACTTTAGTTTTCATTTAAACTAGATTTGTTCTTGACATCGGTCTTTTCTCCATAAACTAACAGAACCGTTTCACTTTAGAATTAGACAACTGTTGTTGCTGCAATGTAACTCTGATATAAGCTTTGTGGACTGTTTGAGTTTTTGGGATTTCACATGCAGCCCAATTTGTCATTTTCCATCTTGTCCCCCTGCCAGAGCTGTTAATTTCTAGGTGTCCCGGAAAATGCATGACTTTAACATCACGTCTTAAAGGATAAAAACATTGCACACTGGTGCAATAACTGACAATGTGACACTGGTGCAATAATTATTATAAACAATCGGTCTTCCTTGCCCCAGGTATTTTTCATTTTTACAGTGAAGTTAAATAAGATCAAAGAAAACTGATCATGGCACATTTTAGAGCCCCATAAAGTATCTCTGGAAATGTTAAAATAGTGTTAATTTTTAGCAGAACACCATGTGACCAATGCAGTGCAATTTCCTTATACCCGTCATTATTACAACCAGTTAGGTAAACAGTAACTGTGCTTTTATGTATATGCAAGTTGTGTATGCATATTGGTTTAACATTTCTTTATTTTCCAATTAACTAATCAATGTGACAATTTAGACAATTAGGTTTAAATCCTATTTGCTAAGCATGGGAATAGCTAATCCGGTGACGCGGGAAACCCATGGATCCGGCACACACTACCATATGCAACTGGCAAAGCAGCTGGCATCAATACTCCAGGCTCCTCTGGAGGTAAGTCCTAATTAATCACCCCATATTGCGTAATGGAGGGATGATTAAAATACTTAACTGATTCCTTTGGTCTGGATATTTAAAGGACCACTATACTGCCCATAATGGATTTTTATAAATTATTTCCACATACTTAAAATTTATATAGGAGGTAGGAACTCCTTTTCTACCCTCCCTCAAGTTTTTCACAAGCCCAACTTGTTTCCTTTGCTCGTGTGGTTTCGCTAATGAAGAATACATCCAGGGGTCTTGCATTGGTGGGAAGAAAAAGGGACTTATGCTGTAAATAAATCTCAGTGGGAGGTAGGGAAACCTCCCATATAATTACAGGATATATGGGGATGTAATTAAAAAAATTTAACTTTTTTAAAGGGCCATTATAGTGGTCCTTTAACAAATGTTTTTGATGCTATGTATTAAAATAAATGTGTGTCACAGTAGCAGTATTACTATCGGCCTAGCTGACCCTTTAGGGATAGGAACACATAGGAAAGTTTACATGTAGTGCTGATTGGTGGTATTTCTACTTCTCTGTATAGGAGCGAGGGGGAATAATGTCCCTTACCGAAGTTTACTGCTTAGTTAATCGTGCCAGAGGCATGGAGGTAAGCACGTCCCACGTCCCCATTTGCACCTGATTTTCACTGTGTAAAGTAGATGACTTTTCATTATGTTTGTTGTTGCTGATATTTAAGGCCACAAACATCCACTAAAAACAAGCTATTTTTGTTGTGATTGTTCCCTTTTAATTCTTTCTGTAATTGCAGAATTAGCAGGTTGTAAATGTAGTTAGCTTGGTGCGTTCCGTTTATGGTGGATACACACACTAACATTAAAGCGCAGATACTGTCCGACGGTCGGATCATTAGTGTGTGTAGCGCATCTCTGAACGATCGCAAGGCCCACGAACGTTCACCATCGACCTTGCGAACGTTCAGAAAAGAAAAATTTCCCTTGGTCACGACCATCTCCCTGTACTAAAGTATCGTGGGTCGGCCACAGCTAAGAAAAAGTGCAGTCCCAAGGGTTCTCCCTATACTTTACATAGGGAGAGTGCTCAGGACTGTGAATAATGGAACTTGCAGATTCTGTCTTTGATGGGTGTACCCAGAATATTATACTGTGGCATATCAGGTGCAATACCAGATATGCTATAATATGGAGCATCCTGATCTACAAATCAACTATGCTTATTCACAGCACATGTCTGGACAAAGCTTTGTGGTATGCGATTCTTACATTCCTGACAAGGATTGGGAATAAGAAATGTATGACTGGTGATGTCCCACACAATAAGCAGGGGAGCGATTGTCTTTGTTATTGCTAATTTAGCTGTTGGTGCCGCACTAACCACCGTATCCCTCTGTGTACAAGTCAATGAGACATTTTGTTAATGTATGATGAAGTAAGTATTTTCTATAATTAAAATTCTGGTATTTTCAGTCTATGAAATTTTATTAAAAATTCCATTACTTACATTTTTACATGTGTTGGGACTTGTTGTGCATAACACTATTTTAGGTGAATAGGGCAATTGAAATAGATGCTGATTTCTTATTAAGCAGAAAACGTATGGTTCTCTAAAGAATTACAGAGCAATTTATTTTAACAGTTGCTGTCACCGGAGGACTTGGTCAATGCCTGCAAAATGCTCGAATCTCTAAAGCTCCCGATAAGGTTTGAAAATAATCAAACTTCTCCTTTAAATGTATCTGTCCAGTGCATTAGGTTCCCTTTCTTCCCCCTCTCACAATCTTAGCACTTGGCAGCCTTCTCTGTGAAATGGAAAACGATTCTCCATTCTGTTCTCTTCCTGCTCTGCTTCCTGTTTTAAGGCCACTGCCTCTTATAAACAATAAACTCTCAATTGTGGCCTGTTTCTTTTCTGAACAAATGAAGATCCTGTTGTTTGCTAGAATCCTGTGTAAGAACAGGTTAATTTGTCTTGACTGCACATTAAAGTAGATTTGTTACACTTTACAGTTATTCAGGGGACATTTCTATTATATCATTATTTTTTTTAATTTTCATTTGTGTAAATGTCCATACAGACGTTCCAGCACCCATACGTGGCGGTTCGGCCATGTCTGTATGTACCTTTGAGAATTTTTCTCCATTTTTATGTAGTGTAGCTTCCTGATTGGCTGATCCCTAAGAATGAATTATTATGAGATGTCCGTGTATAAACTGTAAATATTTGCCATTCTAATTAGAATTTTACATTTTTTTTTATTCTTTATTAGTTTTCCACCCAGATTTATTTCATGTCTGTTTATTGTTTCTTGCTCCGCAGACTTCGTATCTTTGAAAGTGGAGTTATGGTGATTGAACATCAGTCACATAATGAGGAGGAGATGGTTTGTTCTGCTTTAGAAACGGTTTGTATATTTCATTTATAAATTGTTATATTAAAGGGTATGTGCAGCAAATATGTAAGTTTGTTTCTAACTGATTTACTGAAGAACAGGAGGTAAATGCACTATCTCTTACCTCCCGTATAGCCATGACAGCATCCATGCTATGTCCCCCCTACCATTAAAACTTGATGTTAAGGATCCCTCAATCATCATTGTCGATATACTCACCTTTCCAATATTGCTCCTAAAAGTTACTTAAAGACTCTGATCCCTCAGTTCCTTTGGAGCTGGTTACAAGACTCACAAACAGCAAAAGGGGGATGCTTCGGTAAATTACATCAGCCATTGGCTGTTAGGTCTCATTGTGGTTTTTAGTGAACAGAAGCTACCTAAAAAGGCTGCATGACTGAAAGAGGAGATCCAGTGCGGCCATTCAAAGTCAAGTCCCTTTAGAAGCTACTTAGGAATACTGTAAGTAGAACCAAAATGGGGGTTTGGGTGAGTCCTTAAAATTTCAATAAAAATATAGATTTGGAGGGGGACATTCCCTTTGATTTGAAGTTGATGGGAGGCAATACCCATTCATTTGTATTGTAAATATGTGTGTGTGTGTGGGTGTGTGTTTGTGGTCCCATCTTTCTTTTTAGCCATGAAAAAATAATGATCGGACCTTTTTCATTTATACTGAAAAAAATGAACGTTGCCTAAGCCTTAATTCTATAATTAAATACAGTAAGTAGCAATTACTTGAGGTGTGTGTGATGCATGGCTTTGATACAGTACGGTTTTGCTCAGGTTTATATCCCCACTTCCTCTTATCCGACTCCTCCGACTCCTCTCTGACCTCACTTTTTTTTTTTTAAAACTTGAGCTTAAACTGACAGCTGCAAGATCTTCTTTCAGATTAGTATGTATCTAAAAAGCAAGAACGGGACCGATGCAACAAAAAAAATGGTACATTCTCATGAATGAAAGATTCCAGTAATTGCAGTTTACAGTAATAAGGAATAAGTAAAACGATTTTTCAGTGTACCATACCCTTTAAGGAGGGAAAGGAATAATCTTAAGATTCTGTCATTTTCAAAGATCCCCTACACAGAGTCCTGAGCATTCCCCTATCCCTATTTAAAGTAAGGGAGAACATTCAGAACTGCACCTTTCTTTCAAGCCGTAGCTGACTTTCTATTACTTAGTTTGCATGGAGAGAGGTGCCCAGGGAAATTTCAGGCAGTTCGAGCGATCCTGAGCCAAAAACGATGGAATATTTGGGGGTGTACCCAGCTTTACTCCCACTTTCGGTCTCTGATATGGCTTATAAAGCTCAAGACAAATACCTCTCACACATGTGCACTGAGCCTGAATGGAGAGGGCATCCAGGGCCAGGCTTTGTTTGAAAGCAGGTGTATGATAAAAATGAAGCAGCCATGAGCAAGTGGAAAGTTGACAGGCCATACTCATATGGCCTCACGCGATATTAATGAGCATTGGGGAAATTAAAAATATTTGGAATGGAGTTTAATAGTCCTTTAACTTAAAGTACTCGTAGTTTATTAATTGCACTCAATAAAGTATTAATATTTATTTTAATTTTAAATTTTGACACACAGAATTTGTATTTTGGGGACATTCCCGTTAACGGAGAGGGTGGTGCTATGGAGTGTTTTTTTTCTGAATTTAATTCTAGTCTTGAGAACATTAACAAGAAGCACTAAAGCGGGTAATTTGATAATTACCCCCTTACATTGTGCATGATTGTTAGTTCTGAATAATGTACAAATGATAAACCAACTGCATATATTGACGATTGTCAAGAGCAGTCTTCTCTGTGTGCCAAAAAAAAAATGTGCATTGCTACCACCCATTTATTGTATGATAGAAGAGGTAGGAGAAAAAAAGTTCTGTGAGCTCACAAACCACCAAGCTCCCTTTTGAAGAAGCTACAGGCCATAAGGAGAAATTTTTCGAGAAGAAAAGCATACTGAGATAACGCGTACAATAAAGGAAATTAGTGACTATATTCCAAAGATATTCCAATGTGCCTTACTTCTAAATCTTTGTAGCATTGGTGAACCTCAATTAGTTTCTGAAAATCAGACCTTAAAGGGCCTTATTCGGGGAAAATTAACTTTCTTTTTTTTTTCCTTCATGGGTGTTCTATACATTCCCCCAACCCCCAGAGGGTCTTCACTTTCTCGTTTCCCTCGTGTCCTAAGATTCACAATACATTAGAAAAGACAACATGATTTGCTTCCTCTACTCTACTTGTATGTCAAATCAAATCCCTATGAGGTCACCTCTTCCTGCGCCGGTAACAAAAAGAACATTAGCAGGGAGCGAGGGAGGTTTGAGCTTTGACTGCAGATATAAGGCTGCACTGACCCCCTTTTTGATTTGATAGTTTTCACTGATTGATGATGGGTCACCAAAGAGAGAGATCGTATTGCAGCAGTAACTGTATGTTCTCCCTTCTATAGTGTCCCAGGGACAAGCTGCTTTCATTGGCCACAGAGCAGGTTGTGTTTTTTCAGAATGTTGACTTTTAACTCCGCCTGCATATGAAAGATTGTGGGCAGCGGAAGGTTAAGAAGTTAAGACCAGGAGGAGGGTAAAGGTAACAGAGGGGAGGGGCAAGGGGAGAGTGTGCAGAGAGATTCTAGCACCATGAAAAACAGAGTCACTGACAAGCTTTTGCCACACATGTTAAGGTATCTCCATGTACAAAAGTGCCTCTTTAGGTTTTTTCAGTGTATTGAAAAACGGGAGGTTCTTCAAATTAAACAGTCAGGCAAGCAGTACGTTTACTTGGATTATGCTCATAAGGAATGTGCTACAAGTGCAAGCTCGTCAGGGACCTGCCAAGACAGCTCTGGAGCGCGGATAGCAAGTAAATTCCCTGCCTCCTTTACCTCCCGTTCTTAATTAAAAGGACCCAATAATACTCAACTTACTCCACTCCTCTTCCGCCCATAGATGCATAGTACCAGAGTTAGACCCTAAACGCTAAGTTTCCCCCACCTCCAGGTATTTACCTAACTCCTGCAATACTATTCAACATCGAGTCCATCTCTTCCAATCTTTCCTTCCCTGTAAGAGATTGCCGATGTACAGGCCAATAGGAAGGCACATCTGCAAGGAAGGCTTGTCTTCCAAAAAGCATGGTTTCCTAATGTGATGTGCTCTCACACTCTGCCGCAGCAGTTAACCAGTTGTTGCCGTTCTGGTTTCTAGATCAGATCCCATTGTAGCAATGCATCAAAAGAAAATCAATTCTTTAAGTCCCTTTCCAACTCTTTTATATGCATACACATCTCAAAAACTCCTTACAGCTGAAACAAACCCCCCTCCTGTGTCCTAGGAGGGGCTGAGCCCGGAGAGGGTTAATGCATTTCTAACGACTCAGTGAGCATGAGAGATTGGCAGTTCTAAAAACTATAGAAGAAAATATTTACTTACTAGTAGCTTATTATAGTATGTTGGCCTGGAAAGTAACACAGAGTAGCTGTCAACTACCACCATTAAAAATTTCCAGGATTCCAAATGTTTAAATATTTTTACACTTACATTAAACAATGTCTGCTGTATTAAAAAACTGTTGGAGGAAAGGTATTAGCAGGGGTTGTGTGCTTTGACACAATGGAACGTAAAGATTTGGTTTGGCCATAACTTGGAAAAAAAATATTATTTACATTGCTTTTATTAAAGCATCACCGTGGTCATAAAAATAACGTGAGTGTATTAAGGCCAGCAGTGTTAATTACTTACTGCGTCCTCTAACTAAGGCTTCGCCATATTAATGGGGTAACACTATTCTTTATGCAGTCAAAAATTAAAGATGGAAAATAACAATATTGATTCTTTTAAATCTTTTACAATGTCTCACTTATCCAAAATTAGAATTAAATCACTTAAAATTTAAGTGAGTGTGTTCCTCAGTATATGAAATCTATTGTCAATTGCTGTAGTTGGTTAGCAGCAAGGGGTACCGCACCACAGATAAAAATCAGGTGTACAGGGGAGATCCACTTAAAATAGTCAAATAGTTGACTGTCTAGACAGTTCTTGATAGGACCGGTTCTCCTTACCTACAACTAATAATTCCCACCCCACTTTGCCGTAAGTTAAATCAGATTTGTCACTACAACCAAATTATTAAATACTAGCACTACTGTTGTATTCAATAGATCCACTGACTTGAAGTCTTAGAGTCCCTTCCAGTTTAGTTTAGATTCAGTTGATTAAATGAAATCCATCATTCCCTTTCTATTCCATTGTTAAGTTTACCAATATTGAAATAGCTATATACAAGTATTATAAATGAGTATATTGAACAGTAAAACAGATTATAAAAAAATCACTGCCAATGTGTGAACAATAGGATGGCCGAAACTTCAACAGTGTGAAAATTTCTAATGGAAATAACTTACAATTAAATTATCAATGGTAATTAATGTGAAATGGTGTGGGGAACCTGGGAAATGGTCTGGGAACATGTTCGATTTATCCTTCGGAAAAAAATCAATTTTACTCTCACTCGCGCTATTTGCGAGCTTGTTCGCGCCTATGATACATGGACATTTTTACTTGCCGGTTATCTCAATGTGCGTACAGGTTTTAATGGACACTTTACTCGCCGGGATTCGTCATGCTCGTGCCCTAGATACCAGGACATTCCTTACTCGACGGATTCTGCTCTATGTTCGTGTTGTACAGGTTTTAATGGACACTTTCACTCGCCCGGATTCGATGCTCGCGTTCGCGCCCCCTAGATACCCCCCCATGGACATTTTACTACCGCGGGATTCGATGCTCGCGTATGGTTGTAATGGACCCCTTTACTCGCGGATTTTGCTACCCACTCGGTAAGGTATAATAGGCATGTACCGCCCATTCGAACGGCCTCTCAAACATTCGATATTTTCGAAAGTCCGAAATATATAAATCCGGGTCCGGGATAGTTCGGAGAAGTCCGATATTCGAATAGTTCGGCTTCGAAATCGGGTTCAAGTTCTAGTCGATCTCAGTGAACAATTGGAATCATTGTTTGCACTTGATTGAGTCTGGTCTGAGGAACATTGTTGGGAGTGGGCTGGCCTCGTCCTGACCACTCCCAAAAAGTAAGCCCCCACCCAGATTGGGTATAAGTTTAGTTGTAATCGCCCTAAAAAACAGTGTAAAATACAAATTAATTTGGCTTTAAGAGCAAATTTTACTGCCTTTTTCTATTTCTTCTTCACTGTTATTTTCAGATTATTTTGACTGATTTCTCCCAAATTTTTCGACAGCTAGAGATATGAAATTCGGCTACGGAATATGGGGAGACATAGGAGATGTTTGCTATTAACCTAAGGAAAAAAGTGGAAGCCAAACGTTA
The DNA here is from genome assembly GCA_019447015.1 of Hymenochirus boettgeri. Lineage (NCBI taxonomy): Eukaryota > Metazoa > Chordata > Amphibia > Anura > Pipidae > Hymenochirus > Hymenochirus boettgeri. Next base: position 157,842,121 of record CM033472.1, read on the forward strand.
CTGCATTCTCTGGGGGAATTCCCCTGTAAAAGGGAGTATCTTTTGAAACACTTTGGTTTTCATTTTTAAGCAGTAATATAAAAAAAGATGGAACATGTTACTGTTTCAGCAAACAAATAATGACCTGGCTTACGGTTTTCTGAAGCGTACAAGAGCCTATATGCCCCCCTTTGGTAATCCTGTGTCTCTGCTTCGCCTCGTTTGAGCTGCTGCTGACTTATTGCGATTTTTACAAAAACCTGAAAACTTACTCCTAAAAATGAATATATGTTTTTTAGCAGAACCAACAATTTGATTGGATTAGTTTTTAGAGTATTAAACACCCATTTTTGGTGGCCATACACTAATGAGACATTGTGACGTTTCCCTGCTGGTCATGTCAGTTTGAACATGTGATTTCTGTCACATCAAAGTTCAAAATTGACGTTTACTAACTGAACGCGACCAGGAAGCAGGAAACAGGGGAACAGGACCATTGGTGCCAGGATTTCAGGTTGTTAGCTTATATATTCCAGTATTTCAAAATATTACAGTGTAGGGGGTGATTTACTGTACTTGTAAGTTTCATTTTTGGGACTGGACTGCCCTTAAGTAGGGACACATATTACAATCCTCACCTCCGACCAACCGTTAAAGGCTTTCACAAACCGGTCAGCCAGGAGGAAGGAAGTCGGAGCGCAGCGCAAAAAGTGCCTGTCGACAGCTGGGCTTGACAACCGCCTGTGTCCATTAGAGGACTGCACCAATGGTTTTGATTTTTACGACTGTCCGGGCGTTCATTAGACAACAACAGTCGGGAATCAGTCGGCCCCCAAAAAGCTTGCAAAAAGCCACATTTAATAATCGCACAACAACCGAAACACATCACGGTCGGTCGGGTCCGAATTCTTCTCGTGTGTACCTCGCTTAGCCACTCAGGAGAACTTTCAATAACAGAGTGCAAAAGACAAAATAGATGATTGTGAAGGAAATACAACCATTAAAATACCCTTCAGATGGAGGATGTTATACAGAGAAAATCAGTCTGTCTGGGTGTTTTTCACTGGGCTGTGGTCTCATTGTGATTCAGATTCATGGTGGTCACCAGTGCTGATTGCTTTTTAGCACATTCATAACGATTTTGCTTGATAAAGGGGTACTTTCATTCAAAACTGGTTAACAAAGAAACATCTGTCAATTTTCTTTTTCTTGCTCCTTTTCTTTTGACTGCTAGCAATAGACTTATCTCTTGGTGCCGGGAGTTACATTACTGAATGGGCTACAGAATATTATACAGGATAGCAATAGCAGTGAAGTAGTTATGATTGTGGTTTACTATGTGTAAAAAGTTTAACACAACAAACTACTAGTATTTACGCTCGATTGATTGCCTCGGCCCCCTAGAATTCACGTCTGAGTCCGGAAATAATGATGGTAGGGTTCGGTCGCCCTTTCATTGAATTGACGAGAAACACAAGCGATCAGATCCGTTGTAAATCACGGCCATCGTGCGCACTGTCGGCACCGAGCCCTATTGCCGCGACGGACCAGTCATTTGCCCACGGCAGAGCACATTGCTCGCATTGAACGCTGGTTGGGACAAAAATAGCCCCAGGTGTACCAGCCTTAGTTCCCCCCAACACCCTGTCAGACTATCTGTACTTCTCTGTGCGGGCAAGCACTGACTCAGTAATTAATCCCTAAGAGGCCAGCAATGAGAGAAATTTCCCAACCATGCAGTTCTCGTTCTACGGTCACCATTTCAAAAAAACTCACATAAACGAGGAGTTTATGATATTTAAAAAAAAAAAAAAAAAAAAAAGGGGGGCCTATTCATAAAATATATTCATATTCATCGGTAATGATGCATTACTTTTCTGATTGATTGAGCAAGCATAATTTTTACGATCCTATCGTAAATATGGTACGATTCAAATTACCAAACGATCTCATCTCGATAAACGATGCAGATTGCAATCCCCCAAGAATACCAAATGCGGTACTACCGCATGGTATTCTACAAGCGGAACATTAGTTAAGTAAGAACGTTGAGGTAATGTACGACTGGGGGCCATAAACTCTAACGGCCACTGTCGATTATGATAAGGCAGTATCGCTAAAGTGATACGTGTCTTTATTAATATGGCCTCTATAGGGGCCAACCATAGATACAAATTTTACTTACGACACGGCTCCGCACATTCGATCGATCGAATTCCATTCATTTTGCGATTCGGCATGTTGTCGCAGAGCAGAACGGATTGATCGAAATGTCGCGGAGGCTCTCGGTTCAGGTAAGTCAAATCGGATCAGGTATGGCCACTTAGGCATTGAGTGACAGAGATTAATAGGATGTTTCAGACTGAATATCTAAAGAAACTAGGGGAAGATCAAACAAGAAAAAGATAGAGCTGCTACGGTTAGTTTGGAAGCATTATTGTTTTCAAGTTTGTGGGCAATTTAAAAAGAAAAAAAAAAACAAAGTTCCAGAGTACATATCCTTCATGGTATAATAATTACAATGGCATCCAATCTTGTAAATGTCAATGCTTACCACAGTTGTTTTAGGACTGTAAAGGCGCTGTTGTCTTTTCAGGGAAAGACTAAGTAATCTAATCTATCTAGATGCCAGAACAATTATTGGTTGCAGTTGCAATTCACTATATTGATATGAATCTACAAACATTTAGATCAGTTCAAAAATGCTACAGTAGGTGTGAAACACTAAAACTTGTTCCCGTGGCGCAAGTCTGGTTTTATTCGGAAACACAATGCATTCCGAAAAACGCCAGACACATTTTCAGCTGTTGACACACATCTGATATTAGCCCCGTCCTTGCAAGTGTCTGCATTAATGCTTGTGACACATTATGTTTGTAAAATCAGTTACAACAGTAGTTGCAAGTGGTTTTCGAAACGTTGGCCTAGGATGTTGGAACTACGTTAGATTGTATTGCCAATTTTCAGTTTTACTTATTTACCAAGAATGTTAATTAGAGCAGGACGTCCATCTGGAATACAGGTGGTAAGTGTACACATTTTTGGTATACAGTACTAACCGTACATAGCAGTATAAGCACAACTGAATTGTTAGTGGTATCAAGTGAAAAGGTTATCTCCATCCAAAAACATAAACTTGCCTTTCTCCACTTATTAATTGAAGAAAGGGAGGTAAATGAGCTAGTCCTACCTCCGTATTTAATAATGCCCACGAGGGGCATGGAGAGACATGGAGAGAAGGAAGAAAGAAAGTCACAAACTAACCTGAATTAGCACTCCACCGTGCTTCTACTCGTGCAGAAGAAAAGGTTCCTACAGAGGATCCTTATGATGTAAAGTGTAAACACAGCAGCAACATACGTATAGACTCAGTATACACCGAATCCGAGTAAAAACGAGGACCCCACTTTACCTCTAAAAAAGAGTAGTAAAAGTGGTTGACTGGAGTATAACCGAGGGTAGATCCGTATTGTTTTTGAGGCTTAGTAGCCCTTTAAATGGACAGCAGACCATTACCATTACAGTAGTATTCAACAGTAATAGCAAATTCGATGCTATTACTGTAGGAGACTCCCGTATGGGGATTCTGCTGTTTCATTTAAGGCAACTAAGCTCAAAACAATACAGACTCAGAAAAACAGCAATAGATACAATCTCTTCTGATTCTATATTGTTTTTTAGGGCTTTAGTTTGCCTTTAAAGACCAACAATACCCAAAAACTCATCTCCCCCATTACATGTCAACAGTTCTCCAGCAGCTGAAATCGCTTTACTTCATTTAACAAAACCGTGCTGCTTCCCTAGATATCACACAGCACTAGATGAGTGCTAAGAGCCCCGCCTCTAGATGGACCCAGGGCCATGATTTAAACATATAACTTGTACTGGTAATAAGAAAGTCTGTTACCAACCTTGCTCTCCGCCAGTCAAACAAAACTTGAACTGTTCGGTGCTGTAGGATACAGCCTACAGAATCAAGCTGATCAAGGATGGGTGGAGGAGTGTTTCTCCACAGTTTCTCGCTAGTTTGCGTGCACAGTTCCAGGCAGACGAATTGTTAAGCCCATTCCACAGCATGGCTATGAAGGCAGAGAGAAGAGCTCCAACAAGTCAGGAAAAAAAACGTCTGGGGAGGGCTGCAGCCCTTCACTCTTTTTTAAACGCAGTTTTTTTTTTAAAATGGCATTGAGGCAATTACAGTTCTCCTTTAAATGAACATAGTAAGTCCTTACAGTAACAACCATATGGTATTTGGCTATACGGGTATGGAAATTCTTATTTCCATTTAGAAGGCAAGTAAAGCCTATTCCTTGGCACTCCAGAGTTTGGAAACTACAATCCAACAACTAAAAAAAATTGCTGTGAGATGTAGTTCAAAACATCTGCAATGGCAATGAATCGCCAATGCAGGCATTACTGTCCGCATTCCCCCCTTCTTGAATCCACACAGTTTGCCTTATCCTACCGCTCAAAGTTCCCTGCGAGCTTACTTTGGATCCTCTTCTAAGTCCTCTCTCTCCCGGTGCGAGTAGTAGTAGTAGTGACCGTCGACCAGCAGGGATGCGGAGCGTGCGGCGCCGGAGCAGTAAGTATTACTCGAGTATAAACCGAAAAACTCGATTTCAGGCGATAAGGTTATGGACGTGACACACAATCAGGGCGATTCCATACAAGTTTCTTCATGGGTTATTGCAATCAAAGTCTTATCGTTCCAATGGTATTAGCTAATTTTTTTGCCCCAAATCCACAGATATTATGATTTTAAAAGGTAACATCTGATTGGTTGGGGCAAAATTAGCCCCCCCATTTTTTACACAATTAGAACTTTATATTGAATCTCACGGAAAATATTTTACAAAAAAACATGATATTGAAACTGCAATACGCTGAATGTTGATTTATCTCTTGACCTGCCAATGCAATTTGCTATACGTAGGAAAGCTACCCTATAAACAAAAATTAAGTTTGAGGCGTTGTGTCCAATATTGATTGGATGGCAGCGATCAAAGCGAGGGGGAAACAAATTCAAGTGTAGCACAACACTTTCACTTTCATAAAAGGTTCTATGTTGTAATGAACAGGACTCAAAAAAGTCCAGTCTGAATGATAGAGGTGGGTGATTTAGAGAAGAGACAAAAGATGCTCTTGCAAGAAATCAGAGGACCTCACATCAAGATTATAGCACACAAAGGCATCAATGAAGAATTAAACCCATACTCCATTTATTAATTGAATATGTTCTTTTTGTGAACAGATCAACTATCATATCAACACTATGTGTACTTGCATTATGCTTTTTTAAAGGGCATGTACACTGTAAAAAAAGTTTATCTTACTGGGTGCTTTTTTCTTTTTTTTTATGGCTTTAAATATAAAGGTGGTGGTTTTTTTTTTCTGCCCCATTATACTCCTTCCCATACCCTACTTTAGTGGCGTTGAATCTTGTGGTTTCCTCCACTGTATCATGTTTGGTTACCTTTAGCTTCGCCCCCCCAAACTTTCCAATCTCCAGCAGTTCATTGGTCAAGATAGCGCGGCCATTGACATTTGATCGCCCCGGGACCATTAATCGCCCATGCAGATATAAACCACAGCCACCGTTCTCCTTCAGATTATTATATGTATTTGCCACAGGGAGGAGTTAATAGTGCAACCCCCCCACAACACACACACAACACCTTTATATTTAGTCCACAGCTACAGTGTACAGGACCTTTATAAGATGGCAGTGAACATGGATATTTCCTCTGACGACCCAATCTTTTAAACGAACCTGGATAAATCAAGAACTGACAGATACTAATTGAACATTATTCGTGTCCTAGAATATCTATCCCCCCGACACAAAGACATCACCCCACCTCTTCAAGTACCTTAAAAATAACTTCCCCACAAGGAATAAGGAATATGCAGTATACTCTTGTAGTTGGTGCTTATTTAATAGATTTAAACCCCCCTCTCGGAGAAATTTGCCTCAATTCGTCCCTTGTTATAAAACTAGATACTATGGATTCATGCATTTTCATCTGTGTATTTTAGATTTACAAGTATCTTGTAGCAATGTGTGAAACTGTTACTGTTGCCAAGACATATACTATGTACTCGAATGAAAAAACTGATTCCTATAGGAAATAGTGTTTAGTTTTAATCAGACATCCATGAGCTAAATACCCTCAAGCGAGCATTTATCATCTTTTACTATATGTCGGGTGCTGCACTTGGTCCACTTATTCAGTTATCAGCCCTGTTTGCATGCAGACCCTTTAAGGACCTTTTTCCTTTTGGGTGCAGGGACAGACTGGTGCGGGGACATTTATGGATGTTCAGTCAAAGAGGCGGGGGTGCAGGGGATTGGAGAGGGCTACACCTTTAGGGCCCGTCACTTGCATGCGGGCCGTCGTTACTAGTGAGGCCCCTGGCAATACAGCAACCTCAACCATATTGGCTGAGTCTCAATACATACGTGTACTCCCTTGTGGAATACAGTGGGTCAAAAAAAGTTGAAATAGTGCAATACCAGGACTTTGATCCATATCGCAACGTGCATAAACGGCACCACCCCCACCACCGCAGAGGTTTCCTTTTATCCCTGGCCTCCGCGATGTAAGAGGGCCCGCCACAGCACCCTATGATCAACTGTTGCATTGTATGAAGGAAACGATTGTTGGACGATCAGCTATTTTAATTAGACCAGAAGCCGAACTTACGGACCGAAATCGGTGTTGGTGGCCATGGTCACCTTTTTGTAGTCAAACTAACAGTTGATGGTGACCTCAGTCTGGAGAGGGGGCATGGGTATCAGTCAGATGCCCCGTTTCCAACGTCGCCCCCCGATATTGGTCCCTTCGGGGCGGGAGGCCCAGCAGTTCGGCCCCCTGCCTATTCCGGCACTTTACTCCAGATTTCAATCTCCACAAAGGACTAATGCAAGAGATGGTTTTGGGGAGGCTTCTGTACCTCACCTTGCCCAGGTTCCTCTATCTGTGTGCCAGGCCTACTAGAATAGATACAGCACAGGTTCCCATCCTGTCAATGAACCCAAATCGAACCTTAGTTTTCTATGGGAGCATTGAAAAATTTATACAATTAAGATCAGTACTATGTGGACTTTAAGTAGCGAGTATCTCAATGGTTTAGCAATTCAGATTTCCACACAAACACAGGCGGGTGGTTTATCCCGATGACGCTTGCGACGAGCACAGACGGACATGGACACCATCTATGAGACGACGTGGTAACAACCTTCCCGAGACTGACCGGACTCGTGCCAGCAGCCCCTTTTACCCGCCCCCCCCCTTCACCTCCACCCTAACCAACCATATGAAGTACACGTCACTTCGCTGGTGTAATCAATATGGGCACCCCCACTTTTTTTTTCCATAATGAATCTTTTTCTTGATAGCACCTGATAACGTGTGCTGCACGGGAAATCCAACAACCTCCACTATGTTGTTCATTTATTTGCACTTCCATTCATTTTATTAGTGCTCCCCAGCCCTGTTGTTCTCTTTGCACCCTCTTTCTCTGTTCTCTTCCCTCGACCTGTCCTCCTCCAGGATCTTTTTCCTTTTTTTCAGCATTCGTTAGAGTGGAGGGATATAACTTATAGTATGTTTTCTGTAAAGCCCCGGCCACAGCCAGCAGCTTCCATTTCTTTCTGTTGAACCCCCTACAAGCGTTGGTCCGTCAGCCGGTTAAATCTCAAAGAACTTCTGAGGTACTTTGTCAGTCCCGTACATTTTTCTCCGCCTGTTTTTGCCCTTTTACCCTCTACGCCCTCCCTCTTCCCCTCCCCTCTTCTCCCCTTCATTGTATTATTTGTTTACAATAAAATAAATACTATGATAACCAAATAATTATTAACCACCAAAACGCTCACTGAACCCTTTTTAGCTCCCCCCCTCTCTACTTTCTTCTCCCTTCCCTTTTTTCCCTTCTTCCTCTTCCCCCTTCCTTCTTCTCGGTCCCCGTTGTCAAGCTGGCCTTGTTCTCGGAGAAGTTTATTTGTGTCCCTGTGGCATACCCAAATGAGAAACACCCCCCCCCCCACCCCCCCAAAAAACAACAAAAAGTATTTCTCTATCTTTTTTGACAGGCATAACCCTAAAGCGTGCCATACCACTAGCGATAATGGGTCCTAGATTCGTTGAGGAATACAAACAGGATTTTTATCTTGTCCCCCAGTACAAATCCAGTATTCGAAGGTTGAATAAATGAACACAGTGCACACCTATTCAACACTCTTTCCTTTTGTTTTTTAACCCACCTAATACGTTGACTCAGAGGAAGGAAAAAACAAAAAAAAACTCTACAGCAATCAAAAGGGGCGGCACAGATGCCCTCCCACACGGCAATAGGAAACGTATCCCGGCTCAACACAAGATCTATAATGTACAGCTAATAGCCAGAATTTCAATTCAGATTATGAGTTTAGAAACGTGTATCCCAGGCCTCTTTTGTAAAGGCTATTTGAATGACACCCGCCATCGACCATCTCTGGAAGACAGTTCACAGTTTCACCATTCTCATGTAAAGAACCTTGACATTAACGTCGCAAGATTAAATATCTTTATTCATTTCTTCACAACCTTAAAGGAGTCAAACGTCCTCGTTGATAGACATCATGGAAATACCTGCCTAGAGGTTTTAATTGTTATGGCCCATTAATATACTTTGTCATACGGTTACCTTACTTATACCCACGCAAAACATACTTCTTCAAATGTAAACAGCCCTACTTGTCTAATCGTGCACTGCATCTTAATTCAAGGCCCTCCATTCCCCTTATTAGTTGCCCTTCTCGGATACGTATTCCATTTCCAAGATGTCACCTTGTAGTAGGGGATTCCAAAACTGCACCGCAGATTCAAAATGAGGCTACCAGTGGGCTTGTAACGAGGGAGCAACTACATCTCTCTCTCTTGAATTATTCCCTACTTTTATACAAGACTATATTTTGCTAGCTATAGGACGTTGCTACCTGGCTTGTTGCTACAGCTAAGTGTTATCTAAAAGAACCCCCAAAGATCTTTCCATTAGAATTCACTTAGCAGAGGGTATTTATGGGGTAGGTGGCAAGGGATGTAGATTATCCCCCCCCATGATTCAACCTTACATTATCAACATTGACTCTCAGATATCTGCCATTTGCTGCCCCATTTTATAACTATCTAGCGTCTGTTGCCACACTTTGCACATATAAGATGTTTCCAAAGCTTTGCAGAGTTCAGTGTCATCAGCAAAATCACACAGAGAACTTGCTCTCAATGCCCCCTTCTAAGTCATTTATAACAGATTACAGAAAACCCTGAGGACTCCGCTTGAGAACTTTAGCCCACATAGATGTAAGCTCCATTAACCACCCACTCTGCTTGCGATCCAATAACCAATCTATCCATGAACAAAATGTGATCTCTCAGGCCAACAGTACTCAGTTTATACATTAGTCGTCTACCGTTGACACTATACAAAAGATTTCGCAAAATCCCAAAGTAGACACATCCACTGGCTGTGTTTCAGTGTGTCGGGCTAAGCGACCGCAGAGCGAGTTGGTGCCCGACAGCTGACCCTGCTTAGTTGGCATTCACAGATGGTCAGGAAAGACGGAAAATATCTTTGTCGGTATTGGCACCTTTACTATAAGTAAGGAAGCGATCGAATCGTAATGTGCATGGGCCACATGTCGGTTTCGTATTGTGTGGTTCCACCCGCATGTGTGCCACACAGATTACCAATGTGATTTGCGGCACACCCATGTGTGGGAATTGCATTTGTATGGCCTACGTAATGTGAACATTTTTAGAGAAGCAAGTAGAGCTGCGAGACCTTTTATTGGTAACTAGATAAAAAAAATTAAGAATTCGGGAGTCCCTACCCCCCCTCATCAGGCTGGATCGTTACCTAAGCCCCCCTTAATCAGGCTGGGTAACATCAGCCTAATGAGGGGGGCTTAGGACTACCAAAAGCTTCGCTCTTTAATTTTTTTTATCTTACGTTAAGCCAATAAATGGTACTCAAGCTATCCTACTTTCTATTAATTGCTCGCTAACATGGTACAAAACATAAAAAATGGGCTGTAATCACATTTTAGAGAAGAGTGTTATCATGAATGCAGTCCCCTTGTCCGGTATAAGGGCACCTGAGGACGTGATCCCCCAAAACGGGTATGGGCAGGCCAATCATTGATTCTTTTTGTTACCACCTATCAAAGTATTGGTGTTGGATAAGCACGAATTTTTTTCTGCAATGGGATCGCATGAGCAGTGCGCTGCATATTTAAAACACACTGCTGCAAATCATCGGTGTTCATTGATAGAATGAAATGCAAATGTGAATGTGCAGGAAAATGGAACACAACAGTGCATTTATTATGCAAATAAACGTTAGACCGGAGCCTGAAGGCAACGCTTAAATGAACCCTCCTAAACACATCCAGTCGTGAAATAATAAAATAAAGTAGAAACACTAAGTTTGGCTGTTATATTTATACAATAGTCAATTAAACAAATATTTTAAGAAGAAATATTGATTGATGTTTAAGCAAAAGTTTAGTGCAGAATGACATGGCCAATGCTGCTAGTTGGGATCACCTAGTTCCACAATGTGGGTCCGGTCGTGAATGAGTGTACAAAAGGGCAGCCTAGAAAAAACCTTGCTTAGGCTCAGTCTTTTCCTCAGTGGATCGACGCGATCCATAAACCAGGGGGCAGACTCAATCAATAAGCGCACCAAACTCAATAAGCAAGGCGGTGGGCCTATACATTAGCTGCTTAGCAGGGTGCGGGTTGGACTTGCTTAGGCATCAATTGTTGCTCTAGTGCAAGGAGGGTGCGAAGCAATGCTTGGAATGGCACCAAATACATTTCTACGTGCCCTCTTATTTTCCTCTTTTTTTTCTTTTTTTTTTTGGACTGCCCAACTTATCTTACGGCGCAGTAATGAACGGCTACTTCAATGGAAGGTTCTTTTTCACCACACCCCTCCCAGGCTTGGGCTAGATTCCTTGCTCAAGTGTTTACAGTAGCTTCATAATAAGATCTGCTGCTTGAACAGCTGATTGCCGGTATTCGCAGGCGGATTCTATAGTTGTGCGAATGTTGGGAATGACACAAATAGATAGCGTTGTAGTAGTCCTTGGATGCAGTACATTCAAATGAACAAGATTGTGCTACTCACACCAGATGAGGTTTTCAATGAAGGCTTGGCCACTATCTCCATTGTCTTCAAGTGGGCAAACATCAAAATAAGTAAAGAATGTAGGGAGAAACACGGCAGAGTTGACTGCAAGCAACATTTTATTTGGTGCAACATGTTTCGGAGGGCTGCGTGCTCCTTATGAAGCATGAATAAAAAACAAAATCAGATGAAAACTTTTAAAGAGAAAAATCCCTGCCATCAGGTACTGATTGGTGTCACTTAATTTTGCAATTAAGAAGGGTTGAGTATGATGACATCAAAGGGAATCAAGTGAAAAAAATTAGTAGAATCAGGAACATAAAATCATATTGGGTTACTGCGCATCGTGCCTTCCTGTTGCTGGATAAAGATCGACCCACCAAAATAACATTATACGTGAATTGTCGTTATCCTTCTATAGTTATTAGAAGCAAAATGTGCTTCTAATCAAAAAAAAATTTGATGTGAGTAATCACCTGAATGGTAAGGAAAAACATCCACTTGAACAAATTCTATATAGCAATGTTGCTAAATCTCGTACACACCTGATGGATTTAAAAAAAGTCTCAAGCTCTATAAAAGATCACATCAAAATGATATTTTTTAATATAAGTGTGGAGTTATGTTAACGAAACTAAAACAACGAACCATTTTAGATACAAATTACCAAGTATAGCTAACGGGCTTCGTTTCAATCACTACAAACTGACTAATGACCGCATGTGTTCGGAGCAGTTAGTATCCCTTTTGTTCAGACATTTGTTTCCATTTTTAAACACAAGTGGTATGCCTTAGATTATAGAAAATGAAGGAAACATCTAAACGGATAGAAATGTGCATGCAGTGCGTTTTTTAAACGGCCTGGCAATAGTGGTAACGATATAGCCCCTACACTCAGTTTCTGCCTTTATAGACCCACCCTCCCAACTAACACTAAAGCCAGCCTCTATAATGTCGTGTGGTAGGGTGTGAAAGCCTTCCTACAATTAGCTACGCATGGATCTGTTGGGGCTAGCCTCTATGGGGCTTTGTTGTAAACTATGTTCCGTGATATGAATGGCTGTTATCTGAAATGAATGTGCCGTATGGGAGCAGTGCCGTTAAACATTGATAGTTGGGTCAAGGTTAAAAGTCTGACATGTTTGTGAAAACTGCATTGTTCTGTTCCCAGTTTGTCCAGATTATTATGAAGATGACATTACTGTAGCAGAGGTTCGTAAGAGGTTTGGTGTTACCGGTGGACGAGAACAGTACACCTTTAGTTTATGCCATGAAAAGATTGGCATCTGGCGCGGTTGCTCACAAGCATGTTCTAATGATTCCCCATCTTCTGTAGATACTCTTTTGTGTGTCAAGGTGAAACTCAATCATGTTGTTACCTGGCTGAGATGGTCGGACCCTCCTTTTCCAGCACTTATTTGCAGGCGCTATACACATCTGTTAGGTGCCATGTTGTATAGAGAGATTCGACCCATCATTGTTGCCAACATGGTGCCCTTGTGAGTCGCTTGGCCGCTTGTCCTTGTTAACGCCGATCAGTTGTGCTTGCTAAAAGCTTGTTCCTGTCTTACAACCGGATTTTAAGATTTTGCTCAACCAGCCTGCGCTGCCCTCTGTCAGCGCTGCACGGGACTTCCCGCTACTATAGGCCGGGCTTCCAACCTGCGGTGTCCTCAGAGTTTTGGCCCACCATACAACCCATCTGGAGGGCAGCCGGTTTTTTTTTTGCGACATCCTGCTCTACTGGCCCCGTTCAGGTTACCCATTCCTTTGTGTATTTTTTTGTTACCGCACTAGAGATGTTCCCACTTGTGGAGTTGTGTTCGTCAAATATACCGATGATTTGAGTGGTTGTGAGTGTCTTGATTATAGGGTTTCTGAGTTCTCCCTTTATGCGCATGTGGGGGTCAGTACACATGATCGTGTCGTGGTTCAGGCTTTTTTAGATGTAGCTCGTTTGTGACGCCATCGTAATTGTCCGGCCATCGCCCGAGATTACTTCTTGACCCCACTGAATCCCCTCCTACAGAACGGTTTTCGTTTGCGTTGATAGGTCTCTCGCTGACCTGCTCACCCGAGGGACTTTCAATCGCGTACGGGCGTATGGACCGGCCCTCACTGTGGTTGTGGGGCAAATCCACATAGCCACCCCCAGGGCTGGTCTCACAAGCCAAATCTTGGGCAAGCCCCTGCGTGATGACGGCCAGTCGGGAGTGTTGGAAAATCGTTCCTGGGCTTGTTCTCCAATTTACACTCATCTTCAATTAGACTCAATCACTGAGACGTCGCCACATATATGAAATAAACAATCTCGACAGTCCTAATAAATCGTTTTTACCACCCCCGCTCTATAGCCGAATTGAGCTATGTGTACAGCAGTGTGTATTCAAGGAACCATTTAACCTTAAAAGAATCCCCACCAGATGGTCATTTACAACAACCGCATGACTACAAAGTCCGTATAACCGTAGCTTTATACCGTCGTATCCTCCATTGCACAGAAGTCAGCAAAGTACATGCGGTATAAGCGCTTAGACTGTACAGCAGACCAGAGACATGCTGCAGGTGAGGGGGACCCAGCACCCAACACCGCGTTTTTGTTTTTGCGTTGTTATATAGTATTTGAACGTTCGCTTTAGAGTATATGACATCCAGAGGTTATTTGCCCACCTTTGTCTATGCTTGCGCATCTTCCACGGCCTCTGTCTAAGAGATGCGTGAGATTAGAGGGCGTTTGCTTATAAGGTTGACTGCTGTTCTCTCACACAAGTTGAAGGACCCCTTACCTATAATCCTTCTTCCCTCCGCCAGAGTCCTTGTGTGAGTACTTTACCAGGGTGAGTGACCTGAACCGCTCGGCCTCCGGGACCTCTCACCGCAAACTCACAGCATGAGTGTGCCGAGCACGTGAGTCCCTTGTCGGCTCGCCACCTCCATCCAGTCACGGAGAGGGCCATTGATTGTGCAGGCGAACGCTCTTGCCAAGTGGCCTTCCTATGGCTCGTCGTTGCAGGGTTGAGGGGTGGCGGCTGCCGACAAGAGCAGGCCTCGCACCACACGATGTGTAGGTTCGTGATCCGGGGTGAGGACTAGCAGTTTCATGGGTCATCACACACTGGGTACCGGTTCTCCCCTGCCCGATTGAGTCGCGGGTCACCGTGGTCTACTGTCCTTTCCATGTGCTGCGGGTATTGCTGTGTAACCTATGTCCTTTCCTTCTATGCTATCCTCTACGTTCGTCCGATGTTCTCTGTGCTTTCCTAAGTTGGCTTGATACGGCCAGCTAGCTCCACCCCGTCCTTCTGTTTGGGCCTATCGGTTAAGCCCGTACCAGGGCCCTTTTTTCCTAAAGGGCCAATTGGTCTCCCATACACGTTCCAGGCTTGGAATTGCCCCTCTTTGACAGATGTTTTTGCCAGATTCCCCTTGTCTTGCCTCTTTCCTTCGACACCTTGTACGTGTGTACATTAGCTTTAGGCCTCCACAGCCATCTAACTGACCGTATTATGAACTGTCCCTTGGTGACATTGCGAGCGGGACAGCCTTCCCCACGGTAGGGCGCCGTAACAGCGCCGGTATTGCGGTTGTGACCGCGATCGGGCGCCGGCCACGAACGCGTGTTTGTTGATCGAATTTCCGTAGGGGGACCGGCCGTGGGCCTGGCCCGGCCTAGTCGCCCGGGTGATCCCCGAGAGCGCCGGCCCGTGTCCAGCGCGTGCGGTGTCTTGTTAAGGTCCCCGCCGGGTTCTTGTCCGGAATATGCGTCCTACGGTTGCTCTGCCTTGGGTAAAGCCCCTCCCTCTGGAGCAGTTCCTAGGCTGTCACCTTTGGGGGGTTTTTTTGCGCGCAGCGACGCTGCGCTGCTTCGCCGTGCGGTTCAGCTAGGCCTGGGCAGCGAGGTACAGGTGGGTAAGTAGCATACTGTTCCAGTGTCCAAGCGGGGATATCAGGTATGCTGCGGCATTTTTTAGTGTGCGGGCGCGTGGAACGGTGGGTTTGTTGGTGTGCTCAGTATCAGTTTTCATTTGATGGTTGGGTTTGATTCGACAGGGTGTCGGGTTTGTGATTTGGACTGCAGGTTGGGCACTTTCCCCCCCGCGCCCCTTGGCGCTGGTACAGTCTTTTTCTATATTCCCTAGACTTCCAAGTTCCCGCACTCTTTTGTGTCAACCAGAATTCTTTTCTTCTCCCTTCAAGGTTTTCTCCTTTCCCCACTATCTTCGTTTTTTGCATTTGTTTTCTTAAGAAGCCGTACGTGTTTCTTAACACTCATGCATCTGAACTGCTCTGCTTTTCTGCAACCCATGGCTTCGTTCCTACTATTTTAGTAGATGGATTCTCCATCTCTCATTTTTTTTTTCCAAACGTCTATATGCCGGGTTCCTGCTTCTGCAAGCTTTTACCCCGTGTATAGCTTGAGGAGGTCGACCCTTTGACTCGCTCGTCCCTTTTTTCCCTCCCTTCTTCCCCCTTCTGCTCCCTTTTGGGTTTCCGGTTTCCCCGCCCCCCCTATTCCCGCACACATACGTCGTCACCGCTCCCCCCCCTCCCTCCCTCCTTTCGTTATTCTATCTATGTGCTAGTGAATGTCGCAATACAGCTTTGGGCTTCTTCTTTCTCTTTGGCCTACCCCCGTTGTCATGAAATTTGGGATGGTCCCTTTTCCTTCGGCTATGCCGTCCTTACTGTGTTGGCGATGTCCCATTGGACTCACTTGGCGGTTTCCCTTTATTTTACATTTCGCCCACCCCCCTATCCGCCCCGCATTCCCGGTGCTCCCCCTCCCACGGATCCCTTCCCCAGCCCTCATCTTATGCATCCCCACACTTTTCAGCTCTCCGCCCTAGCCAAGATCCACTTGTCCGCTCTGTCAGATCAACCTTCCTTCTTCTTTCTTCTTTCGGCAGTCCACCTCGTTCCCTTTTTTTGATCACAATCAATAAATAATATTTTCCTTTTTCCTGTATGGCGCCCTACTCCCTGTTTCTCCCCTCCCCCCTTATTGGCCCCGTTAGGTTTCACAGCCTACCCGGCTTTTATATATTCGGTGGGGGTTGTATTCAATCTTTCTTATCTACGGCCCAACACCTCATCGTCCGGCGGTGGCTCTTTTCCTTGCCAGTCCTTTTGTTATCCCACTTTTCCCAAAATTAGATGGTTCGCCTCATTACGTGTTTCAATTTCCCAGCACCGACCCGCCTCTTCCTACCTCTTACCCGCCCTCCATTCCCCGTGGTGTGTTGTCGTACTTTCCCCCCGTTGTTGTAAGATGACCCCTAGCTGCTTCTTGTGCTTTCTCTCTCCACATCGCCTTCTACCGCGTACGTTCTATTCCCCAAACCCTTATCCGGCCCTTCCAGTTCCTTTTCACTAGTATTATGCACTTCAGTTAAGCTTCCATTGTTTGTTCTCTTGGTGCGCGTGCCTCCAAATCTTGGCTGTTGATTTTTTTTGGCGGTAACTTCACATTTTAGCAACCCATTTCCTCCCTACTCCGTTCTACTGTGTGCGTATATTTGCGATATACTTCGTGATATTGACATTTAAAGGGTTGACACGGCTCCAATCCCGATGCACGCCTGTGTTTACCGCTTTGCCATTTTAATAGCTGACCTTGCGGTCGGGGTTTCGATGTGTTTGTTTAGGTGTGTGTCGACGCTGGGTTTGCACGAGTGTGTCACGGGCTGGGCTCCTGCTTGAGGACTATCGCCCCTGCTGGAAGATCCTTATATGTGTTCTGTCCCTTCGCCAATACGGATATCCGGACACCTTCGTCGGCCTGGGAGCGTGTTATCATACATCGTCAGATGCGGTAGTTTTTTCTTCATCATAAGCCACGTCACACCCTCCTTCGCCTTTTCCAAGTGCCCGAGCGAACCAACGGGGAATAAGAAAAGCGCTAAGGGAGTCCAGGATGCTAGCCACCCCCCTTGAAACAGAAGTACCACGGGGCTCCTACACTTCCACCCGAACCCCCTTGGGTTGTGAGGTACGCTATCCTCACGGTATAGTACATCTAGCAACATTGCAACCTCCCTTTGGAATCAGGGCACCTAATACTTAATGCGAGGGTATCTTTTCCGTATGTTATGTAGTGCTAATGTCTTTAAGTTTTTATCAGTAATGGCTCTATTTCCTCTTTCTTCTCCGCCGCTTTGTGTTGTCTTTACCACATTTTTGCCTTCTAGGTTCTTTCCATTCTTTTTGCCATTGTTTTTCATCTTTTCTCTGCTTTTATTTCGTTTCCCTGTTTCCTTCTTTACTTCTTTTTTTTCCCGTTTTTTCCTCTGTCTGATGGCATTGGTTATCTTTTATTTTTCTTACTTCGTTTCTCAACTCTTCCTCTCTTTTCTGCTTACAGTTCATTGTTCCGTTTTATTTCTTCCAGTGTTTGCTTCACCGCTCCTTTCTCCACCTACTTTTCTATTTCTTTCTTGCTGGTTTTCGTTGGTACGACACTATTTCTCCCCCCTCTTCCCTCCCTCGCTTTTTTTTTTTTTTTTTCTTTTTTCACTTTTTCTTTTTTTTTTTTTTTCTTTTCTTTATTTTTTCTTTCTTATTCCTCTTTTTTTGTCCCCCTCTCTTCTTTTTTTCTCTTTTCTTTTTTCTTTTTTTTTTTTTTTGTTCTTCTCTTTTCTTTCCTATTTTTTTTTTTTTTCTTTTCCTCTTTTTCTTTTTTTTTTCTCTCTTTTCTCTTTTTTTTCTTTTTTCCCTCTTTTTTTTTCCTTTTTTCCCTCTTTTTTTTTCTTCCTTCTTCCTTGTCTTCTTCTTTCTCAGACTTTCTTTCCCCTACTACTCAATCTTCACTATCTCTCCTCTATCTCAATCTACAAACCTTATCCTTATCACACCTATACTCTTCTTTCTCCTTCCCTCCTCTTTCCTCCACCCCCACAACACAAACCACACTTCCCTACCTTCCTTTCACATAACCACAACCCCTTCCCCCCAAACCCCCTTTACAACTCTCATCCTACAAAACCCATCAATATTTCCTAACTCCCTAACACCATCCCAAAAAACAACACTTTACCACTCACAAACACAAATTTACTCTTTAACACAAACAGACTAACAACCCACACCACTCAAAAAAACTTTCCAACAACAACAAAAATCAAATCCCCAATAAAAAACCATACTGAGCCACCACACCTAAAGACACACAAATAACCGACACACGCAACAAACCGGACCCAAAACAAGCTCGCGTCTCTGATTGCTGAAGGCAGCCAATCAGGGATGCGGCTTCCGGCTGCTCAGAAAACGCTGGGAGAGAGTGGTAAGGTAAGTAACTAAACGGGGGACTCTCTCTCCCTGCGCATGCCTCAAACCATGTGCGAGATTAAGGCAGACACAAGGAGCAGAATGAGTCACCAAGAGCTCCACACCTGCAGTTTCCTGGACTTTGGAGGGGCTGCAGGAGAACCATTTGGAACAGAAATGTAAGGGAAAGGATTTTATTAAACCTACAGAGTGGGGCCAGTATGGGGATTAGAATTTTAGTTTTGGGGGGTGGACATGCCCTTTAAAAATGGGATTAAAAGAGCTGTGTTCAACCCCCGTTTCTTCAAATTAAACCTTCAGAGCCGGAAACGAAGTGAAGGAACTTACCGCACGCTCGCCTCCTCTGCCTCTTTATCTGACAGGTCCTGACGGACTCTGTACTCTATGTGGTGTTGCATCGCATTGTGCATGCACAGACTACTAAGTTAGCGGGACCGTCAGACTACGCGGCGGAGGAGGCGAGAGATCGGCAAGTTCCTTAATTCGTTCCCGGCTCCTGATGATTTTATTGAAGAATGGGAGGTAAGACACAGCTCCTTTCCTGTCATTCTTTTATACAAAACTGATAAAAAAGGGGGGTTTACCAGTAAAGATACCTTTAATGCTGAATTGAATCTAACATCAAAACAGGTATGGCCAGCATACCTACCTTAATTTCACATCTTTAAAATCCATCTGCTAGAACCCTTACTAGGACTGTGCTTTCAGTAAAAGTATTGCTGATATCCCTTTTGCCTATGTCACTACAAAGTCCCTGAGACAATTACAAAGATAAGGAGTTGCTGTGATTAAACAAGCGTACTAAGAACGGAGGCACTGACATCTATTAACACAGTATAAAACACGGCCCTCTCAACTTCAATGTACACACTGCAATATGTAAACTAACTGAAATGTACATACTACAGCACCTACAGAAATCTTTGAGTTGCAGTTTCACAGCAAGGTGGTGGGTAAAGATTAATAGGGGTGGTAGAAGAGGTTAGGAGTGAAGATGAAGAGTGGTACAAATAGTAGACGGGGTCAAAGATGGTAAATATATATGAGGTTGGTTTTGTTGCAAACTTAAGAGATGTTTCTGAATTGTGCAAAATTTTACAGATTAGGCCAAATCGAGAAGCTAGAGAATTTTAATACCGTAATGACCTGTGATATATAAATAATGGGGTCAGTTTACATGTGGCCAGTTCCCTTATCCTAGAGTCATTTGTGCAGTGTGTGGGAGTGTGCTAGGGAAAAGCAGACCGTACAAAATAATGTATTAATAATATGGGTGGAAGTGCCATATTCACAAGTGAAACTGCAGAGCCCAGACCCCCTAGCAAGTTGATATGATCGTGCGTATGTTAGTAAAGATGTGGGTGATAGCGTTTAAAACACCAGTATCAGACTGGCCGTTTATAACAGCCGATCACACACATCTTTAGGCTTGTGGAGGTTCTCATTCATTCAGGTCATATCTGTTATATTCAATTAGATCAACTGGACTTGAAGTTTAGTTCTTGAAGATGTTTCGCAGCATCCGACTGGCTTTCTCAATCAGATGACTTGTACAGAATCTGTGGCAATTATGTACCCTGGAAATCCCAATTAGCATTAACAGCAAGTGTTAAGGGCTGTGATGCATAGTGGCTAAGAGGTGTATAGGAACGCCAGGGGTAAGGTGTCAAAACAGCATTTTACATGGCAGACAGTGGTGTCGAACCCCCCACCTCATTTAGGCTTGGTTTCTTTATTTTACATAAATGGCCTCCTTGACACCTCTTTTGAACCAGTCAAAACAGAAATTGGCTCTTCTTTGCTGGGCCATAGGTTGGGGCAGTTGCTGTTTGGTCTCCCCTCATACAAATCAGAGCACTCTTTACTGCACTGCGTATATGATTTTTGCTTCTCTATATTTCAGTATGGGTCTGTCGGATGTACTAATTGCTGCCTCAGTGTTTTATGGTTTAATGCAGACAAGGATAGGTGTTTTTTTTTTTTTAATCTTCTAAAGGGCAAATGTGGTCTCAAAAAAAGTTAGGGTTAAATGAAAGCCTGCAGTATATGAGCCAACAATCACATATCTGGCTCGAACCTGTGAGAAATTACAATGGGGTGAATGTTCAAACTTCCTCTTCCAGTAGGTTGAGTGACATCACCTGACCTCTGCCCTGACCATTTCCCCTGGGGGAGAAGCATGCTCAGTTAAGACTTAATGCTGGGGAAATCAGGAAGTACCTGGGAAATGAATTGACAGTTGAGAAGGGGAGCCTAATGCAGGCAGAGGCTGGTCACATAACTACAGGCTGGTCACATGGCTGAAAACAGGAAATGTTAAAGCAGGAAGTAATACTGCTGAAGCTTTTCATCAATAACTTCTCACAAATTTTATCTAGAGATGTGATTTTGGTTTTATTTTGAAGGTATGATGGAAGGCTTTTCATACAATTCTTACTAGTTTGGAAGAATTTGAGACCACAGTTACCTTTAATTTCACGAAGATCCTGCTATACATGGAATGACATTGTCAAACACTCAAATACTGATCTGTGTGGTTTGGTTTTCTGTAAAAACCAAAAGTTTACCATTCCTCCAATACAGGGTTCATAATTGTCAACAAATTCTTTTACAAGTCATTCTGAATTGAGAAAGCCAGTCAGATGACTAGTGAAACGTCTTCAAGAACTAAACTTTAAGTCAGATATACCATAACCTGGAAGAATGAGAACTTCACAAGCATATTGCAAATCCTCTTTGGCTTCTAATATCCGTATAACTTACATTACACTCACTGCCATCCCTTGCCACCACCACCCAAGCACAGGCACCATACCCTCACTGTCCTCCTTGCTATCGCCCCCCCCAAGCACAGGCATGATACCACACTGCCCCTACTTGCCATCACACCAAGCACAGGCACCCTACCCTCACTGCCCCTCTTCTCTCCTCCAAGCACAGGCACCATACCCTCACTGCCCCTTCTTACCCTCACCACCCCCAAGCACAGGCACCATACCCTCAATGCCCTCTTGCTATTTCCGCCCCAAGCACAGGCACCATACCCTCATTCCCCCTTGCCATCTCTCTCCAAGCAGGCACCATAGACTCACTGCCCCCCCTTGCCATCACCACCCCCCAACACAGGCATCATACCTCACTGCCCCCCCTTGCTTTCTCCCCACAATCACAGGCAACAGACCCTCACTGTCCTCCCTTGGCATCTCCCAAAGCACAGGCACCATACCCTAACTGCCCCTCCTAGACATACACCCCCCAAGCCTAGGCACTCCTCAGCACACAAAATCAGCCGTTTCCAATTTACAGGCAGTTTCTGACAAGACAGCAGAGCCGAGTGGAGTAGTAAACAGCTGTTAAAATTCCTCAGGTCACGGGGCGCGCATCTGAAACAAAGTACTTCGCATTGTTTTATTTGATCCTTGCCGCGTCCCTTAAGTTGCCGGGTCTGTGAGAGAAGGATTTTCGGCAAACAGGAAGTGGGAGATGAACTGTGCTCCGTGAACTTCAAAGATTTGCTCAGTGCAGAAGGAAAAAGGAATGTAAGAGGCTTTTTAATGTTTTTTATGATAACCTTTTCTTTTACCCTTTGCTAGAATGTGCTTTAATACTGCTTTAACCCTTAACCATAACCCAAAAACTTAATAACACTAACCCTAAATGTTATCCCTTACCCACACAAAACCTAACCCTAACATAATCTCAACCCTAATCCTGAAGCCAAACCTTACCTAACCCAATAAAACCAACCAAACCTAAGGCAACACTCTAAACCCATCCAAAACTAACCACCCAA
Source organism: Hymenochirus boettgeri (assembly GCA_019447015.1). Lineage (NCBI taxonomy): Eukaryota > Metazoa > Chordata > Amphibia > Anura > Pipidae > Hymenochirus > Hymenochirus boettgeri. Next base: position 157,864,355 of record CM033472.1, read on the forward strand.
CATAAACTTAAACCTAACAACCAAACCCTAACCCTAATCAACCCCAACCTAACCCTAATCCAATAACCCCAACCCAATAAACCAACTAAACACCAACGTAATCTAACCTAACCTCACCGTAATAACCCAACCTAAACAAACAACCTAAAAACAATACCCTAACGGTAACCCAGCCCTACAACCCTAAACAACCCTAAACAACTAACCACAACAGTAACCATCAAATTACCCTAACCCAAACAAAACCTAACCCTAACTTAGTCTTAAAGGATAACTAAACCCAATTTTATATACTCCAGAATCTGAAAACAACCCCCCTAAAAAAACCATAAACTATAAAATGCCACTTAGTTAACTCTGTTAAAGTAAATCAAAGCCTGTTAAGAACTGGATGAAGTATCGTGTGTATGTGCAGGTCAGACCACACTCCTGACCTCAGTCACATGCTTCCTTGCTTTATCTGTCCTGTAAAAGGATTTGCTAGAGATTATTAATGGGTGTGACCAACTAACAAGTTTGTGCCATAGCTAAGGACTGAGCATGTGCAGACATAATGGTCGTTGACCAAACTGTCTGATACTAGAATGCTGAGAAGTAAGCACAAACCATATGTTATTTAGGTAAATTTCCCAGCGCCTGTATCAAAATGAGAGGTAAGACACAGATTACTGGTTTTATATCAAGGTGTCCTGACTTCTGGTTCAGTGTTGTTCTGTGGCTTTAGTTGCCCTTTAATCCTAATGCTAAATCCTAACCCTAAAGCCTAACCTTACATTAATAACCAAGCCCTAATATAACTCTACCCACACTAAAAACTCTAACCAAACCCTATAATAAACACAGTAACAGAGTTATTGAGGCACAGGGTCACAAGATTTTTTGCAAATAGACAGTATCTAGTCCACATGGACCAAGGTGCTAGTACTACATATAGTAAATATAGTAAGAACAAACAAGAAAAAGAAAAGTACCGCACTACAATAATACTGGATATAGATAAAAACCCTTTATTGGGAGAAATATGAGGTACATGGATAAATGACAGACAAGAAAATAATTAAAGGCTATGTCCACCCCTAAATTACACTTTTAATATTATGCTCCCCATATCCCCCAGCCCCAACCGCATGGTTTTTTTTTTAAAAAGCCCCCCAAAATCTTACTTACCTCCCCTCGATCTCCGCCGCACTGCCGGCCCTCGCTTGCGAGAATGCAAGCAGGGGCGGACGGCAGTCGCATCTGTGATTGGCTGAGCGGCAGCCAATCACGGACGCGGCTGCCGGTCATTCAATGCAGGAGGGAAAGCGGAGAGGGTGGAGAGAAGTAAGAGTTTGGGGAGCTTTTTTAAAAAAAAAAACATGCGGTTGGGGCTGGGGGACAGGGGGAGCACAATATAAAGGGGATATGAGCTAGGGGGGGAGGGATAGTAGAACGGGAGGGAGAGGGAGGGAGAGGGAGGGGGAGGGAGGGGGAGAAGGGCTGCAGTACGCATGGCAAAATCTACCTGAGGCCAGCTAGCAGGCAGTGTCCTATATGGACCTGCTAGCCTCCTGGTGGGCAGTTTTTGGAACTTTGGGGGGGGACTACAGGAGAACCAGATGGAGTTGGATGTGAGTAAGGATTAAACTACACTACATGGTGGGGCCAGTAGTTGGGGGGATTATAGTTTTGGGGGTGGACATGCCCTTAAAACTTAAAAACATACAAATCAAAGGTATAACCCTCTACATGATAGTTAAGTGACCAGTGCAAGGCCCTAACCCATCAGTCATACATAGTCTCAGCTAATATAGTCCAGTACACACTTATCTGTCAGGGGTTCTGCAGCATGTAGACACAGTGTGGGGGTCCAGAAGAAAGGAAAGGGCACCTGCAGAGGAACACCGATCAGCCAACCATTGATACAACGCCGAACGCGTTTCGTCCAGAAGCGGACTTTTCAGCAGCGAGCTACAACCGGAAAGCGAGACGCTATAATAGATGGACATAGATGGACATATTCCAATGTACTTTGGACCTTTGTTTGTCTGGTTACCCCGGACCTTCACGTTATTATTCCTGGACCAACCGTTAGAATATTTCACATCATTTATAAATCGGTCACTATCTTGCATCCATTGTGGATTAAAGGGCATGTCCACCCCCAAAACTATAATCCCCCCCAGTAATGGCCCCACCAGTAGTGTGTGTTATCCTTACCTCACATCCCAGCTCCATAGGGTTCTCCTGTAGACCCCCCCTAAGTCCAAAAACTGTCACCAGGAGGCTAGCAGGACTCTGCTGCTACCTTGCCTCGGTAGATATTTGTCATGCGTACTGCAGCCCTTTCCCCCCTCCCTCCTTCTACTATCCCTCCCCCTAGCTTTAAACCCCCTTAATATGATGTTCCCACTGTCCCCCAGCCCCAACCGCAAATTTTTTATTTTCCAAAGCCTCCCAAACTCACTTACCTCTCCTCTTTCCTCCGCTGCACTGACTGACCGGCAGCCGCGTCGTGATTGACTGCGCTCAGCCAACACAGACGCGACTGCCGGTCCCGCCCCTCTGCTTGCATTCTCGCAAGCAGAGGGCTGGCAGTGCGGCGGAGGAACGAGGGGAGGTAAGTAAGAATTTGGGGGGCTTTTGGAAAATAAAATATATGCGGGTGGGGCTGGCAGACATGGGGGAACATCATATTAAAACTACTTTTAAGGGTGGACATACCCTTTAATTAATGTTGGATATCTTGGATATTATACTTAACACGTGGTTCGTGGTTCCGGACGTGTTCAGTGGATACTCTGTTTGACTTGGATTCAGTGGATATATAGTTTACTTTACTTACCTGGGTCACCTGGACTCTTCTTACTTATGTCTGCACATTGGACTGTATAATACAATTGACTTATACTCATCATAGGATCCATGCATAATTTCCACATTATCGTCTGTGAACCTTGGGTGTCTATTACCATATATATGTACTATATATATTTATAGTTCATTATCGTTATACTTGATGGTGCTGATTAGACTCAGGAATTGCACGAGAGCATTATCTGACATTTTGTTTTTGTTTTTTATAGTATTATGTTTTATTTCTTACCTTTTTTGGTATTTGCACTTTTTATTGGCATTATATGACTTTGACCGGTGACCTTTACTATCTGCTTTTCTGTTTTCCCATCTTATGTCTCTTACGTTGTGCCGCTTCCGTGTTTGGTTACTCATTTCTGAATTGCGGCCACGTAATACAGTAATGTCACTAGTACGCGCCTTACGTAACACATCACCAGTACGCGCCTTGGTAATTACGCCATCACGCTAATACGTGATGACGTCGATATGGCACTCATATGGTCTATTTATAGCGTCTCGCTTGCCGGCTGTAGCACCGTGCTGAGAAAGTCGCGTCTTGGACGAAACGCGTTCGGCGTTGTCTCAATGGTTGGCTGATGGTGTTCCCTCTGCAGGTGCCCTTTCCTTTCTTCTGGACCCCCCAACACTGTGTCTACATGCTGCAGCACCCCTGACAGATAAGTGGGTACTGGACTATATTAGCTGAGACTATGTAGACTGATGGGTTAGGGCATTGTGCACTGGTCACGTTACTATCATGTAGAGGGTTATACCGTTTGATTTGTATGTTTTAAAGTTTTAATTATTCTCTTGTCTGTCATTTATCCATGTACCCCTATGTGGACTATATGGTTTTCCAAATAAAGGGTTTTATCTATATCCAGTATTATATGAGTGCGGTACTTTTCTTTTCTTTGTTTGCTTACAAACCCTATAATAACTCTATAATTAAACTCTATAACTATTCCTAACCTTATTCCTTAACCCTAATCTAACCAACAAACATAACCCGAACGTCTAAATTAACAATTACCCTAACCGTAACCCCTAGCCCTAATTAACCTAAACCCAAATCTAAACACTAACCTCAACCCTTAACTAATAACCCTAACCGAGAAAAACACAAAATTAACCTTGTCAACCCTAAACCCTAATCTAACCCAACCTAACCCAAACTCAAACACCCGAACGTCTAAATTAGCAATTACCCTAACCAACCCTAGTAACCTTAACTATAAAACCTCAATCTAACACTAACCCCAACCTAACCAATAACCCTAACCCAAAAATAACCCTAATCTAACCTGTTCTTTACCCTAAAACCAAATCTAACCCGAACACTAACTCTAAGATAAACCTAACAACAAATGCAAATGGACGCTCCAAGTTGTTTTTAAAAAAGTAATAATCTTTTGTTTCACCCATCCATAAGATATCCCTCAGCAACGTTTCCGGTGGACCTTCACCCTTTATCAAGCTTAGGTAAAGGGTGGACTTCACCCTTTATTTAAGTTAAACCTAAACATAACCCTAGGTTGTTACGTTTCTCCTCACACTCCTGTACATTTACTGCTGTGGTGTTGAAACCCCAAAAAAAAACCCTAACCTCTAAATTAACAATACCCTAATTAACCCTGCCCTTAACCTAACCCAAAACCTACCCTTAAGCCTAAACTCTACCTACGCTAATCCTAATCATGAGGGGGCCCTGCAAGGGGAGCATGGCATAAAGGGACACCCTAGGCATGCTTGCCATCCCTGTCGACAAACCACAACACCTACCAGTTAGCTCAGTGGGGTAGTGAGATGCTTGTGTCAGGAGGAGAGAAGCTACCATATATTTTAGATCAAGAGTTATAAAGCATTGATCCTTTACTAGCATCTGGCTGGTACCCCAAATTGATTAGGAGTGTACGACCCTATATCTCTCTGTTGCTGCTGGATCTTTCAAATTCCTGTAGATCCCAAGACCTTCAATTAAAAAATTAAAAAGTTAAAGGAAGAAAAATTAACAAAATTCCAATTTAAACATTGCAGTTCTCACATATATCTCTAAATCACGGAAATAATAATAGCACAAAACATTTAAAGAGAACTGTGGTCCAAAAATGACTTTAGGTAAATTGATAGGAATTGCTCTCTTGCAATTTATTTCCATTGTTTATTTTGCATAGTTTTGAAGATATTTACATTTTTGTGTGTGATATGGCAGCAGCATCACCAGGTCCCCTGCACTTCCTGTCTGAAACCTGTCAGTCAATCTGCCTGTGTCTCCTCCCCTTTGCAGCCCCCCTGGTCCCTCCTCTCATGGACACCCCATGGTCCCTCCAGTTGCAGGCCCCCCTTTGCCCATTCCCTTACAGCCCCATGTGGCCCCGCCCACTCATGGGTGCCTAAGCCACGCCCATCACAGGTGCTGTGGGCCTCTGACACCCCCCCACTCTGCCTAAAAAGGCTGTTTTCACGTAGGAGAGAAGGGCTGTAGATTCCCTTACCTTCTCTGCAGCTGCAGGTCCTTCACCAGCCGAGAGGAGGAGGGACTTCCTGTCTCCTCACACACTGAGGGAGTCTGAGGCTGTGTTCGCCGGCGGCACTGGCAGGAGACGCTTAGGAATGTCACATGTCAGCCTCCCCACCCATTAACTTTCGGTCAGTCATTTCTTATATTGGGCTGTGGAGCACGTAGTAGAGAGGTGGTTGATGGCTCGTTTAAAGATAGGAAACTGGCCTTTGGGGACCACAGTTTATATCAATTCTACCATAGAATTGTTACTCTATGAGAGATTGATGATTGGTTAGGTTGTGGATGGGAAAACTAGGTGACCTAGGACCCCATGTATTGTACAGATCCAAGCATCACACTGAAAAGCTGTGGAGAAGTTTGTACACCTTCCTGATCTAGTGGCTGTGGGCGAGTGGAAGGTAATTCTGGTGGGAGATATTCACAGAAATAGAAGGTGAGTATAAATCTTAATCTGTTCTAGGAACTGCTAAATATATCTCCCTTATTGTATCCTTATGGGACCATTTTGTCCAACAGATTCTTTTCTTTTTATATTTGCAAGATTAGTATTAGCCCATAGATGAAGGATCCGAACACTAAATGGGTCAAAGCAAACAGAGGAGGAAGGGGGAGAGCTGCCCACAGCAGGGAGAAACTTTACAGGGGGGAGAGCAGGTAACAGACATGTTTAAGAATCTCGTGAATGAAAGCAACAGGAAGAGGGGGAGGGACTTCAGGGGAGAACAGAAAGTGTATGATTTAACAAAGGGATACAAGTTTGACCGGGAGACTCAGGCTGCACCAATACTATTTTAGCCCTGCAGTTAAGCAGGGTATATTCATAGGGTACTGCTGGTTGCACGGGAGTGTGCCACACCTCCCAGATGACACCCCCGAAGGGAGGGATCCTAGAATGGGAAAGTGGCCCATAAGAAACATGGTGATCCCAGTACTGAAAAAGGAGGAGCAAATGGACAAAAAAATCCAAAGGGTTTAAGTAAGATAGTATGACAAATAGTATGCCAGAGGGGTAAGTGCACCCTTAAGAACATATTCAGACAAGATCATTTTGCACTGAAAGCTGGAGAGTTAGTCCCAAGAAAGCAAGCGAAAGAGCAGCAGGGACTTTCATCTCATAAAAGGCAGGTACTGATATAAAGACAAAGTTTGAGAAATACGTCTCCTAAGAAGGTAAAAAGGTTAAAAGTTAGGACCCAGCAGAATAAAGCAAACCGTGAAGTGGTTTCTGGGCTTAAAGGGCATGTCCACCCCCAAAACTATAATCCCCCTAACTAAACTGGCCCCACCATGTAGTGTAGTTTAATCCTTACCTAACATCCCAGCTCCATAGGGTTCTCCTGTAGTCCCCCAAAGTCCCAAAAACTGCCCACCAGGAGGTAGCAGAGTCCATATAGGACTTGCTCCTACCTGGCCTCCGGGAGAAGTTTGGCATGCGTACTGCAGCCCTTCTCCCCCTCCCACCCCCCTCCTCTCCGGATTCCCTCCCCCTAGCGTTAATCCCATTTAATATAGCCTTCCTCCTGGTCCCCCAGCCCCAACCGCATAATTTATTTTAAGAAAGCTCCCCAAACTCTTACTACCTCTCCTCTTTCTCCGCCGAAGTGAGCTGCCGGCAGCCGCGTCCGTGATTGGCTGCCGCTCAGCCAATCACAGACGGGGGTGCCGGTCCGCCCCTCTTCTGCATTTCTCGCAAGCAGAGGGCCGGGAGCGCAGCGGGAGGAAAGAGGGGAGGTAAGTAAGAGTTTGGGGAGCTTCTTAAAATAAAAATTATGCGGGTGGGGCTGGGGGACCAGGAGGAAGGCTATATTAAAAATGTGAATTTAGGGTGGACATACCCTTTAAAATAATTTGGCCAAGTTACTGAACTAATTGCTTTAATTTATCCAGAGAGAAGGGCAGGCTTTTTAAGTCGCAATAAATGGTAAAGTAAAATATAAGCAAATTAAATGGATGTGCACTAGGCTTCTATTTTTGTATGTATAAACACACACCTATTGACTACTTACTTATCCATTACTGTGGCAGACATACTTATAGGTTAACTAAAGTAAAAAAAAAAATGGTTATCAAAAGTTTGTTTTTTTTAATTTCTAACCTGATCCAGCTACACATGCCTACTCACCTACCCTTACATTTTTATGGCAGCCATATTTAAAGGGTAACTATAGTCAAAAAAACTATTTTGTCTAATCTTCACAAAGTTTGTTTTTTTAACCCCCAACCCGACACAGGTACACACACCTACCGATCTACTTATCCCTTACTGTGGCAGCCATACTAAAGGGTAACTAAAGTAAAAAAAAAAAAAAACAATTTGACCTATCATCAAAAAATTTTGTTTTTTAACCCCCAACCTGAGACAGGTACATACACCAACCGAACTACCCATTCATTCATGTGGCAATCATATTTAAAGGGTAAATAAAAAACAACAATGTCTCTCATGTTATTAGGGCTAGGCCACACTGAAAAACGCAAACGCAAACGCAATAGCATGCGATTTCTGTGCGTTTTCGTTGCGTTTGCGATTTCTTCAATAAGTATAGGAAAATGCATGCGATTGCGATTAAAAATGCAGAACGCAAAACGCAAACGCATCGAAAAACGCGCGTTTTTTTGCGTTGCCGCGTTTTCAATAATTTTGAAAAATCGCAAGCGCATCGCAAACGCAAAAAAAAACGCAGCAGTGTGGCCTAGCCCTTATTGAGTTTTAAATCTGCAGCACAAACACAACTCCCTTCCACAATTGGCCTTTTAAGTCAAATTCACAGTTTAACTTTCCCTTTCTAGTTGACACATAAAGTTACTAGGGCTGTGACCACAGCTCCCCGATTCCCTGTGACACTTGCAATATCTCCCCATTGAGTTAGCAGGTTTCCCGTGTGGTCACTGACCGAACCGTATGGTCACATTCCTGCAGCCGGCTAGGCACACCCCAGGGCGGGGAGGAGGGAATCAGGGCTGGGATATGGGTGTGGGGCGGACAATGGACTCGCTGGAATAACAGAACTGAACCGCCAATAAACACTTCCTTCCTATGACTTGGCCATAGACATTTACTATATCACGGTCACATCCATTGGCTCCATTCAAATAAACGTCTAACGTATTAATATGAGTACTATTATTATTAATATATTCCGCTAGGAAATCTCTCACGGGTGTCAGAACCCAGGACAGTGATTGGCACCCGATCCCCAGACCGGACACATGTAGTAATAGAAATCCACAGCCCAAGAAACCTCATAACCTATAGCACCACCAGCCTAGGGAGGCACCGCAAAGGGGGAGGGATTGTGTAGGTGCCCGCGCGAGAGGAAGAGAGAGGGAGGGAGAGGGGGCGGGACATTGAGTCTCATCGCTGTCAGTGGGACACGGGAAAGTAACTAGTGGGGGTGTGAGCTACTTACTGTACCAGACCCAGACTGGAGGTGCCGAGTCTCTGTAGGGAAAAAGGTAAGAGACAAGGAGGGGAAGGGTAAAAAGGTTGGTAATGGGGCTAGTAATTGGTAAGAGTTAATAGGGTTGATAATGGGACTAGTAATTGGTAAGGGTTAATAGAGTTGGTAATTGGGCTGGTAATTGGTAAGGGTGAATAGGTTGGCAATGGGGCTAGTAATTGGTAAGGGTTAAGAGGGTTGCTAATGGGGCTAGTAATTGGTAAGGGTTCATAGGGTCGGTAATGGGGCTAGTAATTGGTAAGGGTTAATAGGGTTGGCAAGGGGATATAAATTGGTAAGGGTTAATAGGGTCGATAATGGGGCTAGTAATAGGTAAGGGTTAATAGGGTTGGTAATGGGGCTTAGTAATTGGTTAAGGGTGTAATAGGGTTGGCAGTCCCATTATCAACCCTATTAACTCTTACCAATTACTAGCCCCATTATCGACCCTATTAACCCTTACCAATTATTATCCCCATTGCCAACCCTATTAACCCTTACCAATTACTAGCCCCATTATCGACCCTATTAACCCTTACCAATTACTAGCCCCATTACCAACCCTATTAACCCTTACCTATTACTAGCCCCATTATCGACCCTAATTAATTGGTAAGGGTTAATAGGGTTGGCAATGGGGCTAGTAATTGGTAAGGGTTAATAGGGTTGGCAATGGGGCTAGTAATTGGTAAGAGTTAATAGGGTTGATAACGGGGCTAGTAATTGGTAAGGGTTATAGAGTTGGCAATGGGGCTAGTAATTGGTAAGGGTTAATAGGGTCGATAATGGGGCTAGTAATTGGTAAGGGTTAATAGGGTTGGCAATAGGGCTAGTAATTGGTAAGGGTTAATAGGGTTGGCAATGGGGCAAGTAATTGGTAAGAGTTAATAGGGTGATAATGGGGCTAGTTGGGTAGGGTTAATAGGGTTGCTAATGGGGCTAGTAATTGGTAAGGGTTAATAGGGTTGCTAATGGGGCTGTATTTGGTAAGGGTTAATAGGATTGGTAATGGGGATAGTAACTGGTAAGGTTTATTAGTTGGCAATGGGGCTAGTAATAGTAAGGGTTATAGGGTTGGTAATGGGGCTAGTAATTGGTAAGGGTTAATAGGGTTGGCAATGGGGCTAAGTAATTGGTAAGGGTTAATAGGGTTGGCAATGGGGCTAGTAATTGGTAAGAGTTAATAGGGTTGATAATGGGGCTAGTAATTGGTAAGGGTTAATAGAGTTGGCAATGGGGCTGGTTATTGGTAAGGGTTAATAGGGTCGGCAATGGGGCTAGTATTGGTAAGGGTTAATACGGTTGGCAATGGGGCTAGTAATTGGTAAGGGTTAATAGGGTTGGCAATGGGGCTAGTAATTGGTAGGGTTAATAGGTCGATAATGGGGCTAGTAATTGGTAAGGGTTAATAGGTTGGCAATAGGGCTAGTAATGGTAAGGGTTAATAGGTTGGCAATAGGGCTAGTATTGGTAGGTTAATGGTTGATATGGGCTAGTAATTGGTAAGGGTTAATAGGGTTTAATGGGGCTAGTAATGGTAAGGGTTATAGGGGGTAATGGGATAGTAATTGGTAAGGGTTTAAGAGTTGGCAATGGGGCTAGTAATTGGTAAGGGTTAATAGGGTTGGTAATCAGTCTAGTAATTGGTAAGGAATAATGGGGCTAGTAAACGGAAAGGGTTAATAGGGTTTTTTATTAGTAAGATGCATTGGTCATGACTTGGACTTGCTGTACATCAGGGCAGTGCTAATAAAATGGGGTAATATAAATTGAACTGTATTCACGTTTCAGGTGGCTAATAGGAATCGACGGGCATTACCATATTCTTTATGTAACATTCTCCATTCCATCCTGATTATCCTACTACTCCCTTTACTATCACTAAGTGTATGATGTCAGCATGGTGTTTTTTAGTATCGGAGAGAAACTTGGCACTATGTTTGAAACATTGCTAGCAAGTGCACTGTAGTCTTTTACTGTTGCATCCCTGGAGCAAATATTTTGATTTATAATTAACAACAAATCTAACACACATTGCCTGTTCTCGCCCACAGACTCTTTCCTTTCTCCGCACTCTCCCCAGGATTTTGCACTTAACTTCCAACAGAAAGTCCATCCATATGCAATCTCTGGTCCTAGGAAAGACTCTCAGATTGTTGATCTCGCTTCCCTCTGCTACTCTTGGATCTTTTTATCCTGTCACCTGTTAAATAAAGTCTCTCACCTGCTTGTGTTCCTGTCCACTCAGGACATGTCCTCTTGACCCTATGCCCTCTGTATTACTGAAGCACTGTAATCATGTGCTTACCCCTATACTAACCCATATATAAATGCCTCCTTTCAATCTTGAAGTATGCACAGTTAAACCCATACTTAAAAGTCCTTGCTTGTTTACCTAACTCTGGCCCAGTCTCTCTCTTACCTCTAACTGCTAGAAAAATTAGTCTTTTCCGTATCACTAACTACCTCCATGCTCATAACCTATTGGACCCTTTGCAGTCTGGATTCCATCCTACATATTTCACAGAGATGGCTCTGTGTAAGGTTATGAAAGATCTTCAGCTTGCCAAGGCCAATGGTCAACTGTGTCAAAAGCAGAGGAGAGGTCAAGAAGGATAACAATAGAAAAGTGATCACTCCCTCCTAATGTAGATACTCCTTGGGCATTCAGAATGATGTGGCTCCTGGTTCCTATCATATCTTTCTACCCAAGCTTACTCTGTATCTTATACTAATAACACCTGTTCTCCAGTTCCTTTTAGGGTGGGGTGCTGCAGGGGTCTGTTCTTGGACCATCATTGTTCTCATTAGCTCTTTTGGCTTCAAGTATCACAATCATTTACAGGAACCCCCCCCCCCCCCCCCTTCATACTGCTTCTTCTCCCTTAAAAACTTTCTCTCTTGTGGCTCCCATCCTCTGGAATTATTATTATATTACTGGTAACCACACAGTGTATGATTGTTTTATTTGCACTGCATAGGTCTCACTACTGTGCTTCACCATTCCTTTGTAACCTTTGTTACCCTCCTAAATAGATTGTAAGCCTACAGGGGAGGGATTGAACTATCTATGTATTTGTTCCCCTTGTATGACTTCATTGTGTTTTGTTATTGCACAGCGCTGCGTCCCCAATTGGTGCTATAAAATAAACATACATACATACATATATTTATTTGTTACCATGAGACATTGTGTGTTTAATGCATTCTGAGGAAAACAAGTGCAGCTAGGAATCATTAATTTATTTTTCATGATGACTTGGCCTTTAAGACAATGGGGCCGATTAACCCAGACTCGATGGACAAATATATGGAGTAAAAGTCGCGCTAACGGGTTCGCATCTGGATATTGCACTCTAAATTCATATAGCTTGGATGCGTGCGTTTTCCGCAAACAACCCCCCGCGTGCGAATCATATCGCGTTTGCCAGCAAATAGCTGGCATTAAAATCCCACCATGGGTAAATCCATTACCAGGTTTTACCCAGATTCGCAAACGCGATATTGAATACTGAAAGAACATTTACCCAGAGCGATAGCGGCTCTGGGAAAATGGTCTGAATGATTTACTGAGACTTTCTAATTAAACACCACATATTTTTTTATTAAAGATGAAACTAACTGAATATAAAACACAATTCAAGTTCTCTTCATGTGTGAGCACACAGTTTATAATGATCTCGGAAATGCCTGGTTACTAGAATACTGGATGCAGGAAGTGGCCATCTAGGGAGCATCACAAACAGCTACAACTTTGTATCTGGTCTCTATGGAGATTTTCCTTCCTTGGTAACTTATATTTAACCCTTAAGGACCAAAGCAATGAAGTATCTTAACATTGGATTGTAATGTTCTTGCTTGTACCATACACTAAGGGCCCTATTTATAAAGGGGTGCTCTTTGCACCATTTTTTTAAGTCCGCAAAAATATAGTCTTAGGTTGGGTTTCCATATTTGAAAAAGAGGACAAAATGCCCTGAAAAAGAGGACACGTGTTTCAAAGTCTGGCACACTGTTACACAGTATTAGTACATATGAATCAACAACAAATAGTAATGTAGTAGCCCAGAGAGCAATAAAATTCTTGTGTTGAGAGAGGGGAATATAGAATTACAGAGAGGGAGCCACGAGAGAGGTTAAGACGAGAGGAAGCAGCACGCGTGGGGGGGTCTGTACAGGAGAGTTTCTGTGATGATCGGAGGAGTGTGGTGGGAGCTTATGGAACACTAGAGTGGAAATATAAGGAGGTGCAGCAGCGAAGGGATTTAAATGTTAGGAAAAGGATTGTATAAAATGCACTGTTTAATGGGAAGCCAAGCTTGTTGTTGTACAGAGGAGATTGGGATCCTGTTTATTAGAGAGAGAACAATACATGCAGCGAGTTAAGTATCATCTGAAGTGGAGAAGGCGGGAAGCAGGAAGACCACTTATAAGTAGGTTAAAATAGTCCAGGCGCGATAGGATGAGAGCATGCAATAGCATAGCAATAGTCATGAGAGAAAGGAATAGCTATATTGCGAAGAAAAACAGGCACTCATCATTCACCCTCTCTAATACACAGGGGCATTCTTAGACCTTTTGTCACCTGAAACAACAATTCAAAGACGCTTTTGTATCCTCCTGTGGCGCACAGCTTGTGGAAGTGGGTGTGGCTTGTGGAGGGCTACTAACACTGGCTGGTGAACTGAGGGCTGACTTAACACTGACTCATGAACTGGAGGGCTGATTTTACACTGGATAGTGAACTGAAGGGCTGACATTACACTGGCTAGTGAACTGAAGGGCTGATTTTACACTGGCTGGTTAACTGGAGGGCTGACTTTATAATGGCTGGTGAACGAAGGGCTGACTTTACACTGCTGGTGAACTGGAGGGTTGACTTTACACTGACTAGTGAACTAAAGAGCTAACAGGTAAATATAAGATTTCCACCCAGAATTGTAATATAAGATGCCCACGCAGACTTGTAAATAAAAGATACCCACACAGATTTATAAATATAAGAGCCCAGCCTGCACAGACTGGTACATATAAGAGCCCTCATGCCCAGCTCACACATACTTGTAAATAAATGTGCCCAGCAATGCCCACACAGCACGGAGACACTGAGCACCATAAGAAGGGCCTGAGTGGCCGCATGAAAGGACTTCTGAGTGCACAGCAGACTGCCGCCTTTCTAGAGGACCACAGAAATGCCCCTGCTCATACAGCCCCCCACCACCCTATCACAACCATTTTCAGACAGGCACTCGCATACTCTGACAGGCACTCGCACACTCAGACAGGCACTCTGCCAGGTACTCACACACAGGACTCACAACACACAAGACGGGCACTCACACAGATAGGGTATCCACAAAGACAGCACTCACACACACAAGCACACACTCACACTTATAGACAGGCACTCCTTTCACACACACACACGACAGGTACTCCTCCATATACACCAACAGGGCCCCAAATTTGTGCTTTAAAAAGAGGACGAATGCGGGAAAAAGGTGGATTCTATGATGTGAGCTGGCCAGGTTCTCCTGCGCAAAGCATCCCCAACCATGAAACTTCCCCCTCCATGCTCATTGTTGGTATGAAGTTCTTTCTGATTGTATAGACATACACTTTCACATTAACCTGCTGTAGGTCCGTGGATGACATTTTAGGTCTTTTCAGAGACTTCTTTTAATGTCTTGTGGACTACTCTCAGGGTGGAATAGTTGACTTCAAATTCCTTTGATATCTTTTTTTTTTTATCCCTTACCAGACCCTTTTGTGTGATTTGAGTCAATTAAGTAGGATTAAATGTGGATTAAATGTAGGGGTGTCCTAATATATTCCTCACCAAAAACTGCATATTTGTAGAATTACATGTTACAAAAGATTTTGAAGTCTTCTTCAGTTTTAATTGTTTAGTTATATTACTTGAATCCCCTAGTACTATTAGAATTGAGATTAAATATCCATGTGTCCTAGAATGTTACAAGACTCACAACTTGGGTATTAGCACTATAAACAAGGATGGATAGATATTTTATAGTTTGCATGTCTTGACTCATTAAGAGTGAGCTTAGGTTTTTACTACTGATAAGAGAATATAAGTTATTGTATGTTATTTTCCACACCTTTTTCAGCAATCACTGCCATTTAAAATGCCAAAAATACCAGTGAGTTGGATGTTTGATTTTCCATTGTGGCTTTTGATAGCAAATTGGCTCGTTAAGATCAACATTACAACTTGTAATCATCAAGAAATGTCTGGTGAGTATATTTAACATTTGTTTACTTAAAAATACATAAAATAATAACAATTTATCCAATTAAACTTTAAATATATGGACAACATGACAGTGGAGTTAATTGCCTACTCAGCTCAATTCTTTTTATAAAATTGAAGGATATAAAGGGCAAGTCCACCCTAAAACGAAAACGTACATACATAAATCACCCCCCCAAACCCTAAATGGTAATAGTTTGAAATCTGAAATATATAAGTCTAACATGAAATCCTGCACAATGTCCTGTTTCCCCTGTTTCTATTTCCTGGTTTTTCCAGTTAGCAACTGTCAGTTATGGATTTGACAGTTGACATCACAGCCAATGACTGAATGTTAATCCCCTGTCTGCCTCTTTGAGCATGCCCAGGCTCAGTACAGGTTTTCTAAATTGCTCAGTTTCCATGAGGCATCCAGAAGCATAGCAGGCATCAGTAATGAGTTTCATAGGACAAAGTATATATATCAACATATTAAAGAGGCCGTTCTTTCTAAAAGATGTTCTTATGAGGGTGGAGTTGTCCTTTAATAAAACTCACATCTTTTATATTGATATATAAAAATCCACCTTCCCCACCCCTGAAACCCTAAGGGCTGAACGAAGTTACAGAACTACCCGTTTCTCTGCTCCTCCGCTGCGTCCTCTGACAGGCCCCAACGGATGCAATGCACAGTACAATTTTGTAAAAAAAATTGGCTATTTTTTTTTTTATTATGAGACATCAGTTGCTCCTTCACTTGCTTCCATGCATGGAAAAGGCACTGGAGACAAGCAGAGGGAACGAGGGCTAGTAAGTATGTATAGGGGCTGATTTCAACACTATAATCCTAGCGAGGTCCAGGTTTGGGGGATCTTCTGCTAACAACACATTTTTGTTGGGGGGGGTGGGGTGGACATGCCCTTTAATATAATATCAAATATATCAATAAAATCCCAAGCAGCTTGTAGAGAAATCCACTATATAACTTATATCTCATCAAATGTTGATTTTAAAGGACAGGTAACTGTAGAAAGTTAAATTCTGTAAATATATGGGAAGTAGGAGCTAGTTTAACTACCCCAATGTGCATTACGTTATGAAGATATGCAGAGTATGCCCTGTCAAATTTGCTGTTTGCTCAGGGCAGTGATATTGTTTCTGTGCTCACACACTGCATGTTATACTTCCTGGATGGACCTTTCATAGGTTATATATAGTTAAGTAGTGCATGTCTGATTGCAGGAATAGTAGCTTTAGTTTAGTTGGAAGCTGCAGCTTTAAAAAAAACTGTTTTTCCCCCTATGCCCCTCCACCTTTCTCACCCTCCGAGATTTGCTGCTTCCTCCTGCTTCTTTAGTCAAAGGTAAGGTCCGTTGGTTCCAAGTGCGCGCATGACGTTGCAGGGCATGCAGCGTGATGTCAGTGCATGCGTGAGATGACGTCAGTGCGCACATGCGGCACAGTGAGATGATGTCACTCATGCACACTTCCATCGCACGCATGTAGCAAGGCGCACACGCATTCGGAACCAACGGACCTTACCTCTTGTGACTAAGGAAGCAGCAAATCTTGGACGGGCAAAGCTAAACATTTAACTAGGCAGAATCAAGATGTCAGCAACTTTGAGCTGGAAAGGTAGGGTCTGGAGGGCATAGGAAAAAAATGCCAACAGTTTTTTAAAGCTGCAGCTTCCAACTAAAAAACTTTATTTCAGCAACTTATCCTTTAAAGGACTAATATAGCCTTCCTCCCCAATGAAAGCCGGGTAAGGACCTAAAATGCAAGGTTATCATCGCTGGGCTTACCTTAGATTTCCAGCACTCTTCTCTGAAGTTACAATACCGTCATGCTAATCCCCCCTTCTGCTTGTGACCAGAAACCTGCCAAGCCCCTGGGTTAATCATGTGTAAACAATGAGCAGAATTCATGGGCATGTTCACCCCCCAAACTTAAAATGTAACCCACTACTGGCCCCACTGTATAGTTTAAAAAAATCCTTACCTTACATCTCTTATGGTTCTCCTGCAGTGTTTATCCAAAATCCAGGAAACTGAAGAGTAGTAGCTGTCTAACTGTCCAAAAGTTTTCTGCCTCTCTGTCCTCTGAGAAGACAATGGCAAGCATAAGGGAGCTCTTCCCCCCTCCCTACCTCCCACTATCCGGATCCTCAATGGCTTGCCATCCACCTAGAATTGAATCTTTTCTGAAGTGTAGGGCATCCCTATCCGCCCCACCACCAGTTATTTAAAAAAAAAAAGATTTAGTATAGTATAGTATTGAGGTTGAATAAAGACATACGTCCATCCAGTTCAACCCATCTAGCAATATCCTCATTTCCTGCCTAACTGTTATCCGAGGAAGGCAAAAAAACCCACCAAATTTATGAAGGGGGAAAAAATTCCTTCCTGTGGAAGTGGCAATCGGAAATTTCCCTGAATCAACTCTCTTTATGTATCAATACCAGTAACTTGCAACATTCCTTGTTGCAGAAACTCATCCAGCTTTTTTATGAAACTGACCAATGAACCTGCCATAACAACGTCCACTGGAAGACAGTTCCATAGCTTTACCTTTTAGAACTTTACTTACAAGCCGTTTGTTTCCTGCGGCACTCTCCATTGACGGCAGCCACTTCTGGGATTGCTGCTTGTCATCCAATCACAGATGCGGCTGCCGGTCCAGCCTCCGCTTGCAAGTTCTGGCAAGCAGGAGCTGTAAATAACGATCTAAAACTTTTTATTATCATTCTAACATGGCGGTTGGGGGTGGGCAGGGTGCCCTAACAATATCCTAAAAAATTTATTAGGATGGACAAGCCCTTGAAATTGTTAATTTTTTTTGGTTTAAATCATATTTACATATTTTGATATACAAATGAATAGAATACTTAAATGTCATTATTTTATTGCTCACATAAAATGGTTTCTGTATCTTGATCTTACGACAGATAAATACAGATACAGACAGATGATATTGATATTCATCATATAATGAATAAATAATTAGTAAGATAGCAGGTTCTTTACCTTTAAAGGAAAACTCCACCCTCATAGAAACATCTTTTAGAAAGAATGGCCTCTTTAAAATATGTTATATATCATACTTTGTCCTATGAATTCATTACTGTATGCCTGCTATGCTTCGTGGAACTGAGCAGTTTAAAAACCTGTACTGAGCCTGGGCATGCTCAGAAGAGGCAGACAGGGGATTAACAGTCAGTCATTGGCTGTGATGTCAACTGTCAAATCCATAGCTGACAGTTGTAACTGAAAACCAGGAAGCAGAAACAGGACAGGACATTGTGCAGGATTTCAGGTTAGACTTATATATTTCACATTTCAAACTATTACCGTTTTTGGGGTGATTAACCTGTATGTAAGTTTTCATTTTCGGGCTGGACTTTTCCTTAATTGCCCTTTATAATCGTCCTAATGAAGTGCCTATTTTTTGACAGTAGTATATATTTTTGTTTTTTTATTCAGATCACACTGTGCAAGAACTGGGTTTCTTGTCTTTTATTAGTTGCGGGAATGCTTGCTGATGGAGATGCAACTACACATGTAACTGCACAGTATTGGAGACTTTATCTGGTTGGTCTGCTCTGGGGTCAAAACATTGTTGCCTAAATCTAGCCTTTCGAAGACACATTAGACTGGAACTTCTTCACCTCTTTATTAAGATTGCAGGTTCTCAACCTCTCATATTCTGGAATAACACGGATCACAGATACTGTAAGAGGAATAAAGGCACAAATATTGAGGAACTCTATTTAGATCACAACCATTTGACAGAACTTCCTGAGGGTTTTTGAGCAATGCACCCAACTTGAAAGTTTTGCACCTTGAGTACAATCACTTTGCCACCTTCCACCAACTTCTACTGGCATCTAACAATATATTGAGACTAGACCTTAGTTACAACAACCTAAATCTATCCCACCTAGCACTTTCAAGCCTTCTCTTTCTCAATTTGGTTTTTCCAATAACACCTAGAATGTACCTGTGCCCTTTATGACCACCTTGGACCCTTTTTTATGGAAGCACAGCAGTAAAGTATTAGAAGAACTGATCTGCTTTTCTCCAAGAGATGCTATTGGATTACAGTTAAGAAATGTTGAAAGGGGCGCATCTGCAGGTCTCACAGTTTGACTGTGGCGTTAATATGTTATTCCACTGCTTCTTGTGCTATGTCTTGTGGTGCTGGTATATTTGCTGTCGTAAGCAGAAAGGGACTTATGCCAACCCGAGTAGAGAGTGCAGTCTGGTGACTGTGGATCGCAATGGAGCTGGTATATGGGAGAATATCACCATTATGAACCCCGGCAGCAATTTTCCAAGGACAGAAGGGAGATTGAAGTAAATAAGTTTATGACCCATATTATTAAACATCTTCGTGCCTTACTGGGTAGCAGCAGGGATCTTTAGAGAGAAGTTGAAATTAAACTTGGAACATCTGCAGATTCCTTAGTTGAAGGAGAGGGACAAATTAGCAGGGACGGTCCTGGGTTGATGCTGGCTGTCCAAAGGAAGAGATGATCAGGAGCTAAGAGCAGAGATGAATTAGATGGAGAAACTGTCAGTGTGACAGAGGTATGAAAGACTCAACAGATCGGGAAAATTTATATGACAGTCTACAGACTACTATAGCCTTGTTCCCGGCATTGAGCTGGAAGACTCTGATCATTGTGAATTGAGAACATTGACCTTCTTGAGAAACCCTGCACAGTAAAAAATGTAGTTTTTTCAATTTCAGTAAGAGCACATAGGGGAGATGCAATAAATTTCAGTATCGCAATGACCTCCACTTGTTACTGCGATGTAGTAACCACTTTGCGACTGTTTTGCATCATGTGAATGTGAGAGGTAAGTTGCAAACCTTTTCCATGGCTTTAAAGCCACAACTGAAGGCTTTTTTTGGTGCAAAAAACAAGTGCAATTCATCTCTAAATTTATTGCATCGCTTTGCACTGAGCTATTTCAGGCAATGCAAACTGAGTAAAAAACCCTATATTAGGGCATGGCCACAATGTGCCGCAAACGCATTGCACACGAATCACATGCAATTTCATGTGCGATTTCATTGCATTTGCGCCTGCATTTTTTCATTAGATATGAAAACCGCATGCGATTGCGATAAATCGCAATCGCATCGCACCCGAAAGCAAAACGCAAAAAATCGCAATAGTGTGGGCCTAGCCCTTACATTGGTTTGCATGGGTCTTGCACTAATTTTTTCCCCTTAGCACGGATATTGCATCTCCCTGTTAGTTCTCAAATAATGACATTTTAAAGAAATACATTACAGCAACAACAAATGTATTTTGTCTGCTACAGTAGAAAACAAGATTTTCAGTTTTATAGGAGTTAATCTCTTGCTTTGTGTGAACATGCTCCTCAGATGGATTGGAATGAGAAATGCAGTGAGATTCGCTTTTTACTAGCTTTTAGCTTGCGAAGAAGAAACTATTTCTTCACTGCAGTGAAAGAGAATGACAAACATTTGGCCCCTATACTGAAGCTAAAATCTAAAACGTTGCAAAAGATAACTAGCAATCCACACTCCGGATCAACGCCTCTTTCTTAAGATTCGATTTTTAACTAAAATTCGTGCCAGAAAACCTCAATGGAAATTATGCTAAATGTTTTAGATTTTAGTTTTAACCTAAAGCTGCAATTTTGGATTATATCATATGATATCTACAACAGTAGAACTTTTGATTTCAGATTCTGTGCTTCAGAGATCACGATTTCTAACCCATTTATGTGGTTATATATGAGGAAATGGGGCTAGTAATTGGTAAGGGTTAATAGGGTTGGCAATGGGGCTAGTAATTGGTAAGAGTTAATAGGGTTGATAACGGGGCTAGTAATTGGTAAGGGTTAATAGAGTTGGCAATGGGGCTAGTAATTGGTAAGGGTTAATAGGGTCGATAATGGGGCTAGTAATTGGTAAGGGTTAATAGGGTTGGCAATAGGGCTAGTAATTGGTAAGGGTTAATAGGGTTGGCAATGGGGCAAGTAATTGGTAAGAGTTAATAGGGTTGATAATGGGGCTAGTAATTGGTAAGGGTTAATAGGGTTGCTAATGGGGCTAGTAATTGGTAAGGGTTAATAGGGTTGCTAATGGGGCTAGTATTTGGTAAGGGTTAATAGGATTGGTAATGGGGATAGTAACTGGTAAGGGTTTATATAGTTGGCAATGGGGCTAGTAATAGGTAAGGGTTAATAGGGTTGGTAATGGGGCTAGTAATTGGTAAGGGTTAATAGGGTTGGCAATGGGGCTAGTAATTGGTAAGGGTTAATAGGGTTGGCAATGGGGCTAGTAATTGGTAAGAGTTAATAGGGTTGATAATGGGGCTAGTAATTGGTAAGGGTTAATAGAGTTGGCAATGGGGCTAGTAATTGGTAAGGGTTAATAGGGTCGATAATGGGGCTAGTAATTGGTAAGGGTTAATAGGGTTGGCAATAGGGCTAGTAATTGGTAAGGGTTAATAGGGTTGGCAATAGGGCTAGTAATTGGTAAGGGTTAATAGGGTTGATAATGGGGCTAGTAATTGGTAAGGGTTAATAGGGTTGCTAATGGGGCTAGTAATTGGTAAGGGTTAATAGGATTGGTAATGGGGATAGTAATTGGTAAGGGTTTATAGAGTTGGCAATGGGGCTAGTAATTGGTAAGGGTTAATAGGGTTGGTAATCAGTCTAGTAATTGGTAAGGAATAATGGGGCTAGTAAACGGAAAGGGTTAATAGGGTTTTTATATTAGTAAGATGCATTGGTCATGACTTTGGACTTGCTGTACATCAGGGCAGTGCTAATAAAATGGGGTAAATATAAATTGAACTGTATTCACGTTTCAGGTGGCTAATGAGGGATCTGACGGGCATTACCATATTCTTTATGTAACATTCTCCATTCCATCCTGATTATCCTACTACTCCCTTTACTATCACTAAGTGTATGTATGTCAGCATGGTGTTTTTTAGTATCGGAGAGAAACTTGGCACTATGTTTGAAACATTGCTAGCAAGTGCACTGTAGTCTTTTACTGTTGCATCCCTGGAGCAAATATTTTGATTTATAATTAACAACAAATCTAACACACATTGCCTGTTCTCGCCCACAGACTCTTTCCTTTCTCCGCACTCTCCCCAGGATTTTGCACTTAACTTCCAACAGAAAGTCCATCCATATGCAGATCTCTGGTCCTAGGAAAGACTCTCAGATTGTTGATCTCGCTTCCCTCTGCTACTCTTGGATCTTTTTATCCTGTCACCTGTTTAAAAGTCTCTCACCTGCTTGTGTCCTGTCCACTCAGGACATGTCCTCTTGACCCTATGCCCTCTGTATTACTGAAGCACTGTAATCATGTGCTTACCCCTATACTAACCCATATATTAAATGCCTCCTTTCAATCTTGAAGTATGCACATGTTAAACCCATACTTAAAAAGTCCTTGCTTGTTTACCTAACTCTGGCCCAGTCTCTCTCTTACCTCTGAACTGCTAGAAAAATTAGTCTTTTCCGTATCACTAACTACCTCCATGCTCATAACCTATTGGACCCTTTGCAGTCTGGATTCCATCCTACATATTTCACAGAGATGGCTCTGTGTAAGGTTATGAAAGATCTTCAGCTTGCCAAGGCCAATGGTCAACTGTGTCAAAAGCAGAGGAGAGGTCAAGAAGGATAACAATAGAAAAGTGATCACTCCCTCCTAATGTAGATACTCCTTGGGCATTCAGAATGATGTGGCATCCTGGTTCCTATCATATCTTTCTACCCAAGCTTACTCTGTATCTTATACTAATAACACCTGTTCTCCAGTTCCTTTTAGGGTGGGGTGCTGCAGGGGTCTGTTCTTGGACCATCATTGTTCTCATTAGCTCTTTTGGCTTCAAGTATCACTATCATTTACAGGAACCCCCCCCCCCCCCCATTCATACTGCTTCTTCTCCCTTTAAAACTTTCTCTCTTGTGGCTCCCATCCTCTGGAATTATTATTATATTACTGGTAACCAGCACAGTGTATGATTGTTTTATTTGCACTGCATAGGTCTCACTACTGTGCTTCTACCATTCCTTTGTAACCTTTGTTACCCTCCTAAATAGATTGTAAGCTCTACAGGGGAGGGATTGAACTATCTATGTATTTGTTCCCCTTGTATGACTTCATTGTGTTTTGTTATTGCACAGCGCTGCGTCCCCAATTGGTGCTATATAAATAAACTATACATACATACATATATTTATTTTGTTAGCATGAGACATTGTGTGTTTAATGCATTCTGAGGAAAACAAGTGCAGCTAGGAATGCATTATAATTTATTTCATGATGACTTGGCCATTTAAGACAATGGGGCCGATTAACCCAGACTCGATGGACAAATATATGGAGTAAAAGTCGCGCTAACTGGTTCGCTACTGGATATTGCGACTCTAAATTCATATTAGCGTTGGATGCGTGCGTGGTTTCCGCAAACAACCCCCCGCGTGCGAATCAATATCGCGTTTGCCAGCAAATAGCTGGCATTAAAATCCCACCATGGGTAAATCCATTACCAGGTTTTACCCAGATTCGCAAACGCGATATTGAATACTGAAAGGAACATTTACCCAGAGCGATAGCGGCTCTGGGAAAATGGGTCTGAATGATTTACTGAGACTTTCTAATTAAACACCACATATTTTTTTATTAAAGATGAAACTAACTGAAATATTAACACAATATCAAGTTCTCTTCATGTGTGAGCAGCACAGTTTATAATGATCTCTGAAATGCCTGGTTACTAGATACTGGATGCAGGAAGTGGCCATTCCTAGGGAGCATCACAAACAGCTACAACTTTGTATCTGGTCTCTATGGAGATTTTCCTTCCTTGGTAACTTATATTTAACCCTTAAGGACCAAAGCAATGAAGTATCTTAACATTGGATTGTAATGTCTTGCTGTAACCATACACTAAGGGCCCTATTTATAAAGGGGTGCTCTTTGCACCATTTTTTTAACGTCCGCAAAAATATAGTCTTAGGTTGGGTTTCCATATTTGAAAAAGAGGACAAAATGCCCTGAAAAAGAGGACACGTGTTTCAAAGTCTGGCACACTGTTAACACAGTATTAGTACATATGAATCAACAACAAATAGTAATGTAGTAAGGCCCAGAGAGCAATAAAATTCTTGATGTTGAGAGAGGGGAATATAGAATTACAGAGGATGGGAGCCACGAGAGAGGTTTAAGACGAGAGGAAGCAGCACGCGTGGGGGGGTCTGTACAGGAGAGTTTCTGTGATGATCGGAGGGATTGTGTGGGAGCTTATGGAACACTAGAGTGGAAATATAAGGAGGTGCAGCAGAGCGAAGGGATTTAAATGTTAGGAAAAGGATTTTGTATAAAATGCACTGTTTAATGGGAAGCCAAGCTTGTTGTCTGGTACAGAGGAGATTGGGATCCTGTTTATTAGAGAGAGAAACAATACATGCAGCAGAGTTAAGTATCATCTGAAGTGGAGAGAGGCGGGAAGCAGGAAGACCACTTATAAGTAGGTTAAAATAGTCCAGGCGCGATAGGATGAGAGCATGCATAAGCATAGCAATAGTCATGAGAGAAAGGAATAGCTATATTGCGAAGGAAAAACAGGCACTCATGCATTCACCCTCTCTAATACACAGGGGCATTCTTAGACCTTTTGTCACCTGAAACAACAATTCAAAGACGCTTTTGTATCCTCCTGTGGCGCACAGCTTGTGGAAGTGGGTGTGGCTTGTGGAGGGCTGACTAACACTGGCTGGTGAACTGGAGGGCTGACTTAACACTGACTCATGAACTGGAGGGCTGATTTTACACTGGATAGTGAACTGAAGGGCTGACATTACACTGGCTAGTGAACTGAAGGGCTGATTTTACACTGGCTGGTTAACTGGAGGGCTGACTTTATAATGGCTGGTGAACTGAAGGGCTGACTTTACACTGCTGGTGAACTGGAGGGTTGACTTTACACTGACTAGTGAACTAAAGAGCTAACAGGTAAATATAAGATTTCCACCCAGAATTGTAAATATAAGATGCCCACGCAGACTTGTAAATAAAAGATACCCACACAGATTTATAAATATAAGATGCCCAGCCTGCACAGACTGGTACATATAAGATGCCCTCATGCCCAGCTCACACATACTTGTAAATAAGATGTGCCCAGCAATGCCCACACAGGCACGGAGACACTGAGCACCATAAGAAGGGCCTGAGTGGCCGCATGAAAGGACTTCTGAGTGCACAGCAGACTGCCGCCTTTCTAGAGGACCACAGAAATGCCCCTGCTCATACAGACACCCACACACCCTATCACAACCATTTTCAGACAGGCACTCGCATACTCTGACAGGCACTCGCACACTCAGACAGGCACTCTGCCAGGTACTCACACACAGGCACTCACACACACAGAGACGGGCACTCACACAGATACGGGTACTCACAAAGACAGGCACTCACACACACAAGCACACACTCACACTTATAGACAGGCACTCCTTTCACACACACACCGACAGGTACTCCTCCCATATACACCAACAGGGCCCCAAATTTGTGCTTTAAAAAGAGGACGAATGCGGGAAAAAGGTGGATTCTATGATGGTGAGCTGGCCAGGTTCTCCTGCAGCAAAGCATCCCCAAACCATGAAACTTCCACCTCCATGCTTCATTGTTGGTATGAAGTTCTTTCTGATTGTATAGACATACACTTTCACATTAACCTGCTGTAGGTCCTGTGATGACATTTTAGGTCTTTTCAGAGACTTCTTTTAATGTCTTGTGGACTACTCTCAGGGTGGAATAGTTGACTTCAAATTCCTTTGATATCTTTTTTTTTTTATCCCTTACCAGACCCTTTTGTGTGATTTGAGTCAATTAAGTAGGATTAAATGTAGGGATTAAATGTAGGGGTGTCCTAATATATTCCTCACCAAAAACTGCATATTTGTAGAATTACATGTTACAAAAGATTTTGAAGTCTTCTTCAGTTTTAATTGTTTAGTTATATTACTTGAATCCCCTAGTACTATTAGAATTGAGATTAAATATCCATGTGTCCTAGAATGTTACAAAGACTCACAACTTGGGTATGTAGCACTATAAACAAGGATGGATAGATATTTATAGTTTGGCATGTCTTGACTCATTAAGAGTGAGCTTATGTTTTTACTACTGATAAGAGAATATAAGTTATTGTATGTTATTTTCCACACCTTTTTCAGCAATCACTGCACTTTAAAATGCCAAAAATACCAGTGAGTTGGATGTTTGATTTTCCATTGTGGCTTTTGATAGCAAATTGGACTCGTTAAGATCAACATTACAACTGTAAATCATCAAGAAATGTCTGGTGAGTATATTTACAATTTGTTTACTTAAAAATACATAAAATAATAACAATTTTATCCAATTAAACTTTAAATATATGGGACACATGACAGTGGAGTTAATTGCCTTACTCAGCTCAATTCTTTTTATAAAATTGAAGGATATAAAGGGCAAGTCCAGCCCTAAAACGAAAACGTACATACAGGTAAATCACCCCCCAAAACCCTAAATGGTAATAGTTTGAAATCTGAAATATATAAGTCTAACATGAAATCCTGCACAATGTCCTGTTTCCCCTGTTTCTATTTCCTGGTTTTTCCAGTTAGCAACTGTCAGTTATGGATTTGACAGTTGACATCACAGCCAATGACTGAATGTTAATCCCCTGTCTGCCTCTTCTGAGCATGCCCAGGCTCAGTACAGGTTTCTAAATTGCTCAGTTTCCATGAGGCATCCAGAAGCATAGCAGGCATACAGTAATGAGTTCATAGGACAAAGTATGATATATCAACATATTAAAGAGGCCGTTCTTTCTAAAAGATGTTCTTATGAGGGTGGAGTTGTCCTTTAATAAAAGCTCACATCTTTTATATTGATATATAAAAATCCACACTTCCCCACCCCTGAAAACCCTAAGGAGCTGGGAACGAAGTTACAGAACTTACCCGGTTTCTCGCTCCTCCGCTGCGTCCTCTGACAGGCCCCAACGGATGCAATGCACAAGTACAATTTTGTAAAAAAAAATTTGGCTATTTTTTTTTTTTATTATGAGACATCAGTTGCTCCTTCTACTTGCTTCCATGCATGGAAAAGGCACTGGAGACAAGCAGAGGGAACGAGGGCTAGTAAGTATGTATAGGGGCTGATTTCAACACTATAATCCTAGCGAGGTCCAGGTTTTGGGGGATCTTCTGCTAACAGACACATTTTTGTTGGGGGGGTGGGGGTGGACATGCCCTTTAATATAATATCAAATATTAATCAATAAAATCCCAAGCAGCTTGTAGAGAAATCCACTATATAACTTATATCTTCAAAATGTTGATTTTAAAGGACAGGTATACTGTAGAAAGTTAAATTCTGTAAATATATGGGAAGTAGGAGCTAGTTTAACTACCCCCAATGTGCATTACGTATGAAGATATGCAGATATGCCCTGTCAAATTTGCTGTTTGCTCAGGGCAGTGATATTGTTTCTGTGCTCACACACTGCATGTATACTTCCTGGATGGACCTTTTCATAGGTTATATATAGTTAAGTAGTGCATGTCTGATTGCAGGAATAGTAGCTTTAGTTTAGTTGGAAGCTGCAGCTTTAAAAAAAACTGTTTTTCCCCCTATGCCCCTCCACCTTTCTCAGCCCCTCCGAGATTTGCTGCTTCCTCCTGCTTCTTTAGTCTCAAAAGGTAAGGTCCGTTGGTTCCAAGTGCGCGCATGACGTTGCAGGGCATGCAGCGTGATGTCAGTGCATGCGTGAGATGACGTCAGTGCGCACATGCGGCACAGTGAGATGATGTCACTCATGCACACTTCCATCGCACGCATGTAGCAAGGGCGCACACGCATTCGGAACCAACGGACCTTACCTTTTGTGACTAAGGAAGCAGCAAATCTTGGACGGGCAAAGCTAAACATTTAACTAGGCAGAATCAAGATGTCAGCAACTTTGATGCTGGAAAGGTAGGGTCTGGAGGGGCATAGGGAAAAAAATGCCAACAGTTTTTTAAAGCTGCAGCTTCCAACTAAAAAACTTTATTTTACAGCATACTTATCCTTTAAAGGACTAATATAGCCTTCCTCCCCAATGAAAGCCAGGGTAAGGACCTAAAATGCAAGGTTATCATCGCTGGGCTTACCTTAGATTTCCAGCACTTCTTCTCTGAAGTTACAATACCGTCATGCTAATCCCACCTTCTGGCTTGTGACCAGAACCTGGCCAAGCCCCTGGGTTTATCATGTGTAAACAAATGAGCAGAATTCATATAGGGCATGTTCACCCCCCAAACTTAAAATGTAACCCACTACTGGCCCCACTGTATAGTTTAAAAAAATCCTTACCTTACATCTCTTATGGTTCTCCTGCAGTGTTTATCCAAAATCCAGGAAACTGAAGAGTAGTAGCTGTCTAACTGTCCAAAAGTTTTCTGCCTCCTTGTCCTCTGAGAAGACAATGGCAAGCATAAGGGAGCTCTTCCCCCCTCCCTACCTCCCACTATCCGGATCCATCAATGGCTTGCCATCCACCTAGAATTGAATCATTTTTCTGAAGTGTAGGGCATCCCTATCCGCCCCCAACCACCATGTTATTTAAAAAAAAAAAAGATTTAGTATAGTATAGTATTTGAGGTTGAATAAAGACATACGTCCATCCAGTTCAACCCATCTAGCAATATCCTCATTTCCTGCCTAACTGTTGATCCAGAGGAAGGCAAAAAAACCCCACCAAATTTATGAAGGGGGAAAAAATTCCTTCCTGTGGAAGTGGCAATCGGAAATTTCCCTGAATCAACTCTACTTTATGTATCAATACCAGTAACTTGCAACATTCCTTGTTTGCAGAAACTCATCCAGCTTTTTTATGAAACTGACCAATGAACCTGCCATAACAACGTCCACTGGAAGACAGTTCCATAGCTTTACCTTTTAGAACTTTACTTACAGCCGTTTGTTCCTGCGGCACTCTCCATTGACGGCAGCCACTTCTGGGATTGGCTGCTTGTCATCCAATCACAGATGCGGCTGCCGGTCCAGCCTCCTGCTTGCAAGTTCTGGCAAGCAGGGAGCTGTAAATAACGATCTAAAACTTTTTATTATCATTCTAACATGGCGGTTGGGGGTGGGCAGGGTGCCCTACAGAATATCCTAAAAAATTTATTAGGATGGACAAGCCCTTGAAATTGTTAATTTTTTTTGGTTTAAATCATATTTACATAATTTGATATACAAATGAATAGAATACTTAAATTGTCATTATTTTATTGCCTCACATAAAATGGTTTCTGTATCTTGATCTTACAGACAGATAAATACAGATACAGACAGATGGATATTGATATTCATCATATAATGAATAAATAATTTAGTAAGATAGCAGGTTCTTTACCTTTAAAGGAAAACTCCACCCTCATAAGAACATCTTTTAGAAAGAATGGCCTCTTTAAAATATGTTAATATATCATACTTTGTCCTATGAATTCATTACTGTATGCCTGCTATGCTTCGTGGAAACTGAGCAGTTTAGAAACCTGTACTGAGCCTGGGCATGCTCAGAAGAGGCAGACAGGGGATTAACAGTCAGTCATTGGCTGTGATGTCAACTGTCAAATCCATAGCTGACAGTTGTAACTGGAAGAACCAAGAAGCAGAAACAGGGGAAACAGGACATTGTGCAGGATTTCAGGTTAGACTTATATATTTCACATTTCAAACTATTACCGTTTTTGGGGGGTGATTTACCTGTATGTAAGTTTTCATTTTCGGGCTGGACTTTTCCTTTAATTGCCCTTTATAATCGTCCTAATGAAGTGCCTATTTTTTGACAGTAGTATATATTTTTGTTTTTTTATTCAGATCATCACTGTGCAAGAACTGGGTTTCTTTGTCTTTTAGTAGTTGCGGGAATGCTTGCTGATGGAGATGCAGACTACACATGTAACTGCACAGTATTGGAGACTTTATCTGGTTGGTCTGCTCTGGGGTCAAAACATTGTTGCCTAAATCTTAGCCTTTCTGAAGACACATTAGACTGGAACTTCTTCACCTCTTTATTAAGATTGCAGGTTCTCAACCTCTCATATTCTGGAATAACACGGATCACAGATACTGTAAGAGGAATAAAGGCAACAAATATTGAGGAACTCTATTTAGATCACAACCATTTGACAGAACTTCCTGAGGGTTTTTTGAGCAATGCACCCAACTTGAAAGTTTTGCACCTTGAGTACAATCAGCTTTGCCACCTTCCCACCAACTTCCTACTGGCATCTAACAATATATTGAGACTAGACCTTAGTTACAACAACCTAATATCTATCCCACCTAGCACTTTCAAGCCTTCTCTTTCTCAATTTGGTTTTTCCAATAACAGCCTAGAATGTACCTGTGCCCTTTATGACCACCTTGGACCCTTTTTTTATGGAAGCAACAGCAGTAAAGTATTAGAAGAACTGATCTGCTTTTCTCCAAGAGATGCTATTGGATTACAGTTAAGAAATGTTGAAAGGGGCAGCATCTGCAGGTCTCACAGTTTGACTGTGGCGTTAATATGTATTCCACTGCTTCTTGTGCTATGTCTTGTGTGCTGGTATATTTGCTGTCGTAAGCAGAAAGGGACTTATGCCAACCCGAGTAGAGAGTGCAGTCTGGTGACTGTGGATCGCAATGGAGCTGGTAATATGGGAGAATATCACCATTATGAACCACGGCAGCAATTTTCCAAGGACAGAAGGGAGATTGAAGTAAATAAGTTTAATGACCCAATATTATTAAAACCGTCTTCTGCCTTACTGGGTAGCAGCAGGGATCTTTATGAAGAAGTTGAAATTAAACTTGGAACATCTGCAGATTCCTTAGTTGAAGGAGAGGGACAAATTAGCAGGGACGGTCCTGGGTTGATGCTGGCTGTACAAGAGGAAGACGATGATCAGGAGCTAAGAGCAGGAGATGAATTAGATGGAGAAACTGTCAGTGTGACAGAGGTTATGAAAGACTCAACAGATCGGGAAAAGCTTTATATGAACCAGTCTACAGACTACTATAGCCTTGTTCCCGGCATTGAGCTGGAAGACTCTGATCATTGTGAATATGAGAACATTGACCTTTCTTGAGAAACCCTGCACAGTAAAAAATGTAGTTTTTTCAATTTCAGTAAGAGCATCTAGGGGGAGATGCAATAAATTTCAGTATCGCAACTGACCTGCACTTGTTACTGCGATGTAGTAACCACTTTGCGACTGTTATTGCATCATGTGAATGTGAGAGGTAAGTTGCAACCTTTTCCATGGCTTTAAAGCCACAACTGAAAAGGCTTTAATTTTGGTGCAAAAAACAAGTGCAATTATCATCTCTAAATTTATTGCATCGCTTGCACTGAGCTATTTCAGGCAATGCAAACTGAGTAAAAAACCCTATATTAGGGCATGGCCACAATGTGCCGCAAACGCAATTGCACACGGAATCACATGCAATTTCATGTGCGATTTCATTGCATTTGCGCCTGCATTTTTTCATTAGATATAGAAAACCGCATGCGATTGCGATAAAATCGCAATCGCATCGCACCCGAAATGCAAAACGCAAAAAATCGCAATAGTGTGGCCTAGCCCTTACATTGGTTTGCATGGGTCTTGCACTAATTTTTCCCCTTAGCACGGGATATTGCATCTCCCTGTTAGTTCTCAAATAATGACATTTTAAAGAAATACATTAACAGCAACAAACAAATGTATTTTGTCTGCTACGAGTAAGAAAACAAGAGATTTCAGTTTTATAGGAGTTAATCTCTTGCTTTGTGTGAACATGCTCCTCAGATGGATTGGAATGAGAAATGCCAGTGAGATTCGCTTTTTACTAGCTTTTAGCTTGCGAAGAAGAAACTATTTCTTCACTGCAGTGAAATAGAGAATGACATCATTACACATTTGGCCCCTATACTGAAGCTAAAATCTAAAACGTTGCAAAAGATAACTAAGCAATCCAGCACTCCGGATCAACGCCTCTTTCTTTAAGATTTCGATTTTAACTAAAATTCTGCCAGAAAACATCAATGGAAATTATGCTAAAGGTTTTTAGATTTTAGTTTTAACCTAAAGCTGCAATATTTGGATTATATCATATGATATTCTACAACAGTAGAACTTTTGATTTCCAGATTCTGTGCTGTCAGAGATCACGATTTCTAAACCCATTTATGTGGTTATATATGAGGAACTCTTCTAGCATTTATGTAATATCATATTGGCAAAATCTACCATTTAGCCTTTGTTTACAGCCTTTGTTTTTTATTGCAGTTAAAATAAGGTTTAAAATCTGTTTTGTGGTAAACATATTCCTGTCACACTACGAATTTTAATTGCATCTCTAATGCACTTAAAATGATTCACATATATTTAGTATTTACCATGCCTATCTTAGCAGCAGTATTTACCATGCCTATTTTAGTACTGACTTCATAATAATACCCTGTCAGGGAAACTAAAGGAGAACTAACCCTAAATTCGTATTATTCTCATAATTTAGAAAGCATCCATTCCAAGGACAATAACTGACTGTAAGATACCACTTCAGTGAATACCGTTTAATTCCTGTAAATATTTTTACCTCTAGATTTACCTATAGAGCCACCATATTTTTTTGCTTTCCAGTACACCTTGAGCCCTTCAAACAGCCTTTTGTGCATGTGCAATGTCTGGCCGCACATCTTGACCTCAGTGAAATGATTATTTGTAAAGATTCCAAACATGTAACATGGTTGGTTAGAGTCTTTTAGTGGGAGGTAACCTGCTGTAACAAGCTCTTGCAGTATCTCAGGACCAAGTATGTTTGGGAAACCATTTCTATACTTGTAACAATGTCTACTGCATCATATAAGGATATCCCAATATTGTACAATTGTCGGACCATCTGTATATTATGTCAGTAAGTCTTTGCTCTTGTATATATAAAATAGTGTGCTCTAAAAAAATTCAGTATTGTATCATGGTCACTAATGGCCATAACATGCAAAGTACAACATGATATAGCAAGCTTATAGACAGAGTATTTGTCATGTTGGCAACACATGTATTATACTGTTCTGAGCAAGAAATAATTTGTTCAAGGGAACAACTTTAGCACAAAGGTAGAAAACAAACTTATGGCAACTCCAAAATGTATATTTTTACAGTTAAGTGAATCACCCCCTCAACCCCATTTTTGTTATACTTAACTTTTCCTAGGATGCTTTTGAAAAGACAAACAGACTCTGGGTTTTTTGCCGGTGGCACTTCTGTTTCAGTGCTTCAGCTTCCCGACGTGATTGTGCAATTAAACTTTCAAGGGTTATCGCTTATTTATTAAAGGAATGGTTAGAAGATTCTACCTTCCCTATAGTTATAGAAAACAAATGGGCTATATGTTTTTTCTTTGTTATGTATAATGTGTTGAACTAGCTGCACTGAAAATTGAGACCTTCAAAAATATAGTATAAATATACAGTATATAAGAAATAACACTTGTGCCATTGTAGAAATTTTATTTTTCAGTATAGGTGTCCTTAAACATTATTATTTACGTTTTGTAAAGTATTACCTTTGGTATATGTTTATCTCTTGCTCATAACATTATTTCACCTGTGTTACCAACATGACAAGTACTCTGTCTTTAAATAATAACAGAACGTACTAACGCTTGTACCATGGTAAAACATAGAGAAGTAAAGCAAAAATGCTCAGGGAATCACAGAGAATGTAAAAGAAAATCTGCAAAAGGATTCATTATTGTTGTGACAAAATAACGCTGTTTAAGTGCTGTGCACTAAAATACAGATGAATCAACTACTGGTAAATGTAATAGTTTGTAAAACGTGGAAATGGATTTTACATTAATACAAAAGTCCAAAAGATATTAAATAGTTATGCATGTGATTCTGTCCCAGTAAGGGACCCATCTTTCATATGCTGGCCATACATTAGAAAACTTAACAACCGCCATTGTTGGTAGGACAATGACCTTGACCAATCTTTTTTGTGATTGATATTCAATCATAAAATGAATGACCTAGTACAGGAAACATTGGGAGGTAACACCACCTGTTTATAAGATACTAGAAAGCTTTAACAATTGCACTTAGAATATATCTAATAAGTGTATGGCCAATTTAATATTTAAAATACATACTGCAAGTCAGTAACAGATCTTTACATTCAAGCTGTATGGCATACTAAAACCAATACAGGCTGCATATTGTTTCTAATGTAAATGTATATCCTTTCAACATGCTTTTTTTAATATGTGTGTGAATTTAAAAATTTTTGTGATCCTAATTTCAGATGAGAAAATAGAACAGAAAATGAAATTGTGAATGTTAATTTTGAACCTGAATAATTGATTTCAATTGTGAATAATTTGTAGTTGAACACTGAGGAACAGCAATGGTGTTTATAGGCGAACATCTTTTGAACATTAGCTAACAATGGCCAGTTCCTGACCAATTCTCATATAAACTACAGTATATTCTGGTTTTTATACATTAAAACCATGAACTATTTAATCTACAGAATTAGGCTGTATTTTGTTTTGAAAGGATATTTTTTTTTTTGTAGGCAATGACTAATGACTTACATAGCCAAATATATGTTCAACTACATATAATATGGCAACTTAGCAATCAAAACAGTCTGCAACATGTATCTAAACTGAATAACAATCACTCAGCCCAGTGTTTATTATGGTTCCAGGAGAGGTTTGCTATGGGTTCCCCAAGAGACAGATATTGTATAGATTCACCCATGTGAGGAATTTGCGTGCATTTTTTATATTGATGTATTTATAAAGATAGTTATTGCTCTGTTTTATTTCTATAAATTGTGTATTTTGATTCTGAGAAAGAAAGGAAGAAATAAAAATATAATTGTTATTTTTATGTAGGTTTCCTAGAGAAATAAAGAACGTTTTGGG
Source organism: Hymenochirus boettgeri (assembly GCA_019447015.1). Taxonomy (NCBI): domain Eukaryota; kingdom Metazoa; phylum Chordata; class Amphibia; order Anura; family Pipidae; genus Hymenochirus; species Hymenochirus boettgeri. The sequence goes on from CM033472.1 coordinate 157,899,423, forward strand.
GTTTCTGCAAAGATAAAAGGGTTGGGGAAAATTGAACCAGCATGTATATATTATCCTAAGATAAATAGACCACCCACTTGGCTGTGTAGTGCATCAGCAATAAACATATTATTTACGTTTAACCCATTTAAATGGTGGTGTGTTTTAAACGGATGATATCGCAAACCAAGGGGGGAAAAATTCTGCAAGAATAATTCACAGTGATGTTTCCTTTGCACGCTTTTAAGACACATGCAGGGAGATTCAATAAAAGTTCTTATTGTTAAAAATGGTACTAATTTTGCCCCAACCAATCAGATCTTACTTAATATTTAAAAGCTAACATCTGATTGGTTGGGGCAAAATTAGCACCATTTTTAACGATAAGAACTTTTATTGAATAACCCTGATGGCATTTATATGTACTTTAGCTTAGAAGCAGGACACAGCCCTGCTAAGAAATGTAAAGTCAAACTGCTCTATGACGGTACAAATGGGCCAACTAATACTCGTTTTTATTATCCTTTTGACACATGTAACAAATTGTATATTAATATAATATAGACCTGCTCATACTAATTATAAAACTTTACGTCAGTTCAGATATCTTACCCAACAGTATATAACATACTTTAGCGGGGAGTGCCCCAGTTCGTGCTCTTTTTAACTTTCAGGCACAGTATCATCATACTGACGATTTTATCAATACTACATCAAACCTAACATATTGCTAAGGCATAATCAATATCATAATAAGTCTATAGTAGTTCACTTCAGACTACTGAGAAATGACATTATCTTTGGATGTCCTCACTCTTAAATACTATATAAAAAAAACCTAAAAACACCTTAAACACACAAACAACATTAGTGATGGAGGTTAACTCGGTGATGCTATTATATTGCACACATCTCATATTCCTGAACGTGTATTATCAACACATTCCATATTGTATATACAAAACATGGACTCATTGCCAATCTACCCGCATACAATATGTCTGCAGTGTAGATATCGTGGGATCCCAACACTTCTTATGTTCATCCGAACCTTATTTGCTCATCTTAGTAATGGTCACACAATCTGTTATACTGAGTATCTGACATTATCATATTCCGGGTGTGTCGAGGCGTAATATTTTTATCCGCTTTCACTTCTATCTTATTTTAATCATCGGAACCTATACAGCCTCGAGCAGTACTTACTTAGTGTGGCTTGTGCCAGTATCAACACCATTACATTACATAGATACGTTTCCAGTAGCAGTTATTTGACCAGCACAACTCCCGTAACGCTACAATGGCCCGTACAAGTTCCCACCCGCTTATTCAAGATTCTCCATTACAGACAAACATTCCCACCCTTATCCTTTCTGTGTCCATGTGTACTACAGCCATGCAATATCTCGGCCTAGAAATGGTGCTCGTGTCCTTAGACGCGATCCTGCATCACATTAGTTCCTCCATTGAAACCAACCGACGTACGTTTCGTCTCTAACACGTGACTTCGTCAGGGCGTAATATCTACCGTGTCCGCCTCCTTTTTATCTTGTGTCTCACTGAGCTCCGCCTTTCACCTACTCGAAGTGCCATAATTAGTGTGTAATTGTGCAGTACCTATAAAAATAGTGAGGAGAACATCACCCTTTCACCTTAAATCACCTAACATTATCAATTCTTAGTTATCATCCTTAATAGGTTTAGATCTTATACGTTTGGGATTTATGCATTACATAGCTTCACATACCTGAAGATTTTTGTATTACCTCTGTAGATGTCATTTCTTATTGGTCTAGTTATTTATATCGAGCGAATCTCATTGATAGTATTTGGCTCATTATTTATATGTAAATTATATAGTTGAAGTAAAAACTTTTTTAAAAAAAAGTTTTAACTTCAACTATATAATTTACATGTAGCTACACATGGACACAGAAAGGATAAGTGTGGGAATGTATTGTCTGTAATGGAGAATCTTGAATAAGCGGGTGGGAACTTGTACGGGCCATTGTAGCGTTACGGGAGTTGTGCTGGTCAAATAACTACTACTGGAAACGTATCTATGTAATGTAATGGTGTTGATACTGGCACAAGCCACACTAAGTAAGTACTGCCCGAGGCTGTATAGGTTCCGATGATTAAAATTAGAAGTGAAAGCGGATAAAAATATTATGCCTCGACACACCCGGAATATGATAATGTCAGATACTCCGTATAACAGATTGTGTGACCATTACTAAGATGAGCAAATAAGGTTCGGATGAACATAAGAAGTGTTGGGATCCCACGGATATCTACACTGCAGACATATTGTATGCGGGTAGATTGGCAATGAGTCCATGTTTTGTATATACAATATGGAATGTGTTGATAATACACGTTCAGGAATATGAGATGTGTGCGATATAATAGCATCACCGAGTTAACCTCCATCACTAATGTTGTTTGTGTGTTTAAGGTGTTTTTAGGGGTTTTTTATATAGTATTTAAGAGTGAGGACATCCAAAGATAATGTCATTTCTCAGTAGTCTGAAGTGAACTACTATAGACTTTGTGACAAGGGAAACTGTCTTGCTAAAGGAGTAGTTGTAGATGGAGTGTATATACCACCCAGGCTGCAGTTATGGCTTCGCTGAGGCTCCAGGGGAAGTTAAAATGGAGTTCTGTAGTGAGGTGTTTAATTACCCAGTTAGCAGGGCCCTGGAGTCTGGCTAGGAAGAGTGGGTGGGATTCTTAGCCAGTTAAGTCCACAGGTGGACTATTTAGCAGACAGCCTGGGTGTGGTTTGGTGTGTGTTGTTTTCTGGAGAAAATGCTGGAGGGAGTGCAGCTCTGCTAGCAGGCTCTGGTTCTATTGATTTAAGACAAGCAGTCAAATAGGGTTTTTTGTTTTGTGTAATGCAAAGACTGTCTGATTATACTGGAAAAGACTGTTATTTTACTTAAAGAAACTGTGTGCTTGACGCTCAGAGAGCTGGGATTTCTGTTCAGTTTCTTTAGTTTACCGTTTAATAAACTACAGGCAGGAGCCGGCAACTGTTTATGGTTACAAAGTCTGCTGTCTCTTTCTTAAGGAATCGTGACACCACAGACACAACGATCCCACAAGTGGTAGGAATGACGGCATAATAAGAACAAAGACATTTAAAGGAGTACATAAGTGTACTGTGACCGTTGGAAGCAAAGTCTTTATTTACAAATGGATGAACTTGTGATGCAGCTTGCACGAGCCACGCGGCCCAGCAGCAGACAAATACCCAGCTACAGCAGAGCATGGCTGCCCAGCAAGAAACTAATCGTTGCTGGCTGCGCAAATGACAAACCTGTCGGAGGCAATGAACACTCAATTAAGGACCCTGGTTAGGGAAGCAGAGAATGACAGACGACCCTTACTGATGTTGTACAGCAGCTGGCTACTCAAAAACCTGAGGTGGCAAGGGTTCCCAGGTCCGATGGCCTATTCGGGCAAGTATTTTCTGCAAAAATTACACAGCATGATGATGTCAAGGCTTTTCTAATACATTCGAAAGGACAGCCGAAAGGAGGCCTGGCCAAAAGCACACTGGGCGGGGCTTGTACACCTTTTCTATCAGGAATTCCCAGAAGGCATATTTTGCCCTGGCTCCAGCAGATGCCCAAGACTATGAAAAACTCAGACTGGAGATACTCAGACGACTGAGAGTCACCTGCAGTACGTCCCAACGAGTCCACAAGTGGGCTTACCAACTGCAAGGTCGCCTCTGCCCAGATTATGACCTTATACATTTAGTAAGGAATGTTACAGCCAGAAACCCTGATAGGGCCACAAATTGTAAAAGGGTCACGATGGACGTTTCTTTAGAGCTCTTCCTCAGAACTTGGCTAAGTGGGTGAGCCAAGCAGATCCAAAGTCAGCTGACAACCTTGTGGAATTGGTTAGAGCGATATGTTGCTGCTGGAAGATTTTGTAGCATTCCCCCCGTCTCAGCGGAAATTCCCCAGGAACCAGCATTTTCCAAGGCAATGGGAAGTCTAGTGGGCAAGGTATGACGAACCAGGGGTGGAGCACCCTGCCTTGGAGTGGCCGAAAAACTCTGAAGCCCCAGCCTCCCCTCGAGATCGTGGACAGATACAGTGTTGCGCTGGCAATGAATGGGGACATATTGCTGCCAGGTGCCCTCTACAGGAAGCGGAAATGGATTGCAACTCAGCCAACCGTATATCATTGTTTGCGCATACTGTATGTACTGCAGTGACGAAAAGCATTTGTCTTTATAACAGTAAATGGGAGACTGTACAAGCTTGCTGGACTCGGGAAGTCTGGTAACTTTGCTGCATACCAGCCTGGTAAACCCAGACCAATTAGTGAACATAATGTTGGGTGGTATGCATCCATGGTGACTCTAAAAGCTACCCCACTGCCCTTGTTACCCTAGAAACCCCCTTTGGTAATGTCTGTCATGAGTAGGTGTGTCTGCAGTCCTGATGCACAGTGCAATTTTAGGGCGAGATTTTCCACTGTTTTGGAAATTGTGGGAAAAACAGGTTTATTCACAAGAGATTGTGGAGGGGGAGTCTGGAAGTTCTATCATGCCATGTGACATAGACTCTGATGTTTCTCGCAGGGGTGACCAATGAAGAGTCTGACAGATTTCCCCTAGGCGTTTTGGCAGGTGAACCGGAGCTCCACCTGAAACCTTGGGGTTTTGCCAATTTGCAGGTTTCCCGGGACAACTTTGGGACATCCACAATAGAGATCCTACACTTTCTAGGGCCTGAAAATGTAAAGGTGCTTAATGGAGCCTCAAGAACCTGGGGCTGATATATATTTCCCTCATTTTTCTGTTAAAGTGATTGTGTATACCGGGTTGACAGTCCAGGGTGAATTGTGAGCAGTTGATAGTTCCTCAGCCTATAGAAGGATGGTGTTGGACTTGGCCCACAACCATGTCCTGGGGGGTCACCTGGGTCAAGAGAAAACCAACACGGATTTTCTCAGAGGTTCTTTTGGCCAGGAATTTATGCTGATATAAAAAGTACTGTGTTTCTTGTCCGGAATGCCAGTTATATGCCCCTGTAGCTCCTTTCGTGGTCCACTAGTTCCATTGCCCATTATGAGAATTCCTTTGAAGGGATCAAGGGATCTGGTAGGACCACTGGTAAGGTAGCTCGGGGACATCAATATATATTAGTAGTGATGGACTATGCTACACGCTACCCCGAAGCTATACCTTTAAGAAACACTGTTGCTAAAACAATTGCTAAGGAATTATTCTACATTTTTACAAGGACTGGCTTCCCAGGGAGATCCTGACAGATCAAGGAACTCCTTTTATGTCAAAAGTCATGAGGGAGTTGTGCAACATGTTAAAAATTAGGCAGTTAGGTACTTCTGTGTACCACCCTCAAACGATGGCCAGTAGTAAACATTTAACAAAACCTTAAAAGGGATTGTAAGAAAGGTTGTTAACAAGGATGGAAAGGACTGGGATTGCCTTTTGCCATATCTTATGTTCGCTATGAGAGGTACCCCAGTCGTCACCAGGCTTTTCTCCTTTTGAGTTAGTGTATGGACGACATCCTAGGGCCTGCTTGATATTGCAAAAGAGACTTGGGAACAGGAGGTAACTCCCACAGAAGCGTCATAAAACTATCTCGCTTATCAAGACGATTTCGGCAGTCATGCCCTTGTTAGGGAACATATGCAGCAAGTACAGAGGCACAGAGCCGGGTTTACATCGCTCGCGCCGAGTTCGGACTTTAATCGTGGGGACTGCGTGTTAGTACTCGTGCCCACGGTTGAGAGTAAATTCCTGGCCAAATGGCAAGGTCCTTATGAAATAAGGGAGAAAGTAGGGGACGTGAACTATAAGGTTGTACCAGCCGAATAAGCGAAAAAAGAAACAAATTTACCACGTGAATTTATAAAACTTTGGAAGGATAGAGAGGTTCTCTCTGCCACTTCCCAACCCCAAAGTCAGGTGGGATTCAGGATGTAGGTAGCTGAGACTCTATCAATGTCTCAAAAACGGGAAGTCAGGGAGTTCCTACAGCAAAATACTGATGTCTTTTCTGAAGTGCCAGGCTGCACTAACAATACAACATGATATTATTACTTGTTCCAAACTAGAGTCCGTCTAAAGCCCTATCGGATCCCAGAAGCCCGAAGGCAATCAGTAGCAGAAGAAGTACAAAGAATGCTTAATTTAGGGGTCATAGAGAGGTCTAAAAGTGAATGGAGTAGCCCCATTGTGCTAGTACCCAAGCCAATGGTTCTTTGCGCTTCTGTAATGACTTCAGAAAAGTAAATGAAGTTTCCAAATTTGATGCCTACCCATGCCAAAGAATTGATGAGCTGGTGGAAAGTTAGGTCCGGCTAGGTATATATCAACCCTTGACTTAACCGGGGATATTGGCAAGTACCACTTACAGGAACTGCTAAAGAGAAAACTGCTTTTCTACCCCCCAGGGCCTTTCCAATATGTTAGAATGCCGTTTGGTCTCCAAGGGGCCCCGCACCGTTCCAGAGGATGATGGATCAATTCTTGACCCTCATCACATTTCGCCTCTGCCTATTTAGATGATGTGGTGATTTTCAGCAGAGTTGGGAAAGTCACCTTCCAAAGGTTCAAGCTGTGCTTAACTCCATCAGAAAGGCAGGTCTTACTGCAAACCCAAAAAATGTGCTATAGGACTAAGAAGCCCGATACCTGGGCTATACCATTGGTCGGGGTGTTATAAAACCTCAGATTACACAGGTTGAAGCAATCGGGTTGGCCACAACCCATTATAAAAAGCAGGTTTCAGACCTTCCTTGGCATGGTGGGCTATTATCGAAGGTTCATTCAAAAATTTGCCTCCATAGCTGCTCCTTTAACTGACCTGACTAAGGGAAAGGGTCTGTCATGATTAAATGGGGTCCTGAGGCTGAGAGGGCTTTCTTGAAATTAAGACAGTGGTGTGTCAGCAACCAGTATTGGTTGCTCCTGATTTAAGAACCCTTTGTGGTATAAACAATGCTTCTGGAGTTGGCTGGGGGCAGTTTTTATCACAACAGGTGAATAAGGGGAACACCCAGTTGCATATTTAAGTAGGAAGTTGACCCCTGCTGAAGGAACTATAGCATTGTGGAACGGGAGTGCCTGGCAATAAAATGGGCGCTAGAATCTCTACGATACTATTTATTGGGTCGTCACTTTGTGCTCATCACAGACCATGCTCCTCTCACCTGGATGTCACAAGCAAAAGAAAGAATGCCAGAGTCACACGCTGGTTTCTCTCTCTCCAAACACTTTAGCTTTACAGTGGAACATCGTGCAGGCAAGATGCAAGGCAATGTGGTGCTTTTCAAGGTCCCACTGCATGGCTGCAAGTTTATGTTCGATCCCACACAGGTCGAACAGAGGGGGGGGGGGGGGGGGGGGGGATATGTGACAAGGGAAACTGTCTTGCTAAAGGAGTAGTTGTAGATGGATGTATATACCACCCAGGGCTGCAGTTATGGCTTCGCTGAGGCTCCAGGGAAGTTAAAATGGAGTTTCGTAGTGAGGTGTTTAATTTACCCAGTTAGCAGGCCCTGGAGTCTGGCTAGGAAGAGTGGGTGGGATCTTAGCCAGTTAAGTCCACAGGTGGACTATTTAGCAGACAGCCTGGGTGTGGTTTGGGTTGTTGTGTTTCTGGAGAAAATGCTGGAGGGAGTGCAGCTCTGCTAGCAGCCTCTGTTCTATTGATTTAAGACAACATTCAAATAGGGTTTTTTTTGTTTTGGTAATGCTAAGACTGTCTGATTATACTGGAAAAGACTGTTATTTTACCAGTAAAGAAACTGTGTGCTTGACGCTCAGAAGCTGGGATTTCTGTTCAGTTTCTTTAGTTTACCGTTTAATAAACTACAGGCAGGACCTGCAACTGTTTTGGTTACAAAGTCGGCTGTCTCCTTTCTTAAGGAATCGTGACACCACAACACGACGATCCCACAACTTATTGTGATATCGATTATGCCTTAGCAATACGTTAGGCTTGATGTAGTATTGATAAAATCGTCAGTATGATACTGTGGCTGAAATTTAAAAGAGGGCGAACTGGGGCACTACCCGCTAAAGTATGTTATAATACTGTTGGTAAGATATCTGAACTGACAAAGTTTTATAATCAGTATGAGCAGGTCTATATTATATTATATATTTGGTAGCCTTTGTAGCTACTTTTTATGTTTTTTGTTTATAACAAATTGTATATTGTCCCACAGCCTGTCCTTAGAAGAATAAAAGACACAGCTTATAATCACCCAGATACCCATACTGCGTATTGAAATTGCAGGATTTGATGAAAATTACTAACGTATATATTTTTTGGAAAAAAGGCAGGCAAAATATTGGTTGTAGCGAAAACATGTGCAGTGTGTGGATTAATATGTGCTTTACCTAAATTTTAATGTGTCTTTGTACCATAATAGCCTGTATAATTTGTCCAGCTGCACCAGTGCATTCAATCTTAGAAAGAACTTCGTAGTTAGCTTTAATGGGTTTGACATGAGACACTGACATGTGTGGAGACCCCATTGCTCAAAGAAGCTTGAACCAGGTAAGGAGTGCACTGTATATGCCCCTTGAATGAAAACCCAGCATATAGTAATTTTTAAAGGGGTTTTATTTGACCTTTCAATACAATCATAAATAATATAAATGCATTATATTACATTAGTATTTTGGACTGAAAGACAAGCATCCAGCAATTTTAACGCTTTCACGCAAACCCACATCATTCCTTCTACTCACAAGCCCTTCTATATACACCAACTTGCATAAGAAAATAACCAAACTGAACTGCAGTTTTTTAACTGTTCTTCAAGCAAATTTTCATGACAAAGAGAAAACTTTTATGATGCATATAGATCAATTTAAGTTAATGGAAGGTGGGCTATTTATCCTCAGAGCCAATATCCTGCTTTTACTACCGACAGCTAAGGGTAATCCGAAAGTGCTGGCGGGGTTCACCAAGCGGATCAAATATGAATTCAGACCGAGAAATGTCTCCGTGAAAAAGCAGGAATCTGCAAAATGTTCATTTTTTCATAATTGTTGAATTAAAGTAACGTAGGTCAGGGTCAGCACTCAAACAGTATATAAAAAAATATTGAGAACTACTGGTATTAATACATTTACTGTAGATCTGGTTGATCCAGGGATACTTTCCGTATGCCGTTTGGAGTCAGGAGGAATCCCCCCCCCCCTTTTTTTTTTTTAGCTGGGTTTTTCGCCTTCCTCTGAATCAACTGCTAGGAAGGGTTATTATTTCTACTATAACTATATACCTACCAATTTCTCCCCTGCAGATGGCCACAATGCTGATTCCACTGCCAAAGCTAATTGGCGCCACACTACTCTAAGATCGAAACCAGATCAAGCAGGGGGTAAAATCTGTAATGAGTGCAAGACGCAATTAAACTAGCTTAAATAGAAATAAAATACAGATGGCAGAACAAAGCAAGTTTAAACCCCCAAAATGTTTTTTAATATACATCGATAAAAAAGATGAGAACCGAGAATGTGGACCTAAAATAATAGGGCTGAGATGGTTATAGAGGATGCTGAAAGGCTAATGTGCTAAACTTTTTCCCCCTTGTATACACTATAGAGAATCCTAGTACTTATAGTAGGGACTGTAATAATATGAAGGTTGTAAATGAGGAATATCACATCTGGCTGACAGAGGATATGGTCAGAAACAATTAGACAAAGTTAACATCAATAAAGCCCCAGGACCGGATGGATATCCTCTCGGGTATTTAGGGGAGGTATTAGTTTAATCTAGACCACTGTTTCTTATCTTTTCAGATTCACTTTTGTCGGTGATGTGCCGCTGGATTAAGAAAAAGCCAATGTAATACCGATATTCAAAAAAGGTAGTTGTTACAACCTGGCAACTATAAACCTGTAAGCCTAACAACAGTTTGTAGGAAGGTGCTGGAAACTTTGTTACGGGATCATTAGTAGTAGTTAGCATGGATTTATGAGAAATACTTTGTGCCAGACAATTTACTTGGTTTTTATGAAAAGAAGTGAGTATAGTTTAAATTCTGGCATTGCAGTAGATGTAGTATACTTGGATTTTGCTAAAGCTTTTGATACTGTTCCACATGAGCAACTAATGTATAAACTGAGGACTGTTGGCCTAGAAAAAAACATTTGCACATGGATAGAGAATTGGTATTTGGATCGCAAACAAGTGGGTGGTCAATAAACTACAGAGAACACAGCCCAGACAAATGGCTAGAATAGCAAGTATACATATTGTCTTGTATAAAAGGGGAATAGATTCAAGAGAAAAAATATTCTCCCTCTTTACAAGGGACCGGTAAAGCCGCGCAGCGCAGTTTTGATACCCATATACAAAAGGGACATCTTGGAACGGAAAAGGCAACTAAAATAATTAAGGGATGTGGGGCTTGACTATGCAGGCAGATTACACAAGTTAGGGCTCTCACAAAGAGAAGCGATGTTTGCTGGGGGATATGATTATTTTTATACAAATATATTAATGGCCATACAGTAACCTCTCTGGTGCATTGCTTAATACTCGGTCATTTCAGAGGACTCGTGGGTATCCTTTAAGATTAAAAACGAAGTTTCATCTTCAGGTTAGAAAGGGTTTCTTTACAGTGAGAAATGGTGACACCTGTCAACTCCAGCAGATGTGGTATGGCATTCACTGAATATCTTTAAAAGTGGGCTAGATAGGTTTCTAAAACGAAAAATATTGAGAATTACTGGTATTAATTAATACACATACTACAGTTCTGGTGGATTTAGGCATACTTTCCAATTGACATTTGGAGTCAGAAAGTGAACCCCCCCCCCCTTTTTTTTTAAACTGGGTTTTTTCATTTTCTTCTGGATCAGCTTTAGGTAGGGTTAAAAGAAGGTGAAAAGGTTGGACTTGATGGACGTATGTCTTTATCCAACCTCAATTACTATGTAACCATGGTGCACTGTGTGAGCAGATTGTAATGTGTTCATAGAGCATTGGCAGAAACCTTTTGGTTTGGTTTACAACAGTAACCATCCTGTCTTATGTCAGGGATGAAAAGTTAAGTTGTTTTTTTTTTGGGGTGGACATGTCCTTTAAATCAAATAGCAGCACTAGAAACCTGTCCATGGTTACTAAATTTCTGTCGCTAGTTATTTTTGCTTAGGTACTTTAGAATATGCTTTTCCTATCGATGAGGGTTTTGCATATTATTATTGAGGTGGCTCAAGGTCATGGTGGGAAGTACTTGGTATACAAGGCTGTCTGTGTATGTTTTTCTATATGTATATAGGTTTCCCCCGTTACTGGCTGGAAATCTGGCACCATTTTCAGCTTTTACAAAATGCACATTTTGTATTTAAAAGACTTATAAATTAAACTTATTTCAGAATCGGTAACACCTTGAAGGAAGGAGAGATTTTCATTTAGTTCAACAACAACTTTGCATTCAATGGCAAATAAAAAGGGACTACAATTTGCTAGGCTCTTTCAGGCAATTTTATATAATTTATGTTTTTACAGATAAATAAATTTTACATTATTATTTGTTGGTTAAATCACTTTTTTTGCAATATAAGGTATAGCATAGAGGGATATTTAATATACTAACTTTATATTCATTTCTTATTATATTCATTTTATAAAATGTGCTGTTATTATTGCCCATGTTACATACACGCATTAGTATTTCTGCAGTAATATATTTTGGTGATATTTCTACCAGCCCCACAGGGATAACAAGATTTAGTCAGTACAGGGTTCCATGAAATAACACTTTATTTTACTTGTCAGCTGCTGATAAAGTTACATGGATAGCCCCATAATGGGCATAAACTAGAAGTGTAAGTCATGCACATTGTTAGTTATGTCTAGGTGCCCACTGTCACCTAGCTAAGGGCCATTTTACTTGATACAATAGGGAAGGGTAGGTACACACATTTAGTGGTTTTTTAGCATGTTTTATTCCACAAACTGCACACACTGTTTCAGTAGGCCTACCCTCCCCTTCCTGAGGGCACCTGTGGAAGGGTCATTAACCTCCTGAAATGTGTATGCAGATTGGGAAAATAACATGCTAAATTGCCAAAATTACTTTCACTTGTCCCATAATCTACCTCTTTATTTGGAAGTCTAAGAGCAGTACAGTTCACATGCTCTCTGGTGCACAGCAATGAAATGCAATTGGGGCGTAATAACTACCTTTATAAATATGCCTCATGTCATTACACCACTATCCCAGCAGAGCTAAATATTGGAAAATCTGTACATTTAGGAATGTAAGCTTGATTTTAATGCCAGCTATATGCTGTAAATATTGAATAGTTTTGTTGATCTAAATTTTCAAAGAGGAGCAGCTGTGCATGCATTCCCTTCTAACAGCCAAGCTAACCTGGTAAACTATTGCAAATGGGTTAGTGTGTCTAATGTTAGTGTGGCATAAGCGAATTGCAGCTCATTGTAATATTCAAACCTCAAAGGTGGAAATGTTCATTGTGATGTTTTCTTAAAACCATCTGAATGCTGCTCTAGTCTGTTTTTCTAGTCTGTACACAATATGAATGCATTATCTTTATGAAATGTGTTTTTATTCATTTTCAAGACCTTAGATATAAGGTGCTTTCTATAGCTTTGAAAATAGTAAATCACAAATTTAAAAGCACTCTGAAGTTACCATTGTATTTATAATTAGTGACTTTACCCAGAACCATATTAGGCTGGGTTAGTGCTATTAGCTGGCATTAAATAGTTGTTTTTAAACTAATCCGGTATTTACTTTGCATAGTTGGGAAGGGGTCATGCTAACGTATTAAAGGCTGAGGCCACATTGCAAGCGCGCCCTAGTGCACCGGAAATGCACACACACTTTTCTGGTGCACAATTTTGTGCATCGGAGTGCATATGGAAATCTCATGCGATCCTATTAGTGGAGCATTGCACAATCACAGGGCAGCGCACCTAGGGCCATATTTATAAACCCTGGGTTACAAGTTTGCAATAGCGCGGGTGTTGTTGTTAATATACATCCTGCAGCCATAAATGTACGGCCGCTATCATACGATGTTTGTTAATGACGAGCATTCGTCCGTAGAATATCATGGCGGTAGTAAACTACCTCAATGGTACTCTATGGGCGATTGTAGATCTACAATCACGGTCATAGATTTACGATTGCTATTAGACATTTCGATTGTGGCCATAATTAACAGTAATAATGATTGTTACAATACCGCGCCTTTATAAATGATGCCCCTAGTGTAGCAACAACCATTGGGTACATTAGTGGTCACTTTTAATGCAAGATCGGATTGAGCCGCGTTAGAACGCAGCAATTGTGACCTAGCCCTATATCAGTTAGCATGACCCAGGAAATGAGTACTGGGGCTCTGGGTATGAAGCACCAAAATGTTCAATGCTTTATCCCATCAGTGTTGGGAGACAGCATTAAATTGACCTTATTTCTTTTACAAACATAACTGTTTGCATCTTTTACCTTCTGGACAAGTTGTCGAAGGACACATGACCAACCACCAACAGGACCAGGACGTTCTGCATCTTTATAACTGCTCTGCTTCCGAAGGATGGCACCAACTGCATGGGTTCTTCCGAGGTGTTGTTGGAGGAACAGGACGAGCTTAGGGCGGGATTGACAAAATGTGGGCAGAGAAAGCGCCATGCCCGTTATTTATCAGAAAAGACTCTTGCCCGAGCCTCAACACATAGCTCGCGGTTCCATAGTTCTGGCCCTAGGTGCGGAACCTATGTGACAAACGTGCCGCGGTACCGTTATTTTGGTGGCGTAGCTGGAATACGGTGGGAGCGCTAGTTCGCCCGGGGGCTCAGACATGGACTGACAGTAGACCAAAATTCAGAAGCATTGGTTAATAGGGGAGGATCTATGTTCCCCACAAAGTGAAGCCCATTCAGTGGTTTCTCTTCCAGTAGGGAAATTAACCCACCGTTGCTCGTTCGACACGCCGTGGGAGGGGCTGTGACTGGAAAACGGATCCAAGCACTGGTTACAACCCCCTGTAAGTTTGTGGCTCCCTCCTTAGAAGAAGGGGGGAGGAGCGTGCGCTTAGAGTTTCCCGCGGGCAATGGAATGGTGGTGTGGGGCACAGCAGCGCGCTAGCCACCAGAGGCAGTGGCAGGGTTGCGTGCACTGCGAGATGCAGATCGAGGCGTTTGACCAATTCGATTTTTTGGCCGAGGCACCCATCCCTTGCGCCATAAGTGCTGTAATAATCTTCCCCACATTCTATGGACCACGGTCCATTGGAGGGTCCCCATGGGCCCGATGATCTAGTGAGGTAAAGCACACTTGGTTTTCGGCCCAGGCATCTCTTTATGTGGCATTAGCCAAGGTTCATAAGGTTCCACTTGCCAGTTCTCTACCAATGACCCGGCGCTATAGCACAGCAAAATGGTGCCCAGGGCCAAACTTCAAGAGTGTAATGCACTATGTAATTAAATCACATCCTACTACAACTTTAAGGATCACCTTGTCCCTTTCCTAGACCCTGGATGAAAAGGGAATACTCCCTGAAATTTTGTATTAGATGTGATGTTAATATATTCACTACACTTTAAGTGTGCTCCTTGCATCAGTTTTGCTTGTATACTGTTAGGTCCCTTTACTGACATCAGGCGAATTATTGACCAACAAGGGTAGGAGTCCCACAATGGCGTCGAGATGAACAGCAACTGGAAGCCGACATTGGAAGAATAGACAGGCATTATATTAATGCATCAAGCAGGAACGTTAGAGAGGGGCAAGGCAGGATCAGGATACAATCAAGGCAGGAAACTGGTAATAGTGGCAAGATATCCTTATACAAAATATATAAGCGTACCCCGCACAGCCGACAAGCTACGCAATGCTATCATCGGCACTGGCTGAGTGAGGCAATGCAGTTTAAATTTCCGTCCTACTGCGCCCTCCAATGATGAGCTTTGCACATCCTCAACGTCAGCGTCCTTGAGCGAAACGAAAAAAAGCAAAAAGGGGAAAGAAAAACAAAGAAAATAAACAGGAAGGGGAGTCAACAAAAAAAACGGGTGCCACACGCTGGGTTGTGATGAACCGTCTACGCTGAACTTGCTGGGCGCCGCCATCTTGAGAAGGGATGGTGCGACCGGAAAGGTAAGTACCTTTCCTGCAGAACCGAACATGTATGAGCACAGGCTTTAAAATATGTTATTTTGATTTGACACACCAAAAACCGAAAGGAGCAATGGTTAGTAGCAACACAAGCTGTTTGAAAAAAGGGGATAATATATGATTCTATATTTACATTATTGCTAATTGACTGTCTGAGACTGTTTTAAATAACTATGTGATAGTATTTCAAAATTGTACATTAAAAGAGCCTTCCATCAACAAAACACACACCACTGTCAAAAAAGCCACACCCACTTTAACACACACTACACCAGCGTACGCGTTACCTGGGAAATATCAAGACAGCATTCAAAAATTTGGCCCAGGCAGCAAAAAACCTACAAGTGCCACCTGTTTATCAACTGTTTCAGGAGATCAATAAAAGTGCTCTATTGTTTAAATGGGTGCTCTAATTTTTTCCACAACCAATGCAGTATCTTATTTACCATGTGAAAACTAAACCGTGATTATTGGGGCTAAATAGGCACCATTTTAGACCGTAGAACTTTTTATGAATACCCTGCTCTTTGTTTTACAAGGTTATTCCAAGATAACGTATTTGTGGATGTGTGGGGAAATGTTCAACCTAATGGGTGAAAGCCGACATTTTGCTAGATTTTCAAATTGTAAAATCTATTTCTTTTAAAAAAGGAAGCATTAAGATGCAAAATTAGTATCCTAATCATTTGCATATTCGTCTTTTTTTCCTCCTAACTAACTCCATTTCCTACTCTTGTTTCTCCTGGACATAACATATCTAAATGTGCTTTTTATTTTTAATAAAGTGAATGGACTAACGAGCCCCACCAGAAGTTCTCTATCCAATGAGGGCCATTCCCAACCATGTGACCAGAAAATAACGGGTTTTAATAAAAAAAAAAATGGGTAATACATATTTGTAGATCCTTGCTTGATAGTTCTTGGAAAATCAGTCTTTGTCATTGTATAAGTTTTATATTTTACTAGCAAGGCCTAGGCCCCATACTGCTACTTTTAAAAAGCGTGATCCATGGTGATTGGCGATCCGGTGAAACTTTTAAAGGCGACCATATATGTCATGTACCTTGCACTGTATCTATTGATTATTCCACGAGGAATGGGTAATAGCTATTCCTACCTCCCGACGGTAATATAGAATGGTTACTTACCTAATACACTCCACTGCCCAGCCCTCTCCTGCAGATGGACAATTTTCTCGTGCGCATGTGCGCCCCAAAAATAAATAGGACCAATCGGGGCAGTGAGATTACTTTGCTAGAGAGAGCTGCAAGTGGAGCGCTGATAGGTTAGTTTTAGTTTTTTATTTATTGTTCTAATTATTCACAAGAAGCCAAATAAGCTATCACACATCCTTGTGACATAATAGATACATTTGCAAGGTAAAATAAAATGATGGTGTACTATCCCTTAATTAGTGAAGAAATTTAACTCTTTTCTGTTTGATGTTTAGATCAGAACGAACATGATTAAAAAACCTGTTACTGGAATGTTAATATAAAATAACTATTGGTTTATCAAAAGGACAAGCAGGTTTGTAAAGAACTTTATGGGTATGCTCCATGATCTCTTCTTGACTTATAAGCATGCCTGATATGTAGATCAAGATTAGGTAACATTTTTAGAGGGCTTTTTTTTGTTTTCCTTTCATTTTTTTAAAGAGGAAGGTTACAGTCATGCAGATCAACCGCTTTAAAACCATAATATACAAGCAAAAATCAAATATATATTTTTTAGAATATGAAAAGTTAAACCACTGTCTCGACACATCACGTAACAGACTATTTTTGTACCTCCAATCTGGCCATATTTATTATCTCTAGTCTAAACCATGTATAATCTTCATTTAGCATAAACATTTAATACTAGGTATGCACACAACCCGCCTGGTTTTGTTTACTCTGACGGGTTCATGGAAGCAGACCCAAGATTCAGTAAGAATTTTCAAAGCGCGCAATTCCTTTCCAAAATAAAAAATACTGAACATCACAGCCTGTACCAACAGTTAATTTTTTTGTAGTTTCCACCACACTAAATATAATTATATATAATAAATTATGTTTGTAAATCTGATTTCTTGCTCATGAGAGTGGTGGATAAGCAGAGATTAAGTAAAGGTGCCCGGCCTGGTAAAATCTCGCTGGGCCCTGGCACTCTTTTGTTACATTACACTGCTTTCTCCTGTAGACTTGGCTTTTGGGGCCTAGATCCTGGGGCCCAACACCCACCGAGCATTTTTGATGCCAGATATCCATATCAATACAATTTGTTGATCACTGTAGGTTTTTTTGTAATGGGTTTTTTTTGTCGATTCACATTATTGAAAGTAGAATAAGTTTATGTGCCCACAAGACCCGGGGACATGCCGAATTGTTATTTACCTGCCTGGTGCTGGGTTTGGCAGGTTGGTGATCAGATAGTAGACTAATTAGGGGGTGCTGGGTGGGACCTGTGTGGTTCAAGTTGGTGCCATTGACAAGTTTAGGAGGAGCAGAGGTCCTTAAAAATGATTCCAAGATGCTAGGGCCAAGCTAAGGAAGGACCTCACGGTAGTATTTTTTGGAAATACTACCCACCCACCCCCCGCCACTCTAGGCTAGGAGACAGTGGGAGCTTAGAGTATTAATGTTGGCTAAGAGTTGGGTACAGGGAAGGGTTTGGGGGTTTTTAGATACGGGGCAAGACTTTTCTGTCGGCTACATGGCTCTTTAGTGTGGTGGGCTGCACCTCACTGATGTGGTGAAGCTGTTTTGGGGAGAAGATGGGGGCTAAGAGGGTTGTGAGGAAATTTTAAACTGATTTGGGGTGGATGGTAAAGTCTCACTTAATTAAGATAGCCCTGGGGTAAGCAGGGTGTAGATTGCCAGTGATGGTGGAAAATGGGTTTGGGGGCTGCAAAGTAGAAGTACAGATCATAATCTAAAATTTATGTTTGCAATGCCTATGACAAAATGTGAGAATTTGTGAGCTAACGGCATTGACTTGAACAGTAGAGTTATTGGTATAGCGAAAACATGTTGAACATTCCTCATGACTGGCGCTGTAAATTTAGAAGAGATACTCCTTGTTTGGAGGAGTGGGATAAATAGAAAGGGGAGGAGGAAGAGATGTTGGTTTTAGGTGTGAAACAAGAGTTGAAGCCAATTTTAAACGATAGGGGATGTGTCCATATGAGCGGTTCGTCGGGCAGTGGGAAGGGCCCTTCCTGGAACCCATACTTACCCTCTAATATATCCTGAACAGCACAGCAGCTCCCCCATGGGTAAAAATAAAGAAAAGCAGCAGAGGGGCACGGCGTCGGCAGAATAAACTAAGCAACTAATCAAATTTGTCTACAAAAGTGAACCCGTCAACCACCAGCTCTTTATAACACCACCATGTGAACCTGCCTACAGGAAGCATGCCCGGACACCTCAACGATCGTGTGGAGACCTCCACACCATAGTCACGCAGACCTGGAGAACTCACATCTTTCCCAGAACAAGGTAGCCTACTCAACGCCATTGGAGATATTAAATCACCCCTCACTGCACTTATTGAAGAAACCATGGTTGAGACATAGGGATCCCGCTGGCAGACCTTCCAAAAGTAGCAGCCAGTGTAGTGAAACTGTAACTGGATCAGACAATTGAAGGACACCTAACAGCCATCTGCTGAGGTGACGATTGATGCCTAACAGTTATTACATTACACTTTATAGCCCTGCCTCCCTAAACCCAGAGACGTGTATCCATATTACAATGACCAGAAACCAAGCACTGATCAAACAAGAAGCTGCATGTATCTGGACCACGTCACCTGAACTACAGAAACAAAGAACATCTTTTAATGCATTAAACACACGCCCTAATACGCTAAAGCTGGTAATGGAATCGCTATGGATGTTTCTCCCTCCACAAGAACTTCGTAATGTCAGAAGACAACAATGCATACTCTTTCACTTCACACCCAAACCACGGCACAGTGCAGTGGACTGTATGGATGTCCAACAACAATCCCACCTGACCGGTCGGCCTTATACAGAAAAAACGTATGAAGGAAGCTGACAGAACCCTTGGTGAACTATAATTAATATATATGAAATAAATGTATATATGGCAACCCCAGACAATACGCACATGCTTGTGACTGAATCCTCTTATTCTAACACTCTTGGCTCTAAGACTGTCTATAGTCCCAATATGTCTAAATTAATAGATGATTCCTAGACTTATATTGTAATGATCCGTAATGGCTGGTATCCACATATCTCCTATTTGACTATTAACACACTATAATACCTAGCAAAGGACCAGCTGATATTGAAGGAAATAGAATCATGAACAGATTGGTAATAGCACTATAGCAACACTACGCTAACATTCCGAAGCCATAACAAATATGCTTTCCCCATGTAATTAATGTGTATAAAATACAACTAAAGATATTCGCTTATTAAATATAACATCAAAATATGTAAATAATGGGCACTAAATAAAAAGTGTGGGATCATTCATATATGTTTGGTTAATGTATCATTTCAATATTTGAACAGGAGGGGTGTGTGGCCCTTGGCATTGACTGTGAACGACTATTGTACACCTCGTGTAGATCCATGCAACTCCTATGGGGCTGTGACCCACAATCATTGCTGCAGAACTCCGCCTCCCACTAGAAAACTATTGCTTAAAAGGGTATGTCCACCTTCTTTTAAATTTTTTATATAGTGTAGGTCTTGTCCCCCCAGCCCCAACTGCTAGATTTTTAATGTAAGAAACTTCCCCAAACATACTTACTTCCCACTTTCCTCTTTTCACATTAAAAAAATTTTCTTTTAATACCAAAAATCCAATACTTGCTGTAACATGTTGATGAGTTAATCCCCCAAAAAATTCTCTCCTCCCCATCAATGATTCTTATTATATCCTTTTCTATGGGGAGAAAAAGACTATAGGTGAAGCTCTGCCACTACAACCTCTAGAAAAATTTGCAGATCTTGGACTAACCGAACTTCCAAATTTACTATTTTAGCTTGCCAAACTTAGTATTCAGAGATCTGGGTTGTTTGAGGAAGAATATCAGGAAAAGGTGGTGTACTGTGTTTCTTTTTCTGTTATTTGATCTATGAGTTAAGCCAATAAAGGTATCAACCGTTATTACCACTTATGTTTTTTTTTTTTTATGTTCAAAAGGTTATCAGGAGAATATTCATCCAGGTTCCAGATTAATGTACACATATTACCCTCAAAATGCTCATACCTTGCCTACATGGGGAGCCACATTGAAACATATGATATGGATGGTGGAACTTATCCATAACCAGATATTAAAATTGGAGACAGACAAATAAGTCATTAAATATGATAAGATCCCTAAGAATACTCCAATATGAAGAACTATGCCTATCCATACCTGCAAAGCCTTTTATGAGGCAACTTATGGATACATCAATGAAATAAAAAAATCATACTTGATCAACCCCGGAAAGGTCTAATATCCTAGACTATATATGGCACCTATACATACTAATCAACCACAGCATCACAAATTATAGACAAATGGAAATATTATATTACACCATGGGCATGAACAATATACCTCACGACCAGCCACAATAGGGTCTCGTCGGCAGCAACAAATCATAGTAAAATCAATGTTTAAATTCTATATCATAAATCAAAGCCGATCATCACCCAAACAACTGCAACATATGAGACCACTGCAACAAACCAATGCCCAACTACCAAACAACCAATGCTCCGACCTTTTGCATCTTATAATGGTCATGTCCATATTGCACACTACTGGAAACTAATCAAAATTTCTTTAACTTACCTGAAAATTTCAAATTAATGCAGCCGGAGCTCTGCATTTTGGGATGTGAATTGTGGCCTAATAGTCCGAAATATACTGCTTAGCCAAATACTTTCTATCCAGAAGACGCATAGTTATCTGTTTTTGATGCGCCTGACTACCTACCCTAACAAGCACTGGTTGGATCGTTGTCAATAAGAACATTAAATAAATTACATCCAACATAAGTGCACATCCCTTTTCAAATATGACAAAATATGGCAACCCTTCCCATTTCACATCATGCTAACTATTTGTCATTGCAGTTATTTTGCCCGTCTGTGATACAATGATCGATACTGCCTACTGAAGATTGGACTATACCCCTCCCTTTTGGTGCAATTTTTTCTCACGTCCACCCCCTCAAGCCCTCCCGGAAACGCCTGCTCTCCTCGCATCGCCCACGCAAAAACAACCTACATAAATTGAACAAGAACACTAAAGCAAAGCCTTATAAATAACTAACTATATCTATAATATATCAGAAAATTTAGTTTAAGTTTGTTTAATAGTTTATTAAAATAGTCGAACTTTAAGACTATAATTTAAGCATAGCTATACCAAAATATTAAGTAATAATACAAATAACACATTTATAATAGTGCATGTGTCATAACTACAAATGGAGCAAGTGTAAATTTTTATGATTGATCTGTAAATGCAATAAGACAATCTGTGTTGATCAGTTCATTGCAACATGCTACAATTAGAATTGTGCGTATTAAAGAATATATGATTAACTTTAAAATAAAGTGAATTAAAAATAATGAAAAGCGTAGATAACTATGATATGATGTTAAAATGGAGGCAATATGAGTGATTAGGCAATATGAAAAGGGGGTTGTCATTGTTGTGTGTCCTGCTACAAACCACAATGCCTAGCTAGCATGGGCACAGATGAGACACTCTCAATATCAATGCAAGGGCCTGCAAGTTTGGGGATTGTTCTGATTATGGGGACTTTAATTACCCTGACATTAATTGGCAAAATGGAACTGCCAACACAAGAAGGATGAGGGTTTACTGAATTTGCTGCGGATCATACAGGTGGTTGAAGTTCCTACTAAAAGGAGCTCTATTGAATCTGTGTAAATTGTCTCGAGCAAATTATGATATAAAGGTTACTGGAGGTTAGGGATAGTGATCACAAATAGTGTCGTGTAGCGCATCAAAAGGAAAAGTGCACTGGTTTTACAAGACTTGTAATTTTCAGGAGAGCGAAATTTTCCCATTTTAAAGTAGCTCTTCAGCATGGCCAACTGGTGTTGATATATATTATCGCAAAAACTATTAAAGGGGAACTCTGGTCCCAAATGACTTTGGGTAAATTGATAGGAATTGCTCCCCGAGAATTTTTGCAATTTAGTTCCATTGTTTATTTTTGCAAAGTTTTTGAAGATTTTACATTTTGTGTGGTGATATGGCAAGCAGCATCACCAGGTCCCCGCCATTTCGCTTCCTGCTCTGAAACTGTCAGTCAATCTGTCCCGTGTCTCCTCCTCCCCCTTGCAGCTCCCCTGGTCCCTCCCACTCATGGACCCTATGGTCCCCCGTTGCAGGCCCCCCCATGGTCCATTATCTAAGCCCCATGTGGCCCCCGCCCACTCCGCAGGTGGCCGTGGCCTGCCACCCAGGTGCCTAAGCCTCGCCCACTTGCGGTGCATGGTTACTCATACACCCCCCTACGAAACTCTGTGGAACGCCTTTCAGCCAAGTAGAACTCTGCCTGAAAAGGCTGTTTTCACACTAGTGGAAAGAAATGCTGTAGATTCCCTTACCTTCTCTGTCAGGACTACACACAGCAGAAGAGGGAGAAGGACTTTACTGTCTCCCTCACCACACTGAGGGAGTCTGAGGCTGTGCTCTCGCTGCGGCACTGTGCAGGAGAACCTCAAATGTCACGAGGATCGCCTCCCACCCATTAACTCAAAAGAAGCAGAGGATCACACTCCTGAAGAAGGGGGGCCAACGTTTTTCCCCGAAACGTTGTGTTTTGGTGTGATGTGGGTCCCAATAAGACATAAATTGATTTAGTGCGATCCCCATTGATTGGAGTGGCGATCCTCGTGCTTCTTTCAGAAGTTGCTGTAATGTTGTGGGTGAAGGGGAACCATTTTGAGGTATCCTGTCCACCCAAAATTTAGACAAGAGATGCACCTCCAGCTTTACATCTTGCTGTATCTCCCACCCATTAACTTTCTTATCTATATCATCTCTGTATAATCTTGGGCTGTAGAGCACTAGAGAGGTTTGTTGATGGCCAATTTTAAAGGTGGAATTGGTCTTTCATTTAAGCTTAACGCTTCTCACAGTTCCGCTTTACAGAATATGACTTTTTTATTAGGGGATGTTAAGAGCCATTACATCTAAATTTATAACCCTTGGGAATAAATGTCGACAATAAGCCCATATCACATGTAGGTTTATAATTCTATGTAAAGAGGAAAATGGAAAGAAGAAAAAGTCAACGAAAGGCCTTATCCCTCTTTGAATTATGGTGGGTTTTTTTTTTGCCTTACTCTGACAACAGTTATGCCGGAAGTGTGTGGATTGCCGGTGGGTTGAACATATGTCTTTTATTCAACCATAAATACTATATCTATAACGATCATGGTAACAAAAACATCCAAAAAATTGTTTAACAATCTAGTGGGAATTTTTGTCTATGATTGTTGACCCGTACACACTTGTTTGATCGTACACAGGATTTGTTATTGTTTGGGGGCCCCTTGGCCAAAGTCACAGGTGGTTTTATTCACTACTATTATGCTCCAGAAACAAGGTTTAAAGAACTAAAGTTCTCAGTACAAACTTATCATAATTAAAAATAGCACTCTCTACCTCTCCCTTTGTTCTGTGTTGCAGGTTTGCAGAAATTAAACCTGTAATCTAAGTGGCATATTTAGAAAGGAACATGTTACGGCAAAAAAATATACCGCCGCCATCGCGGCCGGAAAGAGCGCATACTCGCCGTATTTACACGCGAGCCTATCCTCCCGCGTATATCCTATCCGGCGCTGATGTGCCTGCGGTAATTTTATAAGCCCCTTCTCGCGGCGATACATATATTAATCGCCGCGAAGGACTTAAAAATCCCATCCTTCCCCGACGCCGCTCCTAAGGTGGCGGGCTACGCCCACCCCGTCCCACACCCCCCGCGCGGCAGCGGCGACCCCCCTCGCCAGCCGCGCCGCCACTTCCCAGCAGCCCCTCCCAACCCTTCCCCCGTTCGCGGCTTAATCTCGGAACGGGAGCTAGAAGAGGGGGGGGCTGCCGGGAAGGGGCCGAGCAGGTGGTCCTACCCCCCCGTCCCCCCGGGCGCCCCTCGCACCCCTCCAAGCCCCCCGCCCCGGGGCCGCTCTCCGGGATGGGACGGGAGGGACCGCTTGGGGGGGTGGAGGCTCCCATCCAGCGGGGCCCTGAGAAGGGCCTTTTGGGGCTTACGGGGGTCCCAGCCCGAACCGGGGACACCCCTCCCCGGCCCTTATAAGGCCCTTGCGGCACTGACAGTGCCTTTGGGCGGGGGTCCCCAGCTGAACCGGGCACCCCCGCTGTCGGCTCTTAAAAGAGCCCTTGGGCGACGTCTTCTCTTTCTTCGCAGATCCCCGGCGACACCAGCATCCCCGAGGCCGACAGACCCCCGAAGGTTACCCCTGCTGGCCGCCAGGGGTTACCCCCTGGCGGCTCCGTCGACCCAACGAGGCCTATGTTCCGGCGTCTTGATCCGACGCGCGTCTTCGGGCTGCACACCAACCCCACTCGTCGCCGATGCCAGGCAGACTCACTGGCTGAGCGCCGAGTGAGCCTGCTGGCACGCCGCCTCAGCGGAGCCGATGTTGCCACCGTTTCTTTCTTCTTTTTCTTCAGCCATCTACTGCGCATGGCAGCTGAGTTCCCGGCGGACACTCCTCTTTATAGGTTTGCAGAATCCATAATCCGTTTCTGATTGGTCAATTTTTAACTCTTGCTTTACATTAACCAATCAGATGTCTGGAAGTTCTGAAAATCTGATTGGTTAATGTAAAGCAGTATTAAAAATTGACCAATCATAAACGGATTTGGATTTCTCGCAACCTATATAAAGTAGACTTTCCCCGAGGAACTCAATGCCATCGCAGTAGAATGGCTGAGAAAGAAAAGAAGCGGCTGGCAACACTCGGCTTCCGCTGAGGCCGGCGGTGCCAGCGGGCCTCACTGTCGGTCGGCGAGTGAGGTCTGCTGGCAAATCGGCGACCTGAGTGGTGTGTGCTCCGAGTCGTCGCCCAGGCTCTAAGAGCGCGACGGTGAGACCCCCAAGGCCTAGCGAAGGGACTGTAAGTGCAAGGCCTGAAGGCAAGAGGGGGGCAAAACAAAAAAAAAAAAAAAAAAACAGGGGACCTAAGAAAAAAAAACAAGCTTAAAAGCCCGAAGCACTTGCGCCCAGTAGCCTTTTAGAGGGCCGCGGATGTGGGGGTCCCGGTTCGAGCGCGGGACCCCTAGCCCAACGCTCTATTCACAGGCCGCAGGGCACTTGTACAATGCCGCAAGGGCCCTTGATAAGGGCCTGGGGGGGGGGGTCCGGTTTCGAGCTGGCGGGACTCCCCTACACCCCAAAGGGCCCTTAAGAGCAGCACTGTCTAGTGGCCCCGCGAGGGCCTTCCATACCCAGGGCCCCCGTCCCGGGAGGGGGTCCCCGGGGGCTTAGCGGTTGCGGGACCGGTTACGCGTACGGGCGACAACTCTTGCTCGGCCCAAGTTCGGCACCCTTTAAGTCCCGCACGAGAGTGCCCTTATAGGCGGGGATGGGTTCCCGGTATCGGCTGCTGGACCCTAAGGCCTGGCAGCCGCTTCTCAGGGCCCACCCCGCTGAGCAGGCCCCCCCCCGCGGCGTCGCCGTCCGTCCGGGGCGGCGGCTGGGGCGAGTGTGTGCGAGTGCGCCGTGGCGGGTGGCGCACCACCTGCGCCTTCCGCGCTTCAGTGTTCGAGATCCGGGATGTTTGAGCCTGGACGGCGCGTCGCGCTGGGCGGTGTCGGGTGCGTCCCGGCACACCGCGCGTTGCCTCCCTCCCCCGCGGAGGTTAGTATCGGCTTGACTCGCCTCCTTTAAGGCTGGCCGAAGTAAAAAACAGCCGATCACTACCGGATCGAAACCAGTAACCAACCGCCGCTTTATAATAGAAGCGGCGGTAACGGGTAAGTATCGGCGCGAAAGGTTAAACTGCTCTGTTAACTTTCGCGGCCGTTTTCGGCTTATAAAATCGCGGGTAAACGCGATTCATGCGTTAATGAAGCCGCGAAAACTGCCCTGCGAAAAGTTAACGAAACCTTTATAATAGGCCCCTAAAAGTAAGCTCCCATAATGGCACTTAGCTGGTTGATACCCAGTAATTGTACTAAAGCACACCTTCACACTCTAAACAAGGAAGCTGCAGTCTTGCTTCCTAAAACTGAAATATCATCTATATGGGGCCCTTCAGCAAGGGGGGCTTTCTAACCTTCTCCCACAATAAATGGAATTTCAATGGTTTGCATTTGAAACTTCCTTCTTTTGCGGAGACAGTGTCTGTCAGTGCATACTCAATTCTATTTGTTCGAAAGGTAGCTTGTGGCCATGTGTTGCAGGAATTGCTTTCCTGGTAGTTTATGCCCCTGTCCCCAACCTTTTCTTAAAAATGCATATCTTTGGTCAGATGCAATTTTTTAAAGCATGTATGTATGTATTTATACGTTTATTTTAATAAAGCGCTGTACAGTGATAAAATACTATAAAGTCATAAAGTCTACACATGGGGATAAATACATAGACTAGTTTCCATACATACATATATACATTATAAAAATAGAAGTGCTAGAGCTTTGCACAAAGAGAAGAGAGTCCCTGCCCCGCAGAACTTACAACTAGTAGGTGAGTAACCATACTGATACAACGGTGTGGGTATAAGAGCTGGAGTGAAACGTATGCAGCTGCAAATAAAACAATGTAATACTGTGCTGGTTACCAATAGGTAGCTGTAGGCGAATAATTAAACCGCTAATTGAGGTTTCTTTTGATGGTCAAAGAGACGGATAGAATTTCAGAGGATGGGGGCCACAACAGAAAGGTTTAAAGCGGGAGGTAAGCACCGACGAGCGGTAACAGAGAAGATTTGGGATCCTGTTTAAGTATAGACTGAAGGGGAGAGGTGGGAAGCAAGATGGACCAAGTAATTAGTAGATTGCAATAACCCGCCAGTATTAGAGCATGCCTAAGCACTGAAGATGGGTGGTTCGGGAGAGAAAACGCAAACCTGCGGATTTGGCTATATCGGCGAAGGAAAAGCAACAAGTTTTTCGCAACATAATTATGTGGTTAGAAAAAAAGTGAGAGGAGTTAATCCTACCCCTATGGCAGCGTGCCAATTTGCATAGGGAAAATGGGGGTATTGTCAAAAGAGATGGAAAAGATGGTCTGGACCAGTGTTAGGTGGAAAAACAATCATTCAGTTTTAGAAAGTTTATTTGAGGTTGCAATTGGAGACATCCATGAGGAGAGGCAAGGAGGCAGGTTCGAAACACTGATTGGATGTCAGGCGTAGGGTGGGACCTGTGTAGATTTGTATCGTTTGCAATATAAAATGATACTTAAATCGCAATGTCCACCCCATTTTTTTGATTTTTTTTGCTGTATGTAGGGCTCCTTTCCTAGGGATGGCCGGTTCGGCATCCGAACTCGATCCGCCGCGTAATTCTATCCCTTCGGCGAACGACGCGGATTTTTCCGGATTTCTCCGCCTTCCGAACTTTACCGATTCGCGGATTTGTTCGTATTTTCGAAAAAATTTAAAATACGGGAAAACACGGATTTCGAAATTAACGAAAATACCAGGATTTTTCTTCTTAATTTCCATACATACGTAATTTTCGAAAATTTCGAAATTACAGGATTAAGCTTGTATTTTCGGCAGATACATATTTTTCGAAATACATGAAACTTACGTAATTTAGAAAATTCGGAAAATACGTGAAAACACCCGTACTTCTTCGAAATTTTCAAGAATAAGAAAAATCGCGTTATTTTTTTCGAAAATTCGCGGATCCTCGGCGGGTGGAAACCGGATTTTTGCGAGTTCGGGAACTCTACTCCTTCCCCGTGACCCAACCACTGTATAATATTTCAGAAACTTCCCCGATGCATTACTACCTTGCCTCTCTCCCTCCGACATACTGTCTTGACTATCTCTTGCATGAACTAGCGCGAGGCCGACGGGCACGCGATCCTGTATTTGCTGAAGGCAGCTAATTACGATGCCGGCTTCTGCTTGCAGATGCCAGAGAAGTGAGAGCAAGAGTAGTAACGATCGTGTGTTCTTCAAATATTACTACTAGTGGTTTGGGGTGGGGAGGATACCCTACACTACAGACAAAGGTGGTTTTTGTGCTAGGGTGAGGGAGAGCAAAACGGGAGAGCAGGGAGGAGAGAGGGGATGGGCTGCAGTGCGCATGGCAAAACTCCTCTCCTGGAGGAGGGAACTAGGCAGGCTTGCCTATATGGATCTTCCGCAGGCCTCTCTGGTGGTCACTTTGTTCTGGAATCTGGAGAGATTACGAGAACCCATTGGAGCTGGATGTAACCGTAAGATTTTATTACACTACACAATGGGCCAATAGGTTTATGAGCATGTAGGTATTAGTGATAACAGGGAAGAAGACAAATCGTTTAGCGTTGATAATTCGGTAAGAGTAGAGGACGGGGTGGTATTTTGCTAACAGAGGGTTCTAGCTAGCTGGTGTTTTAAGTATGGGCTTAACAGGGCATGCTTAAAGATAGAATAGGGAAAATTCCAAATGTAAGGGAGGCATTGAATATGTGTTGAGTATGAGGGTAAGCACATGTTACAGTGGCTCCAGTAATCCAGAGGGCGGGATAAGAGGACATGTTCATGAGCAGACATGATAGAAGCAGGCAAGAACTTCTGCATGGGTCACAGAAGCCAAAGGATTCCAGAAGTAGCTTGAAGGAGTTAAGATGGCACATACGGAGAGTACATCGCAGACCGCAGGTCTACATCGGATGAAGTAACGCCAAAGTCCCTAGGTGAGAAGATCTTTCGAACTAGAGCTTGGTTGACGATTCCGTATTTTTTTTCGAAGTTAAAGATTCGGAAGAGTCGGTTCGTGATGTTCGAAAATCGTTGACTATTTTCATCCGGGTTCGTACTAATCCCGGAGAGTTCCGATAAGTTTCGTCGAATTCAGTCGAAACCCTGGTCTCGGATTTGGTATTTCGAAACTGGGTTGCTATTAGAACCCGTCAGTCCATCGTCGTCCCTCGGCTAGAGATGTACTGTGTGTTCTCGACATAGAATCACCTCTACAAACTTTCGCGAACTTCCGGTCTGCACGAAACCCGAAACTTTTTAGGGTTTACGATCTTTTATGCAAAATTGGATATTAGCGAAATTTACGGGCGGCGTTCTGCGCAACCTCTCGAATAGTACCATTAGTTTTCTCCGCTAAACTGCCCTCTAATGTATCATTCGCTAAGCAGGAAGGATTCGTTTTGTGTCAATAATCTTTCGAATGTACGCATTGCTAACCCTAGAAAGGATCGTTCGTGATTTCGTAATCCTCAAGTACTTTTCGCTAACCCTAGTAAAATAATAACGCATATAAAATGTATAATATAATACCATATCATAACCTGAATATAAAAAAAAGGGTTATTATCTGGTTATTATACTAGGTTATATATGTTTATATAGACTAGTGTTATTATTAGTTATTATATGACTAGGTAATTATATGGTTATGATTGACGTTATTAATAATGGTTTGATGATATGAGACTAGGTTAATATTATATGATTATTCAAAATATGACTTAGGTTTATATATGGTTATTATTGTTATTATAGACTAGTGACCTATAGTTTACTTACTATTGTTATTATATTGCTAGGTATTATATTGTATATATCTAGCTTATTATATGTGTTATTTAACCTATTTAATAACCTGTATTCATAATAATAACCATATAATAACCTAGTTATATTATAGATACCATAAAACCATTATAATAACATATTAATAACCATAATATATACCAGTAATAATAATAGATACATATATTGACTACCATATTACGCCATACTAACCACATAGTCCGAGCGAACTAAAACTCGAATGTACCACTATTCGCTAACCCAGAGAGATCGGTTGTTTTCTGAAAGAATCTGGTGGGTTGCGCAACTACCGTGACTACGGAGGACCAGTTCCGACTTCTCGTCGTTCGGGTTTCGATAACTCGCGTTATGCTACACACGAAGGATTGTTACTTTCGTTCGTTAATCCTCGTAATGGTCCATTCGCCTAACACTAGGCAGGTTTGGTTTTATATCGTAACTCCTTGACTGTTACAATCGTAGTCTGTGTGCTATGCGCAAAACCTCACAAGTTGGCCCCGCCTGACTTCAGCGAAGTGTCTTGTACGAAACAAGTTTCGCTTGGACAGTGGCATATTCACGCTTGCTGACCACCAGTGTGCAACAGTGTCCCTTACACCGGAGGTGTTCAACACTGTATAGTCTCTACACACATGACAGGTTAAATTACTCGGGCTTGTCCGAACGATCCTCTCCCATAAGACTTGAATGGTTCCGAATTTAACTTCTAAAATTTCGAAAGCGAAGAGAACAAACTCATGTTCCAACATCTCTAGTCCCTGGGAGAGTGGGAGGAAAGAAGGGTCAGCGGGAAAGGTCGCAAAGGAGCTGAAAGAAGGAAAACTGGTGACGTGGGTTACATTTGTGTGTTATTTATAAGTGTCCGGTAATGTTCTGGTGTGCGTAGCAGGAGCCAGAGCTGAGACATTGCAGCAGACTTGTAATGGGAGAAAGTCAGCCTTTGACATGGGACACGTACTCCACGCCACTGCACCCCCTCTTACGCTAACTATCCTACATCTCGTCCTTAACTAAAACACCGTGATTTTGTACATTCTTTCAACTGATAAGGAGTCGGAAATGTGGACTCGTTGAAGCTACTGTACCCAAGCCGCCAAGCGCCTCCCCATACAGAGCTGGGAAGAATCCTTTCGAGCGTGCTTGGATTTCAGGTGGGCTATGGCAAAGCATGACAGCTGATGGGGGTTGTGTTAAAGCCTCTGGAGCTTGGTCACCATAATCTGGAGTGGCGCCATAAAAGGCTGTCTATGGCTGGTAATACTGCTGTGCTGCAGGCGTAGTGTGGGCTTGCGTCTTCGGTTCACCAGTCAATCGTTAATTTTTTGGTCTCTACTCATAGCCTTTCTATATCTGCGATACATACTGGTCAGTCGTGTTTCCTTACGTGACATTTTCTACTTTTCTTGTGCAGCTTGTCACCTGAAGTCGTCGCGCATTCATGAGTAAATTTTTATTCTCTTTCCTTGCTACTCTCTGTTCTTTTTTCTCTGTCGACCGTACATTCCTAGGTGCGATTGCTAACTGGGAGATCCAGCTTGAATATTCTAGTTTACGAATATACTATCGCATAACATCGGTGCCTATTTTGACCTGTGGTTGCCATCAATGCGTGCATAATATGGTGTGCGTTACCCCCACATCAACTGGTGTTGGTTGATGGTGCCAGCTCTCGACTTCCGTACATTGAGTATCATATAAAATTGTGTTGTGTCTGTTACAGGATCCACTATTACACTGTTTTCATTATATCTATTTCCTTATATAATATTTCCTAGGATTGTAAGCACAAAGGGAGAATGGTTAAGACTCATTCTGCATATTTTGGTAGCCCGAAGTTTATAAATGATGAAATTCTGGCTCCTAGCACAGCAAGGCATCATCCTTATCCACTGATAAACTCAGTACATTTGCTTGCGGTCATGCTTTCTGGTGGAGTTAATAGGTATTAATACCGCAACTATTGTAGGAATCCCTACATACATCAATGATTGTGGCGCGGGCTTACGTGTGTTGTTCCCATATGTCATGTTACACTTGCCGTTATGAAATACGCGAAGCTGATCGTGTGTTCGCGCTAGTGTGTGGGTTTGTCCTGAAATGTTGAACTTTTTGTTCACAATATTGGATAACAGAAATAGTTTTGCTCTTCTTGTCTCCTGTCTCTTCTCTTTTTTCTACTTTTTGGATTCTGCTCCTTTTGTTCTCCCTTTTGCTCAGTATTGGGTTGGGATGATTGCACCACCCTTATCTGTCTGGCAACAGCCACATCAACAGTGATTGTGTGCGCGCCTATAGTTGATTTTATCAGTCGAAGGTTTATTTACTTATTTCTATGTTAATACCACTGAAGACAGGTAGACAAGTATACAGAGGGTATCCTCCTACCTTGGGAACTTTGTTATCAGTTGACAGTATTTTTTATTTGCGTGCAGGTTTAGTAGGCCCGGTGGTCTGGGTTACAACGACCTTGGCGATAAAAGATGCAAATTTTGGTTTAACACACCCTGCAGTATGCTCTTTAACATCTGCTATGGTCCAGTCCGAATCAGATAAGTACCCTTACTATCCTGTCGCATCATCTCCACTAAAAGCTAACAACTTCTAGGGGTGGCTGCATTAGCCGATCTGGTGGGCAATGGCTGATAAATCTTGGGTTCTTGCGTGACTACTGCCCGCCTGGTTGGCTTACACCGGCAAATGTCTGGGTCCCCAGCAAAATAAACATTGATCAAAGCTAACAAACCTTGGCAGTAGCGGCAGTCGCTTGCGTTACTCTATTACTCCAAGGTAGTCGTGCCATGCTTTCCGTATATGCGGTGATGCACTGATTTGCGTGTCCTGCTCTTGTGGACCAGGCAGAGGCAATGTACCTTTTCATTCACTAATTTGGATACTTATTACTTGATATTTTTGGCGTGGCTGAAGTCCTTGGTCTAAATCATACATAACTCTGATAATACTTGTACGTCCATGAGGCTCCACGATTTCTTGTTCCTTTTGCTTGGCGGGCCCTTTTGTTCTTCTAAACGGACGCTCACGACAGGGGGGCCTACAGCCGACTGCGTATCAATGGACAGTCACTGGGCGAAGACCCACACTAGTAAGAAAATTGGGTCTGGGCCGCGGTGGCTGGCATCGCCTTGAGTGATACAGAGGAAACTACCAAGTACGGAGGTGGTGCTTGTAGTGGGAAAGGGTACCTCCGATTGATATGGGCCAAAGGCTATTCATGGGAAGGAGAATACGGGCCGTTGATGGTGCCTTTAAATCAGCATTGGCTTAATTCTAGTCGCCTAAAAATG
Organism: Hymenochirus boettgeri; assembly: GCA_019447015.1. Taxonomy (NCBI): domain Eukaryota; kingdom Metazoa; phylum Chordata; class Amphibia; order Anura; family Pipidae; genus Hymenochirus; species Hymenochirus boettgeri. Next base: position 157,932,622 of record CM033472.1, read on the forward strand.
TTTTGGCTAATTATTTGCGCCTAGAAGGATAAATGCGAAACCTTGAAAATTAATATATTCCACTTACCTTTGTCTTACATGCTGTGCCCATTTCCTTTCCGATACTCTGGGCCATCGTCATCCTTCTCTGTTTGTTATTTTATGGTACCCATATGGAGCTACAAGTCTCATATGAAAGAGATAGGCCCATTCCCGCTAATGGTAGTAACACAGTGAGGGTAAGGATTTCCATTAAATAAAAGTCATTCCTGGATAAAAATAGTCAAATTCTCAACTCATATGCTGCCCGTTCCGCTATAGCTAAGAATCCTTACATTTTGGATGTATTTTTTCTCTGGTTACAAAACGCTGTGACTGTCTAAAACGTGGGCGATGTGTGGGAGTTGTCGGTTGCGCCAGATCACCTATCCTTTTATGTTGGTAAAAAGAAGAATTAACAAAAAATAGACCTTAGACAAACAAGTCAACTTAATGCGTCTAAGTGCCTGCAACTATCCGTGACCTCTACCTTAGGCCTCTTTCTCTGTGTATCTCACCTCCGTTACCTCCTGTCTATTTTCCTTCACACTGCAGCCCATTACCACCCTTCACAGTGGCTTACTTACTCATGGTGCAGAGGTCTCCCTAATCCCTCCGGTCTTCGGATGTATCGCGCCGCTCTCGGCTCGTCGAAGCAGAAGCGTGGGGGCCTCGCGTGGTTCAAATGCAGGATGGCATAGCGGAGGAGAAGCCGCGTTGCGCGGTGGGTTACGGTAGTACCTGACAACGGCGGACAGTCTGTGCTGGCTTGTTGGAAGTGCCGGTCGACAAATAAGAAATTAGAGCAACGGGCGTACAGGTTGCATTTCCGCCCGTTTGTCCGGACGTGCTACTCAGTTTAAGCGATAGGGAGAACGGTATTGGGCGTCAGCGTAGGCTGCGCTGGTCTTGGAAGTGGGCACACTAGTGACGCAGGGTTGCCCCAAGTATACACAGGGGGGTGGTGGCCCCTTTCCTGTGCCGTAACGTGGGCCTTGCGGGGCCCTACCCGGTGCAACCATCCGACATCTAAACTCGACGTTTGTGACCTATTACAAGTGCAAAATACTATGAGGTTGGAAGCGACTGCGGCTCGGTGGCTACGGGAACGCGTGCGTGTACTGACATTGTGTCACAAGGCTTGGCGCCGGGACCAAACCATTGGCGTTGCACTCTTTTCCCGGGGTCGGAGGAATGGCGACTTGTCGGCTGTGTGTGTGGCAAATGTTTGTGGTTTGGTATTCATCAGAGCCTGTCCGATCATGTTCCATTTGTGGCGTCTCGTGCAAACAAGGGCCGTTGAGAAATTACGGGCTCTGTGGTAAGTCTTTCCTTCATGATGTTGTCGACATCTTCGCTTGTCTTGGTACCGTTTGGCCTTCGCCTTCTTGATCTATGTTACATCGTGATGAACCCATGTGATTTTTTTGCCCCGATGTGAACTATCGGTCGATCAATCAGAAAATTGCATCGAGTGTTACATGCTTAAATCTACAGCAACCAATTGTTTATCAAATGTTTTCTAACTTTAGTAGACCTGCAAAAAAGGTATAATCTTACTGGTCTAATAGTTGTGTTATTCCAGGTTTTTTATGTGTTTTTTTATGAATCTTAATTTCTATACCAACATAGGAGCAGTTTTCAAAAATCAATAGATCAATCAGAGCTAATGATACTGTAAGATGTTGCTAGACCTGAAGTGAGTGGTTTAAATAGGAAACATAAATAAGACTTAAAAAAATTTGATGTTAAAAATATCAAAGAATAATTTTTTATTTTCCTTTGTTAGAAAATTACCCAATAAAACAAATAATAAAATAGACCAGACTACATTTACGCTTACATTATATAACAATCGGACCTTTGATATTCGTTTTTATTTTAGAAAATTAAATAAACATACAGAAGCGGACATCTTATAACTAAGTATCAATGCAAACAATGGGGATAAGATCAGAAGTTGGGTAGAAACAAAGGTGGTAATTAAAATAGAATGAATAAAACATGGCGAACACCAATGGCAGCACAAGATTTTCAGGGGGGATTCCTGAATGGGCTACCACCAAACAAGCACATTAAACTTACTATACCTTTTTGTAATAAATCTATTTATTTTTACTTTCTGTTTTATCTTCTAGTGCGGAGAAATACAACCTTTAATATTTACCCTTCATATTCTCCTAGTGGAAGCTGTGACACTGATGGAATTTGTTGAATATTGTGAATGCCTACATTGGTATTGTGACCATGGGGCGAGATGGCCAATTTCCTTTCCATACCCCGCATCCCTTTACTACGATGTATTATAATGAATATCAGAACATTGCTCCTGTGTATTTCAACAATTGGTCAGCTTACATAAACATACTGTAGTAACATAGTAGAGGTTGAATAAGACATATGTCCATCTAGTCCCTCCTCTTTAATCCTACCTAACATTGATCCAAGAGGTACTCCCCACCACACCCCTATGTTTCTTACCTTCAAGTTCTAAAAGGAATCAGGAAGTATCCCTGGACCAACCAGAACTATATTGTATTAATATTTAATGCTCATCTTTTTTTTTAATTTTAGAAACTTCGTCAGCCCACTTTTAAATTTATTCATGAAATTGCCATTACCACCCCATCTACCGGAAGAAATTTTAGTTTCTCTTCTCATCATGCAGTCCATACACACATAATACACTACTATACACTCCATGCAACACACTCTTCAAATATACTGCTTACACACATATATACATTAGACACATTTACAGTTTTCTGCTATAACAACATTCACGCATATACATTACTAGCCCACACATCTACGTACACCACTAGTTTTTGTGTACACATTTGTACACACTGCTACACACATACACTATTACACACACTCACAGACATATAGTATATATATAATTTTATTGATATATATATATATATATATATATATATCACCACAAAACATAGAATAGATACAATTGCACAGGCCCCATACAATATCAGATTATCTCTGCACCTGGCATACTTTATAACAAATGGGTTTTTAGAATATATTAAAGTGATCACATGAATGAAAAAGCCTTCCACCACGTAAAGGTAACCCCAGTCTGGAGGTTCCTTAACTTCCAACCTTTTTTACTTCAATCACCATTAGCAAACTTTTGCATTCTCATAGTTTTGCCTGATCCATATACGGGCAGGTCTTTCTCATTTCCCCCCAGGCCCTTTGGCTTTTTAAAATGAGGGAAGAGACCATCCATCCATGTGCTTATATTAAAGGTATAGGAGCTCCCATAAAAGGGCGTGCTGGGGGTGCTATTACCACATGGAAGCTTGACCAGGCTTCCCAATAATACTTACAATAGAAGGATTGTGGAAGCACTCCAATTAGACTAATTACACACTACATTTAGCCGAAGTGCATTACTGATCTGGTCAAAACATTTATACAAACATAGAAAAGATAATCAATGCATCTTCCTAGCCCCATACATTATCATATTATCTCACACACTGCCAAATTGGCAGGGTACCGTAAATGGTTGGCATTGTCTGTGTATCAAGTACATTTTATCCTTGCAATTTGCCAACTTTTACCAATGTCTGTGTGCCAACCATTTTAACTATTTCCAGTTTAAAGCTTTTTACCAGTGTGTGCCAACCATTTCCAGTGCCAGTTTTCCAACCAATTTATCAGTGTCTGTGTGCCAACCATTTTACCAGTGCTACGAGGACTTATTATTTTACCAATATCTGTGTGCCAGGATTTTACCAGTGTTGTGTTGTTCAGTTATTTGAAACAAAAAAGTTTTTTAAAATGAAAATGTTTAATGTGAATTTTGAATGTTTTTTTATGGAATGATTATTGGTTTTGCGGGCTGATTGTGTTTGCAACAGGTAGGGGGGGCATGTCCAAATTTTGCATCAAACCCATAGGTCTGTAGCTGCGCCACTGGTCATTACCCAATTATGTGCAGTTCTGTAAAACACGTACATCTTAGCCCAATCAAAAGAGGACTTCCTGTAGGGGAGGGTCCCGCTGTTTTTTCTATGCAGAAAGTCATGTGTCTGAGGACATAAAGGAAAACTTTGCATGTCTCTGCCTATTTTCTGAAAATGCGGAGTGAGTAGTTTTTACCTCTGTTGAACTATTGTAATTTAATGAGGATGAGGCTGTGCCGTATCCTTTTGTTGTGAAGGCCCTATTGTCATTGTGTGCTCGTAGAGGCCTTTTTTCCCCCTTTAGCCCACCTCACCTTAACTATAAAGCTAACTGATATCTTGCTCCCAAGTCTAGAAACGTGTCCTGCACTGATGAAATCTATTAACATAAAACATGCAGGATAGTCTATGTTTTTTTTCAGGACTTAAGATTTTCCAATATTGAATCTTCTCTAACAAACACCATGGTGACAGGTGTGAGCCAATGGGAAGGTGTGTAGTGGAGGACCTTAGGTAACTTGCTACTGTACCCGGCTATTCTACTTTTCTTCTACTAATAAGATAAAATTGAGCTCTGCACAGGAGTTGTACTTCACTGTGATATTATTACATGAACTACACTTATGAGAAAGACTGACAGTTCAGTACAATCTAAAAGGTGGTGCTGTTGTGTATAATAAAGATGTTTTGGTATTAGTCCTGCATAGCCCCAACTTGTACATGATAAGTTTAAAGGGTATGTCCACCCTAAAAAAAAATTTTTTTTGATATAAGATTCCCCTGGTCTCCCAGCCCCAACCGCTGTATTTATATTTTAAGAAAGCCCCCCAAACTCTACTTACCTCCCCTCTTTCCTCCGCCGCTCCCGCCCTCTGCGAAAAATGCAAGCGAGGGGCGGAACCGGCAGCCCTCTGTATTGGCTGACGCACCATCACGTAGCTGCCGGCAGCTCACTTCGGCGGAGAAGGGGAGGTAAGTACGTTTGGAGCTTTCTTAAATAATATGCTAAGCGAAGACCAGGGGGAATCTTACACATTAAGGGTTTAAGGCTAGGGAGGCAATCGGAGAGGGGGGGGTAAGAGGAGGGGAGGAGGAAGGGGAGAGCTGCATCGGGGCATGCCAACTTCGTCCTAGTCGGCCGGTACGTGGCAGTACCTGAATGATGGACCATATTGGACCTGCCAGCCTAGAGTGGTGGGCATTCTTTTAATTCGAAACAGGTAGTGGGGGAGAGCAACAGGAGAGGACACAATATGGTAAGCGGTGAAGCAGGAATCTCTAATCATAGTTAAACGACCTGCGGAGGGGGGACAAGGAGGAAAAAGGGCATTAGTAGGGTCAGAGTTCATATGTTGGGGGAGGGGATGTTTGGCACATGCCAACTTAATATGATAGCAGAAGAGAAAAGTTAACAGTATTCGGGGATGAGTTCCTCAGTAAATAAAAGCACTGCAGGGTTATTCATAAAAGTTCTATATCGTTTAAATTGGGCTAATTTTGCCCAACCAGAAAATTTTTTTAATGAAAGCTAAATCTATTGGTTGGGGAAAAAAATTCACACTTACGATGAAGAACTTTTATTGAACCTCCCTGAATCTGCATACTTAACCTTAGAAATTATTACTTGCCGAAACTGATATTTGTGGAGTCCCCTCTCCAGCCTCTCTTCTGCTAACACCCTGTGTGCCATGTGGCCCAAGCCCCATAGACTTTAAGATTATAATTTTATATATCAGAATATTTTTGTAGGGAATATTTATATACATACTTACCAGATCACATTATGTTTGTATATATATATATACATCGGCGGATATCACGGATTTTCCGGTTTTTCCGCCTTCTGAACTTTTCCGAACCGCGTTTCGAAAATTTTTGAAATTACGGGGATTTGCTATTTTCGAAAAAATGCATGAAAAATACGTATTTCGAAAATTTTCGAAATTACGAGGATTTCTCGTTTTCGAGGATTTTTTCATTTTAAAATGGGTCCGCTTCGCGATTTTCGAATTTTCCTCAAAATTCGCGGATCCTCGAGCGGACCAGATTTTGCGAAGTTTTTGGACATCTTTATCAACAGTCTTTGGATTACCAACACAAAAAAACCCTATTTGACTGCTTGTCTTAAATAATAGAACCAGAGCCTGCTAGCAGAGCTGCACTCCCTCCCAGCATTTCTCCAAAACACACCACACACAAACCACACCAGGCTGTCTGCTAAATATCCACCTGTGGACTTAACTGGCTAAACCCACCCACTCTTCCTAGCCAGACTCCAGGCCCTGCTAACTGGTGTAAAAACATCACTACAGAACTCATTTTAACTTCCCTTCCCTGCGAGCCTGGTGGTATATACCACTCCTCTACAACTATACTCCTTTAGCAAGACAGTTTCCCTTGTCACATATCCCCCCCCCCCCTCTTCGACCCTTGTGGGATCGAACATAACTTGCAGCCATGCAGTGGGACCTTGACAAACATTCATATGGAATGTGTTGATAATACACGTTCAGGAATATGAGATGTGTGCGATATAATAGCATCACCGAGTTAACCTCCATCACTAATGTTGTTTGTGTGTTTAAGGTGTTTTTAGGGGTTTTTTATATAGTATTTAAGAGTGAGGACATCCAAAGATAATGTCATTTCTCAGTAGTCTGAAGTGAACTACTATAGACTTTGTGACAAGGGAAACTGTCTTGCTAAAGGAGTAGTTGTAGATGGAGTGTATATACCACCCAGGCTGCAGTTATGGCTTCGCTGAGGCTCCAGGGGAAGTTAAAATGGAGTTCTGTAGTGAGGTGTTTAATTTACCCAGTTAGCAGGGCCCTGGAGTCTGGCTAGGAAGAGTGGGTGGGATTCTTAGCCAGTTAAGTCCACAGGTGGACTATTTAGCAGACAGCCTGGGTGTGGTTGTGTGTGGTGTTTTCTGGAGAAAATGCTGGAGGGAGTGCAGCTCTGCTAGCAGGCTCTGATTCTATTGATTTAAGACAAGCAGTCAAATAGGGTTTTTTTGTTTTGGTAATGCTAAGACTGTCTGATTATACTGGAAAAGACTGTTATTTTACCAGTAAAGAAACTGTGTGCTTGACGCTCAGAAGAGCTGGGATTTCTGTTCAGTTTCTTTAGTTTACCGTTTAATAAACTACAGGCAGGAGCCTGCAACTGTTTATGGTTACAAAGTCTGCTGTCTCTTTCTTAAGGAATCGTGACACCACAGACACGAC